>OY757245.1:53764551-54964551 GCA_963583935.1 Diaperis boleti | reverse complement strand
ATTTTAGTAAAATTGGGAAAATAGAGAGTAATTAAAGCTCATTTATGTTATTCTAGGTTGTCAAGTTCAAAAAATAAAATTGCAACATCTAAAGCTTCTATCCTTATACACATCAATACTGTTACTTATTTAGATTTCTTCCTTTTATAAATTCAATCTTTATTGGACTTTTCAAAATTAAGAGGTAGCACACTTGATTGTATTCAAGTAATTTTTGAGATTAGATTTACACAATTAGATAAATCTTTAAAAAGTTGCAGAATTAATGGATGCTCCGCTTGGAATTGAATTTTAAAAATATTTCTATTAATGGTGGATGCGTCAGTCCAAACAATTTTCTCAAAAAAAAAAAAAATTAGAATGCCATTTTTATCTGGAAAAATCATACAATCTAACAACTAAGTTTTAACAAAATTGTAGATGCGCGGTTGAAACTTCAACTTTCAACTAAAAATACCTGTGATCCAAGGAAGCAGCTTTCGCATAATTTGAAGCACTTTTGGGATAAAATCTTTTTCTAATTAATCTAATTTTCTAAAGATATAATAAAGTTTTTGTATTAAATATAAGTACAGCGAGATCGAAAAAAAAATAGTCATAGTAGGCCGTGCAGGAAAAGCCACTAGAATTATTTATTAAATGTCAAGTTGACCGTGTTAAATCTGACATTTCATAGTGGCTTTTCCTTCACGGCCAATTTTGAATTTTGTTTTCGATATCTCTGTATAATAGTATATTACTAGTGATCGGCAGTCACTCGAAATTCGAGTGGTATATATTGGATTGGTAAGCAAAACAATGTAAAAAAATAAATACTTACGTAAATAGTGTTGAATAAAGACTGGTTTCCATATTATATATTACAATTTTTAATTCGTTTTGTTTAACTGTGATTGTGAATAAAAAAGGTCTGATTAATAAAAAAAATAAGACGGAATAAAAGGGTCGTCTCCCTCAATTGAATTTGACGAATTCGACTATAGCATCTCGTACACTGTATAACATGAAGCCCTAAAACGTATTCTGTTGTTTAATAAAGTTGTTTTATAAGATAACAGAGCGTATCAAAAATTGTAATTTCGGCTAGCATTTTCAAACGCTGAACTTTTACCGCCTCTTGTGACGTCATTTCGGGGGAGCATTGTCATTGGTTCATGCGTCTAGTAACTTTGAATTTTGTTTGGTGAATTTTCTCCCGTGTTTACGTCACAGAAAGGCGCGCGTTTCAAATATGAATTATGTTTCGGATTCTTTTTACCTAGTAAACGCGTGATTTCGAATAAACAAAAAGATAGGGGTGTAATATTTTTTCGTCTAGTTTCTAGAAAATTGTGGGACTACCCCATTTCTTTATATAAAATATTTTGCATAAACAGTACTTGTTCATTATTGTACGATATAAGATGCCCCTGATTAAATTGCTCGGGAATGTAGAAACAATATCCGAAGACAGGTTGTGATAACAAAATCCCAACTTTATTAAAGGTTTGCCCTTGCGATTTATTAATGGTCATAGCGAATGATAACATGATTGGAAATTAGGTTCGCCTTAAGGAAAATGGCATGTACCAGAATACGTCATATAAATTCTGGGTATTAAAATACGTTTCCTAGTTGATCGTCCGGTTCAAATTTCGCAATCAGTTGTATTTTGATGCAATCGTTTAACACGCATTCTTGTACCATTCACTAATGCGTTGTCCGTATTTAAATTTCGTATTAGCAAAACAATTGCATTATCTTTCAACAATTTATGGAGGCAATGCAGTGGGAGATAACGAATTTGAAAACTCAATCAAAAACCGAATCACAACTGCTGTAATCGTGCTCTATACCGGGCATTTGTAGAAGAATTTTTTTTTTTTTTAATAAATGCGAAATCTTCATTTTTGGGAGCCAAGATAAGATAAGCTAAAGCCCGTAAAGTTATAAATATTTTTTCGGTAATTTATTTTTATGACTATTTTACTCTTATATATTTTAACCAATCATATGTATTCATTCAACAATGGAATCAGAATTTAAATTGAAAAAATCAACTTGTCAAAATTTTATCGGAGGTTACAACAGTCGCTATTACACAATGTACCTCATTTTTCAGTGAAAACGTAACAATTGCTGCAGTCACTGTGGCAGCATACTGCATGTCAAATACATCAATTGCCTGCCACCTTCCACCACATTATCAATAATTTGGGCGTTTTCGTGAAATAGTCTGGCGAATATAATTCGACTTGAGATTTCGCTGGAAAAATTTACCAATTATGGACTCGAGTACTACAATTTTGCTCATGACATTGATCAAAAATCACGCAACTGCGTTTCGTGATTTTTATGTCAATGTCATTCGCAAAATTGCTAGGCGAACTCTCATAACAATCGGTAAATTTTTCCGACGAAATCTCAACTGTTATTATATTATAACTGATTATTTATTTTTGTAACCCTTGATCTCTTTCCACGAACGTTTATAATACCCCGAGCGTCCCGAGGTAAATGCCAGGTCTCTGAACCAAAAATTACATGCAAATAATCAATGAACCTGTGAAATTTTTGAAAATGAAAGGTAATCTACCGGTGTATCTTATGAATGTCTTTCATTAAAAAAAAAATTATAAAAATCGGTGCAGTACCCACTGTTTTATTTGCTTCAAGCGATTTATGTTCAACGATTAAATATATAGATATTATTAGTGGAATTGAATCATAATTAGGTACAGCATAATTATTAACGATTTCCATCGTGGAAAGCATAATTACTAATCATCTGTAATCACACGAGTTACTGTAATTTTTTTTTATCTACATCAAGAATCAAGAAACGCAACAAATCAAATGGGGTTACGCGGGTGTTATATATAGCCTCAAGCTTAAATTGTCACGAGGAAATTATACACGGCCAACTTATCTATGAACGTCCTAAACTGGTTCTGAAATAAACATTCTACTGTTGATCGACTGGTCTACTAAGGTGTAAAGAAATGGTAACAGGACCGTATTCCAAAAATGTAGATTGATTTGATCACTTGATCACTTATCAAACACTGAACAAATAATGACACTGATATCAACAAAGTAAAACTAAAATTATCAAGAACATCAATATAACACACCACAACACTAACTTGTCACCTGTAAGAGTGTTAAAGTTATGGTTTAAATACGACCCTGCAAATTCAGACGTGTGCCCGACAAACAAAACCGGTCTTGCACTCGATTTGCCAGAGTCAACTAGTTGCAACAGAAAAATGAAACCGGTGTCGTCTACAACTTACTCGTTTGGCAATTCTTACAAAAAATGTAGTCTCCGGGAAGTCAATTTCGTTTACTCGGCTGGGACTATTTTATGCTTTTTTTCATTTTTGATGTTTTTTTTTTGTTTTGGGCAACACTGAGGATCGTGTTGTGATCGGGATGAATCCTCTTAGGAAAACATTGGACACAAACCCTTGCTGTATCTCTAACAGTCCGTCCACATTTTCCATATACTGCATAATACATAATGAAAGAACACGGTTGAGCACGACGACGGTACTAAAGGGATTTGAATGAACTTTTCACACGTTTTTCAAAGTTTCATAGTCACCCAGTCTATTGAAAACGTAATAAAATGTGCTACCTAGCAACAATTACGAGAAATACACCTGGATGGCTTAAAACGCTCTGATTGGTCGAATTAAAATGTTCTTTTCTTGAATACCGTTCAAGGTAGAAAAATTTTTGTTTGTGATTATTTATTTGATCTTTTTTTAAGATTCTTCCTTTTTTTCTCTGGAACGAGTTCTGGGAAACTGTATTTTTAGTTTTAATTGATGAGTTCGTTATGAGAAAGAAGCTTTAAAACTTTTAATCATCAAAAGGACAACATCTACGCAGAATCCCACCTCCTGCTCGCTCTCTGAGCTGAATCAATAGCCCTGCAAAGCACGTGGACTCCTCTCAAAACATCTCCCAATTATTAAGTATTTACAAACTAAGCACAAAGTATGTGGTCGTGATGGAATAAAAATTACTGTTCTTAAATTGTTTGGTAAGTATTCCTTCTATATATTCTTAACCATTACCTTTAACTTTTGCCCCTCATTTCTTTCTGGTATAGTTGCCGCCAGTCTGGCGCCGGAAGATACAAAAAACTCAACTGCACAGTATGTTCCTCATCGGAGTTGACCTCTTGTTCTCCCCCATTTTAGTAAGACTCTATAAATTTTTGTGTCATCAAAAGACATAATTAAATATTTCAGGCAATATCCCACGGTAGAGCTCCGAAAATCTGCCTGGTCGAAGTAGAAACTAACGTCACATCCACGCACCATTTTTACAAAGAAGTGGTTTGTTACAACTCTTGGTGCTGCAAGGACGGATGTTGCGCTTGGTACATCAACGTGTACTCTGACCGTTGACGTTCCAAAAAAAAATTGTTCACGTTTATTGTTGTAGATTCATCATTATTTTCATCATTTTGGTGTTCGTGCTCATTTGGATCGTACTGAGAAAGATTTTCCGTAAATATTGTCGGGATGTGGCGTCGCAAACGGCTGTTGGGAATGAATCCAGGGAGAATATACTGATGTCAGAAAATGCGTCGACATGTAATGTTATGTTTTAATATAAGAGATTAATAACATTATTATTCCATACAACCATACATTTTGTCAAGCTTGTTCTTATTATTGCAACTTACAGGTGCTTCTAGAGACACTCTACAGAACTATGGTAGCAATATTAACACAGTGCCTTCGTCTAGTGTGCATAGAGAGGAAGACAAACCGCCCACTTATGAGGAAGCTGTGTTGAACAAAAATTAATTGTATACAAGTATGATAACAATATTTGAAGCTATAGATCCGCTGGGAATAAAAGTTAAAAGCAAATTGTTCCAACATTTTTTAACCAGGCTGGACACGCTCAGTGCTACTATAGAAATATTATGGCGTCTGTACAAAAATGGTGGATGCGCTGCTACAAAAGAATTTCTAAAATATTCAAATTATATCCGATTCACCTAAAGGTATTAATATTTTTAATTTCTTTTTTAATTACCTACTTACATGTGTATTTTGGGTTGCATGGACATTTTGTCGTGTTGTACTCGTGAATCCTCGGTAGATTCGACCATCTCACTAGCTTTTGAAAGTTGACTCAAATCTTCCAAGAATTGGGGACAATAATATGGGATGCATATTTCAAACCGTCAAAAAAGCTCCTATTTTACCATCTCTAGAAAATCACTTAATATAATTGTGTATTTTTCATTAATTTAAACTCACAAGTTTTCAGGTACACAAGAGCAACGCGCACAATCCTCCCAGTCCTAACTATTATTATTGCTATTAATCAATAAAAACGCTCACGTGGTAGTTTCGTTTACAATATTTGTCCAAATGTTAGAATAGATGTCCCATATCGACACAAGTTCAAACAAAAATGTAATCTGAAATAGGAACCATTTCAATGCTCGAAACGATAATCACCACTGTGTAAATACATTCTCGCGTGTGTCCTCAAATAATTTTTAAAAATTCCAGAATTTGGTGTTCCTTCATTGTCATCACGTTAATAGCTGTGGCCGTAGTGGTCGTTTGTATCTACATTTGTTTTGATATTGTAAGAGTGTGGAACAGTCAAATTGACGGAGATATTGGTATGTGTAACGTAAAAATTGTTTACTTTAATTTGTAACGAAATGAAGCTGATATAGCGTCTTTGTTTTCAGATGATTTTGCAACCCCAGCTTATTCTCCGCCCCCAGAATATGAAAGTGGAAATTTTCCTTTGCGAGATCAGAATGGACTTCCTTCGTATGAAGAAGCGGTAGCGACGACCGAATAATAATATGGCTTATAAGTGATCTGTGATAATAAAATTTATTGTGATAATATATTAATATCAAATAAACCTTAATGTTACCCTATACCCTCTAAATTTTTTTCAATTTTTCAATTACAATACTATTATGTAATATAAGCAACCGGCAATTCGTTTAATATTGCAGGATACAAAGCACAGACCCAAAATTTTACTTATTTACTTTTATTGCCCGCCCTAATCAGTTCGAAATTTCACGCAAATGGAATGTTGTACCCATTAAACAACATGTTAGGAAAAAATGTTCCTCTTGTTCTGTTTGGATTATTTTTTTTTGGTTCAATTTTGAGGTCTGGTCGTCACGCACTTTTGGATTGAAATCTTAAATGCCAATGTCACAAATGATGTCCAATGCTGAGTGTCCCCAACTGTAGGTAGGTACAGTCACGGCCATGGAATTTTAGCCGTCACATTAATGTCAATCAAAAGAAAATGGATGTAGTCCATGCTTCATTGTCATTATGATTGACTTTTTGAAATTGAAATTTCAAAAAATTTGTCACTGTTAGTGTTTTCATGCGAGTGAGTCAGTGTCAAAATGACAAGTCTTTGAAAGAGTAGAAAGTTAGGTTACGAATACCTAAGAGTCGCCTTACATCTTATGACAGTAAATGATAAGTGACGGCCAAAATTCCGTGGCCGTAACTGTACCACGGCGAGCACGGAATTTCGGACAGAGTTCAAATTTGACTTATGTAAAATGTAAAATGGGCTTTATATGCTAGACGTTTGAATAACCTCGATTTTATACTTTTTCACTATTATTGTCACATGTCATTTTGACAAACTAAGTCACATGAATAACGCAAAGAAAGAAGAGGAACTACACGGGTGTTAAGTGAACATTAAGCTTGTAGTAAGGAAAAGTGTGTTGTCAGTGTGAAATCAATTCAAATAATTTTGATGGAATGACATTGCCAAATACAAAAGATCTTCGAATTCTACAAACCATGCCGACCTTCGCAATTTTATGAAAACAACAATCTTTTATTTTAAAATAACCCGGTTCCAAAAAACATCATTTTGAAGGAGGTATTCCAATGCAAACCCAACTCTGGCTTCTTTATGAGCAGGTGTTAGTGCTATTTTTCTTGCAGCAGTATGATTTCGGACGCCACTTGCTCGCAGACGCCGACGTGCTTTCCAAACTGAGCCGGGAAAATTCGACATAATCACTGCATCAACAGCCGTAGTAAATGGACTGTCTTGCACCATATTTACTAAGGCATTGTCTTCATTGGGCGTAGAAACTCGACGACCTCCTGAGCCTCGCCGTCTTTCCAACCTTTCAGTCTACCTCCATTTTCCCATTATCGAGTGGATTGTACTTTTTGGAATCCCCAAAATTGCTGCAATATGTCTGTACGACAATCCCGTTTGTACCAGAGTGACAATTCGTGCTTTATTAAAATTTGAAACTGGAGGCATATTTTTGACAGTTTATTTTGAATTTCAGTCAAAATTAATTATTATGACAATTATGACAATAAAGCATAGACTACATTGTTTTTTTTAAATGACATAAAAATTGCTGTCCGAAATTCCGTGCTCCCGATGGTACATGTTTTATTATATTTTGAAAATAAGTGTTTATTTAGTAGGATTCATATCCTCATATCTAAAAATTCCCAAATTCCGGAGTTTATCTAGATATCTAAAAAAATACTTATTAAATAATTATTGTCAATAAATACTCAGTGATCAAGATTAAAAGTTTGAGTTGGCGACAATATAATTTACATGAGAATTGATGAGCCTGTGATTTGGTTGTCAGCCGATGACAGATGGGTGACACGTGACAGCAACATTTAAATTTGCACCAAACAAACATAACCTTGCATTTACAAATGCCATTCCTGCATTCCTAACCTGATCATACGTCACGCTTTGGGCGGGACAATCCCCCTTTCGGGCTGTCTGTCCCGCTGTCTCCAGCGAGGGCAAAAATGTCCCGCTTTGGGACAAAAGAAGAGAAGCTAAACGAAATGGCGGCCACATGAGTGTTAAAGACAAAAATAAATCTACACGTTTATCTGAATCTATTACCAATTTAAATATGGCACTTTGACTATTGGAAATGTCTACCTAAGTTTCGAAAATCCTTATTATAATTATCAATGCGAGTGTGAAGTATGACTGACGGACGGGACGAGCCGAGTGAGAAAAATACGAGCACTTTCAAACGAGTTATAGGTAAACACTTTTTTTTAGACGACTTCGAACATTATGCAGATACATATTTATAGTTACATTTTTAATTAACATTAACTGACAGCAATAATACTACAATAATTAACTCACACCCTTTTTTTAATCATAATATTTGATAACATATGGCAGAAAAATTGTTGAAACAAATGGCCCTAAAAATGGTTGTAAAATCTTATGTAATAGCTTTTCCATATCTAAAAACAGTAGTAACTACAGCGTGATCAAGAAGGACTGTTTGAGTTGGTGATACTGAATTTCATTTTTAAATAATAGAACTGTAACAACTTCCGGTTGTTGACGGTTGACACTGCAAGTCATTCACAACTTAATGACATTTCAAATTTGAAATTAAAACCACAGCATAAATACTAACCAGCACGATATCTCTCGGGCGGCGCCTTTGATCTCTTGAAAATGAAAATTTAACCTTGAGGACGCCAGTTTGGAATAGAAGACAGGGTAGTATTTGAAAATATTTGTAAAAACAAATCATTCCACCTTTTTGTTTACTACCCATGATTTAATTATAAAAAAACGCACTTCTCTAAGTCGAGACAAGAACTGGACTCATTTCCTATCAAAGTATACAAAGGGCGGTATTTTTAGAAAGTCAAAGAAAACGATATAGTCTGCAAGTAGCTGAGTTTGTAGAAATGAGCGCAACATTGTCAAAAGCGGCATTTCTACGAATAATATCGACAGGGGACGATAAACGGAAGTACTCGAGTTTGCAGAATATAATTAATACTCTTTAACATGTTTAATCATTTCTGTAATAATGCTGGTTGGTAGTTATATCTTTTTTTGGTGGAAAATGAGATATAACTACCAACCAGCATTATTACAGAAACATTTAGTGTTTTGTGTTTTGAAAAAATGATGTTGAACAAAAATTATTGATATTTATTACAAAAAACATCAATTCTCTTAATTCTTCAGTTTAAATAAAAATGTACGCTTAGTTTAGTGGAGTGTTGTAAATGTTAATAACACGTTATCAAACATATATCGTTCAAACGGTCCATCATTTTATCTAAACAACATTTTGATCTAAACATTCCCCGAAAAACTAAGTATTCAAAAAATCGTGTGCAATAAACTCCTGTCAACAGATTTTTTATTACACATTTCATTTTTTTTTATAAAAAGAAACAAAATTCGTTATTCGTCGCTATAAACTATTCCAAGCGAGCATCGATCGCTAAACCAGTTCTGCTGAGCATTCCGCCGAGTCCGGCTCTGGCCGAGTTATGCCAGAAATTGACAGGTTTTATTCCAAAACAGAACATTGCGCATATCGATGCGCGATTGAGAGATATCGTGCTGGTTAGTATTTATGCTGTGTTAAAACGTTGTGAAATTAGATGGGCAGCACTTTGTGCGGGCATTTTGAGCATTACGTTTAGTGTGATTATCGTTCTGTATTTCAAGTTTAATTTCCTTAAATTAATAGAATTTTTATTCACGTAACCTACAATTTTCTCTCAGTAGACGTTACGTCAAATATGTGTATCCGGCTGTTACAAATAGCCGAACAAAAAAAGTATCTTAAAAGTAATAGCAACTCAAACAGTCCTTCTTGATCACTCTGTATTTTTATAAAAAAAAATTAGACTCCTCTTTCAAACTTTTTTATTTTTTGTTGTTTCAATAAATCATAATTACTAGATTATACCTAATAATTAAAAATACCGGAAGTTGATAATCTCATTGAGTATAGTGGTTAAAACTTCGTACAATGAAAACAAAAACTAAAAAAATAGTAGTTAATAAAAAATAAGCCCCTTTTATGAAATATCAGTGAATATTTTTTTAACCGCGGAACTTTTTCCTTCCTTAGATACAACCATATTTTTTTCAGATTTTTAAACTAATATTTTATAGGGGAAAAAAAATATTTGTAACGGCCGGTTTCGAGACAGCGTAAACATTAAATGAAAAGTATTAATAATAGAGATGAACCTCCGAGTCGACATTTTTTTTCGAAAATTTCCTCCTCTTGAAGATTCTTTTTTTAAATTTCTCTAACATTAATAGGCTTCCAGTTATTTGCAAAAATTCTTTAATTGTTTATGTGCGGGTTTAAAACGTTTGCAATTTCTTTAGAGGTCTTTTAACTCGCAGTAGCAAGAATTAACACGTTTTCCAACTTGTGAACCAGATTATGAAGCGGTAATCCAAGATCACGGGCCGCAAGTTATGTGTTTACTTGTTTGTCGAAAACATATTTTCATGAGAAATGCCCGAAAAGGTACACGCAGAATCACGAGTTTTCCAATCCGATTCAATCGATGTCGCGACTACATGTGCCGTAACCGCTCAACTTCCCTTTTTAAAAGTTTAAAAATTATTGGATGTAAATACTAATCAAAATAATTGTCCCACTTGCAAGTGTTAGTTTTTGTATCCCGGTAAACATAATAATGTAGTTCACACAACTTTACGTATCCTTTTTACTACATGCCGCCAGCCTGGCGCCGCGTTGAACCCCAAATTCAATACTCCAAATGCCGCTTCTGCAATAAAACTCGGAAAAAATGTTGTTATTTCTTGGACCTCTGATTGTAAGTATAACAAAGGAAGTAATTTAATATTAATATTAATTTCAGACAGTCTCCCATCTCCACCACAGAACCCCTCGAATCTGTTTGGTAGAAACTACCCCTTTCAACTCCACAAACCACACGTTCGTTGAAGCGCTTTGTTACAACACTTTCTGCTGTAGTGATGGCTGTTGTCCCTGGTATCTTAATATGTAATTGTCTTGTTCTCACAACAACAAAAGTTTAACTAAGTGTTTGCAGATTCGTTGTCCTCGGCATCATCTTCCTGTTTCTTTTCTCCTGGAATTTTATCGAAAAACGATGGTATAAACACTGCCACAATGCGAATGAAGCGGGCGGTTTGAATACTGATTCTCAGGAGAATGTGCTCATGTGTTTGAATCAATCTACAGGTGGTTATTATTTTTAAAGAAAGGAGAAAATGTTTTGGTTTGGTTTTAGATCTGTGTGGTGGAAACCATCAAGGATATGGGAGCAACTATACTTATTTGAATCCTCAAGTGAACAGGGAAGAGAGGCCGCCGACGTATGAGCAGGCAGTGGCAATTAAATAGGATGGCCGAGCCTTGGTGGTCAGGTGACCAGCAATGCAGGACAGGATTGTACCCATAAAAATTTATTATAAACGAGTATTTTCAGTCTATCTTTACCTAATCCTAGTAATAAATAAATATAATACACATCTTATAGAAGATCGACTAAATTTGAGAAATTATTATGCTTTAATGTTTTGCTCTCACAAATAAATCGTTTTCAAATTTTAAGAGGTTTTGAGGTCCGTTAGTTCTGTGCATCTCTAAATTGAGTTAAAGTAATTACATTTTTGGCATAAATATTAGGGCTGTCGACATCCATCAACGATATGTTGAGTATTTTAGGAAAGTAAAGGTTTGAATGGGAACTTTATTTTTAAAGTAGCGTCTGTACTCTTTTTTTATTGTTATCAAAATCAAAATTGTAAATTTACATAACTTAACGCTTCCTGCGTACTTGCAGGGAGTTCCTCCTAAGCCAGGCAGCCCTTCTGGAACCACCCTTGGTTTGTGAGTACCTGTGACCCTTGCCTATTCCTCTGGAGGAGCGTCCAGCTGAGGTCTTGCCACGCAATTCGCGGTGCTTGTGGACAGCGTTGACGATCCAGTTGACTTTGGGGTCGCGACGAATGGCCTACAAAAAAAAAAAAAAAACATAAATAACTCTCCTTCCATGCAAAAATTATTTTAAATATGTAAATAACTTGGGTCAGATATTTAAGGAATGTCTCTTCACAAAATTAAGAGTGGTGCATGTCCAATCATCATACAAAAACTAATGTTGTAACATAAAATATATATAATAAGAGGATAACTTACATTATGGGCTGGATCGACCAAGATCACCTCAAAGTACTTGTACGAAGAGTCCTGGGCTACCCAGTAGGAGTTCAACACCCTGAGACCGCCACAGCGTCTTCCAACACGTTCCTAGAAGTCCATTTTAACATAACACAAACACCACCAGTTGTTAGTACAAACCTCGGCGATGGCCTGCAGGTTGCGCACAGGTTTCAATTCATTGACTCCATGGCTCTTTGGTTTGCCATAAGTGGCACCCTTGGGCACTGGGCGCTTGCGGCCTCCACGACGCACGCGGATGCGGAATATAACAAAACCTGAAGTCGGACGTTAAAAAACTGTTGAATTACGGTCGAAGCTCTCATTTACCTTGCTTGGCCCTGTATCCCAACCTGCGGGCCTTGTCGGGGCGGGAAGGTTTGGGAGTCCTATGCAATTTTGTTAGCTGGCGATACTGCCATACCCTTATTCTCAGGAGGAATCTGAGGACATCGCTCTGTTTCTTGCGGTAGAGCTCTTGAATATACTTGTAGGCCCCCATTGTTTAACCTGAAAAAGGAGATGACATAACCTCAATGTTGACATGTATGGAAATTTAACTATTGCCGAGCGTGAAAGGGAAAAATACTTACAAAGTGATGTTTAGAAGGGACTTTTGGGAAGGATTTGAGTGGTTTGGGGTGAATTTACGGGGAGATGATTGATAAAAATATCAATTTTAGGAAAATGGTGAAACAAACATACCTATGAGGGCGACAACACACGGGAAAGGAGTGGGGGGAGAAAGTGCTGCCAATTGCTTGGATGAAAGTCACTAATTTTTGCCTGAAATGTTTTACAGGAATAAAATTGGTAGTTGCTCCTATCTCATTATAAAAACTATAATAAAGTAATAATATTATATAGTTTTAAAATACCAAGTATTTTTTCGCTTGTTAACTCTTTCCACCTATTGATGTTCGGAACAAAATGCAAAGTTGGTTGCCTATCGACAATTTATTGCTGTCAACCCAATAAATAAATTGACAAAACTAGGGCAATATTTCAATGTAGTATAAAATTTAATACGAGTCCTTCTGGGTCTTCCGTTCCCTTGTCTCCCTTCGTATTTTTCGTGTGTTTCTTTTCGTCCATTCTTTTCATGTGGCCCTGGGGTAAGGATGTCAAATATGAGATACCATTTATATTTGTGACTATAAAAAAGAAAATATCGCATGTAAAATGAATTTAATGTAGTTTAAGATAGATATATAGTTATTAGTTAGCCCTAAGTTGTAAGTTCAATATATTTCCAATTATACTAGATAGACAAAAAAAATTCAAATATTGGGGCTAAGGCAAATGGTCTCCCAATATGAGATACTTACACGAAGTTCTTCTAATTAATTAAACCAATTTTAGTAAAAGTTTGAGGATACTCAAAATAATCAATCAAATTTTAATTTATAGAGTTCAAAATAAACAAATACTTATAACAAAAGAAGGGATATTTTCAGTTATAATATCACAAGAGCATAGAAAATAATCGATTAAACTTCCGAGTCATGAGACGTATTCCGCCGAAATTCCACGACAGAGCAGCTGGAGTGGTATTACGTGGAATTAATTAATCGGATTATTTTCAATGCTCGAGTTGTATTCGTTACGATTATATACCAAAAAATGCGAAATTTTGACGGAAGTTTTGAAATTTATTAACAATCATAAAAAAATCGTTACTATTACAAAGTTAATTGTTGGAGCCAGCCGAAACACCGAAATGAATATACCCCGTCGTCAAGGGACTAATCGCTTATATACATCGTAACTATGGACAATCTGTAATTGCTATTGGCTCAATTTATTATGTGTTATATAATCGCTTATATACATCGTAACTATGGAAAATCTGTAATTGCTATTGGCTCAATTTAATATGTGTTATACAGTAGAACCCCTCTATAACGAGTCCCGGTTATAACGAAAAATCGGTTATAGCGAGTACATCGTTTGGTCCCTTGCCGTTTGTATCTATACTCCTTGTAAAATTTACTCTCTATAGCGAGTAAATTTCTGGCATTGAAGTGGATATAACGAGATTTTTGTGAGAAATTTTGGAGATAGTTCGGATATTACGAGAGTTCCTGGAAGTTTTTTTTTATCGGAAATGTATTTTGGGTCTACTTGTCACGTCTGCATATTTCTTTGTCAGTCTTGAACAACTTTTTAAGCAAAGAACACTTCGTGTATATCCTGTGTCATTATGTCGTCCTCTAAAACAGTTTTTGTTAATGGGTGCTTCCACAACTCATCACGATGAATTTTTTAATAACTTAGCACGCTTAGAAAATGCAATTGATAAAATTAAACTACTGCATTACCGCAAACACACTAAAATTACAGACATTTTGTTAAATGTCAGTAGATACAAACCTGTGTAAATTTAACTTACTAATTTAATAAATTTATTTCATAATATATAATTATTATGTATAAACTTGTATTGGCTATGACTGTTTATAGCGAAAATCGGTTATAACGAGTAAATGTGTTGGTCCCTTGAGTTCTCGTTATAGAGGGGTTTTACTGTATAATCAAAATAGTTCAAAATTTTATGAATGTAAATTGAAAACAATTCGATCGTTGGTGACGTCACCGAGACAGACGATTTGGCAGAGCCGCATCGATGAAGGTCAGGGCTGTGCCTGAAAGCGGCGACGGTTGCTGCGTCACTATTGGTCGACTGGATCGGTGTTGCCACATTATGCAAAAACATGCCCGCGCTATTTAAATCGCATCCCGCGACAACACAATTTTCTAATTTGGCGGCATTTTAGGCAAATTTTTGCAACTAACATTGTATAACTTATTCAACGTAGATATGAATTATTATGACTCACTACTTGTTTTCATAATTTTCGTCTGTATTATTATACCATTGACGTTCAGAGCTGTTGCTCTATGACGGATCGGACGGCACTAGCGCCAAACGGCTGCGGTGTGATTTTACGTAAAACCCTGGTATCTTATAACGGGTGTTTTTTTTTATTTGGCGTCCAAGTTGGCCATGAATGTTTAACTGTGAACGTGCAATCGAAGTGAATATCTAACCTCACTTTTAAAACTAAAGAAAATAATAATAACAAAAGTGATGAAAACAAACTTGAGAATACGAAGAACCTGAAAAAGTAAAAACTTTTAGATACTTGAGAGCTTATTATAATATAGGTAGTACATTATAGAGATCAAAACTAAATCTATATATTTAATCGTTGAACATGAATCAATTTAAATTAAAAAAATTAATCTGAATTTAAATGGATTTAAGAACATTCTTCTTGTTTATGAATCAATTTGGACCAAATAAAACAGGCTGTACTGCACCGATTTTGATAATTGTTTTTTTAAATGAAAGACATTGACAAGTTCTATGCGGAGATTACTTTCTATTTTCAAAAATTTCACAGGTTCATTAATTATTTGCAAATCATTTTAAGGTAAAAGCGGTCCATTACAGTCATTTAAATGAGCGTGAATCGTTTTAAGTGAGAAGCTCGACAACTGTAGCTAAATATAGATATCTTAGCCCCACCCCTGAGCAAATGGTCTAGGGAATGGATGGATGGACGCACGCGGTGCCCGATGGACGGGTGATAGTAACTTGATATACCATCGGGGCAAAGTCTAAAAAAAGGGACCCACAATAAATTACCATAAAAATAAATTACCGAAAAATACAGTAATAAATTATCATAAAAAATAATTACTGAAAACTTTACGGAGACTAACCCTAACCCACCCACCAACACCCCTTGAACCAGCCAGAAACTGGCCAACTGAAGGCATATATTATTTAGTTTCTACTAAATTCTATTGTTTAATCAAATGTAGTAGTAATGTCTTCTGTTTCGTATATTCAATGGTCTCCGTTTCTACATTAGCGAACAATTCAGTCAGGAGCATCTTATACCGCACAATGAACAAGTGTTTACGCAAAACATTGTATATAAGGAAATTATTCCGTCTTAATTTTTTTAAATTATTCAGACAATGCAAATTAAAAATTGTAATATGTAATATGGTAACCAGTCTTTATTCAACACTATTTACGTAAGTATCACTCGAATTTCGAGTGACGGGCGATCACTAGTTAGTATAATTTGTCGTAGGCTAAGAGAATTATTTATGAAATGTCAAATTTAATATTGACATTAATTGACTACGGCAAGCGGATTTTTGTGCATGGCCATCTTTAATTAATTTAGTTTTCGATCTCTCTGTATAACCCATTTATATCTAATATGATAAGCTAATTTGTAAAATGTTTCTTTTAAATGTGCACGAATTCCACTGCTCAAATAGATTTGAAAGTATATTTTGGGTTGTATAATTCAACCGTTAACATTAATTTATTTTTACTTAAGGATTCAATAACGTAGTCATTATAATTGATATTAATTGCTAATTTGACTTGATAAACATTGCCTCTATCACCATTATATGCTCTAATTCCTATCAAAAGTGCCCCTTCTAACTATCTAGCTTTGTCTTGTTTATCGGACTCCAGTTTGACAGCTGACAGCTGTCAGCGTCCGCGGTATTTAACCTCTACTCCAAAATGAGCCTTGGAAACAAAAATTCAGACTGTAAGTGTGCCAGAGGCCGAAATCCTAGCAACTGACATTTTTTCGATTATAATCCATCAATTTCAGGAATCTTAGAAAGTTAAGTAGGCACTGCCGGCCGTTCAAGTATTTCCTGTTTGACAGTTCAGAAAATGCCCAAAAAATCAAACAATGGCCGTGTTTTTTAAGAACATTTGCCAATTTAACAACTGCAACAGGAACTTTTACACCCTTCCTGACCTGATCCGACACATCGAGGGCGACCACTTGGGTAATTACAGTTCTTCAGCCTCTAACCTGAAAGGGTTCTTGTATAGGCCACGCCCCAAATGGGTGTTCTGACAAAATTCGGTTCTGCGCATCTTTTGAATGTATTTTCTTCTAACTCTGTCTTGATTTTGGAGTCTTAATGATTATACATTCATATGTTCTCATTGTAATTTTTCACTTTTCTCTAGACTTCGAAAAGGCTGAGCAACTAGAAGCAGAGAAGCCTGAAAGCGTCCCTTTAAGCTACGTACTTAGATTTAGCAACCCAAATGACAACCCCCCAAAATACTCACCCCAAACCGAAGCTCCATACTTGAACCAAGCTGTGATAAACGAACTGGATGACGGCACCACCGGCGAGGTGGTCACCCCATTCAACAATAACTACCTTAATTGTGATTACAAAGAAGTGAAGGAACACAAGGTGGTTGAAGCAAGACTGAACAAAGATGACTTTCCCCCACTTCTTGGGTACCTTTACACTTTTCCATGCCAACAATATTGAGATTGCTGTTTTTCAGAGGTAGCAAACTCTTCACCTTGGACCACAGCCACAAGAAGCCTTTTGCTTGCAACATGAGGGGCTGTGAAAAGAGATACAAGAACGTCAACGGGATCAAGTATCACTACAAGAAACACCATAAAATGTATCTCTTGTTGGTTTTATTGTCTCATATAAATACTGTTTTTAAGGTTGATTCCTACGTTGAAGAAGTCTCTGCTTAAGCACAAGCCCGTCGTGAAGCCCAAGCACGATCTGCATGGCATCCCATTGTATAGCTACAAGCCGTCGCTGCCTGCAGACATGGGGTACCACCCCCGCGTACAGGTGCACCACCGTTTTGAAGACGCCGACGACTACGTTTATAAGTACGCTTTGCCTACCTCTGATTTCCCTGTGACTCAAGTGCCATTATCAAGCAACATGAGCTTTAACTACTATGACGTGGGTGATGTCGAGGATTTTTCAGGGAAAAATTCCGCCTATTTTGTAACCAATTTTGATAGGTTTTGATTACTGTGATTTGTACCAAAGTTTGTGATTGGATTGATGACTGAGTGTAATTATAGGAACCAATATGTGATAATACTTTGGGTATTAATCTGATGTTTAGAATATGACTTATTTTGAGTAGATATAGAGTGAGAATTATTTACTGTTTTTCTATTTGTTTTTTTGAGAAGTTATTTTATTTTGAATAATTCCGTGGGTTGGATTGATCTCCAAATTCACAGGGTTGAATTCTATTATTACGTTATATTATTCAAGCTGTAATGGCGAAATATATTAAATTACTTTTGTTCAACAGTGTTTTTTTGCTTACATCTCCACATATACTTGAACAACTTATTTTGAAACTTATCCCCAGCTCTAATTAAGGCTCAAACTTGTTATAGGGTTTTTAACATCTTTTCAAAAAGTGAACGTCACAATATGTTGCTCTAATGTCGGCGGCAGTTATTACTCGTTAATTCTGGGCAGTACGTTAAATGTAAATGTACAATAGTACAAGTGGAACCTCCCGCAAAATATTCTCGTTTTAAAGGCATCAAACATTTTGAGCATTATCTTAAGTTTGATTATCGTTCTGCATTTTAAGTTTCTGCTTGTTTTAATTTCCTTGAATTAATAGAATTTATATTCACCTAACTTACAATTTTCTCTTAGTTGACGTTACGTCAAATATGTATATCCGGCTGCAGTGTTACAAATAGCCGAACAAAAAAGTATCTTAAAAGTAATACCAACTCAAACAGTCCTTCTTGATCACTCTGTATATCTGTCCGTGATAGTTTATTCTTTACTTTCTTGTTAATAATCGTCCATGCATTCTTCTATTTAATCTATATTATTTTTTATTGTTATTTTGTCTTTCTTTCAGGTTTAGAACTTCTCTTCTATTTTATCGTTTGTCTTTTATTTCACTTTCCGTATTATTTTATTTATCTCCTGTCAATGATATTTCGTTCTTTGCTGCTCATCCACTTCTTATTTTTTCTTGTTCTTCATCGTTTGTTTTGTTTGTTCTTAATTCATTTCTTTGAATGACGTCTTTCTTTTTTAAACATTTTCTTGATGTGCTCTTAGCTCTCCACTCTTTATCTTTGATTCTTGTACTTTTTCAGATTCTTATCACTTATAGTTTCTTTGATGTCCTTTTTAGCCAACTTTCTCGTTTGTTTTTAATTATATAAAACAAAGGATGAGGAAGAAAAAAGGAAGGAAGAAACATGACTGAGACAAAAAATATAAATTAATGATTTAAAACGATGTTGAGAATTTAAGGAAGAGCCGTGAAAAAGGGATTTGAGTCAAAAGCTGGAAAATAATAAGGATGAAGAAAGAAAAAGATTAAATGATAACAGCATAACACAGATGAAAATGTGAAAACAAAAGGGATTAACCTAAATTTGCACTGAATAGTGGAGGGTAACCTAAATTTGCACTGAATAGTGGAGGGGGCAGCTGAACCAAGGAAAAATACGCTCAGTGAACAATCCCAGCGATTCCATTCTAATCCATTCCACGCTGTTCCGATCCGCGGTAGTATGCGGGCTTTAACTTAATTACATACATGCTTTTCAAAAATTCCGTCCCGTTCCATTCCATTCTGTTTTGCGATAATGTGCGGCCTGCTTAGGGGGGTAACGGGTGGGGGGTTAATCTCTAGATTCACTGAACCGATTGCAATGAAATTTTGCACACTTACTTATTTTATTTGTTACTCATTTGTAATCGTCAGTTTATCAAAACACTGTGTTAATCAAGAAAGTTTATTTTTACTTAAGTTACTACTAACTGACATAAGTATCGGGTGTCTAAATAAAAATCTGGTCAAAATTGCTTTAGTAAAACTTATAAACATTGAACGTCTGTCCTAGAGTTAAGCACAAACAAAACATCAAAAATGAAACACAAACGAAAAACTTTTCATTAAATAGGTGTTCAAAACGCCCTCCCTCTGCTTCTTGCCAACGTACAACTAAATGGCAATTTAATTTGTTTCATGGCAATCTTGACCAGATTTTTATTTAGACACTGGTTATATAAACAAACATAAAGAATAAAGAAGACAAAGAAATTGTTTCCATATTATTCATTTTACTTGTTGTTGGCAGGTTAAACGACCATGATATTTGAGAATATGAGTGGTCTATAATGCGCTGGGAATTGACATATACATATACATAGTTTATAACCACCTTACTAAAGAAGAAGGAATAATTCAAAAGAAAATAAAAGAAGAAAAAAAAATATATGAAAATGAAATACAAAAATTTTAAATTGATATACATGTGTTTAAAAGGACATAAAGATAAAATAGAATTTTAAAAAGTGGATAACATCATAAAAACTAATTTTTTTAAGAAACAAATTGAAACAAACATGAAAAAAGAATATGAAACCAAAGTTGGAAAACAAAGAACGAAAGAAAATGTTTAAACAGAAATTTAAATGGCTTGAACAAAAGTAGAATCTTCAGAAAATGAGAAGAGAATGAAGAAGAGGGGAAAAAGAAGTAAATGAATAACATCAAAGGAGGAAATATGAGAAAAAAGTAAAAAACAAAGAACGAAGAAACAAGGATGAAGGCAAAAACATAACAAAAATGAAAACGAAATGTGAAAGAAAAAACGAGTAGAAGGAAGGATAAAATGGTTAAAATCCAGGTATATTTCCTTTATACGGTAAAAGAACAAAGTTGTGTGATTACCCCGCTTAGGCTCCCGCCACATTTGAATACGAAATGTAATGTCAATGACGTCAACAAACGTCAAACCAGTGATAATAATAATGTTTATTAACGGTATTTTTTACCTTTTACAATAAATACATAGATAGATATAAAAAAAAAAACAAAAAACGAATTACACTTACAGAAGAAGATGTAACAATTCATTTCTAAATTTGGTTAGGCTTACATCAAATAAATCAATTTTGTCACCATAAACATTACCCAATTGAATCATTCGATTCAAGGGGGAGTGAAGGGAATAATTAGTATGGTTTATTTTACCATTAAACAAAATTGGTGTTCTAGTAATATAGACAGGAGTAACAAAATTAATCTCTTCAAGTAAGCCATTACAATTGATGTGACCATTAATTAACTTAAAAAGAAAACACAGATTTAAATAGAGTCTACGTCTTTCAAGTGTCATAATACCCAAAAATACATGAATTTTATCTGGACTTATAAATACTTTATTTAAACTAAGTTTATACATTAGATATTTAAGGAACTTATTCAGAATTTTTTCAATACGTAAAATGTGGCAGTAATAAAAGGGGGACCAGATAACTGCACAATATTCTAGAACAGATCTTACTAAAGAGTTAAACAATATAATAAGCGATCTCACATTAGAAAAATCAATTGTCCACCTTTTAATACAGCCCAACATTTTGTTGGCTTGAGCAATAATATGGTCAAAATGAACGGTAAAAGTAAGTTTGGAATCTAGATAAACTCCTAAATCCCTAATACAATTAACTACTTTTAGTTTGTGATTATTAATACTGTAGGCGGGAATACTGGGATTTAGCTTCCTACTAAAATTTATAACAAAACATTTATCCAAATTTAAAGACATATCATTAACATCACACCACAAAGATAAATTGTAAAGATCAATTTGTAACGTTACATCCGTAGCAGAGTTTGCAGAATTAAAGAGTTTTACATCATCAGCAAACAGTAAACATGAACACTGAAGTTTTTGAACAAGATCATTAATATATAGTAAAAAGAGGAAGGGTCCAATATTTGAGCCCTGAGGCACACCCGAAGTTACACAGTATACAGCAGATTTCTCATTTCCAATCTTTACTTGCTGATACCTATTCATTAAATAACTAGTTAGCCAGGACAACAGGCTACCACCAATACCATAAGTACTAAGTTTTTGTATCAAAATAGAATGGTTGACTTTGTCAAACGCCTTACTAAAATCTGTGTAGACTGTATGAACTTCATTACCACATTCAAAATTTTTTACAATAAAATTTACAAAAGTCATAAGATTTGTTTCAGTTGATCGAGACTTATAAAAACCATGTTGTTCAGGAATTATAATATGCTTGAACTTAAATGCAAGATGTTTAGTTACTATAGACTCAAATACTTTTGACAAGATAGAAAGCTTACTAATCGGTCTATAGTGAGATATTTGATTTTTGCTACCCGACTTATGAATCGGAACAACACTAGCAAGTTTCCACGCAGATGGAAAAACACCAAGATTAAGAGATAACATAAATATTACAGACAGGGGTTCCGCTAGTGTACTAGAACAATTTTTAAAAAACAAAGGAGGTATACAATCAGGACCAGAGCCTTTAGTAACATTCAATGTAGATAAATGCAACAATACCTCATCAACTGAAACACTCATGTTATTTATGTTAACAAGATTGGAAGGTAAAAACTCATAACTTAAGCTACGTGGTGCGTTATAAACAGACTGAAAGTGCGTTGCGAATGCATTTGCTATTTCAAGATCACCAGTAACTTTATGGTCATTACAATACATAACATTTGGAAAAGCAGATGAATTTCGCTTATTATTTATATACTTCCAAAAAAATTTTACATTACACGTAATGGAATCTTCCACCTTGTTGATATAATTGTAGTAATTAGTATTAATTGCTCTTTTACAAAGTTCCCTAATTCTAGAAAATTCTCTGTAGTCCTCTTCTCTCCTGCTTAATTTGTACTTTTTATGAAGTATTTTTTTCTGTCTCAGTATTGCAATAGTATCCTTAGTAAACCACGTAGGAAAACTAGATTTTACGAAACGTTTTAAAGGTACATATAGTTCACAAGCGTTATATAAAATACTGTAAAAGTTATCAACAATAGAGTCAACATCATGTACATTGAAATGATTTAAAATATGATTCCAATTTATATTAGAAAAGTACTTATTTATCGCAACATAATCGGCAGTTCTAAAGTCATAATAACAATAATTAAAGCCATTTTGGTTATTACCACAAATAAAATCGATCGCAAAAGTAAAGGGAGGATGACTAGGGTCAATTTTTAAAAGACTATCACATTTTCTAACAACAGTATTCACTAAATTTGAAAAACAAAGATCAAGAGTGTTTCCAGAAACATTTACAACATCATTTAATTGTGATAGATCACAATTTGGAAATGAATCACAAATTAGTTTCGCCTTATCAGACGTAACACCAATAGGTACTAATCCTAAAATATCATCATCAAACTCCCACGACAACTCAGGGAGATTATAGTCACCTAATACAAATACTTGATCGCTAGGATAATTTGAGGTAACATGTGTTACAGATTGTACATGCTTTTCATAAGATTCAATAGATGAGGACGGAGGAAGATAAACCACACCTAATACTATACATTGTTGGTCTTCGGAATTAATTTTCACCCACAATTCTTCAACACTATCACTATGCACTAACTGATATGATCTATATTCCTTCTTAACTGCGATCAACACTCCACCACCAATTGACTTATTACTGTTAAGCAGATTTCTGTCAGTTCTAAAAATCATGTAGCTATTATCAAAAACTTCAGAATCAGATATATTAGAATGCAGCCAAGTTTCAGTTAACACAAAAATATCATAATCATAATCCTGGCTTAATAAAGAACGTTGAAGATCCCCAAGCTTCGTACGAAGCCCTCTAACATTTTGATAATAAACACTTAAACTATTTTTTTTCCCTGCCGCCAGATATAATCTTTACAGTACTAGGAGACTTGGATGTTTGATAATGTATCTTTAGTTTTCCTGTAGTTTTCCTGTGGATTGATGGATTGAGCCTGAGGTGGTGACTCTTCTGTGACGCTGTTTCGCTTTGTTGTTGGCAGTGATCATCGGACAAGGAAAAGCGAAGTCATACGTTGTGTTTTTTTCACAAAACAAAGCAGTGGCGGGAAATTGGAACCTACCTCAAAACAAAGACCAAGTCCAGGTTCTTTGGATACATCCATGACTTGAACAATCATTTTACAATTTGCAAAAATTTCATCAAGTTGACAATTTAATTCTCCAGAGAATAACGTGTTTTAATACAAATAAGTTATCAGCTGATCTCATTACCATTTTGAGCTTTCGATGATTATACAGCAATTTACATCAAACCGATACAATAAAATGACTACTTGGTCTACATCCAGAGTGTGCATATTCAAGATGCAAGAATGATATTGAAAACAATATTGTAGTCAAACTTCTTATGGGAGTTTGCAGTGGTGTCTCAAAGCTCTAAATCACCGCAGCCCCGAGGAGGAAAACCAGGCGACCCCCGATGGCATTATCAAAATGGGGGAGGACCACTTAGCTCCCAACTTTCTAAAGCACAACGAACAAATTAGAATAATGGCAATGTTGACCCCATGCAGACCCGATACATGAAATGGCGATACATAAAAATAGTATATATGTACATAAATGTGCGCATTTAAACTTGGTTTGGGGTAGCTATTTACCCCCGGTTTAGAGTTATTGCTTGATTGCTTAAGTTGTTGTTTCTAATTACGGTAAACAGTGCCACAACAATAATTCTTATCTCTCTTGCCCCCCACGATGATAGTGTGAACCCTCTTTATGGCTCAATCTTGTAACCAAAAATAACGTGCAGTAAATTGGGTATCAGTTTCGAGACCTCATGAGTAACTAACTAGACATCATGTGAACTCTCAATTCCTTTTTATATTATTTAGCTTTGATATGTTGAACAGTTGAAATTATTAACAATTTTTCCGAAGTTTGCATTTATCGTTGAAATCTATCGAATTTTTTTTGGTTCAAATTACCTGTGAACAATTTTCAAAAACAAACTTTTCTAGAAATCACGCGTTTACTAGGTAAAAAAAAAACTACGAAACATTTGTCTTATTTGAAACGCGCGCCTTTCTGTGACGTCAACACGGGACAAAATGCACCACACAAAATTCAAAGTTGCTGGACTCGCGGACTAATGAGAAGCGCACGAACCAGTGAGAATCCTTCCCCTAAATGACGTCACAAGCGGCGGTAAATGTACAGCGTTTGAAAATGCTAGCCGAAATTGCGATTTTTCATACGCTCTGTTATCTCACAAAACAGCTTTATTAACCAATAGAACACGTTTTAGGGCTTGAGACGCTATAGTCGAATGCATCAAATTCAATTGAGGGGGACGACCTCATTCCGATTGACAAATGGAGCCATTACTCAAAATACATTCGAAAACTTTATAAAATCTGCATTTAAAATAGATTCAAACTACTTTTTAGGTTACTAAATTACTCGCGAGTATAATGGAACTTGTAATATATAATTTTGAAATTTACGTTGTTCTAAAATGAGACTAGAAGACAATTTTTATGGAATTACATGATATACACACAATTTACATGGTTTTCGCAACAAATGGTTCATCATTAAAATTTCTTCTCAAAATGGATGAGAATAATAATTAAAGTGTTAAAATCTGAAAGTCAAAAACGCATTGATCAAAATATTATTAAAAGCAAAACGCTTTCGGGCTAATACGGTCATCCTAAAATTTAACGTTTGTCGTACGATAGATTTGGCAAAAATATAAATATGAAGAGGTTATCTGTATTTCCGGTGACAATTGAGGATTCAAATTTTAAATTGAACACACGCAACTATAAACAAGTTGAAAACTTCGTGGTGCGAATAAAATCAGATTTTACAAATTTTAAGCAAATGATAAAAGCCGCGAGGAACGATTTTGTTCTCTTCGGCTGTCAAAACCGTAAGGGCTGTCCAACTAGCCCCAGGTCGAGGAAGCAATCCGAATTCCTCCTTTGTGAATTACAGGTTCCGCTGTATTTCAGCGGCGAATTAAAACATGGTGAAATTTGAAATTTTTCAGTAGAGTGTGCTTGGTGGACCACACACAAGTACAGACTGATTAAAAATTAATATTGCATTTGGTAATAGATTCAGATAAGTGTCGATTTATTTTTACTTTTAAGTTGGCGGAATGGCATTTGTAAATGCAAGGTTCTGTTTGTTTAGTATAAATTTAAATTTAATTTAAACTGAATCACAGGCTTACCAATTTTTATGTAAATTGAATTAGTTTTTAATTTTGATCATTCAGTGTGATATTTTTAGTTTTTATTTATTTACACATCTGAAATTACTGTTTGATTCTACAATAGAAACAAAAGGCCTTTGATAATAGAAGAAATAAGAGAACAAATAATAAATAACGTAACATTATTTAACAGTATTACTCTCCAAATACTCAGCGGTCGAAAAATCCCGTAAAGCATTCGCCAGTTTAAGCAGGCCGCACATTATCGCGGAATGGAATGGGACGGAATGGGATGGAACGGAATTTTTGAAAAGCATATCATTAAATTAAAGTCCGCACACTACCGCGGAATGGAATGGAATCGCTTGGATTGTTCACTGAGCGAATTTTCCCTCCATCCGCAGCCCCCTCCACTATTCAGTGCAAATGCAGATTAATTGCTGCAGAAAAAAAGTACCCATCACTCAGTTTTGTGTTTGTTGTTTATTAATTAAATTAAAATGAATGAAGAATTAATCTAGTTCGTGATTATCCTCATCCATATTTGATAGCACAGCGTGATCAAGAAGGACTGTTTGAATTGGTAATACTAAATTTCATTTATAAATGGTAGAATTCTAACAACTTCCGATTGTTGACGTCTTGACACTAAAAGCTGTCATTCTCGCGTGTCAGCATCATTATGACATCATTCACAACTGACATTTCAAATTTGAAATTAAAACGTCGTGAAATTAGACTGAATGGGCAGCAGTTTGGACACCGACACCATTGCCAATGGAACTCTAAATTCGTGTTCATACGTTGTGGTGAGCTCAATTTGGTTCAACGTTACGATTACTGGGGAGGTGTAAGGGCCTTCCAACTCAAAACTCGAAGAATAATTGTAAGGTACAGGCACGGCCATGGAATTTTAGCCGTCACTTTAATGTCAATTAAAAGAAAACGGATGTAGTTCATGCTTTATTGTCATCATGATTGACTTTTTGGAATTGACATCTAAAAATTTGTCACTGTTAGGCCTGGTTTTTCAGTGCTTGGTTAACCATAAATATTCTGGGTTACCGAAATTTTTCTCGGTTAGTTGTTTTGATCGGTCAAACTTTAACCGTGGTCAACACGACCGAGAATGTAACCCAGGTCCCAGAGCTCGGTTAACCACGATTTCTGACATGTCACTACTCGAATCAAAACAACTATCATAACCTCAAAGTGTAAAGCTAGATTCTCGTGATTCATTGAGGAATGTGGAAAAACCCTTCCGAAGGGGTGATGTTATACCACTTCCTGTTTCAGGTATGTATTCTCTAATAAATGAACCTCTTGTAAACGACGTAAACGTTCACTTTATCGCCGTCTCACATCGTTTTCGCACGTTTGCCGTAGTCTGTACACTGTGTTTTTGTTATATTCTTGTCTCGTATCTCGTGCTATTTTAAAGTTTTTAGCATTTGCATAATATAGGTATAATTTAGTCGTTAGCTAGTTAAGCAGATAATTAGTGTAATTCGCCGCCGATTTATAACATAGTGATCTAATCCTTTACAAGAGGTATGTAAAAATATTGAATATATATCATAATTACTTCAGGTTTTACTTTACTTTTATAGTGTGATGGACCGTTCAACTTCAAGCCGTTCGAAATTTTTTTCCAACAGTGAAATGAACCTGTTGATCCAACTGCTAACTGCTAAATGGAATCTAAACAGCTATGAGACACTGCGAAAAATACACCAGCAGAAGTTGCGACATGAAGAAGAGGAGCATAAATTAAAATTAAAATTGCTCCAAGATGAGCACAACTTTAAAATTGACATGATGTTAAAAAAAAATCTGTATAATTTTTTTTATATATTTCCAAAATATTGAATAAATTTGTTTCTACATTGTCGTCCCAATAATGAAAATGGTCTCGACGTATTTGACTTTCAGTGTCACTACTGGTACTCGAATATAAATCATCCATGTTCACACGTTTTTTTATAAATATAATATATATAACTAATGTTACAAATTACTTCAATTTTTTGACAATTGACACAAGCCTACGACACAAGTGTTAAAACTGCCAAACTGCGCTTGCTCTTTAACGCAATAGGTAACCAACAGTCTTACCAATGTAAGATAAATTCTGATAACTTAACCGTGAAATTTTTAACCGAGAATTGGGTACTGAAATACGCACCCTTTGTTAAAATCGGTGTCAAAAAATAATCATGGTTAGATATCCATGAATGTAACCGGGCCTTAGTGTTTTCATGCGAATGAGTCAGTGTCAAAATGACAAGTCTTTGAAATAGCAGAAAGTTAGGTTACGAATACCTAAGGGTCGCCTTACATCTTATGACAATCAATGATAAGTGACGGCCAAAATTCCGTGGCCGTAACTGTATGACGACATGTAGACACATTCTACGATGCAAATTGAGGGATAGACCCCAGTGTAGGTATGTTAATATTATTGGTGCCGGAATTCTGCACAATTAAAAATTTCACACATGCTGGTGAATGTCGAGAGCTTAAAACGAAGAGTTAATTTATGTTTAGAACAAACTGGGAGACATTTTGTACATTACCTTTAGTCTGATTATCGTTCTGTATTTTTCAAGTATAATTTCCTTGAATTAATCACCTACAATTTTTTCTCAGTGGACGTTACGTCAAATATGTGTATCCGGCTGCAGTGTGACAAATAGCCGAACAAAAAAAGTATCTTAAAAGTAATACCAACTCAAAGAGTCCTTCTTGATCACTCTGTAGTAATAAAAATTACCACATTCTAAATATGAAAGAAAATGTATGGAAAGCAATAAAAAAAACGAAAACAACACAGACAAAATTTTATGAAGCTAGTGTATGCAAGTGAATTTTTCCATTCCGTTCCGCGATAATGTGCGGCCTGCTTTACGGTCCAAGTCTGAGTCTGCATATAGAAAGAAGTCTTACTTCAAAAACGAAAAAAGAAAGAAAAATAGTAGAGGATTAAGAAGAAAGCATGAAGAGTTTATGAAGACGAAGGATGAAAATCGTAGAATGATAAGAATCAAGAAATTAAGGAAGTAAATAAAAATAAACGGAATGTTATTGTATACGGCGCTGATATAAGTGATATCAATTTTGCTATAATAGAAAATATCGTGCGCTTTAATAAAAATGCTTTCTAGGCCGTATTTTTATTTTATCGCACGGTATTTTTTATCAATTGGACTGCAGTTGTGCAATAACTAGATCAATAAAAAATTTTGTTCACACTCTACTGAGACAATAAGAAAGTTGAGAGACTAGTGTAGACAATTAGTTGACAGTGTTTTATTCCATCTTGCAAAATCTTATCCTAAGGTGACTTACAATGAGCAAAAATATTAAAGATACCCACAGTTAAAATTGCCGCGTTTTTACAATCGAAATTCCCGCTACATTGCTACCAATATAAATTCCCTCTTTTCCTTCTATCGTTAATACATACAACATTTATGTCGCAACTTAAACCTAACAGATCACAGACAACACATTGAGATCAAAGTTCCCGTCCATCGCACCTAAGCCATGTCCTCGTTCACCTGCTCCATGTACTTCACCAGGTCTGAACTACTATAGTCAATCTCCTCCACGTCCTGCAAACTGGAATTGCTTATAGTGTTACTGTCCGCACTACTTTGTCTCCGAATCTCGTCCTCACGTCTCTTCTGCCTGAACAAACGAAAAATTCGAAATTTGTTGCGGCTATTTTGGATACGTTTACTTTCGGGCGGCATCAGTGTCGGTCTCGACTGGCTCAGGACGATGGGGCGGAGCTGTTTCGAGTCCATTATTGTCGAATTGTCCTGTTTGACTTTGTTCGAGCTTAAAAAACTGAAGCTCTTGGTGGGCTTTAGGCTGAGCTCTTCGTCGATACGGTCCGCGCCGTCAGAGACGGAGCGCTGGAAGGGGCGCACGTTGAGGGTGCCGCGGCTCAGCACGGAATAGGTCGGGAAGGGGGGTCGAGGCGGAGAGCGTCGCCACAGGTCCGAGAGGGTTTTCTGTAACGAAAATAACGTTGAGTAATTAAGCTGGATTTGTTCTGTTTTTTTAATTTCTAAATATTAAATTTTCATCAGTGGAAACAAAATGAAACGGCTTTAAACACATAGATTCAATCCATAAAAAATGTAAAGTAAATACAAAATCGACCTACTTTCGCAACCTCTGCATCCACAAAAAGTATAGTTGCCCGAAACGATATAGTGCACAGAAGCTATCTAGACGACCAGCGAAGTCGTAGACTTTGTTTTCATGCTTTAAAGCAGTTTTCCAAAATAATTCAATCACTGAGTGATTTCTCGCTTGTGTGGAGAAGAAGGACCGGCTTTATTTTTTTTTGATATTATTTTAACAGATATCATTGATTTAAACTTTTTATAGTTCATTTGTTGTTATTATTATAAAATACTCTAATGTGGACACTTAACACGCAAGAGAAACACAAAGACACAATGAAAAAAAATTCTAACGCTAAGGCACTGAAAAGAATAAAATTTTAAAAAACAATGTATAGACCGACAAGTTTTTTCAGACGCAAAACCAGTTTCGTATTCAGATGTTCTTCAATTCTGAAGCCATCACAAATTAACTGGTCTACTTTAGTGAAAGCGTGCCATTGTTTTTTTTTGCGGTCTTTAAAAAGAAAACAAAACATTATAGCCTCAGGCACGCCTTAGAGATCTTACTCCTACTATACTCATTTAGTAAAACCGCTTCTCTTTTGTAGGCAATAAACATTAATTTATTAAAAATTTCTTTTATATACAAATGTAAATGTAGGTGTATTCTCGGACGATTGTAGAAAAAAATGTTATATGTGGCAGGTGTAAAAAGTGGTATGACACTTTTTACACTCGTTACATAAATAACCGTTAATTCGACATCGTTTACCCCAAAAGTGAAATTACCTCAAGTCATGTTTCGTATTAAACCGGATTGTGTCCCTTAGTAGTTTCGACTTCCTACTGACTTCAGATATGTTATATCGACTGTGTTCATTTATCTTATTTGAATGTGCTTTTCAAAGTGGTTGATGATGACTTATTTGCGACTATACTGAACCCTTTTTGAAAAGATTGCATGTTTGGCAGGACCGAAGGATGTCCGAAGGATGTCCGAAGGATGTCCGAAGGACGTCGGTATCCGAATAGCACACAATGTCGACTGTAGCCAAGATATGCAAGCAATAGTCCGAATAAATTATGTACAAGCGTCAATCTGGCAGTTCTAGAGCTACGAAATTCCGCGAAGATTGACGGCACCGCGCGAACCGTTTAAAGCAACACGTTCGGTTGGAGCGCATTGTGTGATATAGCCACGATTTATCACGGAGCAGAATCAATTCGTTTATATATGTATATATACTTCACTCTTACCGTCTTTGGAAATCGCTTTCTTCTGATGGATTTCAACGAGCAAAGTCGATCTCAATTGTTGAAAGACAAAATTGGGTGAAGAAATGGGCTTCAATTTTGTTCTTCAATCAGTCCAAAATGTGTTTATGATGAATATATAGCCATACAAGGGTGAGGAATACGGTATTGCAGATAACGACATTTATAGAAGAATTTTACCATGGGCTTAGTCAATAAAATAGGGACATTGAGCAGCCGCGTACATTCTTTTAGCATCCTTTAAGCCTATGAGATGCTTCGTTATGCGCTCAATGTATTGTTCGTTTACCACTAGAATTTGGTGAATTAATGCATAATATGAGATATGAGATGGATTTTCACCTGGAGCCACCCTGTATATTGTTTACTAAGCTTACCCCGTGTCAAAATCTCACCGTCGACTAGCTGCCGCTGGCGCTCCCTTCCCGGTCTAAAATATTCCCCCACTTATATATTGCATTTTCCTGTCGGGTTCGTGTCGGGTTGCGGAGCGCTTACCCCGTACAAAAATCTTATACCCTGGGATAAGAAGTTTCACTTCAAAAAAATTGTCAATAACAATAGGATGATATTGCCGACAATAATTTTCGAGTTTCTGTTGTGAAGAAAATAATGACGAGTGCTTGCACGAGTAATTATTTTCTCAAACAACAAAAACGAGTCAATCTGAAGAGAAAAAATTGGCGGCAATATTTAGACCTAGAATCCTATTTGACTTAACAATTTAAACTGTAAATTCTAACGTCAAATATGCAGCTACCAAAAAATTGTCGCAGGAATAAAGCTTCTCGAAAAATTGCCATCAAAATAATTTTCCTATTTTGAAATTTTTTGTTAAACGTCTACAAATGATGTGTAAAATCCCGTTCCCCCAATTTTTAATTTGATCACAATAATAAATGCGACTTCCCGTTACGGTGAACTTTGCTGATAAAGAAAAACTTTCGCTTGTGCCTATGCTACTGTTAATAATGTATTGTTTTGCGTTGTTTACGCGGTTTTTTTGTCCGTGCCGTAAACGAGCCGAACCACCTGCAGAGACGTGCGGTGATTTTTGTGCAACATTTTGAAACATTTTAAACTCTACAAATATAGAGTTTATGATAAAAGTGTATTGAGAAAAATTGTTACTCTTTACAAGTTCTGTTACTGGTTAAATATTTATACCTATTTTGTATACTGACAACTAACAGGTGTATACTATATATCAAATAATATGTGAATTTGGAATTAATAATAATAAAAAAATACGAGTGTGCTTTAGACCAATCGACTGAAGTAAAACTTCAGTTCGCCGTTGTGAAAGTGCTCTTAATTGATGTAAGTTTATAAATGGAGCTAGAGAATCCTGAATTAATACCGTCTGCAGTACTGGATAATCATGTTTCAGTTTGTCGTCAGCGAAAAGTCGGCAATCATGTGTAGCGATTAGGATAAGAAGCGCAATTGCATACAAAACTGACACGCGAATATGGCTGTTATGTGTGCAGTGCCTATTCACAACGGAGAAGACGCGGGTTCGAATCCCGTTAAGGCAAACATTTTTTCTATTAATTAATCATTGTAAAATCTAAAGAAAACTTCCGTTCGCTTCTACCGATCACACTTTTCGTAACGCTCTCGTCACGCATTCACCAGCTTACTCCCCAAGTCAAGTGTCCGTAAAGAAGTTTTACTTCAATAATAATAATTATGTGAACATTGGAAATATATACAAAACAATGCTATCCCCAATACAGCCACATAATATGAAAAGACTACAAGGAATTTGATCGAAGCACAGGTATACATAATATACAACGATAAATCCACAAAAAGAAAACTAAAATAGATACAACGTTAACCTCCTTTCGCAATGAACGCTGCTCCTAACCTAATTTTTATTAAACGACATCGTTAGCCTCGATTGTGATAGATGTCATCATTTGGGGAATTTTATCACCATTCTTTTCTTTATATGCCGTCTGATTTGTCAACAGCGAATGTTAACAAAGCGGGAGCGAAATAATAAGCTTTGAATTATAACATTTTTGCGAGTCCTAATTTTTGTTCCGGTAGACATCCAAAGTAAAACTGTATTTGATGTTTTAATTAAATTAGCGCAAAATCCATTTTTAGTCAGAAACATCAAAGAGTTAGTTCTACGAGGCTTTAAAATTCCGTTGTTAGTATTATAATCTTACTACTATTATAAATACCAAAGTTTGGATGGATGTTTGGGAAATGTACTGTTCCCATGGGATAGATTTGCTTTGTTTTTCACATAGCACAACATCTATATATATTTAAAGGAGGATTTAAAGAAAATTTTGGTGCACACCGTAGCTACTAACTTTTATTAAAAAGACTAACTTTCACAATAACACGCGCTGACCACTTGTTCACGATGCTACCAATCAATTGACTTGCTCCGTCATTTGATCCCATCTTATACCCCTCCTGGCGTTCTCGATTCCTTCTATTCCGGGTATAATGAGATCATGCTTTCGGCGCAATGGATTATTCCCGAAGAATGAGATCATTCTCTTGTACGAGCGTGGTATAGTATGAAATCACCGCCACAGAGTCTTCTAGACTCATGAGAGCATCCTATGTGAACAATTATTCCCAGACGTTCTCATGTGGACTATTTCAGATTAATTACGTTACCATACGTGGTGACATCATCATGACATCATTCGCTTCCGGTGCCGTCGCGCCGTCGCGTCGTCTCAATATAAAACACAAAGTCGGGTTAGTTACACCATTTATAACTCAAGAACGGCTGGACAGATTTTTATGATCTTACATTTGTTGGATTTGTCTCCGTCCAGAATAGCAGAATAACTATTAAAACATAAACAGGGGGCCCAGGGCACAACTTGGGTTGATAACTTAAGAACGGCTGGACCGATTTTTATAATCTTTGATTTGTCGGATTTGTCTCCGCCCCGAATAGCAGAATAACAAATAAAATATTGGAAAAATTTCTGGTACTTGGTACAGGGCAACGCCGTAACAACGAACGGGGGCAACCAAAATTTGTCGTACCGGGGCGCCTGGACTCCACACATAAATTTTTTGATAATATCTCGAGGTGTAGGCCGACTTATGTCGAAATACCTATAATGGTACGTAATGTTGAGATTGGAAGGAACAAGTAGGTGCTTATCAGCTCGATTATTTATGGTACTAGAGTGGTAATTAATAGCTTAGAGCCGTTTGACACTATACTTATTTCAATACTGAAGTTTTTCCCCTGCTATTTATTGGCGACTCTTTCGATTAGGTTCTTCTTTTAGGGATGTCGATGTCATTTAGGCTGTACCAACCCCACATGCTTCCCAATCGGCTGACAAAATGAAGGACGTTATTTTGAAAATCTATTATGTTATTGAGGCAGGTAAGTCAAGTTAATGTCAAGTGCCAATTTAAACTGGGTCGGAATTGATCACTTTTTTGTCATGTCGACTTCTAATTGCTTCATGAACACCACAACTAGAATTGTTTAAAGAATTTATGTCCTATTAAAATTTCTGACCCACAGATATGTTGTATATGCTCTACTGAGATGGAATGTTAGTGGAGTACTCCACCCAAGAACCCTGTGGATGTCCAGGTTGTGAGATTAAAGCTTATAGCAAAACCAAAGCAGTATAGGGCTTCAGCAAGAAAACTTTCAGTGATAGAAATTGAAACATTTAATTTTTTTTCTGGTTGCGAAATTGGATTTTCCTGGTTGCTTCGACCAGAACTAACAAAGGAAGCAGATATCATAATAGGAGTACAGGCAATTTTACACACTGTAGAATATTATATTCAGAATTGTAAACTGGACAAAGGAACCGTTAAGTTAGTCAATTTGGTATGGAACTGGCCGCCATAAAAAAGGGACCGGCTTCCTTACTAATCCAAAATACATACCACTCGAATTTCAAGTGACGGACGATCACTAGTGATTTTATTTTTCCAAGTGTTTCCAAACGGATTTCATTCGATGTATCATTCTTTCAAATCTTGTCAAAAATAACATACATATTTGAAGGTTATATCATAAAGGAACACAATGAGAAGACTATGCTGGACTATATATTTTTATATTATGATGAATTGGAACAGGCTAAAGTTGAGATCTTTATCAAAATTCAATTCATACTGTTCAACAATATATTGGAACACCCACATAACATTCCTACATTTCAACGACTTTCTTTGAATATAATATAATTTATCAGATACCATCTAGATACAAGAATTAGCATGCAATTTGCTTGCCCGCTCTTACGTGTAATGTTGAAATCAATGCGTTATTGTTGCGATAATGATCTCCCGATTGGTGATTCCGATCACGTGGTCCAATCACAGCCACCTACTCGTTAATCAAAGTTCGTGGATTCCGTGAATATTTTGATCTGTACGCAGTTCCTAATGTGGCTCGGGTCTCATCATTGTGAACAAAAAGGTACAATATGGCGGGAATCGTTGGGACGGGTGCCAATTCAATAGCGACAAAGATACTGCAATAACAAGCCGGTGGAAGCACGTTGTGCGGTTGGCTGCTTTGCGACGGTTTGCCAACTTTACTGCGGTTTAATAACAACAATGAATTTGATTTCCACAAATAAGTCGTAAATGGTGGAATGAAAAACTGGACTGGAATTAATACATTAATGCATATTCATAATAAAGTTGCGATAAAATCATGTCCAACTATTAGCTGGAGATGAGAATGGATGAGGTTTTGCGAAATTGGGTCAGGGATACCAACCATGGTATATAGGGCAGCAACGACGTATAGTGGATGATGTTATTTAACGGCACGGCGTAAATATACGGAGCGCAGATTATGGAGATCGCAGAAGAGCTTGTCGTGTGATACGAAATTTGGGGTGTATTGTTTAGGGTAATCCAATCATGGTTTTCGTATTATTATAGCTTCTAAAAATCAAATTAACACGCTTAGAAGGATAACTAGCTATTCATGAAATTAGTCTTTAGAAGTTGCGACTATGTAGGAATAAGTTTTTCGAAAGGCGCATCCGCCACTGCTCGTGGTGTTTGCTGATTTTGATTCGTCTTTCTAAATGCTTTACGCAAAATGACAACATAAATAAATTGAGGAATGTCCAATAGATCTTCAGAAATATATAGATGGTTTCTATTCAGACATTATGTCAATAGGAGACAATGAAAATTTGATTTTAGTATATTTTTTACAAATAAAATTGAAGGTTAGAGATTTAAACGAACAAAAAGCACGCCTTTTAAATGTCGGATTACGTTTGTTTTGCAAATTTAAATGTAGCTGTCAACTATCTGTCAACGGCTGACAATCAAATCACAAGCTAACCAATTTTGATGTAAATTGTATTGTTGCCACCACAAATTTTTAACTTGATCACTCAATAGAATCTTGGACAAAATGGCAGAATTTTGGAATATCTTTATTTCAAATTTTTGAAATCGTGGAAATATGGGATCTAAGAATTCTAGAATTTTGGTCCAAGCTTGGAATTTGAAAGTTTGGAATCTAGAGTTTGAAGATTATGTGGAATTAATTTAGATAATCTGGCATTTTAATTTGAAAATTGGATTTATGAAACTGGAATTTTAACTAAAATTTTTATAAAAAATACTTAGTCCGGGTTCGGAGTGTCGATTTTTAATTAAAAAAAAACGTTTCGTCGACTTTTATAAAGGGCTTCTTCAGGAGAGATGAGCACAGTAATTCAATACGTGAACTCAAATGAATTTCACCTCTGGTACGGTTCACGCTCCGAGTGTAAATTGTTTTTTAATTAATAGTAATGTTAAATTTGAACAGTGGAATAATTGGGAATGTCGGATTTAAATTTGAAAAAAAAAAAGTTTTGGAACCTTCAAATCAGAATCCTTGTGGCGCAATCTGATATTATTGGAATCTTGGGATCACCGATAATTAGAATTTTTGGATCTCTACATCTTGGAATTTTATAATACAATTTTGGGATTAAAATTTAGATTGGTGAATTTTGAAATCTGGCAAATTTCCGGTTGTAGAAAATTGTGTTAAATTTTGGATCTTTGGGATTAGAAACTTCAAATGTGAAAGTTTTTAAAAAACTAAATCTCCGACAATGAAGGTGTAAATTTTAAAATTTGAAAATCTCGTAACTTTTTTTTGTATTCTTGCGCTTTACTAAATAATTCAATACTATAATAATTATTATCTTCGAAATCGGATGTAAAAGTAGTTTTTTTTTTTAAAAACTTGTTTATTTCAATTAGCTTCAGAACCCCCTTCACCTGTCTGTCAAACCTCACCTTAAAAGCGTCTCTGAACCGATTCGACATGATGTTATACAACACCGGATTGATGGTAGTCGACAAGTAGTATAAGATCCCAGAGGCGTGCATGAGCACCATGTAAACAGTCATCATGGTTCCGCTGGCCATCGCTGCTTCCGTCTCTTTAGAGACGTTGGTTAAATAAACAGCCATCAGCCTCTGGGCGTGAAAGGGAGCCCAACAGATGAAGAACGCCGCAACCACAGCAACTGCAACAAACATTGACTTAAGTCTTGCACGAAATTCAAGACGTCAAAACTCTTACAAGAAACAACATAAAAGGGATGCATGTAATAGCTTGTTTGTCGAAGGAAATTAGAATGGGAGACAGGAAATTCGTGCGTTTTTCTGGGTCGGAGTCGTTTGAAAGCTGCCTTCAGAGGAGATTGTGGGAAAATGATCGGGAAACGAACGGAAACTTCAGCGTTAATTCTCTTTGTAGCTACTTATGGATTTTACTGTAGTTCGGTTATCGGGAAATTTCAGGGTGTAGTTTTGGCGTTTGGCTTTGTTGTAGATGTGGTGATTAGTATGAGGGAGGCGTGTTTTGTTTGGAAAGTATTACGAGTTAGTGGAATCGATTTTTTCATTATTAACTTTTTAACATTAAAGGAGCATACACCATTCTTAAAACTTTTTAATTTTTTCAGTCATCTCGATTAAATTCTATAGAGAGTAGAACTGTGTTCAGTTTCAAATCTGAGAGGTTACGCGAAGGCAAGGTTAAGGATTATAAATAAAGCTCCACGAGCATGCGATTATTTGGTTTGTGACTTCAAAGTAAAGCGAACCAAGAGCTGTGCTTAGACACAACAATTCTGTTTGTACAATGTTTTTTAAAACTATTTCATGGCACGAGTACGTAGATCGTAGTTGGTTATTTTAGTAATTATAATAAGATTTATTTTCTTACCTTCCAGCTTTGAAAAGGATTCAAATTTTTCCAATAAAATACTAAATATTAAGTTAATAAAACTAACATGAAACAATAACAACAGCTAAATTAATTTTTTAATTTCTATTTTTTCTGTTTCTTCTGCCTTTTCGTCTGTGTATATAATTTTGTACGCCATTATTTGTGATCTTGAAGTACACTCTGTGTACACGGACTTCTGTAAAGCTTTCGATTAAGTGAATCACTCCATACTATTACAGAAATTGGCCGCTTACGTAATATCTAGATTTTTGTATTCCTGGATCTGCAGTTATCTTACTAACAGATCTCAATAGGTAAAAATTGATTCTTTTATGTCGCGCACAGAGAGTGTACCTTCCGGTGCTCCTCAAGGTTCCATTTTGGGATCGTTACTCTTCTCGGTTTTCATCAATGACATTGATGACAACTTTCAAAGCAACCATTGTTTGTTTGGTGATGAGCTAAAATTGCAATGATCAGAAACACAATTGATGCAGATATACTGCAAGCAGATCTGAAGATTGGATTATTGCTGTAAAGTGAATTATATTGCTTTCAACGTTGACAAGTGTTTAGTGAACAACTTTAGCAGGAAAATGCTACCTTTAAACCCTACTTATCTGGTTAACAATAGTAAACTCCAAATAAAATCCGAAGTAAAAGACCTCGGAATATTTCTAGATTCTTAACTATGTTTCACACCATATTTTTTTGCGTATTGACCAGAAGGAGCTCCCCGTGATTCCGACCTTCACGGGGTTCCTTGCTGGTCAGGTCCTATTCGTACATCATAGCCACTCCTCAAAACCATGAGGTAAGTAGCTATGAATCCCGTGAATCATGTGCCCTGAGCAGACGCAACGACCCCAAGATGACCGCTTTCTGCATTCCAGCCGCAAGGGTCTCTGCCGGTTTACGGCAGGCAGGAATGATTTTCAGATTGGAGACGAGCGAGTCCTTGATGCCTCCCATGCACCCAATTACCAAAACGACGAGCTTTACTGAGTAACTTGAGTACAGCCTCCTAAGTTCAAAGAGCAGGTCTTGATATTTTGTCCGCTTTTCCTCCTCCTTGACGCAGATGTTATTTTCAGCAGGAGCCGAAAATTCAATAACAAACATCTGCTTGGAGGAGTGGTCCAATAGAACCACGTCAGGCTTGTTCGCTGTTATCTGCCTGACGGTGGAGAACGAGAAGTTCCAATAGATTCGGCACCTTTCGTTCGCCACAACGGACTCAATATCGTTCGGGACATAGGGCAGCACTGGTGTCTGGTCTATCGCATAATGGTGACTTAAATGAAAGTATAACACTCTCATTGCCGCATTGTGGCGATGGATATAGGCCGAAGCTGCATACACCGGGCATGCCGCCAATACATGCATTGCTGTTTCAGGGGCCCTGTGACAAGCCCTACAGCTCACATTCGGCACCTCTATACCCATCACGCGGCTGCGATAGACCAAGGTGTTAATTACACCATCTTGCGTAGCGGAAATGAATCCCTCAGTCTCAGACTTCAGTCCACTTGATCTCAGAAAGGCAAATGTATGCCTTTTGGATAAGCCAAGGTTTTCAATGTTCTTGAAGAAAACACCATGCATTGACTTATCCATATGCCTTCTCATGAGCATATCTTGCTCAGAGATTCTGACGTCACACCATATTATTATTATTATTATTATTATTTAAATACAATGTCCCACAGGATAAATTCCAATTAATGGACAAGGCAAAAAACAAACACTAATGACAAACACATAATTATTAATTCAATAATTAAGAGTATATCGCTCGAATCGCAGTTAATGATCTAAAATCAAAAATGTCTACTTCCCTCTCTATCAGTTTGTAATTGTTAGTCATTTGGTGCAATGGTGACCACTCAAGTATATTAGTTCTAGCCGCAGCCATTTGAAAAATATTGTGCTGTCTGCTGAAAAATGGAGGAACCCGCATGCCAATCCTGGACAACAGAGATCCGGACAGTCGATATGGTTATGAATTAGTTTGTACAAAAATTGAATAGAAAGATATGTTCGTCTTTTATTTTATTTAATTTTATAAACAACTAATTTTGCAAAACGACGTTGAATCTTCTCAAGAGAAGATATGTAACAATCATGATGCGGATTCCAAACAACACAAGCATATTCAAGTCGAGACCGAACATATACATTAAATAGTACAGTAAGGATGTCGGAATTTCCAAAATACCTTGCACTTCTCATCACAAAGCCCAGACATTTATAAGCAGAATTTACAATGGCTTCATAATGGTCTCTAAAAGTAAGTTCATTGTCAAACATTACACCAAGGTCTTGAAAGCGGTTTGCTCTATCAATGGGATTTCCATTAATAGCATAGCCATACAGGTAATTATTCACTTTACGACTAAATGTAACAGCACAGCATTTTGAGGGATTGAAAGGCAATTTATTTTTTTCACACCAATACAGCACTCTCTCGATATTATTTTGTAATATAATACAGTCATCCAATGCATTTATTCGATGGAACAATTTTAGATCATCTGCGAAAAGAAGGTACTCAACATCAAGATGGACAGTTATGTCATTAATAAACATCACAAAAAACAACGGACCAAGAACCGAGCCCTGGGGCACTCCGGACACTTGATTAAATTTTTGTGACCTGTAACCTTTATATTGCACATATTGGTATCTATTCGACAATTATGATTCAATGACGGCAGTTAGATTGTCGGAAAATCCAAAAGATCCCAACTTTGATAATAATAGTTTGTGGTCAATACGATCAAACGATTTTGAAAAGTCGGTGTAAATAACGTCTACTTGCTTACGACTATCAATGCTCTCGGAAAGATATTGTGCCAAACAGGTAAGATTGCTCACCCTTCTTGAACACAGGACACACACGTGATATTTTCCAATGCTCAGGAAATGTACGACAGCGAAGAATGAGATTGAAGATGGCCGTGAGGGGACTAGCCAGAATATACTTGCAATCAGAAATCAGAAACGCAGGAATTAAATCAGGGCCAGATGTCATATTGGCCTTTAATCTCTTCACTGCTTTTATCACTTCATCAATCGTGATATTAGATATATTCAAAACAGCAGGACTATGGTCAAAATCCATGGTATTCAAATTATTATTGGTCGTTGATGAAAATAAACTTGAAAAGTAGGCAGCAAAGCTGTCAGAAATACTCTGAGGATCTTGCAACACCTTCCCTTTAAAACCCATCACATTGGGAGTTGAATTTGACAGTGATAACCTATTGACATATGACCACAATCTTCTTGGATTAGTTTTTAAATCGTTATTTATACTGTTAAGATAATTGTTATACGCAGTCTCCATTTCTACTTTAAGTTCAGATCTTAACTTTTTAAACTGGTTATAGCAATCGTTACTACCTACTTTTTTAAATTTCTTCCACAACCTATATTTTTGTTTTATCCTCACAATAATGTTTTTGCTAAACCAAGGTGGATATGAACCCGATGATTTGAGTTTCTTCGGTACATATTTGAGAAATAATTCATCCAATTGCTCGTAAAAAGAAGACACTGCCAAATTAACATCCGCAATGGGTTCCAAAAAGGTCCAGTCAACAACAGCAAGTTCGGAATATAACGCATTAAAGTCAGCTTTTCTAAAGTTAAACCCATCAACATTTATTGCATAAGATTTATTCCATAAGATATTATGATTATATCATGAAAAAGTTCAGTAAAGATTTTTTACAGCTAGTAGTGATTTTTTTTTTATATATATAACGTATGTACGGTATATACTACATTACAATTATATCGTATGGTCTCCATTCTATAAAACCCACGTTGACAGGATGGAGGCTGTGCAGCACAAATTCTTCAAATATGTCTATGAAGTACTTCTTTCTAGAGTTCATGGCCTAAAAAACGTTGTGTGCACCACGGCCAAAAGTGATTCATGTTTGAGAAACTGATGTTCTGTATCTTACCCAATAATGGATTTTTCTCTCCTACTAGTAGATAATAAAAACAATTGACAATGTTTTATATAAAAATCCTTTAATTCTTCTGGCAAAAATTTGTCATATTGTACCTGATTGATATCTCTGCGGATTTTCGGGTGGTACATACACTATTTTCTTCCCTACTCGACATTTTTATTTTTAATTTTTAAATAGAAAAAATAGAAATGACAGGTATGCTTTCAAATGTTATTTAGTTTTCATGAATATCTTAGTTAAATTCGTTCCAGCCCTTCGCATTATCAAAGTTAAACAAATGTGCTAGTAGTAAGAAAAATAGTACATATATATTCATCATCAGGACGATGAGTAAAACAAAAACTCATCGTTGGTCAATCGTCAGAGACTTTTGATCAATTATTACTATATTAACGCACAGGGATACGCTAGTATCCACATAAAAAGATCTTTGCAAAACTTTTTGTTTGAGACCAAAATATATATATTATACCCTACCAGCTAGTAGAATGAACCTGAATAACACCTAGCATTAATTTATTTCAATATTCATCTATATACAGGATGGTTCACGAAGTCTAGTAGATATTTAAACCTCAAATTATATGACCCCTAAACGAACCTCAGGGGCTCTGGCTGTTTAAAGCCGGAGTACGGGTGGTACAAACCCGAGGTGCCCGTGTCACAGGTGAATCAGCGTAAAGCAGCTGGTCCACAACAACAACCAAGACAAGCTGTTGGTACGCTGTGGGCATTAGCCCTCTTGGAGACTTGACTTAACCGTCCTGTCTGCGAGGAGAAAACCTCTATAAAAAACCCTACGTCACGGTGGAACATCATATGCCGAGGACTGAAAGGCTAAGTGGGAAACTTAGTCACTAGTATGTGAACTCCGGATACCAGGCGGCGTGGCGACCTTAGGTTTAAAATAGCCTTCCTGTGGCATGCGGGGCTCTGCTGCAGGTGACCTCTATTTCCTAGCTTCTCTTGGGACACATATGGACACAGAAAAAACACAAAGGGCTGACCCACCCTTAAAAGAGTTAACGGAAGAGGATGTACAAAGCCTCCCGGAAACAGTAGAGGGTATGGAGCAGGGTGAAAATCCTGACTGTACCGAAGATACTCTACTTACAAGCAGTGACGAAGAAGTCAAAAATGCCCTCAATAACCTTAACTTAAAGGTTGCAACGGTAAGACTAAGCGGAGCTGCTCGCAAGAGGTTTAAGTTTTACCTGGAAAAAGGTATTCCGGCTGAAAAAGCCAGAACACTCGCGGTGAAGCCTTGGTGTTGATCCAGAGTTCAAAAAGGACTCGCTCTGACTGTTGCACTCCTGAAGCTTCTAGCAAGCGAGCGAAAGTGGTCGAGGGATCGGTTGTGCTTGAAAAGCCCCAAAAGTCGTTCTACAGCCAGATAGCGACTGGTGTAAAGGTAGGAATAATACCTTACAACTTTCCAGAATCTCTGCTAACAGTGGAACAGTTAGAGGACATACAAGAGAGTATTCTGGACAAAAAAGTGGAGAAGAAGAAAGAGGCAACAGTAAAGCCTCGCTTCCTCAACATACAGAAAAGACCAGGCTGGCTCAGTCTTACGTGTGCTGATACAGCCACCATGGAGTGGCTAAAAAGCATACAGTCTGAGCTAAAGCCTTGGGAAATTGCATCCCTCAACACAGTGGAAGAGGAGAAAGTGCCTCACACTGAGATTCTTGTTCTTATCTACCGGGGAGCCAGGAGTACCCCACTGAAAAAATCCTGGGTCTGATAGAGGGGCAAAACGAGCAACTCAGTGCCTCCAACTGAAGAGTAGGTACTACGGAGGAATGCCGTGGGACCTACATTGGAGGTACCTTTATCAGTAGATCCGCACTCTTGGGAGTTACAGAAGAAAATGAGCTATCGGGTTAGCTACAAATTCAGCCAGGTTCAACTACGACCGAACAAGAACCAATCCGAAAAAGCTCAAGAGGCTCAGCAGTCGACTTCAAAGGCGGCGCAAAGGAACGTGGGTCAACCCTCAACAAACCGACCAATAAATCGGTACAGGGAAGCTCTAAAGGCCTAAAAAAGCCTAAGAGCCACTCCAAGCCTGTTGCTGAGGAACCTAAACCGTCCTCTTCAACGCAATAAAGTGTTTGCAAATTAACCATCAGAACTCAAAGGCAGCATCTAGTGCCTTTAACTGGAGGTTAATCAAAAAACAAATTGGAATAGGGCTAATCCAAGAGCCCTGGTTAAATGGTGGCCGAATTAGAGGACTACCAGAGAGAACACATAGCCTTGTTGTAAGTAACCCAATCAACAATCCAAGAGCAGCTCTAATGTTCAGGAAAGATATAAATTATGTTCCCATTCCAGAGTTCATCAGAGGGTAGCACGGATACGAACAATAGAGGTAAGGATTTGCTAGAATATGTTTGCTTTAATAATATAATAGACATCATAAATCACGGAAATAAACCTACCTTCATAAACGCGGTTAGACAAGAGGTACTTGACCTCACCTTAGCGACCTAGTTTATGACGCACATTGTTAAAAATTGGAGGGTGATGGATGAGCCATCACTTTCGGATGTCAATTGCGTTTGATCTGGAGACTTCTGAAATAGAAGACGTGAAGTGCAGAGTGCCAAACAAGACGGACTGGTGTTTATATACAGAGACCCTTAGGTCTAGCTTCTACGATATTACAACCGAAGAGGAACTAGAAGCAGCCTCAGTCCATCTTCAGGAAGAAAAAAGCCTCCAGAGACGTACCTTGGTGGAACGCAGAACTAAATAGACTCAAAGCAGAGGCTAGGAAAGCGTTCAATAAGGCCAAAAGATTAGGACAGTGGGATGACTCCAAGGCAACCCTCACCAAGTACAACAAGCAACTGAGGAAGGCCAAAAGACAGTCATGGAAGCGACAATCTCGCCCCAGCGACGAAATAGTACTGTTAAAAGACCACTCAAACCCAATTGGGCTCATCAAACAACCAGATGGAGCCTACACCGAAGACGCTAAGGGAAGTTTAAAAGTGTTGCTATCAACACACTTCTCTGGGTCTAAGGAAGTCGGAAATCTTGAACGCCACATAGACGAGGAATCCCCAACCACGGGATGTCACAGGTCCAATCGGGAAAGCCGAAGTCTGGCAGGGAGAATATTCACCCTAGAAAAAGTGAAATGGGCGATTAATACATTTCAGCCCTATAAATCACCGGGCAAGGATGGGATCTTTCCAGCTTTGCTGCAGAAGGGGATAGACCTTATAGCCCCCTGCCTAAAACAAATACTCAAATCCAGCTACGCACTGGGCTACATACCGAGGGTTTGGAGAGAGATAACGGGAAAATGGCCTTCAGAAAGAGGCCACATCTTATCGCCCAATAAGTCTCGTTTCCCTTCTCCTAAAGACTATGGAGGCAAATCCACAGTAGATGCTCTACACCACCTGGTGAAAAGAGTTGAAAAATGTATTGAATCGTAGTGGACTCAATACTTAAAGAATTAACGGAAAAAAGTTATGATGTAGTAGGGTATGCGGACGACCTCGTCATCTTAATCAGAGGGATGCATAAAGGAATTATATCAAGCGTAATGCAGGAAGCCCTAAAAATAATCGACAGATGGTGCAGAAGGGAGGAACTGAGTGTAAATCATAAGAAAACCATCATAGTTCCATTTAGCAAACGTAGAAAGCTAAATATAAAAGCTCCCCAACTACATGGACTATCTATACAACTTTCCAAGCAAGTGAAGTTACTAGGGGTCACCCTGGACTCTAAAACTAAATTGGAAAGAACATGTTGAGAAAACTATTGCCAAAGCAATTAAGGCCTTTTAGGACTGTTTGGCAATACCTGGAGACTAAAACCGCAGATGATTAGATGGTTATACCTAGCGGTTATAAGACCCATCGTCTCATACGAGTCTCTAGTATGGTGGACGAAAACCACAGAGAAAACGACACAGGACAAATTGGGGAAACTATAGAGTCTTGTGTGTCTGGGAATAACAGGGACAATGAAAACAACCCCAACGACAGCTCTAGAAAACTTGTTAGACCTACCACCACTCCACCTCCATGTGCAGAGGGAAGGTCTACAAAGGAAAGGTCTACAACTAAACCAGACCAAGAAATTTAAACCAGGTGACAGAGTGGATCACCTTAGAATCCTGGATTTTATACAGCCAGACATAATTGAAAAACCACTGGATGTAAGACCAAAAACGCTTGACTTTGACTTACCATATGAAGTGGTCATTAAAGACCGCCACATGGCAAGAAGTCAAATAGCAGCAATAGGTCAAACCTCCTCTATCTGGTACACAGATGGATCAAAGACTGAACAAGGTACCGGCATAGGCCCGAAATATAGGGCATCAATAGCCTTGGTGACTGGACCAACGATTACGCAAGCTGAGATACTTGCGATTGATATGATTCTTGGGCACAATGCTTAGGTGGGAAAATAAAGGGCAGACAAATCTATATACTGTCTGACAGTCTAGCTGCGATTAAGGAACTTAAAGGACACAGCACCAAATAGTCGACTGGGAGTGCAGACAGTCCCTCAAAGAACTGGGTAGAAACAACAAAGTAACTCTAAGTTGGGTACCTGGACATGAGGGAATAGCGGGAAATGCCGAAGTCGAGAAACTTGCTAGACAAGGAACAAAGTCCCAGGTTAAAGACAAGCGAAGAAAGTTATCGAGTACTCGCTACAGAATGTTAAAAAGCTTCTCTTCTTATCCAAGAAGGAAATTATTCACTATTTACTATTCACAGGTCACTGCCCTGTAAGATACCATCTTAAAAATATGGGACTAGTAGACAGAGAAGAATGCAGATTATGCAATTTGGAAGTAGAAACAGCCGAACAGATACTCTGCAGGTGTGACGCATTAGCTAACCTAAGGCTTAATCACTTCGAAAGTGTTAGACTGACACCTGAAGACGTGAAGTCGAGGCCTCTGAGTGACATCCTGAATTTTGTAAAGAAAGTGGGATTTCTAAGAAAGAACATAGATGCGAGTAGGGTTGAACAAAAGATCAACGATGGTCGAAGTTCTGAAAGGCTGAATAGCCCTAGGACCCCAGAGTACAATACAATACAATGGCCCCTAAACGTAGTTTTGACGGTAGTAAAAAACGCTTAATGTAAAGTTATAAAATTAATGGCAACCGGCCATCGCCGGTTAAAACTTAAAACATTTTGATAGTCGTTGGATTTATTTTGGACAAAAAACTTACTACTTACTATACAAAATATTGTAAACATCTCGGTCTTTATTGATGAACCTTTTCCGACAGACAAAAACCACTTTTGCTTTCAATTGAAATAAAGGCTGACCTAGGCCAACGTACCATTTATAAAAATTGTTCGAAATGACATAAACAAGATGTTTCATGTGGCCCCACACGAAAAAATGACTTATTCCGATCACTTATTCCAATCCACCTTTCGTGTAAATTTCGTGCATTTGTTGTCTTACTAATGGTTCTTCAATGATGCTAGCGGTTCCCAATCGGTTTTCGCGTAAATTTCCCTTGGTCACGCCATAACTTGAGAACGGCTGGACCAATTTAGCTAATTTTGTTTTTGAAATATTCCTTGAAGTACGAGGAAGGTTTTTACGAAGGGGCATGGGAGCCCAGAAGGGGGCCTTGGGTTTATAACTCAAGAACAGCTGGACCGATTTCTATGATCTTTGATTTGTTGGATTTGTCTCCGCCCCGAATAGCAGAATAACTATTAAAACATGGACATGAGGGCCCAGGGGGACCCCTATGGTACAGGGCAACGACAATAATAAATAACGACGGCCACCAAAATTTGTCGTACCGGGCTTTAAAAATGAAAATCGATTCTTAAGGAGTAAACTCCAAAGTTTCACTTCGAATAACTATTAAAACATCGGAATACACGACACAAACAAAAATGAACATCGCGTTGTATGCTGGTTCCGGCAATGCTAGGAGATGGCGTTGTGTGCATTATCCTTTGATAAAAAAGTGAATTCAGCTGATAAGTTAACACAACATTTATTGATTCTGACGCGATACAAAGTTCGCCGAGTCAGCTAGTAATTTAATAAATCTATAACATTCTTGAAGCGAAACTATTTATATAAACTATACGCGGGCTCATACTTACGTAAACCGGAAATTGCGTTACAAAAGTTCTGGCAACTCTAGTTACTCGTACCACTACCGGCCGTGCCACTGGAAACTTGTAGACTAAAGCGGTGAATACGTTACTCTCGTTTATTATTTATTATTCGTTTTGTTATTTCTCTTATCATAGACCTTTTATTTCTGTTTTAGAATCAAACGCAGTAATTTTAGATGCAAATATTTTTTTACTAGCAAATAAATAAAAGTTCATAATCAAAATCAATTTAAATTGTTGAGTTATTTATGAAAACCTATAGAACTAAAAATATTATACTGATATGTATATCGCAAAAGAATTTTCACTTCTGGTATGTGTTCCACGAAGCACACTCAACTTTTTTTTTATATAATAATTGTCGCGAACACTCTTCGGGGGTTTATTGTAGTTGCCGCGAAAATTTAAACCATACTAACTACACTATCATTTAAAATATAAAAGGTGGACGTATTTACAATAGTGGGAGTTGCAAATAGCGAAGGTGTTTGAAGGGGGTTGGTTGCATAGCTCCCATGGGCGTACGTACTTATTGTAAACTCAAGAGATATATCGTACGAAGGTGGAGCTTCGAGGTACGTGAAAAAGTAAAGGTATCCGCACCGGTTTCGTCCCGTGCGAGCATTTGGCCGACAGGGACGTATTCCAGAATTTAAGGTTTCGGTAAAAGACATGCTCGATTCTACTAATAACACTTTAGATTTATGCAGAACGTTGTTTTATTAAGTCTTAATTTGGCTGATACTTAAATTGCAGTGTAGATGAATAACTGCATATTCAATCAAAATTATAATAAAACAAAAATCAAAGACGGGCCTGTCTCACCTGCACGTGCTGGACAAGTAAAACCAGTTTTTTGCGTACGATATAAGTATTGAAGGAACTATAACAATAATGGGTAGTGAGTAGGTGCTTTATTGAAATCCACTTTTCTATTGAATTCTTTCTTTTTAATTAATTATGGTGTTGATGAGATGAGGCATGTGATGATAACGAATAACGATAACTATAACGATTGCGAATTCTCACGTAACTAAAATAAAATAAACTTGTTTTAAAAAGTAGAAAACTTAACTGGCATAGAAATAATTATGATTTTATTAAAAATTGCGAAACAGTGGCGAACTCAATGAACTGATGCTGATTTAATAAATATATATTGCCGCTATTATTATTACATTAATACTTATCAAGCCGACCGGACTTTAAGGAAAGGAAACGAAGGAATCGAGAAAAATTTACTTGATCCCGGAAATGGAGCTTCTTCGACTTCGGACTTAACAATGCAAGATCGAAACAATGAGGATCTATGAAGATTTTTTCCATCTCAAGTTTGAGCTTCCAATTTGAACGAGAAAATTTCCAAATAAACAACGAAGGAATCCCGAAGATCTGTAGGAATTTGCAGTTTATCTGCTCTGAAGATATTGATTCTAAAAATATATTGAGCAGGTATAAGTTGGATTTAGGGACTGGAAAACTGGGACAATCTTGTCATTTTGTGCTTGAACAATAAAATATTACTGGAGCTGTGAGTGAAATTAATGAAATAAAGGACTGTCGCTGATAACTACGGCATCGGCATTCGTACAAAGATTATTTGATACTTGACGTAACAACCTGCTTTGAAAAGTTTCAAAAAGGGATGAATTAACAAAGCCGAGAATATGTTTTACAGAAAGAAATGTCATATAAAAGCGAAACGAATATCAAAGATAAACCAGCGTTTGTGGTCGTCTGTCTATATCAAGATGATGTAATACCCTTTTAAAATAATTCTGTAATTTACTTTCAGATAGAATCTAAACTGCCTATACAATATATCCAACCAATTTCTCCTCTAGAATTGGCGCCCCTAAGGTACGTCGTTATTTATTTATATATTTATTGATCGTTACCGTTTTGCCTCTTCTGATGAAATATTTATTTTTGTTGTTAATTCCTTCGCACACTCATTCGGTGCTGTTTAAACTTCGGCGAATTACCCATACATTTTAAACAATATTTAATCCTGATATTTGCGGAAATTAATATTTCAGTACCTCTTGAATGAATCAAAACCCAAATCAAATCCCCAAAACAGATTTATATTCATGTGTTTCTCCCAGAATTGTGCAGACATAATATCTTATTTACATCACATGTATCTGACCTAGAATAATTTACAATAATATAGAGAGAAGAAAAAAAGTGGAACATAAATAAAGCAATAAATTTACTCACATTTTGAAGCTAAACACTTAGCGTCGTAAACAGTTTTCAGCAACATTTGCATTCCTAACAGATGCAGAATATTCTAACAGAACACTTAATTAATTTAGAACGAACGGAGCGTTTCCGAGAGCTAGTTATTCCTAATTTATTCTGAAAACTGTGCATAACACTTAAGTCCAGTTTGAAAACAGAATTTCGTGTTTATAACCTTTTAAATACATACATAACATGTATTTAATTATTTTGTTTCCATTTATGGTCTGTAATACGTAGAAACAATCTTAGTGTAGTTCTTTACTTGCTTCAGCTTCTGCGATTCCAATACTTCCATGTTTATTTTACTTATTTACATCAAATTCGGAGAATTTATTCTGAACAAAGTCGACCCACAATTAGCCAAATTAGTGTTTAGAGAGCGCTTTCGGGATCTGGGATCTCATTTTCAGTGTCTAAACAATGACATTGTGAGATAACAAAGACAAAAAAATTAAAATGGAGAACGGTTTTGTACTCGTTAAAACTACAATGCACGAGGTAATTTGCAGGTTGTGACCTGGAATTGAAACTGGATAATTAGCTTAAAAAAAAAGAAACAGATTTAAAAAAAAAACTAGTGTGCTTTAGACCACACGACTGAAGTAAAACTTCATTTCGCCATTGTGAAAGTGCTCTTAATTTATATAAGTTTATGAATGGAGCTAGAGAATCCTGAATTAATACCGTCTGCAGTACTGGATAATGCATGTTTCAGTTTGTCGTCAGCGAAAAGTCGGCAATCATGTGTAGCGATTAAGATAAGTAGCGCAATTGCATACAAAACTGACACACGCAAATGGCTGTATGAACTGAAGCGAGAATTCACAACCTAAAGACGCGGGTTCGAATCCCGTTAAAGCAAACATTTTTTCTATGAATTAATTATTATTATTATTATTATTAATATTATTATTAAAACTTCCGTTCGCTTCGCCCGATCACACTTTTCGTAACGCTCTCGTCAGGCATTCACCAGTCAAGTGTCCGTAATAGTTATTTACATTCGTGTGCGGTAACTTACATTTTACAGGGCGAAATCGATTTGAAGCACGACGCGCCAGCGGAGTGCTTTAATGATTGAGCCCTGTAAAATGGTTAACGCGTAAGATTTGTATTAGACTTTTTGGCCGACGACAAGTTTTAATTCAACGAAATTTGAAAAAAATTGCGATGTCATGTTGACAGTTCAGGCCATGAATCCGAATCCATTCGTTTGAAACGTCAAAACGTCGAAACATTGAAATTGTCTTTGTGTATTTTCGTATGTTTTTCAAACACTCAACAATTAAAAACTTGTGTAAATGGCGTTTCAATAAGTATGCTTTCGTTGTACAAGCAGTTTCTTTTTTATAAACGTATTTTAAGAACGAAAATTTGTGTGAATTTTTACCGCACTGTGAAGCGTAATAGTATATTACATTATAAGTGTGTTAGGTTCAATTTTACATCACGAAGTTTTAATATTGAAACACGACGCGAAGCGGAGTGTTTTAATAAAACTGAGTGATGTAAAATACCTACCACACACATAATGTATAGAACTTTTTAGCCGATGACGAAATTTTCCACTCGGCGCCCCCATTTTACAAAAATTATCTTTGCACCCAAGTTACATTCACATTATTGACATAAAGATAGGTACAGGATAGTGTGACGGACGCGGATTTTGCCAAAAAGGATGCGGGAGTTGTAGGAATGCATAATAGGAAAGCACATAGGGCGCAATTCCTAAAAATATGAGAGAGGTTATGTTTTTGAATTATGTATTTTGTTAACTTACCTTAACTCTTTCATTATGATATTGTTGATATATTTTAGTTCAATGACTTCACCCATTTTGCCATATTATTGTATTTTATGAGAGTAATAATCGCAGTAAATTAAAATTTATAAGGTAAATAGGTAACTGTAGAAGCTTACTATTTATAACACGAGATGGTGCGCCTTTGAGAGTGTCTTGAGTGTCTTTAAATTGGTAATTATTATATCTTACAAACTTATTCAAAGACAGTTAAGTGCGGTATCTTCTTTCAAACTATACGACCAATCTTTATCATAAAGGATCTTTTTTTTTCGGGTTTCTTAAAGAAGAAAATTTTGGACTATTTTACCGGTAGGTGACAGCTTCAATGTGTAAAAAATAGGTTACCATGGCTGTCTAAAATGTGGTAGAACGTAATTTACAGCTGTGTCAAGGCTAAAAAACCATCACCGCCATAGTTACAGTTCACGTTGATTTTCATGTTTACAGTTCACGAGGTCAAAAAGAAGTATTTACTTCAAAAAGCAAAAAATAACTGCGTACATGTATTATTAGATGTGTTACCTACTGATCTGTTTCAAATCGGTACCAAGCCAAAGAGGTGAACAAATTTGTAACCTATTGCCATTATAATAGTCCAGGCAATGGGGGGTTTTTGATCGCAAAAGGTCGGACAGAAATGAAATTTGGTGGCATGGTAGACATAGGTCTCCCTATAGTACACCTGAGTTTGCGACCTCGGAGGCCTGCCGCTCGAGGGGTGGGGGGTGAAAACTCTGCACCGCGACGCTTTTCGGAAAATAGCGCCGTTGTTGTGAATGCTATCGAAAAAAAGTTCAAATAAAATATATAGAGAACAAAATTGTGCATAATTTTGGTTCTACGGGGCGCCAAAGTTGGGGGTTGATTTACAAATTCCAACAAAATCAAATTTTCAGCGCGGATTACAACGAAGATCGACTTCAAATAATTCTGCAATATTTTTTTTCTGAAAGAGCAATGTTTTCCGAGTTTGATGAAAATTTGAATTTGTGGAATTTGCAAATCAACCCCCAAATTTGGCGCCCCGTAGAACGAAAACTGTTGATCGCAAACAAAAAATCAATAGAACCAAAATTATGCACAATTTTGTTCTCTACATATTTTATTGCAACTTTTTTTCGATAGCACTTACAACAACGGCGCTATTTTCCGAAAAGCATCGCGGTGCAGAGTTTTCACCCCCCCACCCCTCGAACAGCAAGCCCCCGAGGTCGCAAACTCAGGTGTACTATCAGGAGACCTGTGTCTACCATCCCTCCAAATTTCATTTCTGTCCGACCTTTTGCGATCAAAACTCCCTTTTTTGTACCCATTGCCTAGACTATTATACAAATATATCAACAACGTTATAGCGCATCAAAAATTCAATATCAGACCGTCAACGACATCTGTCCCGCACGTTTGGGTGGGTACAAGGTACAAGGCAATTGTGTCTTTAATGATGACTCCCAGGCGCAAAGATCTGAATAATTTATTATTAAACGACTACATTTGAGAGAGCTCATAATAATTATAAAATTTGAGAATTTCGCTCGATTCCCATCCCCTTATCAGATCCTGACTTGGTGACAATTGAACCACCTCAATAGTATATTCTTCCAAATAAAAAAATAATTTTCAAAATCAGTCCACAATTGACGAAGAAGTCGGTGAACATACATAAAAGAAAAAAAATTGAGGATTTTCCTCCATTTCCATGGAATCCCCTCATCAGATCCGGACTTGGTGACTATGGGACTACCTCAGGAGTATACTCTTTCAAATAGAAAAAGAATTTTCAAAATCATTCCACAATTGACGAAGAAATCGGTGAACATACATACAGCCGAACATAGAACCTCCTCCTTTTTTGAAGTCTGTAAAAATTAGATAACGGAGGAAAAGATGGGACCTTCAAAAACTATTTGGTCGTTAAGGACTAACAATTAAAGAATTAGTTCCTTAATTTCAGGTAGTTCAGGCAACGACATTAGTAAACTTCCATTTAATTCATTGAGTGCCTTAATTTTTGTCAAGTTCTTTAGTACTTTTTATTATTAAATTTAGTTTCTGAAATTCTTTCAGTTCCATTTTCTTAAGTTTCTCTAGCTCCTTAACTTTCTTTAATTGTTGCTCTTATTAACTTAAGGCACTTCGGTTATTTCAGCTGCTTCGGTTTCTTCACTTCCTTTAGATCCTTTGATTATTTTTATTTTCTTTGTACTGATATTTCCTTATTTTCTTTGTTACTTCTTTTCAAAGATTTAAAATCCACAAACCTTAAAATATTAGAATTACAATTATTACAAAACTGCAACTTCCAAAACTGCCAAACAAGAAGTTATGAATTGTATTTATAATTTTCTCATACAAAATAAAATCTTAGAATATTAATGTAAATTTGGGTGTTAAAATATTTGAATTTTTGAAATTTTGAATTTGTGACTTTAATGCTGATTATTCCAAAATTGATTTAATCACTCGTCGTTTGCATAATTTTGAGAGGATACAAGTTTGGAAAAGGCTTACTTACTTCCTTCGAAAATCGGAGAAAAAACTAGAGAACATCTTATGGAGCTGTGCAATAAAAACCTTATTCCCAAAGTTCGCCATCAGTTTTATTTTAATTTACTTGAAATTTTTAAAACAGGTTTTTAGCCATTAAATATAAATTTTAAGTAGGTACTTTGATTTGCTTGGACGGAGTTATTGTGTGAGAAAAATCCTTGCCCCCTTTTTTACCTTGGTTCTCCTGCACAAAGTTGATTTTTCTAGTTAGGACGGTATTGAACTACTAAAAAAATTGGAGAATTCAAGCAACTCAAAACTGAAAAATAAAAAAATATATTATACAAGTTAAATCTATAGAATTAAAACAAAGTACCAAATCTAGATAACAGATATTAAATTTTGGGCTTTTGGACATGTACAGTGTGTCAAACCGATAAGTTCGTTAGTCCTTAATACAATATGATCCATTGAACGTAGAATGTTTGTTATGTAATTGTTAAGGCATTTGACGTAACTCCGGATTTATTTTCTCTGTTTATTTATGTTCAACGTGGTTGGCTGCTGTCACAAAAAATTAAATTATGTCAGTATTGTAGAAAATAAAGAGTACATGTTTTGGTTCTGTTACTCCGTACTTTGTATTTAAAATTGCGTCGAAAGAGAAGAGTTGGGTACGATCGTCCGTTGACGAGAACGAGCTATTGAACATGTGGTCCTTCGAGCCGGATGGAGAATAATGTCAGTATTGTAGAAAATAAAGAGTACACGTTTTGGTTCTGTTACTCCATACTTTGTATCTAAAACTGCGTCCAAAGAGAAGAGTTGGGTACGATCGTCCGTTGACGAAAACGAGCTATTGAACAGTAATCTAAATAATTATGTGAATATGCAAGCCGGATATGGTGGTCGCCTCGTAGTCGGCCCTGTTGGATTTTATGGTGCTTTTAATGTGTATGGATGCAAATATGTAGCCGGATTTTCCGACCATCGGGAGCTCCAACCAATTTTGACCATCGGACCCATCGGGAATCCCGATCCTTCCGACCACCGGACAATTATTTTTCTTTGTTGTAATGTAATTTTAGTGTTAGAAAATAGTTTTGTAAGAGTATTGTAAGAACTCACAAGTGTACCGGAGGATACGTACGGCGCCTACGTAACGCAGTTGGTATAGAAATTAAGTTTGGTTTATAATAAATAATCTTAAATAAACGTAGTTAAAACAGACTACAAGTTCAATACGTGATTCATGGAAATATAATTAATAATTAACGACCATCACTACCGCTCAAATTAACAAACGCATTGCCTAGCAACACCACTTTCTGCGAAAACGACAAAATGTATCTCTGCATTTTCGTCGCCTGTAGTGTGAAAGTAATGCAATCTGCATTCACTACAATTTATATTATAAACTAGCTGACCCGACATTTTCCCGATATTTTTTTCAATTGAAAACATTCAATCGAGTTATTTTCTATCCCGATCCAAAACAAAAAAAGATTCAACCAAATGATGTCGTTCCTATCGTCAGTTATGATCGAGAGTGCATACAAAAATTATGGATTTTGCAGTTTGTCCGCATTTCCCAACTTTCCTTTGTAATTGTGTCTAATTTTATTTGTTTATTTATTTTATTTATGTTTGAAAAAAAAATTGCCAAATCGGTCCAGCCATTCTCAAGTGATGAACAAAGCAAAGCCTAATTTTATTGCCTCATAACTTCTGCAATTTAGTGACGTCAAGAAAAGAATTGGTCGAAAAAGTATTTTCCAATATTCAAATCAATTATAAGCTAATCTTGCCGCCAAGAACAAAAGACGAACTTATGTCGTAGTCCACTTCTTGCGCATGTCATTTGACCACATTGTACATTGCAGATTGGAAGAAACACATTGTACATTGTATTAAGACAGCAGACGGCATTCTAACTTTACTTTAAAAAGTTTCAGGTTTCTTGCTTTTTTGAAAATTTAGAAACATTGCAATTCAGAGCTAACAGTTTGTCGAATGAACAGAACAGTTCAGTTTGAAACAGAGCTACATTAGTTTGTTTAAAGGTATATTTAATTAACAAAATGGGAATTATAAATCTTCTTCTGGCAATTGATCTTATGATAACACTAACTCCAGGTCCATCAAGATGTCGTATTAATGAATTAATGGTATGCCCATCTTCAATAAAAAATGTAGAGTGTGCTTGGTAGACCACACACTAGAAGTGAAGCTTCTTATGCGATACACAGTGTGGAAATTAAGTAAGGAATAAATTCAGTGGGTAACTCCGTTAGTATTTGCACTAGAAATAGAACTTAAAAAGCATGTGATAGGGCTAATTATAGCGCATCCGACGAACGTATACCAATTTTTTTCATTATTTCCTTGACAGTTATGACGTCATCAATATTTTTTTTTAACGGCAACCTATGTTTTTTATTTTACATTCGCATAGATTTTAATATTCTTATTTAAACGTTATCAAATACTCAATAGGTTACTTAAGGAAAAAATAAATAAAAACGTTTTTATGTTTTTATGTATCGTCGAGTCTGGCTTTCCTCCACGAGTTTGCGTTGGATGCATACCTCGCTGCTATTGTTTCTGATGCTTTATTTAAAAACAGACAATGATGTCGATGAGATATTGCGCTTAACTTGAACTTTTTATATTCTCCCTACTACAAAAAGTACATGGAAGCGCAAGAATGAGTAAAGTAATTTCTAAGTAACAAGCTTAATGTCATTTCACATTGTCAGTTTGTCATTGCAGAATAATTTCAGTTTGTTGTGGAACTTTAACAACCTTGCCACACGTAAATTTAATAAATGACTTTTCATGCTATTTGAACCTGTCACAGTATTGTACACACACTGGGGGCGTCAGTCAAGGGGGCATTTCATTGTGTTTGTCTGATGTTTATTGCTGAAATCGTCGAATAGCTCAAAGTAATATTGAGATCAGATTCATAACTTCACTTATGTTGTACACCTGAATTGTATTAATGCATGTTATCCTCTGGAGAACTAACGGTAGTGTAAATTTAACTATTTAAGGCGGTATTAACGTCAAAAAGTAAACTGAAACACGCTGTACCAGATAAAAAACACGTCAACGGGGGGGGTGGAGCTAAATTCTTCTGTTTCTTTCCGACTCGTACAAGTCCAAACATTTATCCTATGCTATCAAAGTGCAGTCCGCCAAGTCGGTTTTGTCAGTGGCTTGTGCTATTTCCTGCTTTATGAAATGAACTGGACGTAATCATTTTGAGATGTCAGCCTGTTCGATCAGCTGATCCGACACTTTTCTTTTTATCACGGTATCATGTATCATGGTTTTACGTTATATGCCAGGTCTGTACTCGGCCACTGCTGTACTGATCTTGACAATGTCTTTCAATTCTTTTTTTTATAAGTTAATAAACACGTAATGTAATGTCACATATGAATAAAAACAAATAGTGTTTATTGCAATATACAGAGGGAAATGTGGAAATTTCCCGGACATAGGTATATCGTGTATCGTGATGTATTTTATTTGATTTTGGAAGTATCTAGTTCTGTATCATTATTTGATTTCAAAAATCAAAAAATAACATTTTGTAAACATCACATTATCTTCTTCAGATAAGAGAGTGTCGGCTATTAAGAACTCTATTATTTGTTTTTTTTAATTGAGATATTATGTAGTTATATACTTATTTATGTAATAAGGAAATTATAAGGATGTTAATAACCGTGGGCAACGCTGTTACAATCCAGAGGGCCGTCAAGCCCGAGGGATTGTATGTTGCCAAAGAAAACAGACATGTAGATGCCTGAAGAGACAGAAGAAGGAGACAGAAGAGGGAGAGATAAAAGCTACAATAACAGAGAAGGGCGTGTGGAACTAAATCAATTGAGAGAGAAAAAAATGGTTTCTGACCATAAGGGGAGCCAAGCCAAGCCAAATAAGTAGGTAGTAGATAGATAGATAGGCTGTCCGCTCCCGCCACATCGCAAGTCTCACCGCGCGCGCGCCGGAATGCGTGAGCGTGGATGGGGGGTTCGCGCTGAGCAAAACAACCCAAACGGACAGACACGTGCGGGGCAGACGTCGTTGACGACCTGGTAATGAATTTCTGATGCCCTATAACGTTGTTGATACATTTGGATAATGACAATAGGTTACAAATTTGTTCACCTCTTTGGCTTGGCACCGACTTCAAACAGATCAGTAGGTTGCACATGTAATAATACATGTACTCAGTTATTTTTCGCTTTTTGAAGTCGGTTTCTTTTTTTATAAAGCTAATTATTATTGTCCACAATGTAAGTGGCAGATATAGATGGAATGTTAGAGAGAGCACAGGTGCGTCGTAGGTTGAGTGAAAGTGTGGAGGATGGCTTTTGCGCATGATATGGGAAATAATGAATGAGAGATGAAATAAATGATAAAGAACCTAGAAAAATACATGGAGAAGGAAAAGTTTGAAGTGAATGCGCAAAACACAAAAGTGTCTATGTTTAACAAGAGAAAGAAAAGGGATGAAGAGAATGAATGGAGGTGGGAGGGAGAGAAGATAAAGCAGATTAAATAAATTACTCTTAATACGGACACGGCAAGGGAAAGAAGTTCGGCATTCATTTCAGGGTTGCCAAAAAAACGTCTATCGGTGTTGCCGTCATTGGAGGATCGAAATCCCTGCTTTCGTTTATTTTCTTTTCTTGTTCCAAAAGCTGCTTGTTTTCAGGACTTTTAATCTGCCAAGATTTATGTGACAATTTATATTATGTTATATGAATCAAACATAAAAATCCTAATCCATCCATGAAAAGATGATATTCCAAATTTGAAGTAATCTTTATTTGACACCTTTTCACAATGAGGTAGTCCCACAGTTTTCAAAAACAGCATTTCTAAAAACTAATTATAACCCTATTTTGTGTTTATTCGAAATAACCCGTTTATAATAGGTAAAAAAATCCGAAACGTTTGTCTTATTTGAAACGCGCGGCTTTCAGTGACCTCAAAACGGGACAAAATTCACTAGACGAAATTGAAAGTTGCTAGATACGCGGACTAACGAGAAACACGCGAACCAATGAGAATGCCCCCCGAAATGACGCTTGATTTTGATGATTTTTTTTGGTACTTATGAGGTCAGCTGGATGGTTTTTAGCTACAGTTATACCCGGTAGGTGGCACTGTTGTCGAGATCCAGTTTTTATTTTTTTATCTTTATATGCATAATCTAAAATTCCGGTGTGCGTGTGTTTGTAATTCTTCTCCTCCTAAACGACTTGACCGATTTTTTTTTACATATTTAGAATAGCCCAAGTAAGGTTTTTATGAAAAGAAAAATTGGAGAAGTCGTCCGGAATATTGGAAGATTCCGGAAACATTGTTCCCCGGGCAACATTACCAATCTTTCTTTCGGAATAAAAACCTTACCTGCAGCACTACAAATATTATAAAAAAAATTGCCAAATCGGTCCGGCCGTTCTCAAGTGTTGCGCTTACCAACGAATCTATATAATAGTAAAATAAGTAAAAAACATGTTTAAGTTAAACGGTTTTATTGTAAAGCATCATTAGGTAGGTACCAGGTACCAGTCATCACACCACTCTCCTCATCAACCCAGAGCATTGATAAAACTAAAATAATATCGTGGGGCGTAGCGTAACCTGAGTAAATATGTAAATGAATAATGATATGAGCGGTTGACTGTAAATAATAGAAATTCGACTCGCCCCACGATTTTATTTTAGTCTGATCAATGCTCTGAGTTGATGAGGATTGTGGCGTAATAACTGGTACCTGGTACCTACTTAATGATTTTTTAGCTTTTAGTAAATTATCTGCACCAATATTAAGTTTCTTTATAATAAAACCATTTAACTTAAAAATGCTTTTTACTTATTTTATTTTCAAGTTTTTAGTTTTTTTTTCTAAAGTGTAATGTGTTCTACATGTCAAGCCCTTTCATTTGATACCTATATTGAGAGGATTGAAAACTAAAAAAAGTAATCCGCCATTTTGTGGTGGCGGCCATCTTGGATGTTGAATTTTTTCATGGTGTATTGTATTCTACTAGTTAATCCCTTTCATTTGATACCGCTATTGAGGGGTTTGAAAACTAAAAAAATAATCCGCCTTTTTGTGGTGGCGGTGACCTTGGATCTTGATTGTTTTTATGGTGTACTTTTTTCTACTAGTAAAGCCTTTTCATTTGATACCGATATTGAGAGGATTGAACAAAATATGTAATGCGCCATTTTGTGGTGGCGGCCATCTTGGGTTTGGAATTTTTTCATGGTGTACTGTATTCTACTAGATAAGTTCTTTCAGGAAGGGGGTAAAATTTCAATTACTAGTTTTAAACTACACAAGACACAAGATACAAGAAACAAACAAGGCAAGCTAAATAAAACCGTTTAAAAATGAAATTCTGTTTGTTGGTAAGCGCATCACTTAGGAACAGCTGTATCAATTCGCCTAATTCTTTTTAAATATTCGTAATAGTCCGGATAAGATTTTTATGGAAAGAAATTTGGACAGGACGTCTTTCGGGTCAGCTAGTGTTATATAAAATTATTAAGAAATTTTCAAATAATTTTCCTTCACCCAACGCTGAATAGCAGCCTTCTAATTTTGATATACTTACATAATTATATATCCAAGTTTCATCCAAATAAATGAATTTAGATATTGTAAAATACAGTCTAGAAATTTAATTTTGACTGCAATCACGTATTTGCGTTCACATAGAAATTTGCGAATTATTGTAAATTTTTTTGTATTTATATCCAACAGACGTAGACAAAAAAAAATTGTACAGGCCTTTCTTTTCATATATATTTTTTTAAACAGTTTTATTTTCAAATTCGCTTTTTCCCAACTTTTGACAAATAACTGAAAAGTTCAAAAATTTAAATAAAGTCAACCATTAGAAAAAGTTTAATTTACACAGTACATATTTCCGAACAAAAACAAAAATCAACTGAAACTGCACTTTAGCAAAGTCGTTGCGTGCGGTAGTTTCAATGAATTGCAGATAACCGTTCTCCCGACGCTTCTTATTGTTGGTTTCAAAACGACAGCTCTGTGGAATTCTTCTTGTTTTATTCAATCTAAAGGGGCCAAGTAATTGGTGACGGACGGAGGGATCTTAGAACACATACCCACCCCAACCTAAATCTGCAGAATCCAGAATTATGCTAGTACATATACCTAAAGTTTTAACACCCCCCGGTACGGGCCTGGAAATCATCTGTATCACAGTAAAAGTTCTCTACGTTGACCGCCCACTCGTATTCGGCGTCCGCATTAATAATTGTCGGGAAATTGTTCATGCAGCGGGGTACAATTTTTCAAATAAAAAGCCTCAAATCTCTTTTTTTTAATTTTTGTTAGGGACAATTGATTCACAATGAATTGAGAGTGGTAGAGGCTTATATTTTTGATCGGGTGTTGTAGCAAGCTCTACTTTTCGCTCTAAAATGGGTAAGTTTCGAAAAGAACAAATAAATCTAATTTTCAAAATTTTTGATCAATACTTCCCTAGCACCCTAGAGGAACCCTTGATGTATTTATATGGTAAATTTCAGCTTCTTCGGACTTAAGATAAAGTCACAATTTTACAAATTCTACGGCATAACATACGCGACTTTTAAGACTGCATCAGAACCCCCTTTATTGCAAAAGAGCAAAATAAAAATGTTGAAAGACTTTCTCAAATCAAAATGCAAAATGATTCTGGACTCAAATGAAGAGATTAAGGAGTAGTGAAAAAATGAAATTAAATTAGAAAAAAGTAAACGACCATAATTATGACAACATGAAAAGGGATAAAAAAGGTGTCTGAAATCTGAAACCTGGAATCTTCAATTATTTTAAATATGGCTTTGAAGGTGGGGTATTTACCAGTGGCCTCAGCGTCAACAGCTTGGAATCTTAGGTATAAAATATTCGAAAAAGGGCGTCATTGTATTTTTGTAATTGATCATCTGGAATCTACATTTGATGACCTAGGATATGATGTCTGCAACTGTGTAATGGAATTTGGGATATGAAGCTTGTAAACTAAATTTTGAAAGTTGGATTTTAAAAGTAGAAATCTGATTTTTGGCATTTCGAAACAGTAATTTTAAGTTTGGCAATTATAATGGGTAAATCTAATAAGGAATGTTTAACGTTGGAAATGAAATTTTGAATGTGGCTTAAGGAATTTGGAATTAAAGAATAGGAACGTGCAAACTAGAAACTGAACAATGGAATTAAAGATGGAAACTAGAAGCTGAAAATTGGATCATGCAACTTCTGTGCTCTGTTTCTAATGTGGGATCTTCGAACTGGAAAGTCGTAATTTAAAATCTGGAATTTAAAGTGAAATTTGGAATCTGGATTCAGGAAGAAAGAATATTTTCAAAATGGTTTAATTTTTGGAATTTTAGATCTGAAATTTTCAATTAGAAATCTGGATTTTGAAGGCCTCTGGAACATGAGATCTTAAATCTGGAATCTAGAGTATGCAGTTTAGAATACAAAGTCTGGAATTTTAAATGTTGCTCCTACAACTTGCAACATGTATTTGATGTAAAATTTAGATGTGATTGTTTGGAAAATGTAATTTGGCATGATTGTATAATTTAGAAAGTGAAAATAAAAATGTTTAATTTACAGCTTTAGTTTTGAACAGTGACAGTTTTAGACATAAAATGAGTGAAAAATCAAGAGGAGGTGGTGTGTTAGTTGCAGTACTGTCTAAATATTCATCCCATCAAATATTTACTCCGGAGAATATTAATAGTTGTGAAAATATTTTTGTATCTGTTCTTACAGGTAGAGTAAATTTTGTTGTAGGAGGGGTATACATACCTCCATCATCCAATATTAACGTTTATCTAAACCATTTCTCTGCTATTGATTATATTATTGATAGATCTCCGAATAGGAAGATTTGTGTATTAGGTGACTACAATTTACCAAATTTCTCGTGGGTTGCTAAGGACAACTTTGTGGGCTTCTCGCCTGTTACTGTCAATTCTATACATGATCAAATTATTGTCGATTCTCTCAATTATTTAGACTTTTCTCAATTTAATAACATAGTTAACTCCACCAGCACCTGTTTAGATTTAGTCTTGTCAAATTGGAATAATGTTGTGGTATCTGACAGTGATTTTAGTATTGTACCTAAAATTGATAAATACCACCCCCCACTTTCTGTTCTAATATCTATCCCTGCTGATCATGCAGAAATGGGTAATAACTTCAAATTTAAGTATAATTTTAAGAAAGCTCCTTATGAGGTAATCAACGACTATTTGGCTTCCCTTGATTGGTCTAGCTTTTTTGCTACTTCTGAAGTCGACACCAATGTTGATATTTTTTATAATATTCTATATGATGTTTGTGATAAATTTGTTCCCAAGATTGTTTTAGGGGATTGCCATTTTCCCAATTGGTTTTCTAATTGTACTAAATTGTTGATAAAAAAGAAAAATCGTTTTCATAAGAAATTTAAAAGATCACAGTCTATATTTTATTATAACAAATTTAAAGAATTTAGAGTATTAGTTAAGAATTCTGTTGAAGCGGATTATAAAAGATTTATTAAGTACACAGAACATAACATCAACTTAAATTCTAAATATTTCTGGAATTATGTCAACTCAATGAGGAAAACAACTAGAGTTCCTAGTTTTATGTATTCTGACGACAAAAAATCAAACGATCCGGTAACCATATGTAACATGTTCGCTGGCCATTTTCAAAGTGTTTACGTTAATCAAGGGAATTCAAACCCAAAAGTCTATGGAAACTTCACTAACTTTGATTGTTCACAGAACATAGCTGATATAGACATCACATGTGACCTTGTCTTCACCAAATTAATCTCACTTGATAACAGTACCAATCCAGGTCCGGACGGCATCCCGGCCTATTTCTTGAAACTATGCAGTCCAACTCTGGCTCTTCCTGTCACCCATATCTTTCAATTGTCCATAAAGTCTGGAACTTGTCCAGATAAATGGAAGAAGTCTTACATTTTGCCTTTATATAAGTCTGGAACTAGAAATGATATTCATAATTATCGACCAATTTGCTCTATCTCTTCGTTATGTAAAATTTTGGATTCAATTATTACTGATAAACTGATGTCAACTTTTAAAAACGTAATTTCTATCAATCAGCATGGGTTCATGCCCAAACGCAGTACTATCACCAATCTCTTTGTATACAATAACTACATTATCCAGACTCTTGAACGAGGAAACCAGGTCGATGCAGTCTACACTGATTTTTGCAAGGCCTTTGATCGTGTAAATATCTCACTACTGCTTACAAAACTGTGTAGATATGGGGTAATGGGGAAAGTTTTGAAATGGCTTGCTTCTTATTTGATTGGTAGAACCCAGTATGTCCAACTTAATGGATTTTTGTCCAAAGAGATTCATGTAACCTCAGGCGTGCCACAAGGAAGCCATCTTGGTCCGATATTGTTTCTACTATTTATTAATGATATTGTTCAATGCTTTATGTTCGCTTCATTCTTGTTATTTGCGGATGACTTAAAACTTTTTTTAGAAATAAATAATGAAAACGACGCCATCAAATTTCAAAAAGATCTTGAAGCTTTAAATAAATGGTGCATTGGAAATGATATGGATTTAAACATTGCTAAATGTAAGGTAATATCATTTTCGTGGAAAAAATCTTTTACAAAAAATGATTATTTTATTGGGGCCAAGAAATTGACAAGGGTTGAATCTATATCAGATCTTGGTATCATTATGGATTCGCGTTTAAAATTCAGCCTTCATATTGATAACATAATAAGCAGGTCATTAAAATTAGTGGGCTTTATTAAAAGACAATGTAAAAATTTTAACAATATAATGGTCATTTTAAAACTATTTTACTCACTAGTGCGGACTATATTAGAATATGGTTGTGTGATATGGAATCCTTATTATAAAAACAATAACGATCGTATTGAACGTGTTCAAAGAAAGCTGGTTAATTTTGTTTTATGCAAATTGAAAATTAATAAACAAAACATTTTGTACACAGACCGGCTTAAGCTGTTGGGTATGGATTCTCTTGAATCAATACGCAAAGTGCTATTGTTAACCTTTGGTTTCAAAATTTTTCAAAATTATTTTGATTGTCCTGAGTTGACTTCTATATTCAATATTCGCGTCCCAAGTTACAATACTAGATGTACTGAGATTTTGGCCATTGATTTTCACAGAACGAATTATGCTTATTACTCTCCATCTATGAGAATGGCTCGATTAATAAACGAATTGCCCCATTGTGTTGACATTTTCAATTGCAATTTGAGTCAGTTACGTTACAATTACGTTCTGATTTGTGCGTTTAGAATACCTATTTTTTTTTGTTTGGTTTAAGTCTTCTTTTTATAGACTATTTGTAGAATGTACCTGTTTAGTTTAAGTGGTTTTGTAAATTTTGTCTTTTTTAGGCTTGTCCTGTTGGCAAATAAATATATATTATATTATTATATTATAAAATGTCAAAAGTTAATAGCAACGTGCGCTGGGTACCAGGTGCCATAAATAAATGCGGATGAATGAGAGTAGTAGGTATTACGGCGGTTTAGATGTTAGCTACGCTCCCCTGTCCAAAGGGGCCTCCCTTTGGGCCCCTAAGTTACATTTGTTTTTACTTTTGTGTTTTTCACGATTTGTCCAAAAACAAATTAATTGAAATTTGGGTAGGACAGCCTCTGTCGGGTCAGCTACTTAATTATGAAACAGTAAAGAGACAAACAGGAGCAAAGCAAACTACGATATAGTATTTAACATTACTAGCATGGTAAAAGGGTGTTTATTGGCGGACAGAAGGATATGACCGGCGAGTCACCTTCTGGAGCCAGTAAAACCTGTTATCTTCCGTGTATTGTTATATATTTTATTATTTGTTATTGATTTGTAAAAATATTGGATCCATATTCGAATTTCGATTTAAAAGAAAATCCTTAATAATTTGTCGTAAGCTTTGGAAGCGTTACCGTGGGCACGTATGTTATTTATTTTCCTGTTTATTTATTTTCAAAAAAAATAAATGTGCCGGAAGGAATTATTAAGGAAGCCACTAGTGTAGCTTGAAGTATATTGTCAGAGGAATCATTTTCAAGGTACGAGCGTGAATATATATAGACTTCAAAAACTGACAGAAAAGAAAATTGGGGTAACAGAATATGGTTTGTTGGCTTACATGAATCAACTATCTGTTAGATTAAGTCCTAATTCATTGTGGTCAAAATGGTCTATGCTGAAAAGCTATGCGCCGCTGGTGGTCAAGTTTTATCAAATCAAAGAAATTGTTAGATTTTCGGCGTTTCAAGAAGAAAGGGAATGTTTTATTCGGCTTTTCGTGGCTTATCTAGAGAATTGCCACGAAAAACCTCACTTTTGCTCCTAATATAACAATTTACTATTTCTTATTGTTATTATTATAATAATATATACACAATATGAATAGAAAACAAATAAATATTTATATCCGCAAACGTAACAAAAGAGACAACTTATGTGTCTTCATTAACATTGACAAGATACAAGTGAGTAGGCTCATAAAGTAGACAGAAGGTGTTACTTACAAAGTGTCTTGGCAAGTTTCACTTTAAGTCGTGTGTTTATAAAAATGAGACACAATGGTAGGAATCGAGTTTATTTCATTATTTTCTGATACAAATGTTACGGTAACTAAAACAAGGAGGTCCCCATAGACACCCTATCCCCTGGGGGGGGGGGGAGGTATCCATTTAAGCAGGGAGACTTAGCTATACATCATCATGTTACACATCAAAAAGAATTCCTTGAAAGTATATGAAATGTGGAAAATGGAATGTGGACTTTGAAATATGGAATTGAAATGAAATCTTGGATTTTCCAATCTAACATATTATGAATACTCCATTCAAGAATGGTGATTATCACATTCATATTAATTCATCCTTAGACAAATACAAGTCGTATATTTGCGTTCTTTGTACTAGAATACAGAAAACATCAAATATCCGAAGGGAAATCATGGGATAAAATAGAAAGAAGTGATAGGAAACTTCAACATATCTCAGTTTAATTGTAAATCTATTAAGTTTATGGTGGTTTTTACCATTGTAACAGAATGAAAAACAACGGAATTATTTGCTGCGTGCACGATGAGAGAGTACAAAATGATTTTCATCTAGTCGCCTGTGCATTTTCCATGTAAAATAAAAAATGCCGCTTTATGAAAATAGTTATACTTTTAACGAGGAACAATCCGACGAATAATCCTCTGCAGCCGTATTTTCCGGGCCTGGCCAGTTCCAAAAAAATTCCAAAGTTAACTAGATGAAAATCATTTTGTAACACCCCGTATAAATAATAAGCATTTATTTATTTGCATGTATTTTCAGACTGGTTAGGGCACTAAAAGTAAGTAAACTGTTATGTATTTGGCGTTGTGCTTGTTATATTATATATATTATATATATTAACAAGAAAAACAGTTTTCAACTCGCGGGACCTTAGTTCACTTTATGACCACGTCGTACGCTGTGATTGAATTCGTTTCATGAAATACCTTACAAAATTGCCTCATATTAACTGATGGAATTGAACTCCCCATTACAAATCCAACAAAGTAAAACCCAATGATTACGTAAGCCCCTTTCCTTTCTTTTAACACCTTCTTCGGTAAAACCCATCACAATTCAAGACCTCACAAATTGGAATCCACGTTTATAAGCCCGAACAGTCAGACCCCTCAACAGTATTATTTCCATTATTGGGACCGACTTTTTCACATAGCAATCAACCAAATATTGAATTGGTGCTAGTGTTTTTTTTTCATGAGCGTGTGTGCGTTCCTAATTGGCAATTGAAAGCTTGTTGAATATTGGTAATTAATTTGCATGGCGGTACTTTCGTCGAGTAGACGTAACAATGTTTGAATATTGGAGTGTGTTAATAGAATTTTTGATTAAAAGTTTCAGATTTCCGAGTGACATATCGGAGCTTTGAAAGGTAATAAGAACGATGAGGGAGGGTTTTCTGGGGTGGGCGTGTAGTATAGTCTAGTGAGCATGCAACGTGCAGTAAAGGAGTAGGAGGAAGGCAGTAATTTTTGAAGTAAAACTTCTTTAGGGACACTTGACGTGGGGAGTAAGCTGGTGAATGCCTGACGATAGCGTTACGAAAAGTGTGATCGGGCGAAGCGAACGGAAGTAATTAATTCATAGAAAAAATGTTTGCCTTAGCGGGATTCGAACCCGCGCTTCTAGGTTCTAAATTCACGCTTCAGTCCACTCAGCCATTTGCGTGTGTCAGTTCTGTATGCAATTGCGCTACTTATCTTAATGGCTGCACATGATTGCCGACTTTTCGCTGACTACAAACTGAAACATGCATTATCCAATACTGCAGACGGTATTAATTCAGGATTCTTTAGCTCCGTTTATAAACTTACATAAATTAAAAGCACTTTCACAATAGCGAGCTGAAGTTTTACTTCAGTCGTGTGGTCTGAAGCACACTCGTATTTTTTTTGTTTATGGAGATTGAGTAATTACAGTCTATAAGCATCCCATTGACGCTTTTAAAATCATGTTTGAAGTTTATTAAGTTGTTGTTTGAACGACGCGATGTTTTTTTAGGTTTGTAAACTGTTTCGTAAGAGCAGTCTTCGTCAAAGGGGTGAAAAATGAAGTATGTGAGGACGTCGCACAATCAATCTATTAGTCTGGGAGGTAGCGTTGCATTTTTTCTAGGAATTTTATACCGAATGAATTGATTAATGTTCACAAAATGAGCGTCAGTTGCCGCACCCGCGGTGGACTTAAAAAGGTAACAGTAAGTGAAAGTTGTAAAAAAAAACATTGGTTTTAGTATATTCATACCGCACAAAAAATCATGAGATGGTTTTTCAGATCATTTTTATCTAAAAAATAATAATCAGCTGTATTGAAGAGAGGGGATCACTTGGACGTGTTGTTGCAACAACAGGTGCAAATATATGAAAAAATGAGGAAAATCCCCAAATTGGAAAACGCACAGAAAATTAAAACGTGGTTGACATGGAAGTACAGGAAGTGCTAGGAGGAATGTTTTCAGCTTCCATCATACTTAGAATGTCGAGACCGTTGGGATCGGGACCATCATCTGAAAGATCAGAATCTGAATCTTCCGTTAATGCTATTATAATGAGGGGGTATATCTTGAACGGTGAAATTGCCCAGTCATCACGGATCAGTTCCTCGCAATGGCGATTACTAACTATTTTGTCACATTGCAGGTGTGAAATTTAATAGCGCTTCAGTCCACAAATTGACTGTTCTTTCCGGATAATGATGTTCCAAATTTGAATGTTTGTTGTAGAATTGTTTGCAATAACTCCAAGCCAACTCGATGCGGTTATATTGGCAGTGGTACGGAGGCAATCTTAATACATCTATACCATTGTAACAAAAATTGTGTCTATTTCATATTTTACCGGAACATTTGGCAAAAGAGGTACAATACGTTCCCACAGTTGCTTCTTGGTTGATGTAAAATCAAAATCCATGTATTTTTTAAGTAATTCTGCATTGCAGTTTTATTAGAAGAACGAGTTGGAGGCTTCTCAAGACGCACACTATGATACTGTCCATAATAATAACAGTTTTGAAACCTTCAAACGTTAACGCTGGAATTAACTGATTTGTTACCCATTTTTTAAATAAATCCCCGTTCATAGTTTTGTGGTAGGCCCGGTCGTTGTTTCTATTATTTTCTGTTTTATATTTATAACTCATTGATTTCAGAATTTTGTAAAACAATGTTTGCGAACCAGTGTACTCTAAAGTTTCCTGAGCAAACCTTATCAATTTGGTTAGATTGAAATATTCCCCTCTCCTTTTGTAATCGTGAATCTTGCGGCCTATTTCTTCACGAAAGAAATAGTCTTTAAAAAAGGGAGATTTTTTGCGACCGGTATTGGCAGCATGTAATACACGGCGAACAGTACAAACCAAAAAATTACTGAAAAAAATGTTTTCCAGTTTTTTTATTCAAGGTGCTAGGTGCTAGGTTCTTCAGTTCAAGGGAACATTGGAAAAGGGTTTTTTACTTTTTATCAAGTAAATTCCTTTCTTTACGAGGCATAATTGAAATTAGAATTTTGGTTTGAATGTTTGAAAGTTGACACTGACAGCAAAATTGACGCGCGTGTATGTGCGGGTATGTGTACCGCATGAAAGTAACTATGAAATAGCGATTTCTATATTAGCCAACATAAAGCAACAGGTGGTGGATCTTTAAAAAGTACACAAACTTTACATGGATGTGTGTTTGTGTGAGTTACGCGCTGTTGAACAGTTCACTCGAATTTCGAGTGACGGGCGATCTAATAATATTTATTATTGTATGGAAAAAGGTACTTTACTCTACACGTTTAGAACACAAAACCCAAGAGTTTGAGAATCTACGTATAGTTAGGAATCTGATATCCTATTAACCTTAAAACTAATAAAACGAAAATGAATTTCTACTGCTGAAAGTCGTGGTTGTGTACTCGAGATTAAAAAAGTGACGCATTTTTCTCTGTTTACAACAATGAAGGTCCCAGATAAAGATTCATATAAACGCTTCAGTTATTCCTCAACGTACAAAATTGAAAATTGCGAATCTAGCTACATAAAACAAAATAAAACCCAACATGTTAAAAGTCTCTCGTAACTGTCGACTGCGCTCCAGCCAAGCTGCTTATTTTTATTTTTACTCTGTTTAAAGAAATTTCTTGAGCAGAAAAACGCAGATAGCACAAATTGCATTCAAATAAAGCAAGAAAACAATTAGAGCTCCTATACATGTCTAACCAATCATTTCGATTGTTTGAAGTCAGTTTTTGTTGTTAAAAAAATGATGCACATGCGTCGGTGTTGAAATCAAGACGCGCTCTCGATTCCAGGTTTAGTCTAATCGTATAATAATTATGTTAACAGTGTAAATTAAAGTCAAGTGATAAGACTAGGTTTAGTAAGCTCACATCTACTTAAGCTTAGTCTGGAAAGTTATATTTGGCACATCAAGACAGGTGAAACAATAGTAAGTTTACTCTAAGTTCAACTTTAATTTTGATTAGAAATTATGGAGATTTAGCATGTGTTCTTATAAGCTAACCACAGAACTGCAAGGATTTGGTTTAGATAGAATTTGATTGGTGGTGGAATCAATGTTGCGGAGAGTTGGGGTTATAATAATTTTTAAAATAATTCATAGTCACGAGGGAGGGATTTTGGACACAAGTAGTCCAAATTTAATTGGATGAAATTTAAACTGGTTAACCAAGCCCGTAGTGTAGATACATCATAGTGTTAGATATGGCGTTTTTTTCTGATTAAACAAATTACGAACATTGGAAGACACAGCGGGTAGTTGTCAAAGAACCCTTCACGTCAAACAAGTCTAATATTATTCCTGTTCCCATCGACTGCCAACCGGCGGTCTTATGGTTTTTTATCACTTCAAAGTCATAAATTAAAATCACCATCACTTATGGGTAAGAATTTTGGGTCATTTAAGATTCGCGTTTCGCCCGTAAGGTTGTATATTAGACGTTGCGATTTTTCTTACAAATCATTTTTCCGCAACACATTTTTACAGTAAATAAAATCTCTGTCTTTTTTGGTCAAAACGGAACGCATATTTACTACTCCAGGGCCGTCCTCAACTTATTTTTTTTTTTAAATGGAACCCTATATATATTTTTTCATTTTCTGATTTGCTGTTCTAAATCCTACAACTGTGTATCTTTTTTCTAAATTTGGAATACAAGGTTTTCAAAGCCTACTTTTTGTGAATGCAATGACAGATATTGTCGCAATTTCCAAATAGGTCTAATTTTCTCAATAAGTACACGTATTAGACATACCATATGTTTAACATAATTAATTTACGTTTTATACCCGACGAGTAATTTCTTGTAAAACGTTAATGCCTTACCATCGTGTAACCATAGTAATTCACCCCGTTTATCATTATATCATTTGTGAGAGAAATACTCCATTATACCTTCTTTTTGCGTGTCAAAAAAGTCATCTAGATGTTGGTCGGGCATAAAATCAATTGAATACACAAAAATAGTTTTTATCGTTCGACACTGTCAGAATTTTCAAATTTTCGCTTGTGTAAACACTCTCTGTCATGAAATATTGAAAATGACAGATAAACGTCAAACTATTTTGATGGATTTTAAGCACCTTGAAGGCTTTCCGGGGTGGTGTCGAACGATAAAACGTCATATTACACTCGTTCCTGTGTAGACTGAACACTTTACGCCACTCGCGGTTCACAAAAGCACTCGTTTCACTCGTGCTTTTATAAACCACTTGTGACTTAAAGTGTCCAATTTACACAGAAACTCGTAGAATAATCTACTATTGCAACAGTTCTAGTTATGGAAATATGGATCATGGATACTTTACTACCTTTAGTACACTGTATTTTTCCCCACTTCAAAAAATGAGGTGCTATGTTGGGCTGAATCGAGTTACTTGTTTGTGTAAATGCATTTAAAAAATAAAAATATATATCTTTGTAGCACGATTTGTAGTCACTACGGAATTGTTTCATTTTATTTCATTTATGTCACTTTATTTTGGTTTTATTAAAATCATACAATAAATAAGAAATTAGCATTGTTTAATATACTACAATCTATATATATAAAAGAAAGTCGTGTTAGTTACACTATTTATAACTGAAGAACGGCTGAACCGATTTGGCTGAAAATTGGTGGGGACATAGGATACTTTTTATCGACATGGGGGCCCAGGGGGGGGGGGCGATTCTTATGATTTTTTTTTTGTATATTTTATAGGTATGGGAACAGGTCGTAAAGTATTTTTCACATAGACATGGGGGCCCAGTGGGACCCTTGGGTTGGACCGATTTTTTGGCTCGACCGACTTAATAAGTTCTTTTATGATATTTGATTTGTTGGATTTGTCTCCGCCCCCAATAGCAGAATAACTGTTGAACCATGGACAGGGGGCTCAGGGGGAACCTTTGGGTTTATATCTCAAGAACGGCTGGACCGATTTTTATGATCTTCGATTTGTTGGATTTGTCTCCGCCCCGAATAGCAGAATATTATTAAAACATGGACATAGGGGCCCAGGGCCCCCCTTGGGTTTATAACTGAAGAACGGCTGTACCTATTTTTATGATCTTCGATTTGTTGGATTGGTCTCCGCCCCGATTAGTAGAATAACTATTATAACATGGACAGCGGGCTCAGGGGGCTGCATTGGGTTTATAACTCAAGAGCGGCTCGATCGATATTTATGAACTTTCATTTGTTGGATTTGCCTAATAGCAGAATTACTATTAAAACATCGGAAAAATCACAGGGGGCGGGGAGCTAAGTACAGGACAACGACAATAACAAAGCCCCCCTGGTACAGGGCAACAATAAGAAATAACGCCGGCCACCAAAATTTGTCCGGGCTTTAAAAATGAAAATCGATTTTTAAAGAGTAAACTCCAAAGTTTCACTTCTGTTGCGCGTGGGCTCCACACACAAATTTTTTGATGATATCTCGAGAATGGATTGACTGACTTTTTTCGAGAGCAAATAACTATTAAAACATCAGAAACATTAACAAAAAAAAAATTCTCATACATTTTGTATAGAATCCGTATATAACGCCATCTTTGATACATGACAGAAACAAAAATAAACATGGCGTTGTATGCTGGTTCCGGTAATGCCAGTATATGGCGTTGTGGGCATTATCCTTTTATAAAAAAATGAATTTAATTCAGCTAATAAGTTGCCACAACATTCATTGATTCTGAGGCGGTACAAAGTTTGACGGGTCAGCTAGTATTACAATAAAAACTTTAGCCGAAAACTGACAACACATTTTAAATCTGTACTCTTAAATTATACAAATGTAATAGAAACATCTGAAAAGCAACAGAAAAAAGGCGAATTTTGCTGTGTAGTGTTACTGTAATTGAGGATAGATAATGTAACAATTGGGGCATAATTTTTCTCTTATTTTCTGTCTGTTTTCGTGTACCACAAGGGTCTATGCTATTTTCTGGAAATGATATTTTGTTTTTAGCACTTAATTTTTCCTATTTTCAAACTACATACTTAAAACCTTATTATTTAAGTCATTCACTGTACTCAATATGTATGAATGTTTTGTTTTGAATTTTTTACATTTTATTTTTGCTACTAAGAAACAATAAACAGAAACGGAACAAATTTTTAATTTTGTTTTCATCTTATGTATTTATCTTTTCTTGCAAGAAACCGAGACTAACAGTACTAAATTTATTTCATTTTATGAGGAAATAATTAGCTTTTTTTTTTAAAAAAAAGAAACCGACTTCAAAAAGCGAAAAATAACTGAGTACATGTATTATTACATGTGCTACCTACTGATCTGTTTGAAGTCGGTGCCAAGCCAAAGAGGTGAACAAATTTGTAACCTATTGTCATAAATATATCAACAACGTAATACCGTATCAAAAATTCAATATCTGCCCGTTTGGGTTGTTTTGGCGGGCGCGCAGTGAGACTTGCGATGTGGCGGGAGCGGACAGCCTATCTATCTACTACCTATTTATTTGGCTTGACACCGACTTCAAACAGATCAGTAGGTAGCACATGTAATAATATATGTACTGAGTTACATATTTATTCTTCGCTTTTTGAAGTCGGTTTCTTTTTTTTAAGAAAAACTAATAATTTTACAATTTTAAGTAATGGGTAGACTTAGTAAAGACGCTTCTCGAATGAGGAAACGACGGCTGGTTGAAAAGGAAGATGAAAGATGCAAACGCTAAAAAGATAGAACCAAAAATACTGAAACAATGACGATTTAATATTACTACCTGAAAAATCTAAGGCAAGGTACAAGGCAATTGTGCTTTTAATGACGACTCCCATACGCAAAGACCTGAATAATTATTATTAAACGACTACATTTGAGAGTTCATAATAATTATAAAATGTGAGGATTTCGTTCGATTTCGATGGGATCCGCTCATCAGATCCGGACTTGCTGACAATGGGACTACCTCAGGAGTATACCCTTTCAAATAAAAAAAGGATTTTCAAAATCATAATTGACGAATTGAATTGACGAATTGACGCTCTACAATTGACGAAGAAATCGGTGAACATACATAAAAGGAAAAAAAACATACATACATACAGCCGAACATAGAACCTCCTCCTTTTTTGAAGTCGGTAAAAATGGTTTTAAAGGTGGCAACATAAGAACAAGGTAATAATTTAAAATTGTAAAAAAAATAATAATTTATTTCAAAAAATGGAATTCATGAATGGTGTGACATGTATTTAGCACTTGGAGGCATAGCAAAATAATGCTGCCTTGGCATTGGGAATAAAAATTTTATTTTGTGTATTTAAAACCCATAAATGGGGGTTGCCATTAAAAAAAAAATGATGACGGTGTCATCAAAATTATTATGTCAAAAGCTGGAAATGTGAAAACAAAAATCGACCTGTTCGAGCGTTTTTCGCAAAAACATTACATAATTAAATTATGAATTTTGTGCGTAACTTTATGATCCCTCTGTATATTTTGTTTTTTCGTTCAGGAATGGTGACTTCGCTCTTTACACACTGATTCCTTTGGGATACAGTCTAATGTCAATAGAAACCTGATCTTTAATCCTTTACCTTAAATTACTTCCAGAACTCACCCAACATTTTCACCACCCTTTTCTGGGCCGCCGAATTCCTCCATTTTCCACGATCAATACTGACACTGCTTTTAGTCGACCCATTGTTCGTCAACCCCATGTTCTTAGATTTCCTCAACTGGATTCCGATCAACACATACAACACAGTGATAAGAGTCATGGGTCCCACGAAAAACAAGAAAGTAGAGATTTCAAACGCGTGTTCAAAAAAATTCGACACCACTGTACACCTGCTGCTGGTTAGAACACCGTCTTTCTCTTCGAATTCCACCCCGAACTGGATGGCCTGAGGGGCGGCTAGACACAGAGCACCGATCCAAATGACCACTATGTAGCGTATGGCTCTGGACAGCTTCGACATGGTGTGGGCCAGGAAGGGGTGGCAGATGGCCACGTAGCGCTCCACGGTGAAGGCTGTAACCAGAACAGATGGATGGAAAATGGTGTAACTTTGCGTGTAATACATTTTCATTGTTATTTTAGTTTGGAGCTATAATTAAACCTAGCGCTTCGAAGAAATGCCTGAGAAACGGATACTGGATCAGTTATGCACAAAAACTACTAGTATTCGTGAATATATTGTCGTAAACCTTATGGTGCGTACACACCGGGACAACGAAGAGCAACGAATGAGATTTGGCGATGGCTACCGAATGTTCGTTGGCCTTCGAAGAAACGTACATTTTCAATTCGCTAAGGTTCGTGGCTGGTACCGTCCACACTGCATTCGTCGATTCCCTCCACTTCCTTTGATGTTACCGACACTGTACGGATGGCCAGCGATCGCCAACGAGCCTTCGTTGGCATTCGCTAAACCGTCCAAACTAAAACAAAAATCTGCAAACGGACCCTTTCGTTGTTCTTCGTTGGCCCGGTGTGTATGCACCATTAGAAGATGTGTAAAAAACGTAATAGTAAAGCTGTAAATACTCTTACCTGTTATAGTCAACACCGTCGCATTGGCCGACGTCTCCGCTGCGAACCCTTGCAGAATACAAAACGCTTCCCCGAACGCGTAAATCGTCGGAGACCAAATCCTATACATCTCCTGGGGAAGCCCCGAAATCAACAGCAACATATCCGATATCGCCAAACTGAAGAGATAATAATTCGTAGCCGTGTGCATCGACTTATTGCAGAAAATGATGATGCACGTGCTCACGTTTCCGACTACTCCCGTGATGAAGATGACGACATACAACACCGTCATGGGAACCGCCACACTGAAGGGATAAAGGATGGCATCGCTGACGGTGACGTTGCCGTCCGAGTTGCTGTCGTTCCAGAGAGTCATTTCGGAGAAGAGATTCACATTTTTGCGGTTCTGGAACAAATTCAGAAATTCATGGATCAACTATGGCGATAATACGGAAGACTGACGGATAATTGTTGGGTAAATTGCGAGCAATTAGTGGGATAATTGGACTGACCATGCTAATGGAGTTGTTAATTATAAAAACTGATTGCGTTTGATGCGTTTAAAGGTGGTGGTTTTTTTTATTTGAAGGTTTAGTTCAATTAGAGTAGAGAAAGACGTATGAATGATACAAAGTTATTAACCTGGAGGTATTTTAAAAATTTTGCTTTTTCGATATTAATGGAATTTTCGTCTCGGTGAGTATTGAGAGACGGCATTTTTGCAGAATTGTTTACAAAATTAAATTCCGAGCAAATTAATTAAGATTTCTGATTCGGGTTTTTTACATAGATTTACTGGTTTGGAAATTTGACGCTCGTGAAAAAATTAATAACGCTATCTTTCATATCAGTTAAAACAAAATTAATCCCTTTGAATGTCTCGAACTTTCCACCTTTCAAAAGCATGTATATTTAGCTTTTATGTTTATACAATCTAAAGGACTTGAAGAACCTGAAAAAATCAAATAAAAAAATATGTGTCTGAAGAATGTAAAGAACCTGAAGAAATCAAGGCCAAAAAATGTTGAAGAGTCTCTCCTCGTATACTTCGGTAGTTCTGGAGTGCATTCGTCGTTGATTTGTTCTTCGTGAATCCGTACTGTTTTTCGGATAAGGGTACAGTGACTTCTTCTTGCAGTCTTTTCCGGACAATTCTTTCAAAAAGTTTCCCAGCGTTATTAGCCTGCTCCAAATTCATCCTTAATTCGGACTAGTTGTTCACCTTTCTTGAAGTATCAAAACCACCTTTTTACGGTGTTTCTCGGAGGCAATTTTGTAGACGGTACCTCAGTTCCAGGTTCTGGACCCTTTATTTTTTAATACTGTGTCACAAACTGCACTCTTTCAGGTGCCCTTTTCCTCTGCTTTACAGGCCCTTTCTTACTGCCAAACACGGTTTCAGAAGTGAAAGAAATGACGGGGAAACATGTCTGCTGTCGATCTTGCAACTACCGAAAACGCATCGCTTTGACGCTCCTTGTTTGGACCAGTCCATATCCATACAAAGCACAATACATCAACCCATCTATTTGACGATCATTGTTGACATTGGACAGTCATGCGCACTAATTTGATATGACGTGCAACTCCTTGAAAAAGGATATACCTTGTATAGTGGGATCGTCACAAACACATGTCATTTCCTCGTTTATGGTCTCCGAAATGGGCATTCTGTAATTCGTGTCAGCTGTAAGGCTAGTTTCACAAGGGCGAGGTTTTAGTGGAATACAGCCAATGCGCAATTCAGAAAGCATAAACATAATAATTCATACCCACTATCAACGACAGGCATTAACGTTGACGTAACATGTCCTGTCCCCTAGATATCTTGTACAAACTTTTTAAAAATTAAAGACGATAATAAAAACATTAAATTTGTTTAGTGAAGTGTAAATACTTAAAAAGTTAGAACGTTTTGCAAGATTAAATAAAAACAACCGTACACCTCTGAAGATTACCCGGATTTTCATATTTCCACTAAAGTTACGTCTTTTATTCGCCATAATTCACAACAAAACATAAACGAGCTCAACAGGCGAGAAACATTTTTAATATCCACATGAATGACTGCTTCATCAAGTTTCGACGAATGCTTTCTTCTTGGTTTTTAGAGATTAGCGTACATGGCTGGAATTTCCGCACAGGTGATTGTCGATTAACAATTTTTTTATGAAATCATTTGTAAATTGAATTCTGAACGAATTTAATTAATCTCATAACAGAAAAAGTAGGGTTGTTTACCCAGTCGCTATAAAAAGTTATATATAATTAGGGATATTTTCGACGTGCTGTCCTAATTGAGTTTACGGGTCAATGAATAAACTCTAAACTCATTGTTAACTGAGTTAAAATTATCGTTGTGAAATATGTTTAATTCAAATGCAATATTCATAGTATCTTTGATGGTATCAATGTATCGGATATTCCTGTGAAAACATTTTGCATTTATTTTTAGAGTTAGCAATTTCTAAGCTTTTGATTACCGCTTTGTGGTTTTAAATAATTATTCTGGAAACCTGAAATCCTCAACTGTAAACATCTGTACATTAATAACTTAATTCTTACAAATCTCAACACTTATTTATTCTTTAATCAATAATTCAGAAGTCAGATAATTAATACAGGAGGTATTTCTTCTGGTTACTCAAAATATTTTAAAGCCGAAACAAGTAATTAAAACACAATTAGTATTTACACGAGTATTAAAACTTTCATCTTTCTTCCTCTACTAGGTAATTCCCAGGAGAACTGATAAAATTACTTCAGGGATGGCGCAGTTACGCTAGTTCTTAAGTCACTTAAGCAGAAGTTTCACCTGAGAGATTGCACACAATGCAGTTTTTGAAGTTTAAGGTCGTTTAATATATATTTTGAAAGAGAATTCAATGTATTCTTTACAACGCTGCTTGCGACGGTTCTCATAATCTTACGTTAGTTATGAATCTGTACAAATATTTAGTTTCCTCGATTCGAGAAAAAAGAGTTGAAAGAAGCTCTAATTTCACCTTATCACTTCTTAAAAATGTATTTTACAAACAAATCGTCTCATCGATTTTTGAATAAAACTGACCCCAATTTTCCCTTCTGCCTTCCTTATCTTGTCTCGGAGAACCTGTCTATAGAAATATGTTTACAAATGGCCTTTTCTTTTGAATTGAAGCTTGGACAAGGTCGTAAAGATGAAGCCAGTTGCAATTCCAGGAAGATGGAGGATGTTTGCTTGTTAGATAATGTTATCTGTCGCAGCCAGTATTGAAATGGTATATCCAGTATTTAACCATACATAATAATGCTAATGATGTAGTAAATAACAGCTGATGTACAATATGTTCAAAAATTCCGATAGTATTCATGTGACAATTCTAGAATCAAACGAAATGTCTACATGTACCCTAATACAAACATCGATAAAATTCTTGCACACGCTGAGGGGGTCAACTATTCTATGAGGAGGAGTAAAAAATGTCAATTAATTTCATGAAATTCTTTACTCTATTGTGATGCTTTCAGGCATTTTCTTTGTTTGTTTGAGGATAATAACGGAAGAAATAATAATAAAAAAAGAATTTTTAACAAAAATTGTAAATTATCAACAGTAATATCCCAAGTGCATGAAAATAACCGATTAAATTTTGACGTTTTGTCAAAATGTTTTGCTTAGAAATATGTCGAGTAAATTTTCCACGTAACAAAATCTCAAATGCGGAGCATGAGGGATTTTGGGTGGAAAATTTACGAGAAATATTTCTTAAAGCAAAACGTTGCGACAAAAACGTCAAAATTTAATCAGGTTGTTTTCATGCACGCGGGATATTCGGCATGATTATTTCCTGAATAAATAATAAATTTTGTGATATTCCACATTGTTTTCGCATGTTGTAAGCCCAGTGACTAATAAATTCAGAAGCGATTAAATTTTGACACATTTTTAACCGCGGCAAAATTTTGACATGCAAATAATTGCTGTAAAATGGACAGAAACCATAGTAATTATAATTTTTTCGTTGCATGAAGGAAATAATCACTTGTAATTACATGAGTGCCTCGAACCTATAGATTTGTAATACGAAAGTTGATTAGCAACTACGAGCGTCATTTTTTGACGTTTTAATTTCCCGATGCGCAGCAGAGGGAAATTTGTCAAAAAATGACACAAGTATTGCGTTTTAATCAACTTGAGTATTACAATTGTTTCAGAAGCACGAAAGCTTACCCACGAACAGCATTTCATCTACTCGTATATAATAAAAATGAAATGCGTCCGTGTGCACGGACGGACGGACAGCGTAGCCTACAGCTACGGTTTCTTAGATAGGTACGCCGCGCACAACTCACATCAACGACTGCGTCCAAATCAAATCACAACAGATTACAACGTACACCACCCAACTGATTCGCCGACATTGCGTTCAGCTGAACGTCCGGACCTGACAATTCTAGATTATTTTATTTTCCAGTATTTCAAAAACACCGTATTTAAAGATAACCCGCACAATCTTGAAGAACTGCAAGAGGCAATTTAAGAAAACGCCTACATAAGTATCAATTGATTTGATTACGGCGGCTGTGCGCGACGTACAACATACAGTGAGTTGTGCGCGGCGTACTTGTCTAAAAAACCGTAGCTTAAGAAATGTACGCCGCTCACAACTCACTGTAGGTCGCGCGTTGCGCACAACCGCCGTAATCCACTCAGTTGAGACTGATGTACGCGTCTTCTTAAAAAAAAGTTCAGCTGAACGCAATGTTGGTGAATGAGTTGGGTGGTGTACGTTGTAATCTGTTCTGAACAATAATAATAATAAGATATATTTCCTTAATTTTCCGCTTTGAAAAGGATTCCTATTCCCATACAATGCTAGATAACTAAATACAGATTAAATAAAACTATAAAACATAAACTTCATCAATAGTTAAATTAATTTTATTTTCCTTCCATATCTTCCCCCTGCTTTCATCCAGCCTAGTACTTTCCAATCTTCTCTCTCCTCTCTCAGCTCCTCACATTCTTTCATCATGTGCTCTATTGTTTCTGCTCCTTCTCTGCACGGTCTGTACACTCTCTCGTCTCTCTCTTTCCAGTATTTGTTTTCTCTTTCTTCGTTTCCACATCTAAGCCTTGCTATTACTTTCTTATCGTTGCTAATTGCTCCGTAATTAGTGACCTATACTTTCCGTTATACCTTGACTCATTTATCCTCGTTCTCCTTTCCTGCTTCTGTAGGTCTCGGTCCACCTCAACTATCTCTCTTAGTACATTTACTCCATTGTTTCTTCGCCTCTCTACCTCCTCCACTGCATACCCATTTCTCTCGTAGTATTTTCTTCTCTCTTTTCCTGCTCTTTCCATCTTCCCCTTCTTTATCTCTTTCCAACATTCTTGCAAGATCTTACATTCCGTTCTTTCTCTTATTCTCTCTTCAAATCTTACAGCTCTTTTTCCTGCTTCCACTCTTATCTTGTCTCTCTTTACTTTTTCCAGTACGATATATGCTGGCGTTTCCCTGTCCAATCCTAGTACCTATCTCCAGTACTTCGCTTGGATTGCTTCCAGCTTTTCCTGCTCCTTCTCATCCCCATATTTTTGCTCCGTACATCATGACAGTCTGTACTAGCCTTTCGTACATCAGTCCTCTCCTTCTTATATCTCGTCCAAATTTTCTCTCGCCTATTCCCCATACTTGACCTACCACCCCGTTCGCTTTCCTTTCTAGTTCCTTTATATGACTTTTCTTGTTGTTAGTCCCGTTAAAGGTGTAACCCAAGTATTTCAATTCTTTTATTTTTTCTAGTTCTTTTCCTTCTCACTTCCATTCCTCTTTCTTTCTTCTGCCTCCTTTCTAAAAAATCATCATTTTTGTTTTCTTCACGTTTAATTTTAGCTTCCTTCTTTTCAGGTATCTTCTAGGCATTTTATCATTCCCTTCATTTCTTTGGCCTCCCTCGCTATTAACACCATATCATCGGCGTATGCCAACGAGTGGACTTTTGTGTTTCCTACCACCACTCCCCCTGCCTGTAATAGTCTTAGTTTTTCTTCCAGGTCGCTTATACAGGGTGATTTTTAAAAAACGGCAGGCGCTGTAGAATTTTTATTTACGGGTAGATTTCAAAAATAAAAAAAGTAAATTAAATGGCTTTTAATTTACAAACAGCTGACGATTTTAGGTTTTGTGTAAATGTCATAGTATATAAACAAGAAGAATGTTCTTAAATCCAAGTGGAGTAAATTTAAATTAAAATTTAAATATATCTAAGTCGAACTCCACAAACTTTAATAACTGTAAAATTACTAATGGAACATGTTTCGGCAGAACACTTAGATATATTTAAATTTTAAGTCATGGTATATGTTGTGCTACAATCAACTTTTTTATTTTAAATTGTGACCCATAATTTTCTTTTTTAAATCTGAAAGACCTCATTTTTCTTCATACACTCACGTGTAATATGCACTACTTTTACTTAAAATTATTGTTTAAAAAAATTATTAAATTTGAAAAAAAAAAAGGAATAAAAGTTCATAAAATCTAGTTGTCTGTGGTGTTAAATAAGACAATGCCGTTATTACAATGTGAAAATCTTATTAAAAGTTAACACTTTCTTCAAAATGAATAATTTTGATCATTTAACAGACATGTTGCAAGTGTATTTTGAATGCAGAAAAAATGCGAGTGAAGCTCTGCGTGTTTATCGACATCGTTATCCAGCAAAGCAAGTCTCAAGTCGCCGAAAGTTGTCGCGAATGGAGAAAAATTTAAGAAAATTGCTAGTTGGCCGTTTCTTTATTGAAAGTAAACTTAATGCCCAGAAGTACCGTCGCATTTTAACCAAAAATGTGCAGGATTTTTTAGAAAATCTACCACTAGCACAATATAGAGCAGTATATTTTCAACAAGATGGGGCCACACTCGCAACGCTTGGATTAATACAGAATACCTGGAAGAAATGTTTGGAGAAAAATGAATTGGAACCCACGGTTCCATTTGGTGGCCAGCCAGGTCACCGGAATAGTCACTACTCGATTTTTTCTTTTGGGGATTCTTAGAAGATCTAGTCTATATTACGCGTCCAAGAACAATAGACGATTTAAGAGAAAGAATTGTGATCGCTTGTAGAGAAATTCTAAGTGCAGTCATGCAGGTTTCTCATAGGTGTCAACAGTTTTGATTTCTTTGAATTCTTTATCCCACCATCTATTTCTTCCCATTCTTTCTCCCACTTCTACTTCTATTTTGTTTGTTGTCATCGCTTCTCTCATTCTCCTTTCAAGTTCTTTCAATCTTGTTTCGGTGTATTTGTGTTCTTTTTCTCTTTCAATATGTTGTAGCGCACTTCTGTACTTTTGTATGCTTTCTTCTTCCCAGATTGTTTTTATAATTGTTTCCTTCTAAGGTTTTTTTCGTTTTATTTCTTCTCCGGCGATTTCAATTTCTAACGGTTGGTGATCTGATTCCACTCTGTTTCCCACTTCGAATCTTCTTACTTCATCCCATGCATGGTGATTGCGTAATCAATCACTGATTCTCCTCTCGGCCCCACGTACGTAAATTCCCCTGTATCCTCTTCCCAGTTCTCGTTCAGTACCTCGTATCCTCTCTCTTCTATAAATTCGATCATTTTTCTTCCTTCTTTATTTTCTCTTTTGTCCTTCGATGTTCTTCTCGCATCTTCTGTCTCATTATTCCATCTTCCTAATCTTGTCCCAATTCTCGCATTAAAGTCGCCCCCAATTATTACAATTGTTTTTTCTATCTCACTTTCTAACATTTGTTTTGTTTTACTCATCTTTTTACTGTACACCGTGATTATTTTAACTTTATTTGTTCCTATTTTTAGATTTCTTTTTGTTATTCCAGCTCTCTGTAATTCTTGTTTTGTTTTTATTTCGTCCTCAATTTCTTTCCTTACTCCTGTGATAATGCCTCCTTTCGCTCGTCTCATCTTGTTTTTCCTTTCTGCTGCTTGAAATCTCCATACATAGTCTCTCGACATTCTCTCTTCTATCTTCTTCCACTCCTTTTCATTTACCCACGTTTCTACCATTCCAATTACGTCAAATTCACTTATGTTTTTCCAGAAGTCTTCTCCTTTGTTTCTTATCCCCGCTACATTCCAATATACCAATTTTATTCTTCCTTTTATTTTCTTCTGTTGCTTTCCCGTTGAATCATGTTCCTTTTTTTTTTGCCTTCTGTCTGCTTTTTCTTTCCCGGTTTTTTCCTTTCTTCTTTAAAAATTTTCCAGTCGCTCGGTGTCATCGTTCCATTTCCTCCAGTTTCCCTCAACCTGCAGTTTCCTGTAGCTTACCCTTACCGTCTCTCCTTCTTCCCTCTTCGCTATCTCTCTCATATTTTTCTGTATCTCTCTTTCTTTCCTTGTTAGGTCGTTGTTTACAAAGATTTTCGTTCCTGTCTTATTTCTTAGTTTTTCTTTATTCCTCATGATGTTCAGCTTCTGTTCCCAACTCTCAGTTTTTGCTATTACCATCTCTTCTCCCTTTATAGCATAGGCCTCTGTTATCTTCACTTCTGTTTCCAACTCCTTTTCAACCCATTTCTCGATTTCTTCTTTCATGTATTGTCCCGTCTCTTTTAGTCTTAGTCCTGTTATTACTATGTTATTTCTTCTTTCACATCTTTCTTTTTCCTTCATCTTCGACTCCATCTGTCCCATCTTTTTTTTTTAGAAAGCTTTTCTCTTCTTTCCATTTTTCCTCTTTTTCTTCCATCGCTTTCTTCAGTTGGTTCACTTCTCTCATCAGTTGTTCCATATCTTCCCTGAGCTGTCTGTTGTCGTTTTTCAGCTCTTTCACTTCTTTCCTCGTCTCTCTTGTGTCTTCTTTGATTTGCTTAAGAACTTCCATTATATTTTTTGTCATTTCCTCCATCTTCTTCTCCACTTCTTTTTGCGTTCTTTCTTCCCCTGGAGATCTTGCTGTTTTTTCTTTTTTGAAAGGCTACTGGGTTTTCTTCTATGTCACTTTTTTTTTTAGTTTCCTCTTTATCTTCTTTGAATTCTTCTCCCTATTTCATACCGGTCCGCAATCTTCTACACTGTATCGTGTATTGTTGGTTGCTGGTATTCTTTGTTGTCGACGTTACTGTTTCTTCCTCTGGTTTTTCTCCACTCCTTGCACTCTATCTCTTCCTACCTTTTGTTTATGTTGCTTTTTCCCTTCTCTGCTGTTTTCTTCACTTTTCTCTGTTTTTTTGGTTCTATTTTATTCAATTTTCTCCTCGACACTTCTTTCCACGTACTCTCGTGACGGTCAATAGTACATTTAACATAGTACGAGTTTAACAAGAGGCTTCATTGTGACATGAGTAGGTACCGAGAACTGTTGCAATAGAACGAATGTCACAATGTCTCGCTAAACAAGTATAATATACTATTTTTTGTACTTTGGAGCTCTCCGTTTTATGAAAATGTTAAAATTTTGCTTGTGAAATATTCTAGGGATTTTTAGAATTAGGTAGTATTGGTTGTGTTGGTGGTTATGTTTTTTATATGAAAAGTTGACATTTGGCTTGACTTCGACAGGAGTTGGTTAGAAATGCTCAATACCAACGTAATACGTATCAAATAATAAAAAAGAAAGCAGTTGCATAATAAGTTCCATTGTACAACTACTTTTAGTGTCACATGCTTTCACAATATTATTAATTTTTATTTATGATAAATTTTTCCTCTCAGCTCATTTAGAAACTGAAGATGGCATCCCAGATCCCGAAAGCGCTCTGCACTTGTTAATAAATTACTTTGGGTAAAAATTGTGGGTTTGACTTCGATTTTTGATCCCTTCATATAATTTTATAGCAAATACATATTATCTAATTTCACATGTAAATGAACAGTCGTCTGGTCCTCTCTTATTAATTTCTGTGGTATCGACAGTGTCTTTGTAATTAATTATAACAATTAAAAAGCTGCCTGGAACAACGAGCAATTTAGGTTATTATCCTGTATAAACCTTCTTTTATGTGAATTTATATAAAATGTTATAGCAAATACATACCGAACTTCATGTAAATGAAGGGTTATCTGGATCTCTTTTATTATATTCTGTGGTATCGACAGTGTCTTTGAAATTAATTCTAACAATTAAAGAGCTGCCTGGAACAACGAGCAATTTAGGTTTGAGAGAGGTGATTGAAACAAGGAATGAATGAAATGCGAGGTACGCTAGTAATTGAAATGTTTCAGACATACCGTGCGATCATTTAAATTATAAATTAGAGTAGGCTGTGAAATTTAAATTAAGTTGGCACTACTAACTGTTGACAATTTTGTTTAATGTTTGAATGTCAAAGAGGTCAAAGTGACTTTAAAAAAGCGGCAACAGAATGGTGAATGGAAGTAGTCTATAGAACGCTGTGTTAAAGGTTTTTCGAAATACCTACTCTAATTTTAGTCCAACAAATTTATAAATGTGTGGCAAGATTTCGTCATGTTAGTGTGTTGGAGCGGAGCGAGTGTTAGTTTTATGGTTTTATCATGATAGTGTGATTCAATTTCCGCCTCGAAGTCCGGACCTGACAATTCTAGATTATTTCATTTTCCCGTATCTCAAGAACACCGTATTTATAGACAACCCTCACAATCTTGAAGAACTGCGAGCATGCAACGCTATAACCTTTCAGATTTTGGAAAATACATTTAAAAATACGAAACGGAAAGTTAACAGCTGCATTGAAGCTGGGGAAGAACATTTTAAACATTTGCTGTAGTTCTCAAACCTACATTCTTTGTTAGTGTTTTATTTTCTTTAAATTAAAACAATTTAAACATAAACGTTACAATCTTTAGACCATAACCTCAAATGTTACTGTCAGTCAGTTTGCAGGCTGGGACATTGCATAAAAAGTAACCCGCCTACTCTAATTTATAATTTAAATGATCACCAAAAATAGATGTTGAGTACTATTGTATAATCGGCCATTTCATTCAACAACCAACTCTTAAATATTTTCAAAGCAAAACTAAATTCAATGAAGACATCGCAAATCCCGCATTATCGACCGGGATGGAATAGTATAATTATTACCAGTGCTACATTGTCTCCTTTGTTCTGTTTAGCGGTAAATGGAGGCTATAAATTGAACGAGGACAGAATGATTTACAAAGTGTCGCTGTAGGAGAGGATTTGTGGCGAGAAATGCATTTTTTGTATAAAGGGAGGAATTAAATGGCGCGAAGAAAAAACATAATAATTATTAATTTGGAGGCTCAAAAAGCGATTATTTCAGCCACAACAATGGTGGATGCATTGGGATAGAAATATCATTCTAAGGCTTGTTGAAAACATTTTATAATAAAATGAGAACAAACGGAACCCCCATCAATTCCTATTTACAACTCCGTGCTTTATGAACGTTGAGAACTGGTGGAGGCGCCGGGGCAGCTCGCTCACATAAGTGGATCCGTTTTTACTTCGACGTTCCTACATTTATATAGAAAAACGACGTAAAAAGGTAAAGTTTAATTTATATTTAACCGAGATAAGGAGAAGAGACGTTTCAATATCAAAATATACCTAAGACTTCCTTCACAAAGGTGGAAACTACTAAGAAATAAACTTTCTCAAAGTAATTTGAAATTTAAGCTGAAAGTGTGGATGCGTACTTTGACGTTGAGGTCTTAATGAATGGCTTGGATCGGAAACAATTGGCTAATTTAAACGTAAATAGTTTGGGTGTATGGTGGAGGGTTGATGACGGTAATTTAATTTGAGGCTGCAAGAATGTTTGATAACAATTACAGTGTGGGTAATTTATTTTTTGCACCACTTTTACTTGTTAGCAGGGTTAGCAGTGTTGCGAGGTGTAATTTGACAAAACAAATTAGGTCGGACCTGTACTATTATACACCCATATTTAACATACTGCTTATACTTAATGAGTAATTACCGCGGACATAAAAACAAAATTTCGTGAGGCTCACTTTTAATAGGTGGGTGTGAGTTGTAAGACGTTGTCGCTTCAAAAGAAAATACAGAAAATTACTATGCTAAGCATATTAGCAGGAATTGTACAAACGAATTGAATTTCACATTTATATTGCTACAAATTGGGCTCTGGGTGATCCAAATTCACACAACCAGTGCTTCATTTCACAGTAGAAATTATAATTTGCAACGATTTACCAAGAATATTCAGAAAATCTCATAAACGGAACGGACAGCCGCATAAAAGACTCACTTAATTGTTTCATTACCGCCAAGATCTCTAATTAAGTAATAAAAAGCAGTAAAACACTCAGAGTCGTGGAAAATATACCAGAGGACCCTGGGACTGTATTATAGAAGAACAAATTCGCGGCCCTTTCATAATGTGAAATTTGTTAAAAATAAAATAAAATTGAAATGCAGTATTGGCATAAACACTTATTCTTCTTTATAACCACCGAATTCTTTGTAGTATAGACTCTTACATGCTTGTTATTTGTTATAACACACTAAAAGCTCTGTCAAGAAAATCTGTGTCGCTCAACAAACCCCTTTACTAGTATTTCTCTAAACACTTTGTAATTTATTTCATTTGCAGACAGCATCCTACACACGTTTTCCTGTTAACGTGACACTCATAAATTTCATTGAAGGTATAAATACATTTTTCATGTCTTCGGATACACGCCTACGTGTAATTGTGGACATGGCAACCTGTGAAGCCTATCAAATATAACTTGAACACGCGGCTTTAGAATGTAAATCGTGCGAACGTAGATAACTCGGCTTCTTTATTCTTGTTTGTTTCTGTTGGAACGAAAATGTCGTTCAGAAGAGAAAAAAGAGCAAGGAGTGTTTTCCTATGGAGAGAATGTGAATGCAGAAGCTGTAGTAGTACAGTCGGATCTTTTTAGGGGGCGTTTCATGAGAGATTAAAAAAGTTAACGTTTTATTTGAGATGTAACATTAAGGCCTGTATAGTGTAAAAAATATTCAATTGTGCGGTTAATTGGATCTATAAGCTGACAAAATTAGTGTTAAGTGACTATTATAGTTATGTATTCATCAAAAAGATAAAATAAACTACTACCTCAATAGATATTTTATCTCTGACATTTATTCTTTTTTATTCTTTCTTGATGGTAAAAAAACTGACACTATGTGATGATCAATTCTACCAGTTAACATTAATTCTCATTGCATTAACCTGTCTTCGATTAATTTACACTGTCGATTGAACTTAAGATACTCCCTAGTTCAGTTGAAAATATTGGCCATCAATCCATATCTTCTGTCATCAATCTATTTGTTGTTGTTTTTATTCAATCAATTGTTTAAATTAACCTTTAAAAAATATATTAAGTTTGTTTATAACACTTTTGCGAAGGTGAAAGTGATCATAATATTCGCTTAGTGGTAGATTTTTTTACCTAAACTGGCAACTTTAAGAAAATGAATAAGAAGTTTATAAGTGTCAGTTATTTTTATGAGATGCAAAAGCTGTATTTTAACAATAATGGTAGATTATATTATGACAGAAATGTTTCATTTTTGAATCACGCCGACGTTTTTTATGCCAGACGTGTAATTTCTTGTTAAACGTGAATTATGAAATTGTCAAAATAACGTTTAAAAAAATTATAATTAATGTAATTGACCCCGTTTTTCATAATTTTAGTTACTTCTAAGAGAAATGCTCAATTATGCCTTCCTTTTGCGTGGCAAAAATAGTCATTTGGATCTTGGTGGGGCATAAAAATCCTTATATGTACCGTTACAATTTGATTTTGCCACGCATTCACCACCGAAGATTCAGGAACGAATCGGCGTTTAGAGATAACCGGCACGTACAAAAAAAAAAGCACGAAAATTTCTTGCATATCACACGACGAACCTGCGGCCTTCTTTTTCGATCGACATCTGAACGAACAACATCTCCGTCGTATTTTTGTCCTGGACAAAGAGTAAGGTCTAGGGAATTGCGTCAAGTACGGATAATACGATTGGGGTGTTCAGTTAATTATTATAATATATCGATTAGGTGTTGATTCGGAGGAAAAAAATGTAAGAAAACTACTTTATTGTGTGCAGACCTTGACTATTCTCTTTCGATCAAATAGGCAGATTTACCAGCATTCACCAAAGGATTGTTTCTTGTATCATCTTCTTTTGGAACAGCTGCTAAGTATTTCCACTCGTGATTTTTTCCTGGACTGACATGAAAATTTGTAAATCTTCAATAATCATTTCAATGTAATTTAACCCTTTAAGAGTAGTGCAATAGTCATAATTTAACTTGCTACATTTTTATTTGAACATTCATATAGTTTTTATTTAACCAACTTGTTACTTGTCAATTTAGTTTTAATCATCATAACTTTATTTTAATTTTGTTTAATTGTAGAGAAAGTTACTGTATAATTTATTTATTTGTTCATTATATGACTTTTCGGGAGATAACTGTATTTCAACTAAGCGGTTTTGTAAGTTGATAACCCATTGCGCTGATTTCATAATAGATTGTCTAATGGTTCGAAAATTTCTGAAAATTAGACACAGGGTGTATCGAAATGTGGGCACTAACTTTTTAAAACTAGTTTTCTTGAGCTTCACGGACATCAAATTCACTTTTACTTTTTGTTTAGGCCTTATAGTTTTAACTATACATGAATTAAACTGACCAATGGGAAGATTTCATTAAATTTTCAATGTATTCGTTACTTAGTAACCGCAAAATTATTGAGAATGGGGTCATCTCAGAATTTTCAAAAACAGATTCTTTAGAAACTAGATGAAAAAACATTATGCTCCAATTTTTTGTTTATTCGAAATCACGCGTTTACAAGGTAAAAAAACCGAAATATTTGTCTTATTTAAAACGTTGGGGTTTCTGTGACAACACGGGATTAAGTTAATAGACGCGCGGACCAATGAGAAACGCACCGATGAGAATGCTTTACCGAAATGACGTCTGAATGTATAGCGCTTGAAAATGCTAGCCGAAATTGCGATTTTGATACGCTCTGTTATCTCACAAAACAACTTTATTGAACAACAGAATACGTTTTAGGGCTTTATGTTATATAAGGTGTTTTAATAATAATAAGTGAAATAAATTGAAAGCGATAATTGAACTCATCCTTGTCAACAATTTTTCCTCGAGTTTTTATTACTAAATTGTGCCCTAAACTACGTAGTTTTGACGTTAATTTAGTTACCCACCACTAAATAGCTGGACTGATGATAATACGCATAACAAAAATTTTTATCAAAATATTCGGAAACAATCTAAATCGCCTGACGTAAATAAACTAAAAACAGAAAACTCACCTAGGTACTAAACGTCATTACTTCAACATACAATGCTATTATTGATGCAAATTAAAATTGTGGAACCTAATAGCATGCGGATTTTCGTCTGCCCATACGTGCATATTATGTAAGGTGACACCCGCCTCATCCGGTGATGAAAATTTTTCTGCTGCTTTATTTTGGCCAGGGCCCATTCACAAAACTGGCGCCATCGAGGTAAATCCTCAGACTGTAACAATTGGACTTTCTCTAGGTGATAGAGATACAATAGTTGTTGCTCTTTGAAAATTCTCCAAATGGTGCAATGCGATACTCTAAACTTATTTGCTAACCTTCGGGTTAGCCTGTGCGTTTTGCAAAACACGAAATTAAAGTATAATAACAAAATACCACCGCCCGATTGAGAATATGATTTCAATAATAGTTATTTGAGTTTATCATCAGGTAAAACTGTGATAATAACGGGACTGTGCACAAAATTTCGAAACTTGATAAGCACGCTGATTTTTCCGTACAAACTGATTCTAAAAAAGTGAGTTTTCGGAAAAATCGTATATACCAGAGTTGTTGCTTTTGATGAGTTCTACCACTGGCTTCAATTATTGCACTTATTTCTGAAACACCCTGTATAGTCGAATTCGTCAAATTCAACATTAATGACTTACTGCTCATAAACTATTGTTCTGTGGAATGTTATTTAAATAGTTTGGGTATTGTTAAGATCCATACTATAATAATAATTATAATTATTATAGTATAGTCAAAATAGTTAACTACGATTTCTTAAGGTACGTACAGTATAAATATGCTATTTGTAGTTTCCATATGGAGTGCTTCATCACAGAAGGGAGTATGAACCAAATCATAAATTTTACAGGAGACACGAAAAATTTATACCAATAAGAAATCATTTCAATAATTGCGTTAAAGTTTTTTCGTGTCTAATGTACAATTTATGATTCGGTTCAAACGCCCCTTACTTATGAAGCCCTCGATATTATACTCTCTATTATTAAATTAGTATAGGAATACTGGCAAATAAAAATTGAATTAATGTGATTAATTTCGTGATTTAATTAAAATTGTTCTAGGAAAGGTTTCCTCAAGCAGAATTTGTCATCCTACGTTAAGTCTTCACAAAATTAACTTGGCAAAGTATTTGGCTAATTGTAGTACTAATTGAGGAACCCAATATTCTAAGATCTTTGCTTTTATAGATAGATTAATAGATTAGATAGATTATTATTAGTACATTATATTATAAGTGATAGAAATGCATCATGATTAGCGAGTGAGAATTTTGACCCACGAGTGCGCTTGCGCACGAGTGGGGCACTTCTCACGAGCTTTATAATGACATTTCAATCACGTGTGATATACGACGTTTTCTCTTACAGGTGCATTGTATAAAAATCCAAGAAATATTTATTCAAGTAAATATCCGCCTGTAACATTAGCATGGTTCTAATATCAGTTTCCGTAGTAACCTGTGATTGTTATAGTTATGAAATAAACAGTCTCGTTGTTTTTCACAATTTTCACTAAAGTAATAAAAATTGACTTTCTACCGAAACATGTTCAACTAGACGTGGAAGCCGCTGTTTCCAGCTTGCTCCCGGTAAGACGAGACACATGTACGAGAAAGATTATGATCTGATTATGATTATGGAGTGGAAGGCAGAGAATTACACTACATCGCATGTAATTACATTACAATTAATAATTACAATTTTTAATTACAATGACAGCTGTCAGATTTACTCACTTGTGAGTAGAACTGACAGCTTTATCTCTCTTGTGATTAAAATTTCATTTCTGTCACTTAAAACCATGGTATAAGGTACCCAAAAAACTACACCTGTAAGATAAAACATATTATGTATGTGTAAATAAGAGTAAGAAACGAGTATGAATAATGTCGCTTTTGTATCCTTGATGGAAAACATCACTTTTACTATGTAGAAAATAGTTTACTATGTGATTTTACTAGTGAAGGGTAAAGGTCGGATTGTTCATTCGGATTGTCGCGGGAAGTTTCCGTTGCTGTGATTTCTTTGTGCTCCAAAAATGTATTTATAGTATTTACTGCCTTGTCCGTGTTTCCTTTGCCATTTCATCTGCTTGATAGGTTCGTTATTAAATTTTTGTTCGTGTATTTTGGAGTTTATAGTCAACCCAATTAACACTACTAAATACCGTTGTACATAAATGAAAATAATAACAAAAGGTCGTTTTCAGAAGCCTATACCAATTTTAGAAACAGCCGAATTTACACAATAACACAAAAGAATGCGACAAATCCAGGTGTTAATTAAACCAAATAAATCAAGAAGTATTCTAAACTAGAATTAATTAACAGGCATGAACAGAGAGTAATTGCAAGGCCAGCACAACACAACATGAAATTTTTACTCTATTATTACTACATAATATCATAGTGGTTTGCACCTAAAATAAACGATAACATTGATCTTTCACAACACCCAACCATTTTTTATCAACCACATGTTAATATTCCACAACACTTCACAATTCAATCACCTATCGCAATCAATCAAAGCTCGTCTGGACAATTTCTCGCGTATTTTTGAGCAATAGTACTTTCTTTATAATAATTAGATCGGGGTCGAAACCATTATCGTATTTTAGTAGGGACAATCTCATCTCCATATCAATTACCCCCAATAATGCAATTTTAATAAAAATGTCTAGAGGGCTGTAAGTTTTATGGAAGGACAGACCATTCGTTTCGGAATGATAAAAATCGCTGATAATGCGGAACCATTTCCGGAAATTTATTTTTTATTAGTTTGAGAGCGGAATCTTGGAAATCCGAGGACGATAAATGGATGTTTTTTGTATAATTTTTTGGTAATAAATAGTTTTGGAGCCCAACTAAATTCTTGACAAAACAAAGAGAAAAATAAATCTGATAATTCGGGTTGGACATACTTTAACGATAGGCATAGTTGATATACTGACAGCTACTGCTTTGTATCAAGTAGTTATCTGCTATATTGCAGTTTCTATTGAAATCCAACCGATATTAAGTGGGAGGTACAAATATTCAGTACAGTACATAAATCATTAATAGACATGACTATTACATATGGGTTATACAGAGTTTTATTTAACAATTTCAAACATTTATTTTATATTTATCACATTTATAAACAAGTGAGTTAAAGAGCTCATTGCGTTAATTTTAACACTGTTGAGAATACTTACAAAAAGTTGCATTTTAATAGTAGTCCAGGCAGCTAAAAGTGACAAATTATATTTTAGCCTCGGCTCGTAAATAATTACATGTAGTTTCCCATTTCCCGGCTGTACCACAATATTTAGTTTTTTATAGTTTAGAAAATTCACGTATTGCGCCTCTGGTCCCATGAATGCACTTCCCGCGCTGTCATCTTCTGCAGTGATCGAGGTTCTATAGCAAAGCTGAGCATTCATAATGGGCCTGCATAATTTCAGTAGGTACCCTAATGTTTCACTCTTCGCCCATTAAGGGCTAGACAAGAGCAGATAATGTGCCTTAAAATTTATACGTCTTCTAAGCACAATGGGCACATTATATTATCGGGACGTAACCAGATGGTACACAATCCAACCACTTCAATGGAAACTTTGAACTGTGGTCAGTTTAAAGCTTTAAATTCGTCTTTATGGATCCTCAATATCCACTTCTTGAGTGTTTCCTTCTCAAAGCTTGTAAGAATCGGAAGGACCGGTTCTGCTCCAATAAAGCCCTTTTGAGAGTCTATATTTTCCAACAGATTTGCCTTTTCGTTAATCTTATAGCCTAGGTTAGCAGGCAGCTGACAAAGCACAACTTTCTTGTTGCTTAGATGCAGATTCCCGCCTCACTATACATGAGTATAGCCAAAGCTTTGTTCTAGGGGTTAATTAACGAATGCTTCCATCGTTTTTAGTAGAAACGAGGTTAGAGTGTAGGTGTTCCACCCAGATTTGGGTATGAACACAACATTTGCCTTCCTCCAGTCCCGAGGTATGTACTTCAGAGGGAGACATGCTCTGAAGAGATGAATTAGTGTTCCAATAAGAATATCTAGTCCCTTATACAAGAGAACCGTAAAAGTCCCATCCATGTGTCTGCAGCAAGAGCCTCACAGGCGATCCTCCCGAGGCGATCGTCAAAGCGCCTAATTTGGCAGAAGTGTCATTTGAGAGAATCTTCTGGAACCTAGCTGCTTGAGAAGAATCACATATCCGTATCACAATAGCTCTCTCTTTTTCTACGATGAATCGCAGTTTTCAACTCCTTCTGTGTTTTGCAGAGCTTTCAGATGTCAGAAGATTTTCTAAGTTTATACCAGTTCCAGAGCATTATTGCTTTTGCAGAAAGTGAGTTGCAAATTTCACCCCTTGATGAGGGTGATCTTCGTAGGTAATTCAAAGATTCTCCTTGCGAGGGACGCTGTATATAAAGCCCAATTTCTTGCTCTAAGGTCTCTGTACCTTACCAAATTAATAATCTTTATCCTTTCTGAAACTAAAGCGAATCCATCGAGTGCGATTGACCTCTCAGGGCCAGAACGCAAACCTAAGTGCCTTCTAACGGTCCTCATTCTTAGCCCGTGGTCTGTGGTCGGAGGTTCCTGGCAAGTTGTTCTCTTCTGATGGAGCCCAGCTGTTACAACTTCTTCACGCTTTGACAAAGTACTTCCTACTATATACGCCACGCCTCAAGTTTTAATTTTGTTTTAAATTTTCCAATGTACTTGTAAAACAGTTCTGTTGCCAATAACCCTGCATGGTTGGTACATCGTTATATAATTTGAAGAAAAAAATAGATCAGAATAATGTTGATAAATCCAAGTGGAGTAAATTTAAATTAAAATTTAAATATATCTGAGTCGAACTTCACAAACTTTAATAAGCGTAAAATTACAAATGGAACATGTTTCGGCAGAACACTACTGCCATCATCAGCCCTTATTATAATTTTTAATATTCTTTAAGAGCTGATGATGGCAGTAGTGTTCTGCCGAAACATGTTCCATTTGTAATTTTACGCTTCTTAAAGTTGATGGAGTTCGACTTACAATATATATTTAAATTAAAAAAAAAATAGATGTTGTGGATAATAAAATGAAAAATTTGTTTCTGCCTTTGTATTGTTTATTCGTTAAAATTTGGGTCCAGAGTGATTCAGAAATTAAAAAAAAAATGCATTTTGGGTAGAAATGTCATAATATCGAGCAGTTTTGAGCTTCATATAGTCCAAGAGAAGCCGACACGGAAAATTTCGTATTTGTCATACAAAATAAACATAAACCTAGAAGGAGCCACCTTCCATGCATCTCTCTTTTGGCTGCGTCATAGACCTCTGACGTCACTTCTAGTTGAAGTTATGAAATTGACGTTAAATGCAACAACCCCGAGGCATCCCTCTTTAAAAGTTGTTATAACTTTTTCTTCTTGAAAACTTTCAACAGGAGTGTCGTGGGGTTGCGGCTGAGTTGGATGCAGCATCCCAGTACTGTTCTATTTTAGACATTGAAACCTACATTTTGACGTCAATTTCATTGATGTACTGCATAACTTCAACCGAAGGAGTGTAATGATTATGACATTGCTAAAGATTGTATTTGACGAGCTTTGAATCTGATAATGTAAAGTAAAGCACCAATTTTGGCAAATCTTTAACATGAGTTTAATGATGCAGTTTAAAATACTGCTTCAAACAACTTTTCAATGTTTTATATTATTTAATTTTTGACGGCTCATCCACTAACAGTTCGGTTACTAACACCTTTGAACAACTTTCTACATCCCAATCTTAGAGTATTGTGTTAGAAAAGAAGAAGTAACCTGTCTCATTTACATAGCCGTAAGTATTTACGTGACAATGCATATAAGTGGTGAAAGAAAAGAAAATGATACAACTGCAGTAGCCGGCTGTGATATATCAAGCTGAAGAAATATTATAAATACTTTCTGAAGACTAACTTCTTTCTTTTTTTTAAATTTATTCATTCTTACTCGATTCGAAATCTGGATGCAGTCTATTGTGCATTTCGAGTTCGATTTGTTTTGTATACCGCCTCCAAGTTCGGTGATGTCAGCCCGGATGTGCTCTCTCGACAGTGATAAGAATGTTGCTGCTTTTCCGGTAACTAGGGATGTCTGAGATCCTGGCTCGACTAGAACTCACAAATATTCGAAATTTCCTGTTGCGGATTTAACTTTTATTAGTAGTGTGGCGAGCAGAACTTGTTTTGTTTCCCAATGTTGCTCTCATTTCCTTGTTTTCGGCTCCTCTTCTTGTCTAGACTTTTCTTGCTTCCGCTTTGGTATTGCGGAGAATCATATGGTGGTTTTTATGATATCAATTTTGTGCATGAAACTCTTGAATGTGAACTTCTGCAGAATCTACATGATAACTGATTGAAATTTCTGACCATACGCATTGGAGTTGTTACTTGTTGGACATAATAATTTCCATTCTACTTTCGAGAAACTTCATCATTTGCTAGAACTGCGAAACTTCGCGAGGACTTCAGTGACAGTTCGTACAATTTCTCAGTTTTCTTGTCCAGTTTCCGGTAAATAATGTTATTTAGCTGTGGTCACCAAAAATCGGTATTGATTCCTTGATTTTTAAACCCCCCAGGCATTCTTTGGTGGTGTCGTGCAACTTTTTATTCTTTTATGCAGATACTTCCACGATTTTTGGTTGATCTAAAATGCGGTAAATTTTACTCACCAATAATAGTGAGTTGCTGAATCTTTTCTCTAGTATTTCCCATGCCGTTTCATAATATTGCTGTCCGTTATTTGAAGATGTTGTATGTATTGCACGGCTGGGTGTATCTTTGATGTAGGTTTTAAGGTATTCTTCTCTATATTGGATAATGATGTATTGCTATGTATCACTTTTTTAAATAGGTCGTGAAATGTACTGTCCACTCAAAATTGGGATTTTAATTTGTGGGAATTGAATGTTTGGCTACTCTTCGGGTTTTTCGTCTTTTCCGTCATTAAGTTTGTCATATAATATTATTCTTTTTGGCTGTAATGAAGCTTTCCAAGTAATCGTTGTCCAAGTAACCTTTGTATTTTGGAGTTTCAAAGAATTGTCAACTTCACTTAATGAGTAAATGAATTGACTCAAATAATTCGGAATCTTTCTTGTTTAATTTGTGTTACTTAATTTATAAATTAGATAATTTATTAAAGCGCATCACTTGAAAACGGCTGAACCAATTGGGCAATTTTGATGTGAAACATCTGTACGCGCGTTAGACTGGGGTAAAACCAAGACGTCTCAAAATTCAGGAGATGCTTGGTTTTGGCATAGGCCGTCTGCCCCTACCGCTGTGCGCACGTTGAGGGGATAACGCGTTGTCATGAGGCTTGGGCATTCAGGAGACGCTTATTGTTTCTTTCACACTCTGTGCGTATTGATTTTATTTCTATTTTTATCACCTTATTCTGTTTGTTGTTATACAAGATGTCACTGGAGAAGAATATTTTTGGGCTTGACTGGTTTTGCTTACAAAGAAAGAATTGTCCACGTTCGACAGTAGTGAAACTTTTTATTGAAAACTATATAACATCACTTTCCAGGATTCCACTGGTACACCATCCATGCACTCAACACCGATTAAAATAATCTGTCATTTACAGTCTGAAGCTATACCTGATCACAATCAATTTATAAGGAACAAAAGTCCGACATTACTCTGCGAAAATATCTGTCAAAATCAGTACAAAATGTGTTTAGAGCCGATTTGAATTAATCCAAAAATTGTCCAATAAAGGTGTACACATTATTTTGATGAATAGTATTATAACGGTATTAGGCCGTATGTTGTTTTATAGTTTTCATGATACAAGGGCCTCCCTTGAGCTGGCCCCCCCTTGGTAAGGGGTTCGCGGGTTGCGGCGCGCTTACCTCGTACAAAAATCTTACACCGTGAGATAAGAAGTGTCACTTCAAAAAAGATAAAAAATTGCAAATCTTAGTTGATATGTGCATAAGATCCAATTTTAGTCCAAATATTAGAAGATCACTTCAAATTGGAGTTTGCAGGAGTGACCTTAAACTAATTTACAAAACAACAAATTTTATCCATTTAGACCAAAGTTCATCCATACATACAAAAGAGTGATTATGTTTTCCAACTCGAATTTTGTGCAAATTTGGGGGAAAAAATTATGTACGATCCTTTATTTTGCATTTTGTTTTCGGACTACTTTTACAACGAATGGAATGGTGTCCTCTCAAAATTGTCGTTTTTCGGCCAAGAAGAAACCAATGTTTAGAATTCAGACTAGAAGTCAACAGTCCAAAAAAGTAAATGTTTGGTGTGGTATGTTGCCAGACAGGATTACTGAACCTTATTTTTTAGATACAAAACAAAACCAAGAGGTTTCATTAAACTTATTAGAATTTGTTACCAGCTTTAAATGAAATTCCTCCGTATCGACGAAGAAATCTGTTTCTCCAACAAGACGAATGCACACCGCCTTCAACGCTTTTAATAACAGGTTGTTTCGATGAAAATTTTCCGAATCGTTGGATAGGGCGTTGTAGTGAGCTACTGTGGCCTGCAAGATCGCCAGATCTCACCCCCTTAAATTTCTGATTGTGGGTATATCTGAAGCAAATCTTGTACAACCTAGAATTACAACACAAATTTTAAAAGGCAGATATCAGTTCAGATATTCTCCGGAACGTAAACCGCGGATTTCGAAGGCGAGTGGAAAAATGTTTCGACATTGGAGGTGGACACGTAGAATAATAAATTTTGTTTTCAGTTTTCATTTTTACTTTGTGTCAATAGCATAAAACTGTTAATAAATCACTAAAACTTCTATTGCGAGTTGTTCTTATTGCACGGTGAACGTAAATAATTACTATTATGGAAAAGAGAATTGTGCGTGGAGTCCACGCGCGACAGAGGCTAAACGTCAACTTTATATTACAACACCAGAATCCCATTGGTAGGTACACCATCCATGCTCTCAAACACCGATTAAATTAGCCCATCTGTTATTTTCAGTTTGAATTTACTGATCACAATCAATTTATAAGGAACAAAAGTGCGAGTACACTTTGCGAAAATAGCCGTCGAAATCCAAATATGATTAATTCAAAAATCGTCCGATGAAAATGTACAAATCATTTTGGTAGTTATTTGAGGGGAGATGTTGTTTTATAGTTTTTGTGGGCTTGGGCTCCCTTGGGCAGGAGCCCCCTTGGGCCCTAGCTGCCGCTTGCGCTCCCCTCCCAGCGCGCTTATACCCCGTACAAATATCTTACACGGTTTTTTTACATATTGTCAGTGAAAACTATTCTGAACTTAATAATTCCTAATATTCTATTAGGAAATTACGATAATGCAAACGAGAATTTTAGTTTTATTTAATAATAGCTAATGCAATGCAAAAACCAATTATAAACACTTAACAACAACGCTGTAAATACTAATTATTATTATGATTGTTCACAAAAGTTATTCATAGTTATTTATTTTCTTGTTGAATATAAACTCATATTTCATCGAATTTTTGTTGAACGAGCTTTGAACCTAACAACAAATTAATTACATGGAAATACTATTGTACAGCCCAAAATAACCAATGTTAAAATAAAATATTTGTCGAGAAGAAGGTACTAAACTACTTGTACCAAATGTTATTTTGGATTTTAAATCGTCAAAGGGTTATTTTTGATATAAATAAGTGTACCTAAAATTAGAAGACATTGTAATGGAAGAGATTAAGGCACCAATACTTTGATATTATTACTTCCCATTGTGACAGTACTATACACATACTATACTCACTATTAGAATTGACCCGAAAATTTCAATCAGTAAAAGTAAAATAATTGTCTTCCGATCTAATCATTGGTACAATATTTTTCTATTTCTAACAACTTATATGCCAGGCGACAGAGCGAAAAAAAAAGCCTCAATAAGGAAATAATATAATTACTGGAAAGCTGGAAATAGCATTAATCTCTTTATTTGACCCACTTATTACTGTCCTAAGTTTTCCCCCTCGAGAGTCAGCGTTGGCCCTTATGGCCCTAAGAAGGTACACTTTTTCAATTTTTTGCAAATATCTCTTAAAGCATCAACTTTATCAACAAATGAATTTTGTATAAATTGGAATAGTTATTTATTATATAAGACGATAAAATTAAATTTTATCTTTGAGAGTGCAAGACACTCGAAAAGATAATAAAAATTCAGCAATTTTACCGTCGTATTTAACATAAAATTTTATGCTCGACCAAGTGACTAAAATGATAAAAGGTCTGAATTACTATAGTTACACGATGGTAAGACATAATTAATTTTTTGAAACGTTATTTTGACAATGTCATTAATTTTTTTATTTTTAACGTTTTACAACAAATTACACGTCGGACATAAAACATCGTTTCTCACACGTGACCGAAATGTCATTGTAAGCTCGTAAGATGTGTATCACTCGTCACGTTCAAAAATCTCACCCGCTGACAATGACGCATTTCGGGAGAACTTACTTAATTATTTTTTCTTTCATTTTGATTGAAATGAAAACTTTAAAAAACCTTTTTGTTTAGAATGCTGCATGCTTCTTTTTCAAAATTAAAAATAAAAATACTCAATTTCCATCAAATATATAATTTGCTTTTTAGTCCAATAACTCCGGAAGTAACACAAATGATAAATATAAACTTAAAAATACAAACTGCGTGATTCGATAACTTGCCAACCAAATTAATTTAATGATACTCATATGTATTTGTAGAAGTACTGACCCACATACATTGCAAAGAAAATACATATTTAAATTCAGTTTCTGGAGTAATTGCAGTGTTAAAATATTTCAATAACGAACAAAAAAAAAAAAAAAGAATTACGCATATTCATCGTTCGAATCGTGAGTTATGGTCTTTAGTTCAGAAAAAAATCCCATAGAAAAAAAACACTTTGTTTCTCCAGAATCTTCCAATTTTCCGAACAACTTTTCCAATTTTTCTTTCTTTATTTGAACTCTTTATTGAAGAGTTCAAATAAAAGTTTGCTCTTTAGTAAAAAGCTTTACTGCATCAGAAAAAGGCTGCAAAATACCTATAAAACCTACCTTATTAGGACCTTTTCGAATCTGAATATAACCTAAAACCTTTCGTTCAAGTAATGTCAAATAAGCAACCCCAACTAAAACAAAAACAATCAAAACCAACATTGATAATAGCATTAAAATTAAATCATTTAAAAAAATTATTACTTGTAAAAATTTACATAAAAAGATCCTAAATCTAATGCACTAATCTGCCAAAATAATAATAGTATTCAAAAACAAAAATATTATTTAAATGAATGGTCCTTTCGTACTAAATCATCTCAATTTATAAAAGATAGAAACCAACCTGGCTCACGCCGGTCTAAACTCAAATCATGTAAAATTTTAAAGGTCGAACAGACCCAATTATTTAGCTGCTACACCAATAATTTATTTTAATCCAACATCGAGGTCGCAAACTTTTTTATCAATAAAAACTTTCAAAAAAAATTACGCTGTTATCCCTAAGGTAATTTTATCTTTTAATCTTAAAAAAAGGATCAAAAACACACCAATTAATGAAAAAATAAAATAAAGTTTATTAAATTTATTTGTCACCCCAACAAAACTCCTATCCAAATCAAAATTAACCCTAAAATTAAACTTGAAAGAAGAGTTAAACTCTATAGGGTCTTCTCGTCTTTTTAAAATATTTAAGCCTTCTCACTTAAACATTAAATTCTAAAACATTTAAATAGAGACAATTAATTTCTCATCAAACCTTTCATACAAGCTTTCAATTAAAAAACTAATGATTATGCTACCTTTGCACAGTCATAATACTGCGGCCATTAAAAAAATCATTGGGCAGGCCCGACCTTAAATTATTATCGAAAGGACATGTTTTTAATAAACAGGTGAAAATTATATTTGTCGAATTCCTTTACCCAACCTAAAATAATAAACCTAAAAATACAAAAATTTATACTAATTTAATCATTATTACCTTTTAAATAAAGCTCATAAAATAATTTCAATAAAAAATTAAAAAAAAATAAAAATAATCCTGAAAAAAAACTAATTATAACATCCTTCAAACAATGAAAAATTCCAATCCTATATAAATTTTCAAAAATAAAATTTTTTAAAAACACATTTAAAAGCTTATATGAAGAAAAAAGAATTAGCTAAGTCAGTTCAGCCGTTCTTTCATTTCTATTATATAGATAAATCAAATCAAATATTCAAAATGCTGCCCATTGTTGGTCAGGCAATAATACAAACGCGTTTTGAATGTCCCTTGTACATGTACATGGAAAGTGTCCGGTCGTATAGCTCAACAATTTTTTTTGTTTAGTAACAGTGTCCGCTATGGGCCGTGAAATTTATCAGACAACCCTTTAACAACAAACACCTTCTGAGATTCGGAACGAATAGTCTCTTAACTTCACATTTAAATCTCGAGTGCCAAATTGTTAGCTAAAAAACAATTAAAAATCATCAAGATGGGGGCCAGGAATCCTCTTTATGAGACAAAGTATTGTCACAAGGGAAAATTGAGAACTTGAACTTAAAACAACTAGGCAATATTAATTTTCTGTTCCTTATGCTTCATACTTTCGATTTATATTGAATTCATTTGGTAAGCAAAATGTAATTATAATTTTTTAATTAATTCATGAATTAAGGATAGCCTTGAGCATATTTTAATAAGCAAGACATTCGCGACATATTCATTTATGTATAAGACTTGATAAAAAATAATTTTCATCCGGTAAGCAGATGGGTGATGGACGACCTCCCTTCGCATCCTGTACTATAAAATATTCGAATGTTTATCGTGTCTAAAAGCAAACAAATGAATTTTAACGACCTAGCCTGTGTTTATTTTTTAAATAGAAATGTCACAGAAAAATAAATCTGAGAGCAGATTTGGATTCAGCAAGTTAATAGTATATTACATACCGAGTAAGGAATTTCGCGAATTTATCTAACCGAGACGCTTCGCAAATCGCTCAAGCCTTTCTTCGAGATTTGTATACTATTTTATTCACATTCCTCAATTTTTACAAAAAATTATGATTTTTTCACATGTTATTTTTGTTTGTTGAAAGTTTATAGTAGCCAAGTGGGCTATGCAAACAAAACATAAATTATGTCAATTCATAAATGTCATTCCTCATTTCAAAGCGACAAGTTTAAAAAACTGGAGAAAAAATGACTGACCAAGAAAATATAACGTGTATACCACCGGACCTGCGGGTCACAGGGAATTTATTACCAGAAAAGAGTAAGGGGAGGTACAGGTTTTGGTTATGCAACCTGGGACGCGGTTAGTTGGAATTACAGGTAAGTAATTTTTTAGCGGCTAGTTGGAAGTAAACGCCTACTTCCTAAGCGTTCATCAATCAGGTAATTGATGAATTACACTATGAATGTGAATAAAATTAATAACAATCGCATAAGTTTTGGATCCCGTTTTTTTAAATTTTGATCAGCGAAATTAGATAATTATTATGTACTGTGTTTTTTATGTTTACCAAAAACATTTATTAGTTACCAATTTTCGACTTTCACCAGTACTAGGTGCATCGCTTCTTCTTGAAAACTTGGTAGATCTCTTCTGCCCTTGTCATAAAGGATCTTTACTATTCTTCTTCAAAAGATCTTTCACTTCCTCTTTCTGTTCTTCGTTTTCGACTTCTTTGTTTAATTCCATTATCTCTTGCGACAATGGATTTTCCGATAGACCAAAGCCCTTGTTCGCAAATACGATTACATGTGGCGTCAGCGCCCATTGAACTTCATGGAGTTTCTTATCCCAATCGTTACCTTCAAAGTTTTCTGTTGACGATGGCAAAACATGTAGTGATCACTTTATTCACTCGCTCTACTTGTCCATTTGCGCGGGAGGTACTCGTATCCACTTTGACGTGCTGTATCTCGTATTACTTACAGAAGTCTTCCAAATTTTCTGACGTGAATGCGGTTCCTCGATCAAAGGTTTTCCAAAACGTGACATAAATTCTTTTATCCGCAAACGTCACAAAAGTGACAACTTATGTGCCTCCATTGACAAGGTAAAAGTGTCACTTTATCTGATTAGGCTCATAAAGTAGCCAACAGGTGTTATTTTATGTGCTTAATCACATAAAATAATTGACACTTGCACCTTGTCAATGAATTCTTTCAAATTCTTACTAAATTGTTGTTTTCTAATTTATTGAAAGTGAACTAGCGAGGTAGTGGATGGGGACGCTTGTAGATGAAACGACTAGCTCCTTCTGGTTTTATTTACAGGCGCCCCTGACCAAGACATGACCTGACCAAGAGGGCTCCTGACCAAAGGGGGCCGAACAAGGGTGCTTATGACCAAGGGGGCTCCCGGTCAGGAGCCTCCTGGCCAAGGGGGCTCCCGGCCAAGGGGGCTCCCGGCCAAGGGGGCTCCCGATCAAGGGGGCTCCCGATCAAGGGAGGACTCGACCAAGAGGGAACCCGAACAAGGGGGCTCCTGACCAAGGGGGCTTCTGAGTAAGGTTTGCGGATAAAATAGTATATATCATTCAGAGCATAAGTCGCTTTATGTGCTTCGCCTGGACTTAACCGACTCACTTCGTTCGTCGGTCAACAGTCCAGGCTCAGCACATAAAGCGTAACTTATGCTCTTAATAATATAATTACTACTATTTTCTACTTTGCGTTCGTACTGAGGCTATTACGATACGCTTTTATGACACCCATAATAGACAAAAGCGGTGTTATAATAATTACACTAAAAATAGTATAATTTATTTTTTTAATATTGGTAATCTCTCTGTCTGATCTTGGCAATCCTAACCTATACTTCGCTGTCAATGATGTATGAATGTGAATTGGCATTACTATTTTTGCCACTTTGTTGGAAATTCACGTGCATTTCGGGCAAGCGATTTTGTTGGGGAAGGTGTCCAACAAGCTGGTAACACTTGTCGCCTTCTTGGCGCATTGGTATAGGACGGCGTCTGTAGGTTTTACATGTCCTGGATGGCTCGCGTTGACTTTGTGTGTGGACGCCGTCAGGAAGGTTTTTAATAGTTTAAGACAACATTGTGGCGTTGCAGCTCAAAATACATACGGTAGGAAAATGTTTTTGGAGATCGTAGAGAACGTGTTCTCCTTCTGCCAATTTTCAAATTGGGCGTATGTTTTTCCATATACCTCGCGTGACTTTGAAGATAGCAAATTGCCTATCGTATTTTCGCCAAAGCCCGTATTTCTGGGGGCGTACATTGAGGAACTTCAGAACTCATTTTTGGAAGGACAAAAATACGAGTGTTGACGTTTCAAATTAATTCTTTTTCATAGGCGCCGTTAATGCAGTTCGCAAGAGTGCCAACCGCGGCGAAATTCCCTAGATTGTGAAATTTGATTATTTTGTATAAAAAATGGCAAAGTAGAAAAAATACTGTATGATAACTCGTTTATAAGGCATTTTGTCGCACTTACTCTTTTAGGGCACTTCTCGCTACGCTCGTCGTGCCCTAAACCCGTGCGTGCGACAAAATGCTTCTTATAAAACTCGTATCATAATATACTATTAAAAATTTTAACACCAAGATCGTTCCCGTATCCTGTATTGCTTTCAACATTACATATTTGCTGAATCCATCAACCAAATCGATAATGTATTTGTTCTTGCTTCTGGTAGTCACGTACGGTCCTACATGATAAATATGCATACATTGAAATGGAGCATTTCCCTTATCAAGTGGATGCAGAAATCCAGGTTTCTTTCCTACAGGCGTTTTGTAGTACAAACAATTAAGACATCGATGGATGTGTCTGCTCATAAATTGTCTAATTTAAGGAAATAATAGCATTCCTTCAACTTACTCAGTGTCTTGTCAATGCCTAGGTGCATCAAGGATTTATGGGCTTCGATGACGAGTTCACTTCTTACATCCTTGGGAACGTAAAGCCTCCATGTCCCCCTTTTCACTTTGTAGACACGTCCTTTATAAAGAGTGAATTTTCTCGTCAACTTTGCATCACCGTTCTCCAATTTCTTTCTCAATGATAAGATCTCTTCGACGACGTTACTCGTGCGAGCATCTTCAAACTGTTACAGTCCGTTCGAATTACAAACTCGATGCCTAACAGATACACGCGAAATCGCTCTAATGCACTCACGATCGCCAAAGCTTCTAATTCGTACGCGTGGTACTTTGATTCGTCCTTAGTAGTTTTTCTGCTAAAATACGATACTGGGTGTAGTCTGCCATCAGTCTGTTCTTGCAATAACACGGCACCGAATCCGACCGCTCAAGCTTCTGAATGAACTTCATTTTTTGTACTTGGATTGTAGACCGCCAAAATAGGTTTGCTTATCAAGCAAATCTTCATTTTTTGAAAAGCTTTCTGTTGTGCTTCTTCCCATTTAAAATTAGAGTCCTTTTTCAAAAGCTCAGTTAAGAGACTTATGATAATCCCGAGTCTTCGGAAGAAACTTGCCAAACCCACAAAACTTCTTGTTGTCTTGACGTCCGTAGGTGTTGGAAACTCTTCCACATTTTTAATTTTCGAGCCCCTAGTGCAACTCCAGCACCTGATATTTGGAAGCCTAGATATTATATCTCCCTCATGAAGAAATAGCATTTCCTGCGTCACTCAATGCGCATAACACCCGTTCCAGTTGGAATGATTATATCGTCGATATAAGCCATAGCCACATCGTATCGCAAATTACCCAACACCAAATTAATTAGCCGTTGAAAAACCGATGTTTAAACTGATAATATCCATCTGCAGTGATAAACGCTCTCTTCTTTTTGGAATCTGAACTCATGAGAACTTGCTAGTAACCGCTACTTAAATCTAAACTTGTAAAGTTTCTCATAGCGTGCATTCGGTCCAGCTGATCGTCGATCAACGGAAGCGGAAAATAATCCTTCACGGTTTGCTTGTTGACTGCCCGATAATCAATGCACATCTTAGTGTCACCCGTTTTTTTCTCTACCAACAAAACCGGGCTGGAGAAAGGTGAGATACATATAACATCGGCATCTTTTCTGTACGATCTCTTTTACTTTTTGCTTCTCCACATTTGCCATGCGATAAAGTCGATAATAAATTGGAGTATCGTTCTTCATTCAATAATCCTAAAACACTGTCTGCTTCATCTTCTTTTAGATCTGTATTAATCTCTTCAAAAGTCACTGGTTGTTCATTTACTTCTCTTTTCTGTTCGGGTTCTGATCTATTCATTTCACAAACCAGAAATATTGACCACAGGTAAAACGGACATCCCTCCTTTCACACATAAGGTAACATTCTCAGAGTTGAACAAATATTCACATGCCTCCGAAATGATCACCGATTCACAGGTAGAAATTTTTGACTTTTTTGTTTTTCGCTTTTAATGTTTCGACAGCCAACGGTCAAGTCTATATAAAATTACAACACAAAGCTGTTTGTTTTACGTCTAAATTTAACTGAGAAGGTGAACTTTATGGTTGGTTTACTGAGTGTGTTAAAATTTGTAAATTAGAGGACACGCAATAAGTCATGGAAACTAGAAATGTTCAAATAGGAGAACAATTTGTAGGAACAATTTAGTTATTGTATAAATTTTCATAATTCTGGCTGAAGCTCTTCCAAAGTTCTACAATTTTAACCTTTCAACCCAAGGAACTTCAGTATTTAAGAAATGTTTGTGCTGATTTGCGCACATAACCGGAAGAAACTTAGGGCCCTATTCTTGAACATGTGAGTGGGTGAGTGAGTGAGTTGTGACGTCAGGTCGACTAGTCGAGCATTCAATTTAAAGTAAGCGCATTTCACAATCACTGCAGATTCGAGCCGTATGAGACGAGCGCTTACTTTAAACTGAATGCTCGACTAGTCGACCTGACGTCACAACTCACTCACTCACCCACTCACATGTTCAAGAATAGGGCCCTTAATCTGTTTAAAGATAATTTGAATAGCACAAATTAATCCAAGGAAATATTTTAAATACATATTATAGGAAGTTGGAATCAGATACCGGTAATAACAACCGTCTCGGGTAAGCTCTGTAACATGAGCACTAATTTGAAAATTGAAGAGGCTTCTTTTTAATGAGAAAATTTATACTAGTCTTATCTGTCTGAGGGAAATTCCAAATGGGTTATACATATTCGCTTTTGATCTGTGGAAATGAAGTTAGGTCTTTAATAGTATAAGGTGTGTAATAAACCATTCTCAATAGAATTTTCATGAATGGATTTATATGGAAAGTGTCTGCTCCAAAAGGATTTTAAAATATGCACCGAGGTTTGCTTTAATTTATTAACGAACGACTGTAATTTGATAGATGTGTCAGTCTTTAAATAGTCGTGTCCATAAATACATAAAACAGGCAATCTTCGGAAGTCCTCAAAAACAGCTTCGATTTTAATGATTTCTTTTTTAAATTTTTTTTTTTTTTTTATATATTATTTAAAGTCAGAAACCTTTTGAAGTGAGGAATTAATTATTTATATTGTTTAAACATTATTAAATTTATGATATTTATATAAAAAATTTATTAATTTTATTTCATACTATATTTATTTTACAATTAATATACGAGAGTCAATTAGAAAATTATTATGAATTGTGGATTATTATTTATTATTTTATGAGACATTTATAAAAAAAAAAAAAATTAAAAATTGTTCCTCAAAACTTGTAGGGAATAATAGATCAAAACAATTATGTACATCAAAATTACAAGTAATACATGAAATATGTAAACTTTGTGTTTTATTTATATATAGGCTGTCCCATTTAAAACTCCCCAGTGCAGATTTCCCCGAATTGATTAGTGTGATTGAAAAATCCTAGGACAGGTCGATTTTGTTTGCCAGCGGCACCTCTTCTCAGGTTCCTTTCAACTTCCAGCATTTCGCTCTCTTCGCGAGTGATAACTATGGTTCGAGTGACTCATTTAAAAGGTATTGGAGGCCTCCTTACTTTTCAATCTCTTGCAGTTTTGACCGTAAAAACGATAATTTTCAAGAAAATCCACATTTTCTCATGCTGTGTCCCACAGAAACCACAAAGACAAACATGTAATTTCTGAAATTAAACTTATTGAAATTATTATGTCATTAGGTTGTTGATTTTGATTGCTAAATAGCGCGAAGGACTTAGAACTGAATGTATAGTATGCGACACGATTATTTTTCAATATCAAGTAACTTATTATTTTTGTCCCATCTTAATCTATAAAGTAACATACCATCATCGATAATGTAGAAAAATTTAGTAACATCATTAACATCCGTTTCACATAGTCATATCATATAGTGTTGATTTCGTCGTTTTCCTCATTCCAGCGTTATCAAAAAGCGAAAGAGGATAGGAGGCCAGCTCGTAGTTAAAATATTGGCGAAGTCCGTCATTACTTTTTCTCAAAAAGCATAAACGTTGAAAAATTTGATTCGGATTCACAGCAACTTCAATTTTATTTACTTTAATTTTACTGCTCATGCTCAATAAAGATTTTACTGTATCTTTTGTCGACATTTTTATATCTTTAAAGTTGAAACCTTTAATTTTTTTCTCTTAAATTAATACTAGTGAAAACTCGACGAAAACCAATATGCACCAATTGACCCACATAGTGAATTTTTATGATGTAATGTAAATTAAAATTATTATATGAAGAATTTTTTTGAAAAATAACCACGCAAAACTATTTTTTTAGATAAATATCATACATATTATTTAAATAACATTAATAGTTATTTAACCGCTTCAAAAGGTTTCTGATTTTAAATAAGACAAAAAAACAAAAATTTAAAATAAAAAAACATCAAAATCGGAGCTGTTTCTGAGGACTTCCGAGAAAAAGACTTCATTGACTCTACTATAAGTATAAGTTATTAATTAATTATTAAATAATAACAATAAAAATTAAGTATGTACATAATTTTTAGGTACAACACGCCCACCTATTTAAAAAGTGAGCGTCAGAAAATTTGGAAGATTTATCCGATTTCAGAATTTCTTGTGCCAGTTTACGCGTAAAGAAAATGAGTAACTTGAACCATACCCAAAAAACATAAATAATAAACACATAGAATGATTTTCTAACCAATAATCGAATTTTTTAAAGGCTAATAACTAAATTGTTAAATATTAAGAGTTCGGCGAAAATCACTCAAGTATGACTCAATCCATTGCGGAGTTATATGAGGATATTTGAGGTGTACCTCGCCTGGAACCATCCTAGCTTTTTTCGACAATGTCGGATGGCTGGATGAGAGACAAGAATGAGGAACATGAGGGGGTGACACAATGGGCCCGCGGTGTGGTCTAAGTGGCAGTGAGGGGATCAAATTCCCTCACACCCCTCAACACCTAATCTAATCTAATTTATATGAGAGTGAAGTTGTCAATTTTTTCCAAATTTCAAAATACAAATGTGGCTGTTGCATTATTATCACAATTGCTACAAAAAGCATAATTAAATACAAAACAAAGCAAGAAGCCATCATTAAATATATTAATGATATTTCAGAGCTGTGAAATGAAACGGCCCACTTATGCTAGAAACCCACTTGTCCCATGCCATGCCACGCGATGCAGAAATTTAACACAGATTCAAATGCAATACGTGGAATAGCGTCTCGTTGGATGGCATGGGACAAGTGTATACGCATTGCATGTGAATCTGTGTTAAATTTCTGCATACACTTTCGTCGCGTGGCGTGGCATGGGGCAAGTGGGTTTCTAGCATTATTCTTTATTTTTACTTAATATTTCTTTTAATGCACGCTTGTGTTTGCCATGGAGGCACCAATTTTGGAACTATAGCATCTACGTTGTCAAAACATATTCTTGTTTCTACGTTGTTATTTTACTCTGCATGACTTCTGGTTTCTTCTTTGATTTTTTTTTTGCTTTTTGGTTCTTGACAAAGTTGTTTTATTTCAAACATAATTATATCTTCATAAAAATTACATTGCTGATCTATAAACACACTTCAATAGCAATCAATGAACCAAGAAAATGTATAATAAGATAAGTTAAAAATAGAAGGATACCATGAAAAAATACGTAATTCTTCGTCAATTACCGTTTACATGATAATACACTTGTTTACGTATTGGCACTGTCTGAACAACCTGTATTTACGTTACAACAGTTAACATTAAATTGGAGCCACTTCTGCATCAGTTACCTATGTTAACAAAAGTAGAGAGCGTCTCTGTAACTTCGGATACCTATAACGGAAATGGTTTCAATTTCTTGACTGTAGCAATTGCGAGGCAACAAGTTGGATTATTACGCTCATTGAATACGAGCGTGCAGTAAGAGGTCCTAAATAATGATGAAAATATTTATAAATCGAGATTAAGTTCGAAGTTTTCCTTGAGTTTTTAATTATCTGAAAATAAATTATCATTATGAAAACATAAGCACAGTTCCGGGCCAAACGAGCGGACGATTAATATAAAATTACACCTGCTTGAAAACATTAAATAATAAATTAGAGCCTCCCTGTGTGAATATTCTGAATTCTTTATCAAGAAAATACGTTCCATGTAAAGCAATTGTTCATTGAATTCCATTTTCAACAAAAAGTTTGCGATACATTTTTAGATATAAAATTTCAGTTAACAAACATACTAACAGTTAATTCAAAACAATATTTTTTAACTGCTATAGAGGCACAATTACTTTACGAATAAAATATAATTGAAGGTAATAAGTTATATCTCCATTTGACAAATTGTTAATTAATACTTTTTGTACTACTAATAGCTTCAATTTAGTTTCTACTTAACTTAACTAAAATTTAATGTTTTTTTTCCACCTAAATTAGAAAAAAAAAGCACAAAGTACATATAAATAAAGTTTTTCCAGCAACTATGCTCCCGTCACATGAATATCACAATTTCAAAACTTTTGCGTAACGTAAAAAAATACACCAACTTCCCACTTACCAATTTGCTGCCAGCTTTCCGCACTTTCCCTCACACTACCTCGGACAACGTGAAAATGACGCCTGGAATCGAGAGCGCGTCTTGATTTCAACACCGACGCATGTGCATCATTTTTTTAACAACAAAAACTGACTTCAAACAACCAGAATGATTGGTTATATTAGACAACATGTAGGAGCTCTAGTTGTTTTTTGTGCTTTATTTTAATGCAATTTGTGCTATCTGCGCTTTTCTGCTCAAGAAATTTCTTGAGCGAGATTTTGTTTTAAACAGAGTAAAAATAAAAATAAGCAGCTTGGCTGGAGAGCAGTCAATAGTTACGAGACTTTTAACATGTTGGGTTTTATGTAGCTAGATTCGCAATTTTCAATTTTGTACGTTGAGGAATAACTGAAGCGTTTATATGAATCTTTATCTGGGAACTTGATTGTTATAAACAGGATGATTTTAAACGTGCGGGGGCTGCTATGGAAGTCCTAGCAAAAAATTTAACCACATGTAGAACTCGTCAAAATAAACATTTTTTCTATTTACGACTTTGCTAAGATCTGCAATTTTTTGGAACATTTTTCTAGCCCCTGATTTGGGACAAAAATTTGGCGTTTCGATAGCAGTCTTCAGTCGAGTGTCGGGCTATACGCTGTACCGTGTTCGATTCTTAAGCAAATACTAATAATAGTTTGTTAATTAAGCGTTAGGTAATGCAAACGAGGCCCGCCGCTTCTCTACACATATGACGTTTTTTAAATCCCGAAAATCCAACGGCAGGTGCTTTTGTGATAACAGCGCAACGTTTGTGATTATGGCAAATTTTCTTCTCCACCTCCAGATTTCGGACGTCCCAGATGTAATCGCGTTATGGAAATTGAATCTGAACTTTGGATGCTATTGAGGAAGAGCCAAAATTGAGTATTCGACGATGTGTTTTAAGTATGTCGGTGTGTCAACTTTTATTGTTTACCGCACGTTACACGAAAAAGGAATGCATACCTATGTAAGTTAGAGAGTTTATTATTAGTATCGTGTGTTACAAAATGATTTTCATCTAGTCGCCTGTGCATTTTCCATGTAAAATAAAAAATGCCGCTTTATGAAAATAGTTATACTTTTAACGATGAACAATCCGACGAAGAATCCTGTGTAGCCGTGTGTTCCGGGCCTGGTCAGGTTTACCATGACAATGAAGTGTACTCACTCCGATTGCGGGGCCTCGGATGAGTCCCGTATCTTCCTTGAATTAATTGAATTAGCAAATGCAAAAAAGAATAGAGCGGCATAAAAAATATTCAAAGTTAATTAGATGAAAATAATTTTGTAACACCCCGTACTTCAACGTGTGCATATTATTATGATAGGATAGTACGCGTTTCCATTTAAACAGTTTTTATTTTGATTCGTTTATCGGGTAACTTTTTTTGCATCCTCTTTATCGAGGCCATAGGCGGGTCTTGGTTTTAGATGTCAAACTAACCTTAATTTTAACTCTGTCGGGGAGCGTTTGCGAAAAAAATTGATAGATAAAGAAATGTTCTACTTGTGGTTAAATTTCTTACTAGGAGTTTCATGACACCCTGTATATTGTATATTATATTATTAATATACAGATTAACTAAAGTAAAACTAACATAAAACAATGACAATAGCTAACTTAATTTTAAATTGTTTCTGTTTCTTCTGTCTTTTTCTCTGTGTTCTTTGTTATCTATAATACTCCTTTCATCCAGATGAGTCCTTACCCTTCTTCGCCTAACAGCACTTTCCAGTCTTCTCTCTCCTCTCTCATTTTATCACATTCTTTTATCATGTCCTCTATCGTTTCTACTCTTTCTCTGTACAATCTGCACACTATCTCGTCTATCTCTTTCCAGTATTTGTTCCCGTTCTTTTCGCTTTCTCTTCTCAGTATGCCGGCAGGTCCTTTGCAATTAGTGTACGATACATTCCATTACACCTTGACTCTTTTATCCTTGTTATCTTTCCTCCTTCTGTACATCTCGGTCCTTCTCGACTACCGCTCTCAGTACATTATTGTTCCATCATTTCTTCACCTCTCTGTTTTCTCCACTGCTTATTCACTTCACTCATAGTATTTCCGTTTCTCTTTTCATGCTCTTTCCGTTTTCTCATTCTTTATCTCTCATGTAAGATCTTACGTTCCGTTCTCGAGTTTGAGTCTTTAGTGCATTATTAAGATTTTTTTTTTTAAATTCTGTTGATATATAGAGCGAACATAAAGTTCCGCACAAAATTCATAATTTAGTTATGTAATGTTCTTGCGAAAAACGGTCAAACAGGTCGATTTTTGTTTTTAAATTACCATGTTTTGACATAAAATTTTTGTTGATGACGTCATCTGTTTTTGAACTATGACACCGTCATCAATTTTTTTAAATGGCAACCCCCATTTTTTTTTTTGGTTTTAAATACACTTTTCAATTCTCTATACAACAACAAAATAACAATAAATTTGGAAAGCAAACAACGAAAAATGAAAAACCATTTAATAAAATTTAACGCAAGTGCTCAAATTGCCACCCGCCAACTATTTGACACATTCCCAGACGTGTTTTAACGCTTTAAACACTTCGTTTAATCACTTCGGGATTAATCTGTGCCATTTCACCACGAATTCGTAGTGAAATAGTACTTTTTCACAAGGAATAAAAATTTAATTTTTTAAAGTAAAATTTGTAATTAAAAAAAAAAGTTATGCAAGGTATCACTTTTTTACCCTTGTTTAAAGGGTAAAGTTTCATTTAAAACAGATAACAACTTATCCAGATTTTTTATTGAAAATAAAGATCCATTAGATTACAAATCGTCATCAGGTGTATACAAATTGAACTGCTCTTCTTGTGAGTCATTCTACATAGGTCAGACAGGTCGCAAAATATCAGACCGTATTAAAGAACATTTCAGGCACATCTATAACAACACAGATCTTGATCCTTCACCATTAACACCTTCTTCCTTCGCCAATCATATATTAATAACGAAACATAGTTTTTCACCATCAAATTCCAAATTGATCCATAAATGCAATAAAGGCCGGAAATTAGATTTTCTTGAGACTTTGGAAATAAGGAAAGCCTTGAAACTGGAAAACAGATCTTGTTTAAATGAACAGAATAACTTCAATAATCCCATTATTAATTCACTATTTTAATTTTTCACCACTCAAACAAACTTACCAGATTCTCTTTGATCCATTTTTAATTTTTACATTTTATAAAATGTTGTTTTTACGAAATATTTTAAAAATCATGTAACCCTTTGAAAACGTCAAATTTAATTCAAAATTACGTCAACGTCATAATTTTTTATATTCTTTAAGGTAAGAACCCCTTTGTAATTCAATTGTATCATTAATCTCTTGTTAAATTAGGGCTGACGATGGCAGTAGTGTTCTGCCGAAACATGTTCCATTTGTAATTTTACACTTATTAAAGTTTGCGGAATTCGACTTAGATATATTTAAATTTTAATTTAAATTTACTCCACTTGGATTTATCGACATTCTTCTGGTTAATAGTCTTTTTGTTAATTTTTTAAATTTGTTAGCCCTACTTTGAAATTTAGGGTTGTTTTCTTATTTTTGCTCAGTGATTGCTTTTGGGAACTTTGTTTTGTTTGGATTTCTATGTTTTTTCCTTAAATTCTGATAAAATTAGACAGCTCTGTTAATTTGTTTAATTTGAAATATAGTGCCGTTTTTATTTATTTTTTCCATATGTAACCTATTGAGTATTTGATAACGTTGAAATCAAAATAAAAAATTCTATGCGAATGTAAAATCAAAAACATAGGTTGCCATTAAAAAAAAATATTGATGACGTCATAACTGTAAAAAAAAAGTGATGAAAAAAAAAATTAATATACGTTCGTCGGATGCGCTATAATTAGCCCTACCACATGATTTTTAAGTTTTATTTCTAGCGCAGACACGTTACTGATAAATCGAAATGGCGTAATAATATTGCCATTAGTTACGACAATTATTGTTTACGTTTTTCTCGCGTCCACGTCTGTCATTGCATTTAGTCGTGTCAGCAAAAATCAAGGAAAAATGAGTTAAAACGAGATTTCACCCGATATAGAAGCATTGGCCGAACAAGCGGAATCCAAAATACTACCATCGAAGTCAAAAGACCCATACCTGAAGGAATATGAAAAATTTTCAAAGTTATAATGATACCTATATTTCCTTGACAACCTTTACAGCTCGCCGTGCTTTAATCGCCTGTATTCGCACGCTCAGGCGTGCTTTAAACGGCGATTCTAATGCAGGTATAATAAAAACATAGTTTTAACATTTATGGCAAAAAGGTACCATGAACACATACAGCCTTCAGAAATTCAATCTGTAATTCCAATGTCTGAACAAACTTCACACACTAGTTGAATCTGTTGCAAACAAAGGAATTTTGAGTAAATGTGGCATTTATATTTTGTTTTGAGATCTTTGCGGAAGTAGCACCCCCGAGTTTATTTTCACCACTATATTTGATAATTTTACTGCGTTCATTCGAATTTATGTTCTGATGTGTATATCTTGAGATCTAAGCGACATATTTGCTTGAATCAGCTCCAAAGCAACTTCTTTTAGGAAAAGCCTCCTACATTTTTCTTCCTCGGGATTGTTATAAAATATAACTAAGGGCCATATTCTTGTATTTCGGCTTACATTATAGGCTGCGGCTTTTTCATCAGTTCAGCTTTAGTACTAACCCGAATAAAAGTAATTACGGGAATGCACGGGTTGGGTCTGTGAAACCTGAACGCCTTTAAAGTCCCGTTCCGGTAAATTCCTGAAAGCTGCTGCAGCGGAAAGATTACTTAAAGTCAGGAAGGTATAAGTGAGATTATAAGTTTCTAGGTGCGCGCAGTTTGAAATTATGATAAAAAATTGGAGCGCCGCACAGTGCTTTGAATATATGGAGATAGTGGACAAAAGTCATTACTGGTGTGTTACTTAAGTTAAAAAAAATAAACATTTTGTAATATAATCTACTTTTTACGTAGAATTTAATTAATAAATTTAAATCCAAAATTTTTGAAGTAAAACTTCTTATATTACGGTGTAAGATTTTTGTATGGGGTAAGCGCGCAAGCCGACACAAACCCGACACAAAAATGCAATATATAAGTGGGGGGATATTTTAGACCGGGAGGGGAGCGCAAGCAGCAGGTAGGGCCCAAGAGAGACCCTGCCCAAGAGGGGCCAAGGGGACTATTGACCAAGGGAGGGCCTTGTATCACGAAAACTATAAAACAAAATACAACGGTCTAATACAGTTAAAGACTTCATCTTCATATTCAAATAACTACCAAAATAATTTGTACACTTTTATGGGACGATTTTTCGACGGCTATTTTCGCAAAGTATACTCGCATTTTTGTTCCTTATAAATTGATTGTGATCACGTAGATTCAGACTGAAAATAACACTGGACTAATTTAATAGGTGTTTGAGTGCATGGATGGTGTACCAATGGGGTTCTGGTGATTTTATATAGTTTTCAATAAAAAGTTGGCGTTTCACTTCTGTCGCGCGTGGACTAGACGCACAATTCTTTTTTTTAACATTATAGGTGTTTTTTAAGTACTATCTATTACGAAAGCATTACAATAAAATGCTCTTTGATCAATTTTATTTTAATAATAATGATAATAAACAGCATTCCTCAAAAGAAACCAAATTATACTAATCCAAAAACTTTAGCACAATAATAATGTGATGTAACAAAAAAAAATTTTTTAAGTCAGATCGTTCTAAAAAAAATAATTATGATTAAAGTCGCAAAAAGTAGCAGTTAATATTTGTATGGTTGTTTATAGTAAACCTTAGATTTTAATCAGAAAGTATAATCACAAGTCTCAATTTGTCTCAATAAAAGAAATTTCAATTTGAAGTTACAGAAAATTAATTTCAAAATTTTGAACAAAATTTGTTATTTATTTATTAATTGTTTGATTCATAATCACAATACTTTACAGATATATATTACTCACCTACAGTGTGATTATTCATTATTGCAAAAACTTGAAAAATCTCCAACCTGGAGGATTTAAAAATATTTATTGTCTCTAAGCGTAAAACTGTATTTTTATTTGGTTTAATTTTGACAGACAGTTACGTGATTTGAAGCCATTAGTTTTGGGTACAAATATATGTTAGTGATTATTCAAGTATTTTTTTAAATGTTGTAAGGTTAATTACTGTAAAAAAAAATATTTGTTTTTTTCTTTTTGTCTTCATAACAAAGCACTGTGCGCCGGTTCCGCGGAGGGTTTTAAAGGTGTAGCCCAAGTACTTTTTCTATCTTTTTCTCACCACTGCCATTCTTTTTTATTATTCTGCATCCTTTATGAAAAATCATAATTTTTCCTCCACGTTTAATTCTAGCTTCTTTCTTTTCAGGTATCTTCCTAAGCATCTTATCGCTCCCTTAATTTCTTTGACCTCCTTCGCTATTATCACCATATTGTCTGCATATGCCACCGAGTGCACTTTCATTTTCCCCCTGACTGCGCTAGTCTTTCTTCCAGGTCGCTTATGTATACCGCAAATACTGACTAATCTTAAAATTTTTAATCAAGGAAGTGTTTCGTAAGTCTTGAAAAAGTGACCAAATAAAAGTCACGAAACTTGTCGGCAACACCAGTGTTTTTTGTTTAAAAAATAGTCCTCCATCCCAAGAACCCTCAATATAAAATAAATTTGTGACATCGAAATTCGGTTGTTTAATTAGGAGCCAGATCAATTTAATTATCGGGAAGAATACGTGAGTTAGAAGAGTACGGTAACTAATTCGATGGTTGCGTGAGAGAGATAGCTGCCACAAAAGGGATGCACACAGGTAAACTCCTAGGTGCGAGGCGTACCCCATCGCAACCCAACAAGATAGGAACTATCAAAAAGCCAAACGACCTAAAATTCTTTTTCGAAAACGTTGCTAGCTCCCTTAATTTTGATGGAATTACAAAATACGCAATTAACTTAATAGTATTCGAGAAATTCGAGTTAAGAGGCACCAAAATTTATGATTGAGGCGTCATTCGATTCGTAATTGCACCAAGAATTTTTTAGTTGAAAATCGATATCTGCAAATAAAAATCACAAAAGTCATAAACAATTAAGTAAAAAAAAAGTGGGCAAATATTTCAAAAACTGTTTAAGATATCCGAAATTTGAAAAAAGATCCTCAAAGAGCAGGAAATTTTCCAAAGAAAGTCAAAGTGCACGGAAATCAAAAAAATTAAATAAAAAATAAAAACCTTTTTTTTCATTAGAAACGATAAACGGTTGTTTTCAGCATTTTCAAAGAATTAAGAAAAAATATATAACCAAAAAATTCATTTGTTTATAATTTTTTTTTAAATAAACAAATAAAAAGAAAAAAAGTTTTCCATCATATAGAACAGCAATTTTTTACCAATATTTGTTTTTAAGAAACATTGTTTTAGTTTTCATAATACCTACCTGTTGTTGAAAAGTACTGAACGATATTCGGCCGATATGCAAATAACAGACTTATTGGCCTCATGACGTTAATAACTATAAAATCATTATTTCTATTACGGATTATATTTCAAAAAAATAAAATAAATTTTTTTAAAATCATATAAACAATGCATTTGTTTATAAGAAGTTTTTAAACAAGAAGAGTTGAAAATAAAAAAAAATGCTTCCAGCAAAACATCAGTACAGATAAATGGAAAAAAAATCATTGTTTTATTTATGTTTTTAATTTTGTTTTTTTGTTGATCGCATTTTAAGTCATCTTTTTAATATCTGAATCCATGAACATTAACAGCATCTTAAAACACGTTTCCCATAGCAGCGTGTTTTAAAATTTTTAAAACACGATTTGAATCAGTAACAACTTTTAAAACGATTAAGACATCATGTTATTTATTAATCATACATATTATGAAAGTGAAATTCACATTTATGAAAGTATTGGTCACTGTCATGACTGCTGGATGATGACGCGGTCCTCGCAGAGAACTCGGTAACATTGGCAGAACTAGAAGAGGCCATGCTTGTAGTGTTGTTGTAGATGTAGTTTCCCCAAACACATTCCTGGCAATTTTGATGCGCTCTTTTACGGAATCTTCAAAGTACAATGCTACAAATCAAATAAATTGAATACAAATGATCTAATTTCAATCGGAAATGGCAAACTTACCTTACATCAATAGACAAGAATTACCTCTTCTATTACCGAAAAGATTTTTGTATTTTCTCTCCAATGACTAAAACTTTCATAAACCTTGTCGTAAGCAGCTTTAGATTTCACAGGCAACAAATTTTCCCGCAATAATTTGCTTTTTTCTAAAAATTGTCGGGAACCTCATTCGACTTTTCCATTTTCGTTTGTAATAAACAACATTTCTATAGCAACTCATACGTAGGTGATCAACAAAAAAAAAAATGAATAATATTCTTGCGAGAACGCTTAAAGTTCTCGGTTGTAAAATGCAACTCGACTGCGTCTCGTTGCATAACAACAACCTCAAACTTTAAGCTTGTGTTCTCGCACTTATATTTTTAATAACTATAAGTTTTTGAGTGTTAATAAAGAAATGGAAAATAATTTTTTTTTATTTTTCCAACGGAAATCTTTTCTAATGCCTTCAAGGAACAGCTCTAAGAAGGTATTTTTTTTTTAGTTTAACAATTATCAGGGTTTGTATGTTAATTTTTAACAAGAACAATTACCGTAATCCACAAACGCATTGTTAATAGAAAAATTGAGGTACATTTTTTTACCGATGGATTATTGTTTATTGATATGTCCAGGTAATACCAAATTTTTTTTATTCCTTATGATTAATATTTACACGGTTAAAATATTTTTTTTTTGTTCAAGTGTTAGATTCGGTCGGCGCAGACGGGAGCTGAGCCGCGCGTTTTTGTCTTTTTAGCCGCTATTTTTAGGAAATTTCTTGTTCTTTAAAGATTTTTTTCAAATTTGGGATGTCTCAAATAGTTTTTAAACTATAATACCAAAACTGCTAACGAAATACTGAATTAACCATCTTTTACCAAGCCCCCTCGGGACTGGGGCCCCCTTTGGCTGGCCCCCTTTTGGGCAGGAGCCCCCTTGGGATCGGGCCCGCTTGAGCTTGGGCCGCTTCAGCAGGCCGGCCGTTGAGTAGCTGCCGCTTGCGCTCCCCTCTCGGTCTAAAGTTTTCTCGCCACGCTCCGATCTTGCGTTTTCATGTCGTAACCACGCATTTTCGTGCTTACACCATACCAAAAGCAAATAGCAATTAGTAGTGGGGATATATGACGCAGCTGCCAACGGATAGAAGAGGTACAATATAAAATATCCCTCCACTTATACAGGGTGATTCACGAAGTATAGTAGTTATTTAAACCTGTGACAGTCCCTAATATGAGAAAATCTAAAAAATATTTTAAAAAATCAAACTAAAAAAAACAAGTATATGATTTTAAAATTTACGCGACAACCGATTAAGAACCGCTAGCATGATTGAAGAACCGTTAGTAGATAAACTATTATCTCTTTCCCTAAACAAAAAAAAACACTTTTTTGCTGGAACGAGTGCGGTGAACGGCTGCCAATTAATTAGTTTCAGTTTCACTTTGACTGTTGGCGGTGCACACTGAATATTTTGAAATGCCTTTATTTTTAAATAGTGACCGATATTATTACTTCTATTACCATATTATTGTGAAACCCGCCCGTGGGAACTCTCTGAGTGTGTAATTTTTTAGCAGACATTCGAAACAGGTGGATCGGAAAAAGTGATCGGAGTAAGTAATTTTTTCGTGTGGGGCCACATGAAACATCTTTTTTATGCCATTAACACAGAAAGATAGTGGGGTATGGATCTCCGAAAGGGCTGTCGTCATTTAGAACAATTTCTATAAAAAATGGTACGTTGGCCTATGTGAGTTTTTATGTTATTCAATTGAAAGCAAAAGTTGTTTTTGTCTGTCGGAAAGGGTTCATCAATAAATACCTAGATGTTTATAATAGTTTATATCGTAAGTAGTAAGCTTTTTTCCCAAAATAAATCCAGCGACTATCAAAATATTTTGAGTGCATCGCTGGTTGCCATTAATTTTTCAACTTAAGGTTTAAATATCTTAAGTAGATTTTCGTGTCGGGTTCGTGTCGGGTTGCAACACGTCAATTAATACTTCTATTAAAGTAACCAGTAATGAAAATAAGCTTCATGATATTAAAGATGGACCACATAGAAGGGGGTAAGTTAGAACATACTTTTTGTGACGTTTCTTTTACTAAATTAAGCTCTTGCTTACCAGAAATTATTATTATCATCGTTTTAAATGAGTCGAAAATTTAAAACGCACAAACGTGGTTTATCATGTGGTGAAACTACAGGTTGCAACACCATCGTGGTCCTCGTGAAGATCGACACCTACCACAACCGAACATTAAAAAAGAGAAAACGTATATTCATCACTTCTAGAATAATGTAATTTTAACACAATGCTATCAGGTGAGCAATAATTGTTAAAACACTGATTTGAAACACTCTTCTGTTCTGGTCTTGTTTCTACATTATAAAGAGGATGTTTTCGGCAGTTTTAAATCGTACATATTCTTGGATTTCTGGGGCAATAGGCCGTTGCGATGCCATGGCAATTAATTTCTTGATTAAATTTTATAAAATCTCTCAATTTTTACGGAAAAATCAATCAATCAAATAGCGCTACCATGAAAAACAAAAAATGAAATCACGTTGGTAGTTTGATGTCCACACTTTCGTGCACTTTCCTTGTATGCTGTCAAACAATACATGTAATTTAAATGTAAGCACAATCAATGGCAAAAATGTAAGTTTCGGTAATAGGCGTAAAGTAACGAACTTTTGCACGGATAATTAGAAATTAAACTATTTAATGAATCTCCCGGCGCATTCACCATTTTTATAATACAAGATATAATTGCAATTTTTGTACACGTTATCCTTAATACGTGACAAACATTGTAAGGACTGTTCCATTTATTAGACAGAATTGGGGCGTTATAACTTACTTATAACCAATTACATTATTGATTTATTAAGATAGTTATTATGTAGGTAGTTGATATAAATTTAAGAGCTAATAAAGATAGTGTAATAGGATTGCTACAAATATATTCTTACATTTAACAAAATTACTGATGCTGACTTGATTGTCTCTAGTGATTAATAAAAAATTGTTAACACTCTCTTAAACCTCCTTGTTTTTCTGGTATAGTTTTCGATTTATGGCCTCATCTCTTCCCTTGAATTTTCCTCCGGAATTACGAGGAAGAGGAAGAACAGACCATTAAGTTTTCGTTTCATTTGCGGCATCAGACTCTGTGTAGACTCCGGGAAAATAAAGGGAAGTATTTATAGGATTGCTTTGAAATGTTGTAGACCGTCTGGAGGGAGTATCTGGCAGTTTCAATTAAGTCTAGAGCAGAAAAATTTGTTTAAGAGTTGACGTTTTTCATTAGGTGTGAAATGTTTGTGGCATTTTTTCACATTCAAAGTATGGGATGAGATGAGATATACCGGGTGTCCCAGAAATAACTACATTAATTTTAACCAGTAGTAGAACTCATCACTGTCAACAATTTTTCTTAATAAAATTTTGCCCTAAACCCAGTAGTTATCGAGTTAAAATTAGTGGAAGTTTTGACGTTAATTTCGGTACACGCCACTGAACCCCTGACCGGTGATAACGACACACAACAAAAAACTTTGCTCGGCGTAAATAAACAAAAAATCTGAAAACTGTCCTACTAAACGTGTTTACTTCAACATCCAATGCTATTGAAAATTGTGCCGCCTAATAAATAACATGCGGATTTTCGTCTGTCCCTACGTATTATTTAAGTTGAAAATACCTTCTCCGATGATTATGTATTATTAAATCCTCCAGTTATAAAAATTAGACTCTGTATGTGATAGGGATTTAATTGTTGTTTATTCAAAATTCTCCAAATTCGATTTGCTAACCTTCGGGTACTGATAAGACAAATTTATTTTATGGTCGATATATTAATTCAAATTCATGCTGTCGATGTGGCACATATATTTTTTATTGGTATCAACATTCAGAATCGGCGTTTTAAGTTTTAATTACGAGTGACGAATAACTCCTTTTTTATTATTTTTAAAGAGAAAACATTGATGTTGGTCATATAACACTGGAAGCAAAAGTAATGAAATTAATTTCGCTCGGAGAGAGAAATGGTGAATGTGCCAAGAAATTCCACGAATGTACAAATTTAAAAATGGTAAATTATTTGGCGGATAGAAAAGTATTGTTAGTGGAACATTAAGAAATATATATTTTTATCTATATGGATAATTAAAAAGTTGAAGAAATGGAAAACTAAATACGAGATTGTAGAGCCGAGGATCCGGGGATTTAAGATATTGAAAAACTGGAAAAAGGGAGGAAAAAAGAACAGATTGGAAATGAGGACAACATTAAGACCTGTAAAAATGAGATACCTACTGACAGTGAACACCTGAGAAACTGGAAGATGAGAACTTAAATATTTTAAAGCTGAACGCATCTAGCTCTATTTTGTTAGAAAAACTGCAAACTCCATCCATGTTTCCAACTAACCATTATACACTAAATTTAACGTTAGTGATAGACTCGATTCATTGTAATGTAGATTTCAGGCGTACATTGCTGATTACAAACATTCTGCAGTAGTTGAATATTGAGCTTGGTAACAGTTGCCATTAATTTCCACTCTCATTACTATTATATTTTGTACTAAGACTGCGACATTAATTAAAATAAATTCTGTTCTGTGAATAGTGGATGCGCCGGGAAATAAAATGATTCTTTACATTACTTGTTGATTTAATGAGATAACACTGAATTGAAAATCTGGGTTAACTTGCTACACAAAGTTTCGAAAATACATTACGCAAATACAGTTTACAAAGTAAAGAAGTAAGAACACTCGGATTATACTGTGTTGCGGAAATGGAAAAGCAGTAGCAGCAATTACACTTCAGTAAATTTAGAGCGAAATTGTCTCCTTTTCTCCTGTTTAAGTCAGAAATTGAACAAAAAGAACAACTTCCGAGATAATCTCCTAGGTTTATCTAGTTAGAAATTTCAGTGACGGTTTCATATCCCAGTTCATGAACCGGCTCGATTTCAGGCAAGCAAATAACTTTCTGGAGAATGTATATTAATATAACATTAAAGATGGTAGTAATCATGGATCGAGATGAAGGACCAAATATGTCACTATTATCTCATAGTACATTGTTCAATATAATATGAAACATATTTTAGAAACAACATTATTGTAGTCTTAAGTTTTATCAAACTTGCATATACAGACACCATTTTTGACATAACTTGTCGACTGTTGACAACGAGTTCGATAACGTAACATATTTTAAAGATTTAATTTTGGTATATGGCAGTCCGGGCCAAGCTTTCAATCAACCCAGATTGCCAATAAGGTTATGGTTTTTTGCTCTTTAAGATTCATTTATCTATGGTAAATTTGCTGTCAGAAGAGTTTTAATACGTAGGTTTCTTTAACTGAACTAAATAAAAAATCATTTATTTAATTATTGATTTACTAAATTAACATTAACATTTTTATGGCACTCCAAAGAATATAAAATTTGTAGTGATTTCGCAATATAGAAAGAATCTAAGTTAGGGAATCCAGTGTTTTAGCAATCTTGGAGTTTTTATTTAAATATACTAATTTTCAAATTTTGATTCTTTCTTTTTAACTTTTTTTTAAATGCCCTTCAATTTTTAATTGATATGACAATATCATAAATTAATATTCTGAAATATTTTACAAATTGTTTGACGAATTCTCAATTTTGTTATTTGGTAATAGTAGTAGTATGTATATTTATTACCTTTACAGGTTTATAAACTATCCGATACATTTCCCATAACTCAAATAAAATAAAATATGATATAATAGATAAAACTAAATAAATCAATAATAATTCAACACAATAACTAGCAGCTTTTATCCCTTCCCAGTTATTGTCCCTCTTCTCCACTCAACCTTCCTCATCCATTCGATCCCTCTTCCGTCCTCATTCAAAATTTCTTCTCTACTCTCATCTCTCCCTTTCAATTCTACGCATCCCTTCAACAAATGCTCTATCGTCTCTCTCTCCTCATTTCCACGTCTAAATCTTGCTATTATCACTCTCTCTTTTCTACTCTCTCTTCCTAGGTACTTTGGCATTTCTTCCGTTATTATTTTTTCATGCTTCCCATTGTACCTAAACTCCCTAATTCTCGTTCTTCTTTCCTGCACTTGCACATCTCTATCTGTCTGCACTAATTCATCTGTCATTACTCTGCCCCTCTCTCGCATTTTTTCGCGCCTGCATACCCGTTTCTTTCGAAAGATGCCTCCCTCTCTTTCCATATCTCCTTTCCTATTTCTTTCCTTTTTTCTTTCAAACACTCTTGCAAAATTCTGCACTCTCCTCTCTCTATCACTCTCTCCTCAAATCTTATTGCTCTTTTTCCTGCTTCTATTCATATTCCATCTCTATTTGTTTCCTCCATCACTATATACGCCGGTGTCTCTCTCTCTACCCCTAGCACCCATTCCATATATTTTCCTTGCACCCCTTCCAATCCTTCTTGCTCTCTCCATCCCCATATTTCCGCTCCATACATCATCACGCTTTTCACCAAACTATGAAACATCATTACTCTCCTTCTAAAATCATGTCCAAATTTTCTCTTACAGCTCCTATTATTTTATTTGCTTTTTTCACTAACTCTCTCACATGTGCTGTTACTGTGTTTCTTTCATTCATCACATAACCTAAATACTTAAATTTTTTTCACTTCTTCAATTTTCTCTTTCTCCCATCTCCTCTCATTTACTTTTCTCCTACCACCCCCTTTTCTGAACACCATCATCTTGGCTTTCTCTACATTCACCGTCAACTTTTTCCTCCTCATATATTTCTCCATGTTTCCTATCATTTCCTTCATACCTTTCTCCTCTCTCGCTAGCACCACCAAATCATCCGCATATGCTAAACACCACACTTTTTCTTCAACTTCCCTTTCCGTTTCATATATCCACGCTTCATTCTGTATACCATCCCTCCCCGGCGTCTTTTTTCTTTTCAGTTTTTTTTAGTTGTTGCTCTAGTTCTTCTCTTGTTATCTCTTGTATTTCTTCCACTCTTTGTTGTCTCTTTTCCTTTTCTTGTCTGTTTTCATCACCCCCCAGCAGCTCACTGAAGTACTCTCTCCATTCCGCCATACTAATTCCATCACTCACTCTCTCTCTCTTCTTGTTTCTTTCCTTATTTATGTATCTCCATACCTCTTCTTCCGTCTTTATACCCTTCATCTTTAGCTCTTCTTCCACCCGTTTCTTTTGCTTCTTCTCTTTGCATACTGAATTGTACCTCTTGCGTGCTCTCTTGTACTCTTCCTTGGTTGCTTTTTCTTTTTTCCAATTTCTTAGTTTCCTTCTTGCTTCCTGCTTCCTATCCCTGCATTCTTTATACCACAACTCGTTCTTCCACAGCCCCATCTTCTCTCTTATCTCTCTTTTTTTCTGTTGCTTTTCTTATGTTATCGCTCAGTTTTCTTCTAAACTCATTCACACTTCCTCTATCTTTCGCTCTTCCTTTTGTCTTCACTTCTAAAGGCATATGGTCCGACTCCATTCTTTCTCCCACCTTGAATTTCTATTTCCTCGCATGCTTCTTCATTTACCATAACATAATTAATAACTGTCTCCCCTCTTGATCCAATATACGTGTACTCCCCATTCTCATCTCCTGTGCAGTTCCCATTAAGTATGTCCCACCCTTTTTCTTCTACTAAGCTAATCAGTACTCTCCCTTCTGCGTTTTCTGTTCCATTTTTTGTTGATCTTCCTTCTATTGTTTCTTGTTCCTCTCCTATCCGTCTTCCTTTTCCCCCAATTCTTGCATTAAAATCCCCCCCAATCACCAAAGTTCCTTCTTCTTGCTCTTTTACTCGCTCTTCTATTATTCTCTTCGTTTCCTTCATACTTCTGCTGTACATTGTTACAATTCTCCATTTTCTCTGTTTACTTTTCACCGTTCTTTCCATAATCCCTCTTTCTTCTTTTGCTTTAGTTCCATTTTCTCCTTCCAGTCCCTCTTTCACTCCCATTATTATCATCCCACCTTTAGCTCTCCCTTTCTTGCTTTCCCTCTCTGCATATTGACATTTCCACTTAAACTCTTTCGGCATTCTCTTTTCCAATTTTTCCCACCCCTTTTCTTCCACCCACGTTTCTACCATTCCCACTACGTCAAATTCACTCAAATACTACCAAAATTCATTCTCTTTGTTTTTTATTCCCGCTACGTTCCAGAATACTATTCTTATTTGCTCCTTTTCTCCTTTATTCCTCTCCGTATTCATTTTCCCTTTTCTGCCCTGTCGTCTTTTTCTTGTGCTCTTATTCAAAAATTTTCTGTATCTAACTCCCTCTTTTCTTCGTCCCACCTAAGCCCTTTTCCCTCTATCCATATCTTTTTATAACCCACTTTCACCCGCTGTCCTTTTTGTCGCTCTTCTTTGGCTATAGCTCTTAATTCCTTCTGTATATCTCTTTCCTTCTTTGTCAGATCATCTTCTGTGTATACTCTCTTTCCTTTTTTTCTCTTAGTTTTCTTTTATTTTCCATAACTTTTCTCTTTTCCCCCCAGCTCCCAAGTTCCGCCACAATCATTTTTCCTCCATTTATTTTATACATCTCACTCACAGTCACTTCTACCTCTAATTCCACCTTCATCCATTTTTCCAGTTTCTTCTCGCTTTCGCATTCTTCTTCGTCCAATCTTGTTACTACAATATTCTTTTTTCTCACTCTTTTTTCCTTCTCTTACATTTTCTCCTCCAATTTTTTCATTTTTTCATCTTTTCTCTTTCCCATTTTTCTTCCTTTTCACGCATCATAATTTTCAACTGTTCCAGTTCCCGGCTCATCTTCCGATTCTCTTCCTTTATCTCCCCTACATCCTCCATAATTTTTTTCAGCATCTCTTTCATTTCCTCATCCATTGCCTTTTTAACCGGTGATCTTTCTAACTTCTTACTTTTCCTAAAGGGGTTAATCCTCTCTTCCGACTCTCGTCTTTCTTCTCTTTTTCTTTTGTAATCTGCATCTCTCTCGCTCTCACTACCACTTTTTTTCATTCTATTTCTTTTTCACTTTTTCACGCTTTTTTTTATCCGCTTATCTTATCGAGCGCTGCAAAACACGTCCGCTCGGCTCAACTGCTCGAATCGGAATCCTGTTATTTGGTAATAGTCATCGCAAATGTGGAAGAATTGAAAGTAATAAGAAAAGAGCAACAGGCTTATCAGTAAGAAATAAATCAATTGAAGAGTTTTCATAATTTCCGATTTGACGCGACCAGCAAGAAACGCCGAGAAAGTTGAAATCGCAACTTCTTTTGGTTGACTAGAAAATCAAGATATACAGGATGTCTCAAAATTAAGACATTCCGAGTTCGGAGTGTTGTAAGGTGTACCCCTTGGAGTAAGACAAAATTTACAAAACAATTTGTTAAATTATCCTCTACAAAATATTTGCCCTTTAACTTTGTTGAATACGGCAACATTGCGCAAACTGCAACATCGCACAAAAAAAAAATCTGCTGAAGAAATTCCAAAATATATTTTTAATCTATAAATAATTTCTACATAAATGAATTATTATCCGTTATTCGTTCCTTTGCGCTCGTACCTACAGCTGACCTTCAACTATGTCTGGAACGTTCCCCCTTAAAATAGTTATCCAAGTGACATATATTAAACTCAGATTTTATAAAATAACGTAAGTACACTTACATTTTTTTATACTTCAAGGGTGTCCGGCGGGGGGTGTTTCCACCATACAAAGTGTCTGGCAGTGGAGGACGTGAATTATTATAGTATGTATCTCGTAAACAATATCAAAAAATGACGCTATACTACCTGTTACCTGTCAAACCCACCGCGACCGACGGTTCATAGTAGTCAATCGTTGTTACCTGTAGTTGTGTGCTTCCGTAGATTTTTTTTCAGATTTTATAAAATGACGTAAGTCTAGCGTTCACGGGATCTTGCTCTACAATAATGTAAGACAAAAATAAAACCGGAAATAAGCGACATTTTGTTCAGAACTCTTAGGCTCTGGAAGAAACGCGTGATGATTTCACTTGTGCGACAGAGATTGTTCTTGAGCAATCCCCAGCCGTTGCAAGACCCCGACCAACTTCTGTCACTTGCGACCAAGGACGTACACCGGGACCTGGACCTGGACCTCCGGCCTCCATGAGAGCCCCCCAATTAGGTTAAAGCGTCGTAGCTCAAACACAACTCGCGACTGCCAACTCGGGGGAACAGCACGAGGAGGCCCGATAACGTACGGTGCAGTTTCAACACCGGTACGTCGGCCCTGAATTCGGACGCGCAGATCAGACGCTCAGAAGACACACCCTAAAAGGGAGTTCATTACCATCACCAACAGCCATGGGGACTAGTGCTAGAGCAGCTAGGGGGCACACTCTGAACTTGTGGGCTACCTATGGGCAGTGCCAACCCAGAGGACCACATTCAGGTTCATTCAGAAATCCGAAACCGGCAGAGGTGTCACAACATTAATTACGATAGGGAGCGTGTGACGTTACAGTATTACAGTTGATATTTCACTAAAAGGAACAATAAGAATTGAAATAGAAGTAAATTTTGAATGTAACTGGCACATTTGGGTGAGTTTAATTTAATAAATACTAACAATAAATTATATAAAAAAAAACATAAAGAACTTTATGCAAATTCTGGTTTATTTCTATAATTAATTGACGCTTTTTATAAATGTTTTCAGGTGTCGATATGAAGAAATATATCAAATTTATTTGAATTGACGTGTATTAAAACTGTCCTAATTTTGTCAATGTTCTCTTCTTCAGTTTCCAGTGAACACGTTGACGTAAAAATAATGTCAGAATGACATCATGCTACGTCTCAATTTACTTAAGATATAAGTCACACCTGGGACATAGAAGAGTCATTATTTCACACTTTTTACGTCAGGCTCTGACGTAATAAATATGACATAAATATGACGTGTATTTGATATCATCCTGACCTTATTGATGTCAATGTGACATAATAATGAGGTAATCATGACGTCAAAGTATTTTCGTCAATGTTACGTGAATATGACTTAGTAATTACGTCATTTTTACATCAAAGAAATATCAGTAAAATGATGGATTTGTATAATAAAAATGACATTAATATGACGTCTATGTGATATCATCGTAACTCACCAAAGTAAGTATGACAAAAGAATGATGGAATGATGACATCAAGTTGGTTACGTAAATGTTACCTGAATATGACTTAGTAATGACGTCATTTTTACATCAAACACATATCATTAATATGATGGATTTTGTAATAGAGCTGACATTAATATTTAATTGATTAAATTATTTTGTATTAACCATCAAAAGTTTTCGTTCTAATAAGTGTTCGGAATTGATTATTTCAATAATTATAATTAACAGTTTACTTCATCCCCTTTACCCATTATTTTGACTGTTGGAAGGGGTCCCCGAGTTTTCACGAGGGGGCACAAGTACAAGCAGCGAGCAGTTACTAAGAGTAAATAAAAAGAAATCAGACTACACACAATAAAGCGACTTGGGAACAATCATGTTCCTCCTGGTTCTTCCCGTCTTCTGGCGTGCGAAAATACCCTTTTATCTGGAGCCGAAGGCGAAGCGTTAGTGAAGTATAACGCGTGGCGCTATCCAGCGAATGTCGGCGGCACTTCAACAAATCGTTGGTATTCTATCCTAGTCTTTTCGTGGATTAAGGATTTTTTTTTTGGATTAAAGAGATTTTGTGCTGAAACAAGGTTGCTAAAGTGTAACACAAGGATTCGTTGACTTTTTTACCTTGTTTTTGACGAATTTAACTTATAGATTGGTAACTTGTCGTTCGTTTGGTTGGAAAATTGCAATTTAATTATATTTTATTATAATAATAAGTTAATTATTAAGTGAACATAAAACTGTGACTTATCTAATACATATTCATACATAATAAAAAAAAGTTGTGATCTGTAGTTTACATATCCGTATGATGTTTTTGTTATGTCAATTTTATGTAAAAGAAAAACGTATAGCTTATGTAATACTACGACAGATTTGTTATGTCAGCTTTATGTAAGAAAAGGACTTATTACTTATGTAACACTATGACAGATTTGTGATGTCAGTTTCACGTAAGAAAAGGACTTTTGACTTATGTAACACTATGACAGATTTGTTATGTCAGCTTTACGTAAGCAAAAGACTTATAACTTATTTAACACTATGACACATTTGTGATGTCGGTTTTACGTAAGCAAAAGACTTATATCTTATATAACACTATGACAGATTTGTTATGTCAGATTTACGTAAGAAAAGGACTTATAACATATGTAACACTATGACAGATTTGTGATGTCAATTTTACGTAAGCAAAAGACTTATAACTTATATAACACTATGACAGATTTGTTATGTCAGCTTTACATAAAATAATGACTTTTATGTTACGTCACGATATGATATAAATAGTACATATGATGTATGTAACATGTAAGTCATTCAATGACATCATGTCATATGTCAAATTTTATGTCAATATGATGTCACAGTGATATAAAACAATATGACATCACACTGAGATCATGAAAAGAGTCAGTTTTATATCAAATTGACGTAAAATTGTATTACACACATAATTATGATCTACGTGTGACGTAATTTTTAGGTCATGTGTTCACTGGGTTTTCATTAATTGTTTGTAAAAAGGATTGAGTTAGCTATGCATTTATGGCCAGTTTGTCCACATATCATATTTACCACATTTGTGACCTTTTTTTCTTACTAATATAACCATTAAGTCAAGTTCAAATTGACTCGTTTAAATAAAAAAAAATACACAAATAGAAAATGGGTAATTAAACAATCTAATAATTGTAAGAATACAAAAACTGTCCACTACAACTTGTGCACAATTCATTCCAGCAAAACTTTCGTTGTAACACAATATTTCCACTGTTAGACCAGATTTTATTTGTTTGTCTGGTCCCGATGTCATCCGCTTCTCTTTTTATCTCTCCGCAATACATGTTTATGTCCCCATCACAAATTCTCGTCCATTTGTTTACGAATAGCTTTATTATGTTCCTGTTTGTACCCGTAATGAGCATTCGTGGTATCTCTATATGCGCACCTTTGCAATTCGCGTTCGGAACTGTTTGTTTACCCGATATTAATCATTCGTGTATCTTTACTTCAAAACTGTATTTATCTTCACATCAAAACTCTGCCTGAAAGCTACTTATTGCCAACAAACTTTAAATGCTGCAGGCGAGACGAGTTATTTTTCTCGGAAAAGTGCATCTGCAGTTTTAATATTAACGCTAAAGTTTAAATTAAACACAGGCCAGTTTCTGTCAGTTGCTTCGCAATTCCAAACGACACAATGAAACGCATTGCACAAACTTGTGTACACAAAACAAGTATTGATTGCAGGAATGTCGGTTTCGTTTAAATAAGTAATCAAAGTTTCACCTTTCGAAAGTGGGAACGACTTTCTTTTCGATTTCCCCGAGTGAAGAAGTTGTGAAAGTTTATAGGTTGTTGGAAATTGTGACTTTAATTATTATTGAAGAGAGGTCTGTTAGTAAAGATAGATAGTTAGTGGATTGAACTTACCGGCAATAATTATTGAAGATCTCTGAGATGAAACTTCACAAACTGGGGTTCAAAACGAGAGTTGGAATCTTTAATGTTTGCTCTGTAAGAAAAGGAAAGTTTATTTGAAACAGATATGTATGATAATAAATGCTTATTATGCAAAAAAATTAAGATTGGAATTATTCAAGCTTTAGTGTACGATTTCCTTCCGGTCTGCTTTAACAGGTGTCATCCATGCAACAGGTATTCATGCCGGTGGCGCCACCACCTGTTTGTTTCCTCCTAACCTGATGTAATTAGCGGAATCGGTATTCCCTCCCGAAGGCGCCACCTAACGACCAAATAAAGCATGCTTTCGAGGGTTCTTTCTTGCTATCACAGGGAATCTGTGTTTGTTTTCACTGTTAGTTTAATAAAAATACGTCTTATTGTTTTTTAACAGGATTATTTAAACTGAGCCGATATTATTGTTTTGACCTCTAACAATCCACATTATTCCTACTTTTATCTGTACCCCTTTAATTCTTTCTTTTTATTTCTCCCCCATTTAGCAGATCGCACCATTTAGTCCGCTGTAAACAAGACACTTTTCAATCACCCAATTCAATCTATTGGACTCGTTCGTTTTATTGTAGTCCTCCAATGAGACTCATTCCAACTTTCTATCCAGTATTAAAGGCAATTATCGGAGAACTAAATTCTTTTGATACTTTTGTGTTGCTCTTTACGACCTGTGGAAGTTTCACGATTGTTTCAAAAACAATAAAAAAACGATCGACGTCGAATAGGAAGTTGAGGCAATAAAAGCTCAAGGTGAAGGTTAGAATGTTTTACCTCTGGTAACCCCAATTTTTGGGTTAAGTAGGGAAATGTTTGTACTGCGGAGAGGTTGGTATTTAATAGCACACGAAATAATTTTAAAATGGGGTTAAAAATAATATTGTATTGCCACATTATGTAATAATAATGGTAGTTGCGCTGTATATTAAATATTTTAATATTTTACAAAAAATTAAACCTCACGTGGACAAATTTATCAACATTAATGTGCTTATTTTTAATTACAGCCAATTCTTATATTTTTAAAGTGTGTAAGTTTTTTACTAAATATTAGGTAAATAAAGGTAAATATTGATTCTTAAAAAAAACAAACTGAAATATATCTTGCTACTCTATAAAATCTTTATAAACCATAACTATTTTTTAAATCGATTCTTTAAGTCCGTTTTATTACCTTTTCTACTGTCTATGAAGGTTTTTTGTTTATAATAGTAGATTATATTATTAAGAGTCCTCTCTATAACCGTGGGAAGTTTGACGAAACAGAGTCAGACTTGAAGACATTGATATTTGCTGCAGCAGACGTGTAGAAAAAAGACTTGAAGAAAAAAAGTGAAATAGAGTTTCTATTGTTTACAGACCGCCGATGCTCGTTCTGTTTATTATTTATTTTTGAAACTTACACTGTTCTGAAAGACGGTTCTGAAGTCCCTTGAAAAACAATTCTGTAGAATTTTCAGGAATTAAAGCTAATAATGCCTTAAATACATTAAATACGCATTCGGATATAATGAATTATTTAATACATGGTTTAATAATAAATAATAATAATACATTTATGGAACTTGTATTGTTTTTTTTTTTCAATCAATGAGATGTTTCAACTACAAAATAAATTCAAAACAATTATTTCGAGAAGCTTAAATTGTCAAGGCAAATCTTAGGTCTCTAGGTGTAAATATTGCCGCCAATTTTTGCTCTTCAGATTGACTCATTTTTGTTGCTTGAGAAAATAATGACTCGTGCAAGCACTCGTCAATATTTTAGTCGCAACAGAAACTCATATCTGAAACGCAAAAATTATTGTCGGCAATATTTTGCTACATATTTAAATTGCCGACTAGTCAGGACAAAACGTTGAAAACGGATTCTGTAGAAGGTGCTATGAGCATTGGGACGGGATTTTCCAACGCAGAAGAACTATTCTTTGTAATGGATATTCGATATATTATGTCTGACAAACTATATTCAACATGCCACAATAAAGTATGTGACGGATGGAGGCCACTGCCGCCATACTGATGACAAAGGCGGCAGCTGAAGAGGCCGAATATGCCTTATCTATTGGACAGGTTGATAAAGACGGTACGCCACTAGTAACTGTTGTTGCTGATGGCTGTTGGTCGAAAAGATCATATCGATCAAATTACAATGCTTTATCAAGAGCTAATGCAATAGTTGGACAACACACAGGAAAAGTTCTGTGTGAAAAACAAATTTTGTTCAATTTGTAACAGGATAATTAATCAACCTCCAGGGTTAAACATTCTGGTAGAATTTTATCTTTTAGAAATAATTCTGAACCCTTTCTTGCCTCTTGTTCGTTTTAATTTTTTGATCTAAATTCTTCGGTCTGTAATTTAGCCCGGCGCATCCACCATTTAGAAATTCTCTAAACTTCGACTAATAGCGTTTCTTTGTAAGTCCATAAATATAAGTAGCGCAGTTCCAAACCCCTTGAAAATGTCCAATATAAACCAGTAACTGTAACTTATTAAAATGGATTTGTTTTAGGTTGTACCTCAATTTCTGACTTATATATTCTAGTTTTCCCAAATTATAAAAACGGACATGCCACTGGTCTCTGAAAAGGGTGAACCTGGTTGTACCGGGGGGCTTTAGCCTCACAGCTGTTCAACCTTCTGGTCTTTTCCGCCGGTTAACCCGTACCACTCCAAACCTTAACTATCCCGCCACCGCAAGAGCCAACGAGACGGCTCCCGGAAAACGTAAATAAAATTGTATAGAATTATCGTGTGCCGATCCATGTAAATATTGCAAATAGCTGTATGTATATAGGATGATTAATAAAAGCTGTAACACCGAATCGTATTTATTTTCTCTCTGCTCAACCAGATAGCAGACCCCTGGATTTTAGCTACCCGAGATACCGTGGAGCATACCACGTTAAAAAAACTGGCGCTCAAGGCCACCGTGCCGTAAACAAGCGTCACACCCTTTTTATATCCCTCCAAGTGTTCTCAATTTGTTCTGGGATGACCTCATCCATCCTTCGCGACCGTTGTCTAGAGACGTTCTGGAGTGATCTGTGAACACTCGGACCGTCGCCGTCGTCGCAGTATTATAAAAGAACGGAGAGGAAGAGGAATTAAGAAAAAATAATGACAAGCCGATCAAAAGAAACAACATCAATGAGAAACGGTAAAGCATCAGGAGAGGATAATATGAGAACGGAGATACTTTAATACGGGGAGAAAGAACTGCACAAGCACATTATACAACTTGTTACGTACCAAAAATTGGTTTGGTACCGCCCCAAATCTAGCTCTATGGAGATGGGTTGGGTCTAGTTTATTACTTTTTTTTTCTACTTAAATGGACGCCACAAGTTTTTACCGCAGAAGAGGATGGTTACGAAATTAAACTTAGTTGAAAAAACTGGAAAACTTTAATAAAAACTTGAATTTAACTCAAAATAAATTATAAATTAAACAAATTAAATGGAATAGTCAGTCAAGTTTCATTCATCAGCAAAATTCAGTTACACAAAACAATTAAAGGAAATAAGAAGTTACCTCATAAAAATAATATTTTAAATGAATATACCAAATTGAATTAAAAGGCGTCGAGTTATAGCTATGAGTCGAGGTAAGTATAGTGTAACCCACTTGGGTGTCCGACAACGACGATTCGACGATTTAATTAGTTTTATGTTACACGATAGAGACGATAGAGTTGAAATAAGTTGTGACTTTAAATTATGAATTTAAATGATTATTATCTACAACTGATTAATAATTGGCGTATTATACTTGTAACTATGAATACTTAACTAAGTCTATTAAACACAGACAGCCAGGCCCGGTTTTTAAGAATTATTATTAACTAGCTATGAAATAATGAATATTGACAACTGTTGACATTTCTTCTCCACGTCAAGTTTTTCACAAGGTTTGTTTTATTCTTTCTTTATTTCTTTATCTAGAACTGATTTAATTTACGTATTATACATGTAACTTATGAATACTTAACTAGGTCTATTGAACACAGACAGTCAGACTAGGTTTTTAAGAATTATTATTAACTGGCCATGAAATAAGGAATATTGACATTTTTTCTCAACGTCAAATTTTTAACAAGGTTTAATTTCTAATTTTAATTCTAAAAGTGCAGTTGTAGATAAAACGTCGTATTTCACTCGCATATAATGGTGGCTAGTATACACTCGAATGGTTAAAATCCTCGCCTGCGGCTCGTATTTTAATTTCCATTCTCGTGTATAATAGCCACCATTATATGCTCATTAAATAATATACTATTATTTTAAATTATTGCTTGGTCAATGACCACAAAAAAACGACATAAGAAACGAGAACAAGAAATGACGAGAAAAGAAAAGCCTTATCTGGCCCTGGAACTCTGGTTTGGGGTGTGTGAGGACTTTCAGAGGGAGGCGACGACAATTCTCTAGCCCCTGGCACCAACGAATCCTCAATCGAATCGTTCACGCTGGAACTTCCAAGGAATACCGCAATACTACCCTCGAGGGCGTAGTTCCACTTAGGTGGTGAAGATCCTAGAGTTCACCCCGAGCCAGCACCCTAATGAAGAAGATCCCCCCATTTAAGTACCCCGTTTAACGAACAGAAAGGCCCTTACCTCCAATGAGGGATCTGGACAACCACCGAACAAATAATGTCTCTTTTTGACAGACACGCCGGCCGGAAGAAGGCCTCTCCAAGAACCTGCGTACAAGCGAATCAGTACGATTGACGTACCGCTGCTTGACAGCACTGACAGGTGTGAGGTTATGTAGATGTAAACAAGAGAAGTTCTTCATTATTTCCCGACGAGACACAAAGAAATTTTAAGTGTAGGTATTACCTAGTCGAGGTTCCAGTAATTTAGCCTCTTGGCGTTTTAGGCAGTGGGAAAAGTGTTGCATACTTCCAAAACGAAAGATCGAACCAGATAAGACCAGCACAGTGAAGAATGAAGAAGAAAGACGATACATTGAGAGTAACATTCCGTAATGTCGAGCACAATTACGGTTTACAGTAGAAATTAGTTCGAGCGAGAATAGAGTAAAATGTACGAAGAAAACAGCGAATTAAACTCAAGAGTGTGGTACGCCGAATACCATCTCCCTATTTTTGGTAAAATGCTCTAGGATGCCCCAAACAGCAATAGTAGAGTGTCAGTCTCGCTTAAATGTATCACCCTGTGGGCCTTTCAATTCACAAAGCTGGAATTTTCAGAAGTGAGAGCTAATGCCCTATATATACATTACATATGAATTCATCAAGAATCGTCCTGTGCAAAAAAAAGTTATTAACAATTTTCGAGTCTTCGATATAGTGAGTGACTTGATACATGGTTTGATTTTTCTGATATTTTTTCAAAACATTCTCTGTAGCCCTTTAAACAAAAATAAATGAACAGTTTTTGCAAAAGCATTGAGTTTCCCATCTTGTAGCAACTTTAATAGTATATTATATACCAAGGTAGAGAAGTAGTTTTTCTCAGCTGAGCAGTATTAATGCGAAGCATCGAGGGAATTAAGTTGCGAATCTGAGAAAAGGCTTCTCTACCGTGGTTTATATATTAAATTTTTTTCACTACTAGCAGCTTAAATCCTATAAATCATATTTTTCTGTTCATTTTTGTATTTATAATTACGTAAACAATTTCCCGAATATTCTGCCAAAGTCTAAGAAAGAGATTTTTTTTCATGAAGTCCTACCTTCGGTATCACCACATTTATTAGATATGCATTTTGCATGAAATCCGGTCTCTTCATTATTAACTACTAGTCAATAATGAAATAATTATTAACTACTATCTCTTCATTATTAATTACTAGTCAATAATGAAATGATTATTAACTACTAGGAGATAAAAACAATTTCACACATCCTCGACAAACTATATGATGGTACATTTTACAGCTAGTAGTGAAAAAACTCTTTTATCTTACAGGTGTAGTTTTTTAGGTACCTTATACCATTGTTTTCGGTGACAGAAATCAAATCTTAATCACAAGAGAGATAAAGCTGTCAGTTCTACTCACAAGTGAGTAAATCTGACAGATGTCAGTTGTAATTAAAAATTGTAATTATTAATTGTAATATGATTACATGTAATGTAATGTAATTCTCTGCCTTCCTCTTCACGAACAGATCATACTCTTTCTCGTCCATGTGTCTCGACCTTACCGGAAGCAAACTGGAAACAGCGGCTTCCACGTCTAGTTGGAATATCTTTCGGTAGAAAGTCAATTTTTATTACTTTGGTGAAAATTGTGAAAAACAACTAGACTGTTTATTTCATAACTATAACAATAACAGGTCACTACAAAAACTGATATTAGAACCATGGTAATGGTACAGGCGGATATTTACTTGAAAAAATATTTCTTGGATTTTTATACAATGCACCTGTAAGATAAAACGTCGTATATCACACGTGATCGAAATGTCATTATAAAGCTCGTGAGAAGTCAAAATTCTCACTCGCTAATAATGATGCATTTCTATCACTTATAATATAATGTACTATTTTCTCGACTTTACGTCCGATGAAAAGTAATTACTTTATGCCATTTTTGCCGTTTCTCACCCGTTATCTCCAAATCTAAGCCCTAAATCAAAAAAATGTTGTCCTGTAAAACTATTACCCCATTTATTGTGATTCCTACAGTACCACTTTCATATTTTTGTCGTAAATAATAAACTAGAAACAATTATAAATGTAGAATGATGTAAAATTTGGAAGTCTGGAGACCACGCGAACCCCGATCACCCTCTCTCTCCCCATTACGTCCTTCGGCCAACGTAATTGCATCAGGCAGGTTTTTAAAAATATTCGAATTATTCTTACGTGTTCAGTCTGTTTAATATTTTTGATAATTTTGTAGATGCCAAACATATTCACATGGGAATTTAAATATTGGAAAAGAATAATTCTTAGACGCGTTTTTCTTTATAGTCATTGAAAACTTTGGAAGGAATAAGTACATATATCAAAGTTATTAGCCTTTTTTGGTTGAATAATTTCGATACAGCTCTCAAAATAAATTCAATAGGAATTAACAAAACAATGACAATTTTTAATTAAGACATAAAACAAATCAAACAAAATCAAAACAAAAATTACTTTCTTTGAATCTGCAAACTCGTTCGATAAAGAGTCACTTTACTGCCTTGTTACATAAATAGCTATTAAAGTTGCTACAAGATGGGAAACTCAATGCTTTTGCAAAAACTGTTCATTTATTTTTGGCCAAAGGGCTACAGAGAATATTTCGAAAAAATTTCAGAAAAATCAAACCACGTTTCAAGTAACTCACTATATCAAAAAGTCGAAAATTTTTAATAACTTTTTTTTGCACAGGACGAATTCTTGACGAATTCATATGTAACGTATTTAGGGCATTAGCTCTCATTTCTGAAAATTCCAGCTTTGTGAATTGAAAGGCCCACTGAATCGTTTTCTGAGCGACTTAGCCGTCCGCGAGCACTCCACTACAATTCCTTCACAGCGAAGTAATATAAAATCCAGCCGAAAAAAGTGACGAAATATGTAAGGTTAATGAAAAGATAAAATTATCTTCACAAACTAATACAACAAATCTCGACAACAAATAAAACCGAATATTCACATGACACATCTACAACATCTAACTATTTACGTACTCACATACACTATAAAAAGATTTTTTAAATAAAGACAAACGATTTCTGAAAATGTTAAAAGATGCTAAATATTTAATACTTGATAATGATACTTTAATAATGTCCAGTCTATTATACAATCTAATACCTGCGTGGAATGGATCATTTAGACCAACTGTCAATCTGGAAATGGAATTTCTACCATGTCTATGTTGCTAGTACCGTATGAGCGAATATCACTGCGTTTCCTTATGCTGTCCAACCTTTTACTTACAAACCACTGGAGATAAAGTATATATTATCGAAGTAAAGTCATGATACCGTGTTTACAAAAGATTGGGTGACAATGTGCCATTTTGCTTACTCCTTACTCGTTATCTGAAAAACGAAAGTGATAAAGAAAATAAGAAAACATGTAAAATTACAAGAACAGCAAAGGACACCTCAAAATACAAATATAAGCAAAACTAAAGACAGCGAATAATTCACCCCAGAAGATGGATTAGAAATGTCATCCGGCGTCGCCATAATTAGAATAATAATATTATTAAGTCGACTTAAATAAAAAACCGCAACAAAAAAGTAAAAATAACTCGTGTTTATTAAAAACCTCACAATTCGACCAAACCTTCAATTATTTCTTTAACAAGAGCTTAAGTTAAGCCACACCAAATTGTCTTAGATAATCCGAAGGGTGGAGAACAGACAAAACAGAGGCCGGAGATAACGGCGCATGAAATGAGATTACTTTTGAGGATCCAAATTTTCATTTAGAAAATCGTAAATTGTCACAACACGAGGGTGGCGAGACGATGACAGAGGCAACATTGCGTTTTATAAAAGAAGCGGAAAATGATAAGTAGTTTAATTATTATTTACGAGTGGGAGAAAATAAAAAGAGAAATGCCACCGAGAGTTGTTATCTTCTTGTGTTCTTTTCGCTAGAGCTTTCTGTCGGTTGATGAGATTTTTGGTGAGAGCGATATTTTGTCGTGCTGTAGGATGCTTTGTTGGTGAACTGATTCTTTTACTTGTTTGTAGGCATGCAAAAAATTACCGATTAAGTAATTTGTTCTAGAAACGACAGATTATTCTTTTGTATACCTATAATACGAGCAGCAATTATAAAAGCTTGGAGATAAAGTAAATTCACGGTTTGTTACAAGATCGTCTTCATATTTATATTTCAAATTGCAGAGTTTGGACTTTAACTGCGTTAAAATATAGGCTTTCCATGATGAAAAACAGAAAAGTTTGTTTAAAGACCACAACCATACTTCAAATAAAAACAAATTTGTCAGAAAAGCAATTTGGGTAAGTGGAAAATCCTTATAAAGTTGAGACACTATATCGCATTTACACTCGGAATTGAAGCAAATAGATGGATTTTATAGTAAAATGAGAATAAAATGTCTATAATGCAATAAAGCTGAAAGTGTGAAGTGGCAGGATGGAATGTGAATATATTGTTAATACAACAAGAAGTTCTTGAAACTATTTCACAGATTCCATGAGAAGTGGTGATGCCATGCCAACTCCGAGCTCTTCATAGGGATGAAACCTAATATGATATAGGAAAGTTTTCAACTAAGAATTGATTACCGCAAGACGCATCATAAACTTCGATAAATGATACTCTATAATATAACTGTCCATAAATCTGTCCACATTCGGTTGCAAATGCGACTCGTAACTTACAAAAAGAAAACTCTAGAAAACCCCATAAACTCTAAAATATGGAAAGCATAATAAACTTAACCGCATAAAACGACAATCTGCAAACTTGATAACATTATAACATTATTAAAAGCTACCTATTAAATGATACTTTTATCAGTGAAACTTTATTAATACCTCAGATTCTACGCATAAATTTGCTTAAAAACTTGTAATCTCTAAACACGTGTTGGATTTATCGGATTTATATCCCACTTGAGAACAACTTCTTGCCGCATAAAAACCACTCGTGGCAATTAATATTAAAATATGAAAAATAAAGCAAAACGAAGAGAATCTGCAATTACAATGCCTCATTGTTGAATTATTTATACCATCTTTTAGGGACTTTGAATAAGACTACGAAACTGATATCTGTACCCAATTTACTGGTACGTTTAACGGCCACAATTATTTACAAAAAAAGTTCTTCAGCTCAGTCTGTACCTATACACGGTATCGATTTAAACCAACTTTTATTTCCAAGACATTTTTGGAGCATTTATTGGAAAATGGAAGAAAATAAATTGGATAAAATGCGACTACAGTAGGACTTAATAAGTCCAATTTTAGTTAAACTTCTCCGAGTTATGAGTGCATAATGATGTAAGCATAAAGATCTGAAGCTTGATGGACCAACAATGGATAATATTTTCTGAACAACCAGGTAACATTTTTCAAGGTTTCACCGTATCGTGATGTAATAATTTACGTTACGCTTTTTGTATGGTTTAATACAATCGAGTGTAATAAGAAAAAAAGAGCTGTGAAGCCTCGAAATGCAGCAAATTGGAGATGAATAGCGAATACTGTTTCTGGGTAAATGGAAATTATTTGCTTTCGACTCATACATTGAAGACAAATATTGGAATTTCGAGAGAAATGCCGCTGATAATTAGAACTGAATAATGAATAACTGGGACTAGTGATTGATCATATTTTTTGTGTCCATGTTCCTCAATTTTAAAAATGTTCTTCTCGTATTCCGTTCAATTCGTCTGCAATTACTGTCGTTGTATCTTATTGACGCAGTAAAATCAATTTTACAACTTGTCATAGCTATTGGATATATAACTCTAACCACAAGCTTCCAGACAGTTTCAACAACAACACATGTTGACAACGTCCCGCAGCAACTTAATGTATTTACGGTGTATACCAGTTTTTGTTTTGTCTGTGTGTTGTAATTTCAACTTTACTAACAGGTTATTTAGATAAAACTTTAACGAAGTATCAGACTAGGTTCTATTATTATTATTAGTACTGGCGCATCCAACACTTGCAATTGAGAATTTTTGTTCCTGCATCGGTTTTCATTAGCCTTATTAACATCATATTAAAAAAAAATGTAGACTACTTTATTTACTGCCGCTATTTATAGTACGAGAGTTAGCAACGTTTTCGAGAAAGAATTTTAAGACGTCTGGCTTTCCAGTAAACACAACCACGTGAGAAAAACGTAAAAAAAGACGAGTACCAACGGTTGTATAGACGTTTACGATGTCGCTGACTTCAACGTTACTTTCCACGTGTAAATATGACGTGTTATAACGTCTGGTAAAACACGTTTTTTTTTACGTAATTTTACCACGTTGTTAAGATGTACTGATTTTCCGTAAACAAAACAACCTGAAAAAAAAAAAAACGTAAAACAAACGAGTACCTACCAACCGTTGAATAGACGTTACGATGTCGCCGATAAATCAACATTACTTTTGACGTGTAAAAATGACGTGTTACAAACGTCTGATAAAACACGTCTCTTTCAGGTGTTTTTAACAGGTTGAAAAGACGTGTTGATTTTCTGAATTAAACGTCATTTTCAATGTCTCAACAAAACGTTCTGTAAACGTATTTTAAAGATATTATAAAATACGTCTTTTTAGGAGATTTTAGGAAATATATTTATATTTATATATTTATTATAAAACAAACAAAAAAATTGTTTTACAAAAGTTCAAATCTATTATAATGTATAAAGGTGAATGAAAAATATGAAAATAATTACTAAAAACTATAATATCAACTATGTACTACTAATATTATAAACTATATAACTATAACTATAATTATTATTATAAAAAAAAAACTAAAATAATTATTATGGGCAAATTGTCCTAATTAAATTAAATCATTTTTTTCATGATTTGGATTGTGTGTTGCACGACGTGCTCGGTCAGTTTTGCCAATGTTTGCAGTACAGTTGCCTCAAAATATATATATAAGAAATAACTATAAGTAACTATTGTAGTAAATGATATAAAATGACACAATTTACTAGGATATGTTGAAGCTGGAGAAAATGCTGACATTGGCGATGCATAAGACGTCGTCGGGGTACAACAAAAATCCTCTCCAAGGTTTACAGTTCGACGCCGCTTACCATCAAAAAGAGACTCATCACCAAAAACTTGCTTTCTTGAGAGACTTTCCACTGATGAGTTGTTTCCTCTGCAGTTTCCCCAATCTCCTTGATGAGGTTGTTGGCCTTTTTATCGTATGTCATAATCCTCTGCAAAGAAGCTCAAAAGTTAAAAAAATATATATTTAATTAGAAAAATCATAGGTATATACATATATGACATTATATTTATGATTTTTCAGGTATATACATATATGACATTATATTTGTCTTAAAATGAATCTTAAAAACCTTGTAAGAAGGCCAGGTCTTACATGGAGTACCACTTTTGACGAAAGTCATAAAATCGGTACACTTGCGGAATAAATTTAAATTCTGGTTAGTAATATGCATAAAAAATGTATATTTAGTTACTACTTTTAAATAAAATACTGTACCACTTACCTTTAGGACTTTTGGAAGCTACAGAAATCTCAAAACTTGCTAAGGCAAACGAACTGCACGATCTCAGACAAAAAATGAAAATGAACCAAATCGAACATAGCAATGGCCAAGCACAGATGACACATCTGGAAAGAGTTCCTTGGTTTCATTTCGTTCGGGGTGCAAGCCGCAATAAAAAAAGCTGTAAATCACGTACATTTTTGTGTCTTGGAAGCAGCATGTTTCTTTGTCGCCAAAACAAATTCGATAAGGCAGAAATTTTCATTGATAGTACCATTGAATATCAATACTCTAACTACTCTAACTGGAGTATTGAGATTCAATGATAGTACTGGTCTATACGTTTGGTTATTATTTATTTTCGACAATAAAATTACGCTCGCGTCGTCGGTTCCTCAATCTTCAGCCCCCATCATAAACCAATATTAACTTAAAGTTCTTCACATAATTCCAGCGCCTAAACGGTAAAACTTCTCAACGTATGTTTCAAATTGTCCCTTAATTATACCTGCTTTCAATTTCGTTTTTAAAAACTATTCATTCCCTGACCAACACTAAACTCTTCTCCGGTCAAAGACACACTCAAACTTCGCGACACGACTCTCAAAAGAGATTTGTTGTTTTATTTTTAATCTTTTCGCTGGTCTTTTGACACTTTCACGTACTTCACAGCGTTTCACATTACCAGACATTACCAATATTTATTAATTTCGTTGATTAACCGTAATAATTAAAGATCTTAATTTTTGTTTTCAACTTTAACAAACATTTAAATTAATATTTGTAAGTATCTACGTAAGTAAATATAGCTACCTTTTTTCTTTGCCGTTGGGTTAAAGCGCTTTTGTAATTTTTTATAACATTAACACCATAATAGAATAGGGAATGTCAATTTTATTTTTTAATTTTAATTTAATAATAATTATATGACTACTTTTAATCAGTTTTCCCTAAAACACCAAAAACAATTTTTATTATAAATACCGACGCACGTTTCGCTAACAATGTTGGCATCATCAGGGTGATGAGTGAACTCAATTGTTTTGTTTTTGAATAATTATATGAATTCTCAAAGAGTGATTGTTCATCTCTATTGCGAGCTAAAACATTTCAACCACAAGAAAACGTCAAACTTTCAAGGTTGTATGGGTAAACTTCGGGGTGCCAAATGTTTACAAGAGCTAACTTAGTCGTTACCATGTTTCGTAAAGATTATGGAAGAAATGCTAGCCTTACTAAATATTTCTATTGTTTCTACTTTTAAATTCTATAACCAGTCGCTGACCATGTGGTCTACGATTGGTTTTAAATTCAAAATTTATCTAATATCATCCTTAATAATGTAATTAGTTTAGTTAAATTTTCTTTTGAATTTTTTAATTGTATGGCCATTTAATTTTATTGGTATGGCCGAAACATATATGTATGTCGCGCTTATTGTGAAGTTAATTGTTTTTTTTTTTGGGAATGACTATGTGTATTTAATTTAAAACTTTATCACTTTCTATAACCATTCTATTTTATTTAAAATGTGATTCAAATAAAAAATTTACATATGTTTTATAACCCGCAACAAACAATTTACAATGGCTTCTAAACTTGGCTCAATAACCGCCCATATGGAATTTGTAAAAGACACCAATGGAATGCGTTCCTTTGTAGTACATAAATGTACTATATAATTATATGACTATATAAACACGTAAACTTATTGTAAAAATTTCACGAGAAATTAATGTCAGAACTGAACGTCGAAAATTGCTTATATTTTACCCACATTAATTCTTTTCTATGCTTATATATTTGATTTTAATCGTAATTCAAATAAAAAATATAAATGAAGTAGGATTCTTATACATTATGTATTTTAAAATCATCTTTTTTATCTTTGAAACCCCTTAATGACTTATAAACTTGACCACAAAACACGCCTAATAATATGATATGGAATACGTTCTTTCTAGTATTTATTTGCCTAGAAAAACACGTATACTTAACGTTAAAATTTCACGAAAAGTAAACGGCGCCAAAACACGCCTCGAATGCGTTTTTATTTGTAGTATAGATGACTAGAAAAACACGTGTATTTAATGTTAAAATTTCACGAGAAATAATAGTCAAAAATAATAATTTAGACTTCACCGCCATTCGTCCTTTTCTATTTTATATAATTTGATTTAAGTTATGATTTAAATAATAAATTTATATTTTTTAACATAATTTTTTACAAAAAAAAGTAAATTGAGGTAAAGTAAAATACAATAATAAAAAAATAAGAGGGAAGTAAATTGAAAAACCTCCTTTTAAACCCAAAAACCTATAGGGCTACACCATGATGATGATTTTTTATACCCTGCTGGAACTCTTTCACTCCTTAGGTATTTTTATTTTTTATTTGATTAGAAAAACACGTGTACTTAATGTAAGAATTTCACGAAAAATGAACGACGACAAACACGCCTATATGACACTAAAAAAACACGTGTATTTAATGTAAAAATTTCACGAGAAACAAACGTCAGAACTGCACGTGGAAAATAACTTATATTTTATCAACATTAAAGGTACACCTTTCGTTGATTAACAATATTGATTAAACGTCTTTATTGCGTCATATATAATATTTAAAAATAACGTTATTTTTTAACGTTGAATTGTCGTAATTTGTAGATACGTAGTCATTATTTTATTGTAAATCAACGTTGAATTTACGTTACGTAAAATACGTTGAAATAAAGTTGAAGGTATTACCAAAATTAAACGTGATATTTTCAACCATAAACGTGTTATCAACCACATACACGGTTTTTCCACGTTAAAACAACGTGCATGTGTTTACTGGGTTTTTGATATTTCCTTTCTTATCGAAGTTAGGTAACGATGGGGTAGGTCTGGCAGCTGGGAACGGGTGGCTTTGTGGCCGCTATCTCTCTCACGCAACCATCGAATTAGTTGCCCTACTCTTCTAACTCACTTATTCTCCCCGATACTTAAATTCATCTGGCTCCTAACTAATTTCGATCTGGCAAATTTATATTATATTCTTTATTATCGAACTGTATCGTGTTAAAATTTCAGCTATACTAAAATGGTATGAACATTATTTTTTTTTATTACTAAAATTACATCTGGCGTGATGTTAGAAGCGACAAAATTGTTTGGCACCTATAAATTTATATTGCTAAAACAATAAATTGCTAAAACGTCATAGCAAATTGTCAAAAAACAAATTTTTGTCTTAACATTATTTCAAAATTCACAATTTTTACCTGTACAAAAGGGATGCGCACAGGTAAAAGCACCCGCTCCCCAAAAAAAGAGCATAAGAATTTGTCATTTTCCAAATCTACATAAAATACTCTTGATTTGGAAAATAACAAATTCATGCTTTTTTTGTAGAAACAAATCGATAAAAGTAGATTTGTATAGAGAATCGAATAAGCTTTAAAATAATGTATCACACGACCCGCCATGCCATTTAAATTTTTTAAGGGGGTGGCTCCCATGGCTAAAGGGGTGAGATCTAAGAGTTGAAAGTTTGGTATAATTTGGTCCCCCTTGATAACAAAATTGACCTGTTCGAGCGTTTTCTTCTGAGTCTTTCGAAATTGGAATTGTTGGAGAGTACAAATTTTAGTTGAGTATTTTATGTAGATTTGGAAAATATCGAATTCATGCTTTTTTTGTAGAAAAGAATCGATAAATGTAGGTTTGGATAAGGAATTGAATAAGCTTTAAAATGATGTATTACACGACCCCCCCATGCCATTTAAATTTTTTAAGAGGGTGGCTCCCCTGGTTCAAGGGGTGAGATCTAAGACTTAAGAGTTTGGTACAATTAGGTCCCCCTTCATAACAAAATTGACCTGTTCGAGCGTTTTCTTCTGAGTCTTTCGAAATTGGAATTGTTGGGGGGTACAAATTTTAGTTGGGACACCCGATATAAAAACATTGTCCAAATTCAGATCATTTTAATTTTTAAAATGAACCATGGACTTATTTTACCTAAAACCTTCCGGTAATGGCATCATTAAATGCTAATTTCGTTTCTTGAAAGTTGATCATTACAGTACTAGGACTGTAATGAACTTTCATGACTCCGATTACAGTACTAGGAGTGTAATAACTGTCCTCATTTTTGTAAAGTAGTAAAATACTTGTTTAAAATAAAAATGAGGCAATATTGCGTGCGGCTTTAGGTAAAACGTTATTATACATTACGCGTCATGAAAGTTACTTACTTGACTCAAGAGCCGTTGGCCTCGTACTCTGAATATGAATTTTCTTCAAGTAATAGATATTAAGCTTTATTATTAAAAAAATAACAAATAGATATTTCCGAAGTTAAGAAAGCTAACAAGTCGAAATCCACATTTATTGTTTCGTTAAGAGGTACATGTTTCGAGGGAATCCACCCTCATCTTCAGCCAAATTACATAATATCAAAAAGATTGAATTAATTAAATAAATAAATAAATAAATAAATAAATAAATATATATTTGCCCAACAGAAAAAAATTCCTTTTATAGGACAATACAAAAAATTAACTTAAACATCACATTGCGGTATACATAAATAACATTAAATTGGAAAATGGTACAATTTACAGAAAAATGTCTCTAAATTTCACGTCAGCATATTGACACATTAACGTTAACGGTGCTCTTCTTAAGTCGTCAGTATTTGGTCTAGGAGTAACAAAGGTTGCAGAAGTAAACATTATAACAAGGCATGTAAAATTGCTACGCAACTAGAGGAGGTGCGAGCAAGGTATAAAGTCAATTTAGGCTTGATGTTATTAGATACAAGAAACTAATTACGTGTGGAGTGGAGCAGCTCGTAAACGATTCAATTTCCACCTACGAACAGGGGTTGCGGCTGAAAAAGCCAGAAAAATTGCTCTGATGCAGCTCGAGGGTACGGCTGCCACAGACAAGGGTCCCAAAACGAATCCGTCTGCTAGAAGTAAGCCCGAGGCGCATGAGAAAAAACGGCAATGCCTGAGCCGTCCTTGAGCCAAATCGCAGCTGGAGTAAGGGTTAAATAATACAATTCAGCAATTAGAAGACATTCAAAAGGAGATTATGGACAAAATTGTGAAAAAGAGGAAGGAGGCTGAAATAATTTAAAGCCCCGTTTTCACCAAATCCAAAAAAGACCGCCTAACATGTACTGACACAGCCACTGCAGAGTGGGCTATCTACCGGGAGCCAGGAATACCCCAATGAAAAAATACACTTTCGGGCAAGTTCAACTTCACCCGCAGAGAAGCAAGCTCGAAGGCACCTTACTCGCTTAAGAAGCAATCTGCTAAGGGAAACCCCAAAAGTTTTCTACAGCAATAAAGTGCATCGAGACAAACCTCCAACAGTCAAAGGCAACGTCAAGTGTCTTGTATAGGAGCTTTATCAAAAAGCAGATAGGCATAGGGTTGATTCAAGCGCCCTGGCTGAATGGGGGCTGCGTTAGAGGACTTGTGGCCGCGTAATACTCGTGACAGATGTGTAAATCTACGAGCAGCGTTACTGTCCAGGAAAGACATTAATTTTGTTCCCATTCCAGAGTTTATCACCAGGGACCTGGCCGCAGCTGTGGTGGAGCCGTCCACAGGGGTAGGCAACAGGCGTATCGTGATAACATCGGCTTACTTCCCAGTGCACCTCCAGAGAAAGTGAAGGGCCTCACACATTGGTACGGCAGGGAAAAAAACAGCTAATTCTGAGCTGCGATACCAACCATGGGGTAGCACCGACACGAACGAGAGAGGTTAGAACCTACTCAAATTTAGTAGCATTGTTCTAGCAATAATTGAGCCTACTATCATAAACGCGATACGCCAAAATGTTTTGGATCTCACTTTGACGAATGCGTTTATGACACAAATCAATAATTTAGGAAACACCTAAAGTGAAAGAAGTGCAGTGTATAGTGCCCAAAAAAGAGGAATGGTATCTTTATAAGGAGACACTTGGAATCAACCTCAGCTCACATGCGTCAGAGCAATATACTTACGAAACAAGCTGTCCTTTTAGAAAGAAAGCAGAACGCAGAACTTGCCAGGCTTAAACCGAAGCCATGAAAGCGTTTGGGAGGATAGAACTCTGGGAATATTACAGGACAGCCCTAACAAGATACAACAAGGAATTGAGAAAGTCTAAAAACAGTCTTGGAAAGGTTTCTGTGAAGGGATCAGAATGAATTCGCCCCAGCAGTGCGCATACAGAAACTCTGTCTAAAGACCAATCAAACACACTTGGGCTCATCAAGCAACCCAGTGGAACATTTAGTGTAATCAAAAAGCTTTGCTGACGACGCACTTCCGAGTAGTAGATACCAAGAACAAGAGACCAGGCGGATGCAAACTCCTAAGAAAATGCAAACCAGGTCCAATAGGGCAAATCCACGATAGATGCTCTGCATCATCTTGTAAAGGAGGTGGAGGGGCCTACCGTGGCAGAAGAGGTATCTGTTGGATAATTCACAGACATAGAGTGTGTGTTCGATAACACCTCAAACAAGTCTTTCAAAAGAGCAAGTCAACGACAGGACATTGAGCATCAACAATTCGCTGGATTGAATCAATGCTCAATGTCCGAGTGATAACGGCCTTTTTAGGTGGGGAAGAAGCAGCGATAATCGCAGCAAAAGGTTGCCCTCAAGGTGGGGTAATATCACCGCTGTTGTGGTCGATCGTTATGGATGACCTACTGAAGTAGATGACAGACGAGGCTACGCAGATGATCTAGTCACACTGATCAGAGGCAAACATAAAGGCGTAATCTCAAGAATGCTCTGAACATAATAAGCAGATGGTGCGACAAAGAGGAACTCAGAATAAGCCCCACAAAAACCATCATTGTTCCATTTACTAATCGCAGGAAACTAAACCTTAAAGCCTGCCAGTTGAATGGGCTATCTATACATTTTTCTTTTTAAAGGTCGTAAAATATCTATGGGGTACCCTGTATACTTAGTAAATATCTGGGGAACTAGAAACCGCATGTCCGCAAAACTCTTGCTACAGCAACGGCATGCCCCACACTCTTTGGTAAGACATGGGGATCAAAAATTATCTACTGGTCTTATACAATGATAATAACACCCATCGTCACATAATGCATCTCTGGTATGGTAGACGAAAACAAGAAAGAATACGACGCAAAGCCAGCTACAGAAAATGCAGTGGTTAGTAGTAATAGAGGCATCTTTTGACCGCGGCACTTTTGGCCTGGGCACTTTTGTCAACGGCACTTTCGGCCCCGGCACTTTTGTCGACGGCACTTTAGACCCCGGCACTTTTGTCGACGGCACTTCTGGCCCCGGTACTTTTGATTGGAATCTTTTGACATCGACATGTTAAGACTTGATTTTAAATATTTATGAGAAATCATTAATTTAAGCCCCTATTTACATAAAAGCGGATAATTGGAAGTTTGGTTGGTTGCATAATTCATCTGTAAATTCATAAAGCGTTTTAAAATATCAAAGCAGATTTATTGTAAAATATAAACTATTAGAAAAATCCCTGTGGACACATTACAAAGTTTTAAACGTCTTGACAATAGGTAAAAATAGAAAAAGATAGACAAATTTGAAACTTTTTTAATTGAGCAAATACGGTAAATGTTACGGTTTTTTGTAAATTTCATAAGATAAGGATGTTTGGATGGTTGCATAATTCATTTTTAAATACATTGTTAACAACAATAAATATTAAATAATAATTAAATGTGACGGGTTTTTGTAAAGAGTATTAAGCTACACAAAATTCAAGAAAAAAAAATTAAAAAAATCAAAGTAAATTTATTGTGAAATTAAAAACTATTGAGAAAATAGCATAATTCATCTGTAAGTCCATTGTATGCATTTTAAATAATAACAATAAGTGACAGCTTCTCGCGTAGAACTCAATGTAGCCAGCTTAAGAACAAAAAATCCGAAAAAAGAAATTACAAAGTTAATAATGATTATTATAACAGATCTTTTAATTAATCTAATCATTAAGTTCAGCCCCTATTTACATAAAGCGGATAAACATTGTGAAATTACGTGCTAGGAACTTTACGAATTGTGTAATTACGCTACACAAAATTCAAGAAAAAAATAAAAATATCAAAGTAAATTTATTGTAAAATGTAAAAATTCTGAAAAATTACTGTGGACACATTGCAAAGTTTAAACGTCTTGACATAAAGGGTTTTAAGCTACACAAAATTCAAGAAAAAATTTAAAATATCAAAGTAAATTTATTGTAAAATATAAACTATTCAGAAAATCACTGTGGACACATTGCATAGTTTTAAACGTCTTGACAATAGGTGAAAAAATAGAAAAAGATACAGAAAAATTTGAAACTTTGTGGTTTTCCGGCGTTTTAGCAGGCCTTTTCGATTTTCATCGACTCCAGTAATTCCTCATGGACAGTAATTTTTTTTTCACTAGCATCGTAGTTAGTTTGTCTTTCTATATAAGTACAATGTGAATTACCAACTGATTCTTAAAGTATAATAAATGATAATAAATTATTATGCTAATAATAATATCAACTTACTCATCTGTCTAATTCTTGCCAGAAGATGAAGATAGCATTTACGGTCGTGGGGCGTCATTTCGGCATTTTCGAAAACAATTTGTTTGTTTATGTGAACTACAACTTCATGTAAAACAGCAAGATCAGTCAACATATTCGATCGGAATAAATTGTAATTACTGCCGGTGTATCTACACAAACACTCAGGGTTGTGAACTAATTACTTTCAAAGTGGTTAGGTTAGTTTTATAGGAACGCTTAAATTATAATAATCTATGTTAACTAAATATAAACATAAAAATAAATATTATAAAATATTAACATCATTTATGTTTTCTTACAAATTGAGAAAAATAATAAATAATGAGATTTCTACTTATATGTACATAAATCTAATGTTTAATGCTGAAATCTTATCAAAATTTGGTGCTGCGGATTAAGCACATTAAGAGTTCGCTACCGAATGAAATACGCAATTTCTTGCACTTTAAAATTTCAATACCTAATTACTTAATTAAAATATTACTTCCTCAATTAAAAAGTTCAAAATTTTTAGTATCTTACTCTCTTTCAACTATTGTGAAGACGTAAACTTTGTTTAGATTAATTAAAATATCAAATATAATGATGATTATTAACTTTCCTGAATATCTTATTAATGCCAGTGTTGTGGTAACTATTCGTTGCAAGTTCTAAGTTTTCACTTTTTATGTTCTAACTTTTCTCAACAATTCAATTTCTAATTTTAGAGGTTTAAAGTTTCATAGATTTTTACTTTACTTATTACCGGTGTGTAACTTTTCGTCTCAAGTTCTTAGTTTTCACTTTTAAGTTTTAACTTTTCTCAACACTTCAATTTCTCAATTTACAGGTTTAAAGTTTCATAGATTTTTACTTTACTTATTACCGGTGTGTAACTTTTCGTCTCAAGTTCTTAGTTTTCACTTTTAAGTTTTAACTTTTCTCAACACTTCAATTTCTCAATTTACAGGTTTAAAGTTTCATAGATTTTTACTTTACTCGGGTCCTGAATATCTTAAGCCAGTGTTTTGGTAATTATTCGTTTCAAGTTCTAAGTTTTCACTTTTTAGGTTCCAACCTTTTTCAAAATTTCATTTTCTCATTTTAGAGGTTTAAAGTTTTATAGATTTAGTTTACTCATGTCCTGAAGACCTTTTTATGTAACTATTCGTCCCAAGTTCTTAATTTTCACTTTTAAGCTTTAACTTTTTTCAACACTTCAATTTCTCAACTTAAAGGTTTAAAGTTTCATAAATTCTTATTTTTACTCGAGTCATGAAGATCTTTTTACGGTGTATAACTTTTCGTTTCAAGTTCTTAGTTTCCACTTTTAAGTTTTAACTTTTCTCAACACTTCAATTTTCTCAACTTACAGGTTCAAAGTTTGATAAATTCTTATTTTACTCAAGTCCTGAAGATCTTATTACGGTGTGTAACTTTTCGTCTCAAGTTCTTAGTTTTCACTTTTAACCTTTAACTTTTTTCAACACTTCAATTTCTCAACTTACAGGTTTAAAGTTTCATAAATTCTTATGTTATTCAAGTCCTGAAAATCTTATTACCGGTGTGTAACTTTTCGTCTCAAGGTCTTAGTTTTCAATTTTCAGCTTTAACTTTTCTCAACACTGTAACTAAGCGTCTCAAGTTCTTAGTCTTTCACTTTTAAGTTTTAACTTTTCTCAACATTTCATTTCTCTCAATTTTACAGGTTCAAAGTTTCATAAATTCTTATTTTACTTAAGTCCTGAAGATCTTTTTACGGTGTGTAACTTTTCGTCTCAAGTTCTTAGTTCCCACTTTTAAGTTTTAACTTTTCTCAACACTTCAATTTTCTCAGCTTACAGGTTTAAAGTTTCATAAATTCTTATTTTACTCAAGTCCTGAAAATCTTATTACCGGTGTGTGACTTTAGGTATCAAATTCTGAGTTTTCATTTTTAGTCCGTCTCAAGTTTTTAGTTTTTAACTTTTAGGTTCTAACTTTTATAAACATTTCATTTCTCTCAATTTTACAGATTCTAAGTTTCATAGATTTTAGTTTACTCAGATCCTGATCTCAAATTTTTAGTTTTCACTTTTAAGTTCTAAATTTTTCTCAACACTTCATTTTCTCAATTTACAGGTTTAAATTTTCATATATTCTTGTTTTTTTTTACTCATGTCCTGAATATCTTAATGCCTGTGTAACTACTCGTCTCAAGTTCTTAGCTTTCACTTTTTAGGTTATAAGTTTTCTCAACATTTCAATTTCTCAATTTACAAGTTTAAAGTTTCACATATTCTTGTTTACTCAAGTCCTGAAGATCTTACTACCGCTGTGTAACTTTTCGTCTCAAGTTCTTAGTTTTCACTTTTAAGTTCTAACTTTTCTCAATACGTACTTCAATTTCCCAATTTATAGGTTTAAAGTTTCACAGATTCTTGTTTAATCATGTCCTGAATATCTTAATACCTGTGTAACTATTCGTCTCAAGTTCTTAGCTTTCACTTTTTACGTTTTAACTTTTCTCAACACTTCAATTTCTCATTTACTCAAGTCATGAGGATCTTATTAACGGTTTGTAACTTTTCGTCTCAAGCTCTGACTTTTCTCAACACTTCAATTTCTCAATTTATAGGTTTAAAGTTTCATATAGATTCTTGTTTTACTAAGGTCTTCAATGTCTTAACGCCTGCGTATAACTATTCGTCTCAAGTTCTTAGTTTTCATTTTAGGTTCTAGCTTTTCTAAACATTTCACTTTCTCAATTTACATGTTTAAAGTTTAACAGATTCTTGTTTACTCCGGTAAGGCCGTGCGTTCGTCTTTTTTAATCCACAGTAGCAAATTTCATTGAGAATATTTATTTTATTTCCTTTTGATATTACTAAGGCAACTTAAAAAGTAGTTTAAAATTCCTCACAGATAACTATTATTACCGAGTCGTGGTTTATTCAAATATTATATCTGTTTCGGATTGCTTAAACAAAAGAACTCTCACGGCCCTACCGTCACATCTTTTGGACTATCGCACTTCTCACTTGCAGAGATTCCGCTTAATTTCGTATCTAGAAATTGTAAAAAACCAACCCGATTATTTAATTTTCAGTACCTAACAAATGTTCATTGAGATTATTTATTATTTCATTTCCTTTTTGTGGTTACTAAGGCAGCTTGAAAAGTAGTTTAAAATTCCTCACATATAAATATTACCAAGTCGCGTTTCTTCATTATGATTTCTCATAAATATTTAAAATCAAGTCTTAACATGTCGGTGTCAAAAGTGCCGTCGACAAAAGTGCCAGGGTCTAAAGTGCCGTCGACAAAAGTGCCCAGGCCAAAAGTGCCGCGGTCAAAAGATGCCTCTATTACTACTGTGGTTAGCGTGTCTGGGAATAACAGGAGCTATAAATATAACCCCCACGGCAGCACATGAAGCTCTCCCAGAATAGAAAATTAAAACCAAGTGACCGAGTAGGCCATCTCAAAATCCTGGATCTTGTACAGCCAGGAGTGTTGGAAAAACCATTAGATGTAATGCCTAAAGTGTTCGACATCGAAGCACCGTATGAAGTTGTCATAAATGACCGCCACGCAGTTTTAAGCTAGATAGAACAATTAAGTCAAAACTCCTTTATCTGGTATACAGATGGATCAGAAACAGAGCAAAGAACTGGAATAGGCATATATGGCCTGAACAACAGGGCAACAATTTCCTTAGGTACCACCCCAATAATCATGCAGGCTGAAATACTTGCTATAGACCTGTGTGCTCAGGTGTGCCTAATCAGGAGCATTAATGGCAGAAAAGCCTATATTATTAACTTTGCAAAAAGGCTGGAGTTTCTGAGAAAATAATTAAGAAGGGTGTTGAAACAAAAGATCAAGCATGGTCGCAGTTCAGTAAGACTGAAAAAAGCCAATCGACCCCAAAGTAAAATAAAGTACAGTAAAGTAAAAAAATCGTCTGAGTGCGAATCGAACTCGCACACGAAGAGTGTTAGTTTAGTTATACTTTAGTAAAAAAAAAATTATTTTATTTCTATTATTTTTTGTTATAGCGGACACACTCTGTGAAAATTTGAAGTGTCTACCTATTACGATTCAAAAGATACAGCCCTGTGACAGACGGATGGACGATTGGACATGGACGGCATGGATCATATAAGGCGCTTTTGCAAAGCACGGGTTAGCTTCTGTCTGTTTGGAGCTTGCTGTTTTGAAACCTGCAGTACCCCAAGAACAGACTTTTTTTTTCACTACTAACTAGCTTCAGAAAACATAATTATAAATATATCGCGTTTGATGACCTGGACCACAATCGCAACATCGCAACAACAAATACAAATGACAGTGAGCTTTATGTTTAAGTTTTATCATTTCTCTAATATTGTGTGTTATGTAAGGTCTCGACTTTGCTTTTTTGATTAATTTTGGAACTGGAGCTTGGCAAGCGAAAATTTGATATATAATTTGTATGTTCCCATACATATAAAATTAAAATAATTATGCTACTTGCTTTTCATAGATATCTTAGTTAAATTCGTTCCGACCTTTCGCATTATCATTATTATCATTGGAAGAAAAGTTAAACAAATGTGCTAGTAGTGAAAAAGTTGTATACCACGGTTGAGAAGCCTCGCACTATTATTGCCTGCGATACTAGTAGATTACTGTCTCAGGGGGGCTGCTCGGTACCAAGAGCCCCCCTTGGGCTTCCCTGTACAAACGTGACCCCCTTGTTTTAGTTACCGTAACATTTGTATCAGAAAATAATGAAATTAACTGTGCTCATACAGTTGAGGCACACAACAAATTTTTCTTTATTTTTTGAGGATTTTAACCTCAAAATTTCACCATCCTGAATATTTTTTTAAATCAAAAATTAGCAAGCAAGTCAACGTTCGGACAGGACGTCTGTCGGGTCCGTTAGTCATGTGTCATGTAGGTCTATAATACTGAAAACTTGATATTTAGCAATTTTTGTCCCAAGCTATTCAATATTTGGTATCACATTAATAATGTAAATTCGTTGATTGTTTGTGAATAATCTATTACCATAGGCAGTGGTGTGCTAATAAAGTAAGGAACAAAATTTATATTTGCGTTATTTATATCAAACAAAACGCTCGGACAGGTCAATTTTATTTTTTAATTAGCTACCTTATGACAAAAATTTTACTTATGACGTCATCTATTTTTGCACAGTGATGTCATCATTGTTTTTTATTTTCAATGACGACAACTTTTTTTTTTGTTTTTAAATGATAGTTTAAAAAAAAGGTACTATTTTAGATAACTATTTTTCCTTGTTCGAAAATTCTGATATCGCTTTTAGTTGCTGAAGAAATCTCTCTTTAGGTTCAGTCTCATTGTCACCATGATTCTCCAGAAAAAGATCAATTTCAAATTCAAGAGATGTATTTTCAAAGACATGTTCGAACGTGTTAAAAAAATTGAAAAACGAAAGAACTTAACACTTTTTTTCACAGAGAATATTTCTGATGTAAGTGCTGAACATGGAGAGAGATTATAAACGATTAAATACAATGGAGTGGCGTTATCCATTCCTGATATAAAAGCGGATCCCAAAACGAGCAAAATACAAGGAAGGATTAGTTATATTAAAACACATTGTACCAATATGTTTGAATATTTGAACAAATTTAGAAAAAGAAAAAAAAAATCGGTACTTGCACCTAATCGCTCATATCTTTTTGAAATAAAACTTCTATACGGACACTTGACTTGGGGAGTAAGCTAGTGAATGCGTGACGAGAGCGTTACAGAAAGTGTGATGGGCGAAGCGAATGGAAGTGTTTTCTTTAATGCACAATTTTACAATAATTAATTCATATAATTTTTTTTTGTCTTAACGGGATTTGAACCGGCGTCTTCTAGGTTGTGAATTCGCGCTTCACTCCATACACCCATTTGCGTGTGTCAGTTTGGTATGCAATTGCGCTACTTATCTTAATCGCTACACATGATTGCCGACTTTTCGCTGACGACAAACTGAAACATGCATTATCCAATACTGCAGACGGTATTAATTCAGGATTCTCCATTTATAAACTTTCACAATGGCGAACTCAAGTTTTACTTCAGTCGTGTGGTCTAAAGCACACTCTTTTCTTTTCTATATCTATGGATTTTCATGAGTATTACCTTATTCTCAATTTTTATTTTCATCTTATGTTTGAGTCAAGTGGCGATCTTTTTTCCAATTTCTAATCGGTTGAAGATTAACCAAAGATCCGATTGAATAACAACACCAAAAAGATTTGTTAGCAATTGAATTACCTTCAGTATGATAGCTTAGGATGAAATTGGTCCATTGTAACCGGAGATATACCCACAATTATTATAGAATTACCTTTAGCGGAAGTGATTTTGTTTAAAAAACTAATCCTAACTTTTTTAATTGTTAAAATTTAAATATATCTATGTCGAACTTTTTTAATTGTGTTTTTTGTATTTAAAACGTCAATTTACATAAGAGAAAAATGGCTGTAAACTAGTATATTAGATCACAAAGACAGTGAAAGGATAAATTATTGCTTTGAGGAGGATGGGTTTAAAAGAAACATCCCTATTACAGACTGCTTTTGAGACATCAAATGTACTTATTTCGAGACTAGAGACTTTTTTTTAAGCTTTATGAAATTATTAGATATGTTAAAAGAATATTCCTAAAAATCCTAAACGGCGTTAATTAATTCAAATGAACACTCTTCGGTGTCTGATCAGAATTATTTGTTGAATTTATTTATGTAGTTAAGTTGAACTTCTTTCTACCGATATTAATATTGATTCTGGCTTCACATTGCACGTTCTAAAATATACAGTTTTTATAATTTCATCTACAGTTTTGACCACACTGACGGAATTTGAGCTAGATTTAATGTGGCAAATTTAAATTATTATTTATTATTCAATGCCAATGTGAACTGAATTTCATTTAAATAATATAATTAATCAATGAATCATTTTTTCCAGTCCGTATAATAATTGCGGAGATCCGTTTCCGACAATGGAAACTTTTTTTTAATACAAATCCGTTCGTTGTTTCTGCTATTGTGTTATGATTAATAATATAAATATTCTTTACATTACAACTAGCAATAAAAATGTTTTGTAACTTTTAATGTTCAGCTGGTCCAATCACGGGGATTTAAGCCTAAACAACAGAGGTAAATCCGAAATACGCAATATTAAAATATAAAAATAAAAAGGACTGAAATTTTCCATGTTTATTTAACTATATTTAGTTATTTTTTATGTTGCATGTGAAAATAATTCATTATATTGGCAATTTTAGGAAATCCGACTTGTGGGTATACAAAAAACTGATCATAAATAATAATCAACAGTGAATAAACTACCCAAGTTGAATGACTGTTTTCTAGACACATTATATAAATAAGTCCCTTAGGTCTTCATCATTGCAGTCTGAGAGAGTACAATTACAATTAAGACCTGGAGCAGAAAAAAAGTTGCTCCCCAAATTAAAATTACAGCCACAAAAAATCTGTACAGCAACAACCTCACCCAAACTCAATTTCAACTTTTAAACCAGCAAATAACAGTTTAAGCAGCCTTCAACGACCTCCCATAAAGCATCTAGTCTCAAACTAGTAAATAATACGTCCGGACCTACCTCATTCAATTACGGGAATAATTAATCGGTAAGAGTGTAGACCACAAAGCTCGAATTCTATTTAAACACCCTTAATTGGCAGGAGTTTGCGCCCTTTAAGAGTGGAAAAGCGCGTCTTCTCTCAGTTCTCGTCCGCTTTCTCGAAAGTTCAAAGCTCGAAGTTGCCGGTTACGAAGTTTGCGAAGTTTCGACGGAACGGTAAGTTTTAATCATTTTCCTTGTTATAATAACGTTCAAATTCCGGGATCTGACAGATGAATTAATTCTCTACAACCATAGCGACTTTATGACAACTTTTCCTCTTATTCCCTTTTTTCCATAGCTGTTTTCTTTCTTCCTATTCTGTGCAGATTTTCATTCCTATATATTCTTTGCTATTCGAGCTTTGAAGAACCGTATCATAAAAGTTGTCTTGTATTTCCTTCTTGCATATTTTCCTTGATAGTGTTGTTTCTCACATATAGGCGAAGACAAGGCTATGTTATTTCTCTGAATGAGTAATTTAATTTCTATAATTAAAAAGAGGAACTCCAAAAATTACGAATCAGTTGCTAACGCAACATTCATTCTCTAAATAAATCCCTTCTTCGGGTTGTTACCCTCACTTTCTAAAAAACGAACAGGAGCCGAACGTGCTCATTAGTATCAGGTGTTAGTAAGTGTCCACATTCTCTGAATGACTATCTCAATTTTAAATTAAAGAAAGTAAGGTGACAAATGCGCCCCTATAAACTAAAAAACCATCTTCCTTTCTTATTTCGTCTACTCAGTGTAGAATTGAAAAAAAAAAACACCTCAAAATTTAACAACTCGTTCATAGGCCAAAATACGAGATTTATCGTTACAGATTGAAATAAATTTAAAAAGTGGTACCTACTTCACGGATGAAAACAGCGCCAGAAGACATTCGTTTGGCCAAATTGAATTATGCAGTTCAAAAGTAACTCATAAAAGGGGAGAATTTTTTAATTGGAGAATTAAGTATTTTCTGCTTATTAAAGGTGATGCGATAATTTTTGTGGGGACTGTTCTAAGATAGAGAACTCGAGAATGTAAGTAAAAATTACTTCCACATTTTAACATTGAATTAGAATCCAAATCCAACAACAAAGACATGTACAAAAAAAAGTTATTGTGCGTGTAAGCTCCGACGCGCGAGTGGAGTTTACTCTTTAAGTGCGATTGTCAAACTGTTAAAGTTGTGTTAAACTTAAGGAGGTTATAGGAGTTATCAAAATAGAATTTTTTTGCATATCAACCACTATATCTACATTTGAAGAGTATGCGGACAGGTATCTTATTTATGGTGAAACAAGATGCAACGCTAGAGAAGCCGAGCGTCTTCAATCCATCGTCGGTTAAGAGATGATAATGGAGCAAGCGGACATCGCTTGAACGCTTCCCATTTATCAGTGTAGTACTTCAAGAGCAACTATTGCTAGGTCTGCAGGACTATTAGCCACGGGTACAATTTTGTCGACGGTTTCTGCAGCGTGTTGCAGAACCTGGTTTCGGATCAATTATTTTATTTACTGATGAGGCCTGTTTTACTAAAGACGGCTGCTCAATAGTCGCAATAACCACATATGGAACAATCACAATCCTCACGTCAAATGGATCAGAGCAAATCAGTGGGCCGGGATTATTGGCGATTTTTTAATTGGCCCATTCCTGCTTCCACCTCCTCTAAATGATAACATCTCCATACTTATTTTTTTTTTGCAAGGCGTGCTTCTTGAGCTACTGGAAAGTGCAAACGTTCGTATAGACATACAAGAGAGAATGTGGTTCCAACATGAAGGTGCACCTGAACATTTTGCCCGCCACGATCACTTACTTTATCTGATTAGGCTCATAAAGTAGACAAAAGGTGTTACTTACAAAGTGACACTCTTACCTTGTCAATGAATTGTTTCAAATTCTTACTAAATTATTGTTTTCTAATTTATTGAAAGTAAAAGTTTCTTTAGCGAGGAGCCCCATTGAGAAAGGAGGGTCCGAGGGGCCCCATTGAAACAGGGGGGCCGGAGGGGACATGGGTACAGGGGGGCCGAGGAGGTCTCCTTGAGACAGAGGAACCGAGGGGGCCCTTGAGGCGAGGGAGCGTAGCTACCATCGATGTTCATAACTCAATCAAAATGCTTTGTAACTTGCACTATTTGTAGTACAATTTTCTATGCTGGCAGCGATTATATTAGCGTTTATTCGGTATACATTACTTCAGGCCGCGACTGTACGCGATCAAGTGGGGGTGAGTTGCAGCTGGACCGGGTTTTGGAGAGGGGACCGAACAATTATATTGAATGAAATTAATGTATTTTCCTTAAAATTTCACGTATTTTTGACAATACATAATAGTAGAAGAAGCATTTTGTCGCACGCACGGATTTAGAGAAAAGAGTAAGTGCGATAAAATGACTTATAAACAAGTTATCATACAATATTTTTTTCTACTTTGCCACTTTTTATACAAAATAATCAAATTTTACAATCTAGGGCCTTTCGGGGCGGTTGGCCACATTTACGAGGTGCATTAACGGCGGCTATGAAAAGGAATTAAGTTGAAACGTCAATAAATGATTCTGGGTGACTGTCGGATAATGACCCAAAAAACTATAAGATTTTCTATAGAAATGATCATACCAAAATATTCTACACATTTTTACGAAGAGATTGAGGTACGGATGACCACAATCCGTTTGTTCTAAATTTTTTAAAACAACAGAAAATCTTCACAAAAGTTTGACGTTTTAAGGTTGTGAAATCTCCCCATCCAGAAAATGTTTAGAATCAAATCCCGCCGCACAAACAAGTGGACCCCCTTATCCGCGTCATCACTGACCGGAGACACAAACATCCTCAAACATCACAATTATAGTGGCATCAGTCTTTGATAAACGCCATCAGTGTACTTGTTTGTGTTACCAGCTTGACCACCACCACGCAACAAAATCGCGTGCCCCAAAAGCACGTGAAGCCACCCCCCAAAGAAGTGCCAACAATAATGCCAATTCCCATCGATAGCTGTAACTGTTGTTCCCTCTGCCAGCCACTTGATACCTTGACAGCGAAGTATTATAGGTTAGGATTGCCCTGGGATTGCCAAGTTTGACAATATTAAAAAAATAAATTATACAATTTATTGTTAGTAGAATTATTATAACATCGTTTTTGTCTATTATCACACGCAAAACCGTATCGTAATAGCGTCAGTACGAACGCAAAGTAGAAAAAATCCTGTTTGAGAATTTCCACCATTTTATATTTTAATTGACATATTATTTGGCATTTGTAAGTGGAGATTAAGTGCACGACATACGTTTTTGGAATCATGGATGACTCGATTACAAATTATCTTGATCGCTCGATACATTTATCTTAATGCTTTTGTCAAATAATAATTATTAGCAGCATTTTGGATGTAATTTTGGATGTAATCAACATTAGAAGATCTCTAAAACAAATACAGATGCAGAGAAGAAATGAACACCAAGGATTTTTTAAATATTTTTCTCTGACTTACCAAATGGTTCTAAATAACACCCTGTATAAAAATTTGGTACTTGATACTTAAAGAAAAACAATAATAAAAGATTTAGGAGATTCGGTTTCTCACTCAGTCTGTATTCGTTTTCACATACGAATAGTAATATTTTATCAATTTGTGAATTAACCTTTATAGGCCTTTTTAAGCTCTACAACTTTTCTATACGAAGCTTTCGTATATCTCTTATCGCTAAAGCAGCGTACGTAAAAAACGAATTCTAGCAACAGACTTACGTTGCAAAAGTGGTCTCCACGAAAAGCCCTTTTATTTTAACAGTATAATATACAGCCTATGTCCACCCTGAACGTCCATTCTAAATATTGGTAAATGAATTTTTGAAATTGGAAAAGTAGAAGTTTTGGAAATCACTTAGACAAAAGCTTCTCAGACACACATGGCAGAAGAGAGCGCGGGGTCAGAGGTGGCGTGACGCTGTTTTTCGTGACTGATATTCAATCAGTTTTACTACCCAATCGCCGCTATAAATGTGTTACACATCAAAAATTAAGTCAGCTACCCTCTGCAAGAAATCTACCGACTGGAAACAATTTAGTTCTAATATCCTCAGTTAATGCCACAGATACCATTAACAACTAGCCAAGACATTGAAGAAGCAGTAGAACATCTTACAAAAGCGACGCAAAATGCTGCTAAACTATTCTGATTTCATTAAGACAAGAAAAAATAGGCAATACAAGAAAACTAAGGAAAATATGGCAATTAACTCGGGCCACAGATGATAAGACAAATTGCAAACCTTTATTTAATTAATTATTAATCTGTTTAATGTATTTAGATCGTTTCCACGAGAAATTTTGCAGGAGGAGGAGGACGCTCTGATACAGCTCGCCATAGTCGCAGAAATGTCCCTTAACATGTTCAAATATCACGAAATCCTGATTGAAGATTGATTGAAGTTCATATCAACAAGGCTCCTGGTTATGATTTAATCAAAGGGATCCCCCTGGAGCCCATGAAACCCGAGGGGACTCCCTGGGCCCCCATGTCCATGTTCTGATAGTTATTCTGCTATTCGGGGCGGAGACAAATCCAACAAATCAAAGATCATAAAAATCGGTCCAGCCCAAGGGGGGCCCATGTCCATGTTTTAATAGTTATTCTGCTATTCAGGACGGAGACAAATGCAAAGATCAAATATCGTAAAAATCGATCCAGCCGAAAGGGGCCCTCTGGGCCCCCATTTCCATTTGAAATATTGTTTACCACCTATTCTCATACCTACCAAATATACAATAATTTCAAAAAAATCGGTCCAGCCCAAGGGGGCCCCCTGGACCCCCATGTCCATGTGAAAAATGGTTTACCACCTATTCTCATACCTACCAAATATACAAAAAAAAAACACATAAAAATGGGTCCAGCCCAAGGGGGTCCGCTGGGCCCCCATGTCCATGTGAAAAATAGTTTACCACCTATTCTCAGACCTACCAAATATACAAAAAAAAATCATAAAAATCGGTCGAGCCGTTTCGGAGGAGTTCTACCACAAACAGCGTGACACGAGATTTTTATATAAAATATTAGATTTATCGTAATCGTAAGAACAGGACACTTCCCTTCCCAGTTGATACCAAACTAACAATTGGGTTTTTGACAGATGCATGCAATACTAGGCAGTTCTATGGGAAACAAGGAGCAGCATGGTCTCCACTTGTTATCATGGAATCTGGCGTCCCCCATGGAAGCGTACTGGTAACTCTTCTATATTTAGTTCTTGCAGCTGATCTACCAACTTCCATGAAGATAGAAATGGCGAACTTTGCAGACGATACTGCCATAATGCCATCCCACCCATCCTAAACTTCCATTCCACATCCTACAAAACTACCTTACCAAAGCATAGTTGTGGCTAAGAAAATAGGGCATCAAAGCAAACACTTCCAAATTTACACCTGTTACTTTTACTCATCGCAGGAAGTAATGCCCACCAGTGAAACTGTGTAAATCCACCCAACCACAGAAGAATGCAGTTAAATACCTGGGTCTCCAATTAGACAGAAGACTGATAGAGCAGACACATAAATGTCTCCAACTAGACTTACAACATCGCAAAATGCAGTGGCTACTAGGTCGTAGGTCACACATGTCAATGGATAATATGCTCCTCCTATAACACAGGTAGACAAAAAAATATTTTTTCTTTGGGTTTCTGTTTTGATGCATAAAATAAAACCAAAATATCCCTTTTCGACTTTTCGAAGTTTGCTTTTCTGAGTTTTACATCGATAAGTAAGTTTTGAAGATTTTAACTGAATTTATGAGCAACAAGTAGCAGCACATTAAAGCAAAATGGCGCAAAGTTGCATATCATTTGCGTAGGGCACAGTAATGAGTGTTTACTCTATCAGCTGCAACAACCATTGTAGAGTGTCACTGAATCAAAAATGGCGTCAGGACAATGTAATAATGATGATTCATTCTGTTTTATTTCGGTGAATTTATCAAAGTAAGAAGCACAAATTTTTCTTTGGTAACAAATATAAAGCATTGTGGAGGTTATGATGCCTATTTTACGAAATCAGAATTGAAACATAAAAATGCACGCCTCATTTCTCCTGTGTTAATGCAAAAATACTTTAGAAGGTAAAAAAATAAAATTTTGTGCATACTATTTATTTTCGTAACTTGAATAGTAAATGAATGTTATTATACGGAAGAATCATCGGAATTAATGCCAATTGGCCTCGTTTCTAATGATTTTTCTGAATTAACAATAAAATCCAAATATTCACAAAAAATAAAAAAATTACACAAAATATTCATTTTTCAATTTTAATGTACATTGTGCAACACCTACAAAAATGTTTAGCCTTATTAATTATAATTCTTGAATAAAAGTGACTCAGATGTATAGTGAAAATTTGTTTAATAGTAATTTACAATAATATTCTGAGAAAATGGGTAATTTTCCTCAAAATTTGAAATATCGCTCTGGTTTCTACAAAAGAAAACTTTGACTAAAAAAACTATTTTTCCCTTTATTAATTACGTAAGAGAAAGCAAAATATTTAAAACTCAAACCCAAAAATCGTGTTGAGCGGTGTAATAATTGACTGTATGTTCGTACGGATTTGGCTTGAGATCATTTGAATTCTTCTTATTCCCCCAAATAAACGAGAATATAATGAAATAGTAGTAGAGTTAGTTCCTCTTGAAAACAAAAATATTCCTTGAATTATTGAAAGGGTTTTATCAGACTGCATAAATTTTCATTTCAATACGTACGCATCATAACCTAGTTTGTTGACGCAGTTTTCATTCATGATAATTAATACGTGCTTTGTTTAATCATTCGTTTGTAATATTCGATGCGGGGCTTACGCGAGTTAATCAAATGCTGAAGGAATATGCAATAATGAATTTATAACAGCGGCGTCGGTTTTCCATACCAAAAAGTAATTAAGAGGAAAATATTCAGCTAATATTATTGCTTTAAACTGAGTGTAGATACACACTCATGTAGATATTATATTGTATGAAAATAAATGTTAAATTGGCTGCAAACTGTAAAGATTAAAAATATTGAATATCTTGAAAACACTGCACTGCAAAAGCGTCGCGTTTCAGAAAATAGCGCAGTTGTAAGAAAAAAAGTTCAAATAAAATATGTAGAGAACAAAATTGTGCATAATTTTAGTTCTATGTATTCATTTTTTGTTTGCGACCAACAGTTTCCGTTCTACGGGGCGCCAAAGTTGGGGGTTGATCTGAAAATTCCAACAAAATCAAATTTTTAGCGCGGATTACTGACCGGCAAAATTATCGCATCACTTAAAAGTAACACAATTTTGACTAATCGGTACCATACCTGATACCACAATTCAAGGGAGAGAATAGCAGGCGTATAAAAGAAACTAAGTAGGCGGTGGTAGGCAATTATGACAGATTTAAAACCAATAGGTTCACAATTAAACGTCAAATTGTCGAAATTAGTTACATTTTTGAGAAAATAAAAAATAAAGTTAAATCCTTTTTTTTTTTCAAACAGTGTAAGTTAGCAGTCGATTTTCAGTTTTGATGAATTTTATTCTAAATACAGTAACTTTTTTAGTCCTTCTGCAAAAAACATGAACAGAGAAAGTCGTCATTTAACATCAGAACAGGCCGCAATGGCAGTAGCTCTACTGCGTGACGGCAGAAGCCAACGCTACATAGGTAGATTTCTTGGGGTAAATCAATCGACGGTTTCCAGAGTTGCCAGTAGATATCAGGAGACTGGCGAACACAAGCGCAGAACCGGACAGGGCCGTAAAAAGGCCACATCACAAGTTGATGACCGATTTGTCTTGCTAAGATCGTTGCGGGATAGGCATCTAACTGCTCCACAGCTTCAAAATGCTCTTCGAAATGCCAGAAATGTTGAAGTTAGTGAGAGAACAATAAGGAGGCGACTCAGGGAAAGTGGAATGAGTAGTAAAAGGCCAGCGCATGGGCCTCTGCTTCTCCCAAAACACAAAAGAGCTAGATTACAATTTGCTCATGATCATGTCCATTGGAGAGCTGAGGATTGGGGAAAAGTATTGTTTACGGATGAGTCACGTTTTGCTCTAAATTCATCTGATGGTCGTTTGAGAGTGTGGAGAAGACCAGGCGAGCGTTATTTAGAATGTACAATGGTGAATCGGGAAAATTTTGGTGGAGGATCCCATATGGTGTGGGGAGGAATTAGTATGCAGGCCAAGACAGATCTCGTCCTCATCGCTGGTGGTGCCCTAAATGCACATCGGTATATTACTGAAATTTTAGAACCTCATGTGGTACCATTCGCACCATATGTAGGGAACGATTTTCTTTTCATGCAGGACAATGCTCGTCCGCATATCGCTAGGGTCGTGACGGATTACCTGCATGAGGTTGAAATACCAAAATTAATTTGGCCAGCGCGAAGCCCAGACTGCAATCCCATTGAACATCTTTGGGATGAACTTGCACGGAGAATTAAGATACGTCAAAATCGTGCTGAAACGCTAAACCAGCTAATTGTAGCGTTAAATGAAGAATGGGAACAAATCGATCAACACGTTATCCAAAGACTGATTCTCAGTATGCCACGCAGAATGGAGACAGTTATTCAGGCTCGAGGGGGCAACACCAAATACTGAAACTTGTGTCAGAGTAGATATGCAGCCAATAAAAAATTTCGAACTTAAAAATTAACAGCACAAAATTTCTATTCTTATGTTACTTTGGAAAGTTATTCTATTTCACCTATCCATTCGTTCATTGTTTTGTTTTAATTTATTTATTTACTGTAATAAGCGTTCTTTTAATTTTAAATTAAGTTTCTATATGAGATTATCGGATGATGCGATAATTTTGCCGGTCAGTGTATACAGTATGTCCCCGGATTGAGTTTACAAGAGGAAAATATTTTTAATTTTTGACTTTACGCCAAAACCTCAAAGGAATAAGATTTTTTGCTTGTCCTGAAACCATCAAATCTGTAATTAAAACTTCATTATTCTGACCGAGTTGAAAGAAACGTATATTTTTCTCTTGATTTTGGACTTGGTAATAATTAATTTTAATCTTAAAGTTTTCTTCTCACGAAGGCAAGCTATCGTTTTGGGGTAGAATTGTGCGCAGAAATGGATGGGGGGTTAATTGAATAATGATTGTTCTTGTTAAAAATTAGTTTTTTATGTTAAAGGTGTTTCTTTGAGTTGCCATTTTTTTATTAAATTAATTTTAATTTATTTAAAATAATTTTTTTCACAAACATTTTTGTTATTTAACTTGCGTAAAGTCATTTGTCAACGTGACATCGTTGTCAAAAAAATAAAATCGCCAATGTGGTGGGATTTAAAGAGCAGAGAAAAAAATTTAAAAAGTCCAAAATTAAGAGAAAAATTAAGTTTTCTTTCCAAGTTTTAATTACAGATTTGCTGGTTTCAGGACAAGCAAAAAATCTTATTTCTTTGAGGTTTTGGTATAAAATCAAAAATAATTTTTTTTTCCTCTTGTAAACTCAATTCGGGGACATACTGTATACTGGGTTATTCACGAAATGATACGACCCTGACGAAATTTTCGATGCAAATAACATTGCATTTGCACAGGTTACATGGATTGAAAAAACAATTTCTTTTAAAACTAAAACATACTGTGCACATTAATTTATTAGATGACATTAGATACTGTCAGTGTCAACCAGTGTCAACTATTTTGACCTTACTGTTGTTTTGGTAATAATGTATTCCAATGACGAGAAAACCGACATGCTTTTAATTTATGGCGAATGCAGAAAAAACGCTTCTTTTGCTGCTAGGGTTTATGCAGAGCGTTACCCTCAAGGAAGAGAACCAACAGATAAAAATTTCAAAAAATTAGAGGCACAGTTGAGACTGAATTGGCCTCCAGTTACTACGCCTAGGGAAAGGACTGCAACTGGGGAACATAATAAAGTAACCTTTTTAGAGATGGTGACACAAGAACCACATATTGACCAGAAGGAAGTGCCACAAATGGTTGAGATAAGCCAGGCATCAGTATGCCGAATTTTGAGGGCCAATAAATTCCATCCTCATCTTGGTTCAAGAACTAAAAGTAACCGATTTTCCCAAAAGGTTAGAGTTATGCCGTTTCTTCAGAGAAAGAATCCAATTTAATGAAAACTTTTTGAAAAATGTCTTGTTTAGCGATGAAGCTACTTTTAGCAATAACGGGGGTGTAAATTAGCATAATTGTTAGTACTATGCTCAAGACAATCCACATTGGATTCGGGAAGGACACTTCCAAAATATTATTTCCGTTAACGTCTGGTGTGGAATTTTAGAGGTGAAATGTCCTTACAAGTGGATAAACACCACGCCCCTGAGCGAGGATCTCAAAAAATAGAAAAGTACATTATCGAATTTCATGATGAAGACATCAAGATCATGATAACTATCACCAAATTCAAGGGAAATTGCACTTTACGGCCAGAAATAACTACTTTTAATCAGTTTTTCCCTAAAACACCAAAAACAATTTTATTATAACTGCCAACGCACGTTTCGCCAACAATGTTGGCATCATCAGGGCGATGAGTAAACTAAACTTACATGCTACGTACCGCTCTATGTATACTCTAACGGGTCGCATCCCCACCTGTACTGTTCAAAAGTGGGAATAGTGCGGAAGAGGGGATCGGGCCTTTGTCGCTATTAAAAACACAATTTCTGTTCTTATGTATTTCTAGACTTTCGTAAATGTCTAGAAATTTACAATTATTTACATTTTTAACTAATTTAACACAAGTTATGTCGATGTGGTGGTCATGTTCAAAAATATGTTGAGCTACACTTGATTTTTCGAATCTACCAAATCTCTGATGAGCAATGTGCTCTTTAAATCTAGTTGAAATTGATCGTCGTGTTTGCCCAATATATTTTTGATTACAATCTTTACATTTAATTTCATAAATTCCCGATTTCTCCAACTGATCAATTTTATCTTTTGGGTTTCCCAAAATACATTGAAGACTAGGCCCAGAAGTGTGTACCACTTTTAAGTCTAGTCCACTGAAGATTTTTGCCAAACCCCTGGTGATCGAGGGGGCATAAGGGATTGTCACAATTTGTGACTTCTTCTTTTGATCAGTTTAAAAAGTCGAAGATTCAGTGACCATTTTCTTAAAATTAATCCTATTTATAAGCTTATGTATTATACCACTGTCAAACCCATTACATGCTGGTATTGTCTACGATTTACAGCAATATGGGTGGTCTAACCCGGGCAACGCCGGACCTTCTGCTAGTATAGAATAAAAAGCTAAATGACACAATCTGTTTAACCTGCACGTGTTAACCGCAGGTGGTGACTTTAAAATCTATTTTGATCTCTACCGTTAAAGCGGCAAGAGCAAGAACATGCACGTGTTCATGCACACCTGATTTCAACACGTGCGGCACGGGAGGTGGAAGTCTTTGGACATTTTCCACTGTGTACTTTAGGGCGGGTCCTTCACACCGGCCCTCCCCACTCCCCGAGAGTGCTGTTCTTTTAGTTAGTCGTAAGATTAGTAAGTAAGCAGTTGAAGCAAGTGACGATACTGACCTGGGAGAGTAAAATACGCATTAAAGTTAAACACAAAAATTCTGCCGTGTTTTTATTTAACAGAGAAAATAAGTGTTCGCGGCAACTACCACCAAAAGGGTAATATACAACAGTCTAATCAAAAGCACTGCCATTTATGGCAGCGAAGTGTGGGAGATTACAAAACAAATTGAAGAACGAATAAAAGCAACAGAGATGGAGTACTGGAGGAGGTGCTGTGGGCTAACAAAACTAGATCGCATAACAAACGCCGAAATTAGGACAAAAATGAATGTAGAAAAAAATATGGGATATTGAAACAAAAAGACTCAAATGGTACGGGCATCTGAAAAGAATGTACGAAAGCAGATGGACAAAAAAGATTCAAGATGGGACCCAGAATGAAAACAGGAAAAAAGGGAGACCACGGCTTGGTTGGATGGACTGTGTGAGAAATGCTATGCGACAAAGAAACCTGCAGGAAGAAGAATGAGAAGACAGAAAGGCATGGAATAGGGGATGCGAAAGACGTCTAATAGATGACGTATACAATATTATATATTACGCTTACAGGAACGTTATGTAATAATTTTATTGTACTCGTAATAATAATAAAAAAATATATTACAACATTTACATTATTCACACTATTTGCAACTTAGTACTTTAGCGGCACGTCTCGTATTATTTATTTACACATCGCGCGGCACTGTGGATAGACAAAGACAACTGTCTGACTCGTTCTGACTAGTACTAGTAATTGATGACTAGTTACTGTTACACTTCCTAAAAAGGTACTATACCGTGGTCGGCCAAAAGATATAGTAATAAAACTAAGAGGTGTGACATGCCGGCGCAAAACGATGTACGCCGAAGCCTGATTTACATTCACGAAATGTAAAATAGAGCGGGGGCACCATACGGGTTGCATAAACTGCGATCAGCGGCTTGTGGAGAACCTGTTTTGGGATAACGATATCAAGATAAGCAGGAAAAACACGTGAAACGGAAAGAAAAATACACGGAAGGGCAGCAGTCGGCGTGGTAGGAATGAGTCACGAATAAGTCGTAACGCAAATACAAATCCACAAAACCTCTCCTATGTGCATTTGGCTTTCTCAAATATGCGCTCTTTTTGAATCAACCAATCACAATGTGTTATTTGAAAAACGCGGGCAATGTGGGCGTTTTTATTACTATATCTCTTGGCCGACTACGGTATAGGTTGAATCGTTCTCGAGATATGTGCCGATGAAAATCTAGTTCAAGCAAATTAGACTTTTTAGAAGAAATAATTTATAAAGTTTAGAAATTTTGGTTATGAACTCCCAGCAGACACCCAAATAAAAATCCGAAGAGTTCCCACTCTCCCGGGGGGCTTCATCCATCAGTTTTGCCCAAAAAACCGATCCCGAACGTCATGAAGCCTTTCTGCCTTTTTCTTGCAAACGGTAACCTCGATAAAAAAATGTTATAAGACTTATGTTCTTCATTAGATTCTGCACAAAATTAGTCTCATAAAGTTTTTGCCTATCTCCCACCCACCGCTCATCAATGACGTTGGAAAATGAGCTTAGTTTTCAGCGTTAAGGCAACTCCCGTCTCGAAAACCAGTAGTGGGAGCAACAAATGTGTAGATACAGAATTGTAAAGCAGTTTTTCTGTACAAGGTCCATATTGAATAAAACATTTGCAATAAATTGTTATTGGTCAAAAACGGGGGTGGACTGAGTTTTGCCTTTGCGCTGAAAACTATACTCCTTTTTCAATGTCATTGAAGAGCGGTAGATGGGATATATGAACTTCATGATGACGAATTGGTACTTGGCTATTTTCAACAAGATGGGGCTACAGCACATTCAGCAAGGACCACAATAGCTATGATACAAGAGTTCTTTGATAACAGACTTATTAGTCGGAACACCTCCGAGATCTTGTGACCTTACACCTACGGACTTTTTTTTATGAAATAAATAATAATCCCGCGCACGAGGAATGTTTTGATAAGATGAAAACAGACATAGAATTATGTAAATTTATACCCACTAGTAAGCTAATTTTATTTCCACCAGGCACTTAACTTTTAATAATGCACTATAACTATAAACTTTTTCACATGCGACTTTTTATTACCGAGAACTTGTCCAGATTACCACTAAAAGACCTTAATCACATAAAACTAAACTATGCCATAATTTTTACTTATTTTTATAAGACCCGAGTCTGCATTCGAAACTTCTTACTGTTAAGTAAAGCTGGCCATAAATAAAGATTAAAATAAATTTCAAATATCCGATTGGGGGAATTTTCCCTCTTTGCTGCACAAACAAATGTGGTGATAAAGCTCCCGGAGAGAAATGGCAGAACAAAATTGTCGTGTAGTTTCCTTGTAATTGAAACAATGTTGGAATGTTTTCATCCGGGAAACAAGAACATGATTTGCAAAATGACGAATAAACTCCTAAAGCTGCAGAGAGGATTGTGGGGTTTAACCGGTAAAACTCTAAGCAAAATTGAGATGGAGAGGGTTTAAAAGTTGAATTTAGTTTTCAGTTATTCATATCAGAAAACTTTCTTAAAGTGGATGTTTTTAAGAAATTGACCAAATTCTACATATAGCCAGGAAAAGTTACGTATATTTAGAATAAAATATTACAGATATTTCATTTTCAAGAACTCCAAGTTATACAACTAAATTTCAAAATGGCACTTCGAACAGCCATCAAACGATAATAATTTATAGAAACCCATATTCACCTAATTAAATTTCACCGCTATAAAATTACAACTTTGTTGGCATGCTCCATTTTTCAGTCTGTATTTACATTATTGCTTCATCGGTCTGTTTGTTTACCAAAAGCTAGAACTACATGTACATATTAACAACATACTAACGTAACTCCGAAGCGCTCAATCGATTACAAATTCTACCCACACCCAAGCTGATAAGCTTTCAAAAACTAAATTTACCTCACAATTATCATTTTGAACCTCATTAGCTATGCATTAAAGAAATTTCTCTATAAAAACTTTAATTAAATTCGTTAAGTTTCCCCAAAACTGTGATGAAAGCGGGTGACAAATTTATTGTGTTTTTAATTCCGCCCCGGTTGAATATTCAAACACAACACTGAAACTGCTTTGTTTATTATTTAAAAATATTCTTAGCACACTTTCGGAGTAACTTCCGTAAATTTTTTATGCCCTGAATAACATCGACTTTATCTTGGAGGGGCTGTGGATGGTAAATGTAAACGAAATGGAGACACAATGATAAAGATCGGGTGTCTTTATTCTTCTTCTTTTTTGCAATGTGTTTAATCTCATCGGTTACAAATTATTTAATTTGCAGACTTAAAATACTCTGCGTGATATTTACCGAGGTCGGATTTCTCTTTAAAAAGCCATTTGCGTAATGATTAGATCTTTGATAATTAGAAAAACATAAGTGTCGTTAATTTAGATTCTTCTGGTTTGTCTATCTAAAGCGCTAAAAGTAAAAACGATCGTTTCGTTAAGATGTAATGTTGGAAATTCAGTTTTCCGACCTGAAGAGGTAGAAACCTGGAAGCTCAGACGTCTAGAGAACTTGTGCATGTAAATTTCGAATTTGCATCTAATTTTGTTTTACATTTGAGCAAAAAGTAAGCGATCTATAACCAGCGATTTTTGAATAAACATGTCACTTAATGAGAGCAGAATCAACGTCAGAGCACAAAAAAACTAATTGCACTATTCTTTAATTTTTATCAACGTCAGCAAGGAATCATAATACATTTCGCTCTTTCTATGGTCTTAAAATCGCAATACAGTTCCTCATTTATTACTGATTTTAATTTCTTCATAATAGGAATTTTTGACAATCCTAACAATAACGGTTATTTTCAATGTCAGCTCGGGAATTAATTGTTGAGAATGTCATTAAAATGGACAAATTATCACTTTGATACTTTTGCAATTTATCTCTGATAGAACCCATTCAAAATACATTTTTTATTTTCTCTCAATAATATTTCAGTCCTAATCAATGTCATATCGATTCTGAAAATAGTGGAAAATATTTTTTTTGATTTGTCTTTTTTTTAATATATATCTACTTAACGCGGAACAATTTTTAGATTTTCTTAATCTTGCCATCTCATAGTACTTTCCAAAATAACAGTGAAAATGCAACAAAATAAAAAATTACCTTAAAATAATAGCACAGATATTAATAGTAATTATACACCAAGGTAGAGAAGCCATTTTTCTTAGCAGAGCTATTTTATTTACCAAGATGCGAAGCATCGCGATAAATAAAAGTGCGAGGCTAAGAAAAGGCCTCGTAACCGTGGTTTATATACTATTTTTTCACTACTACCACATTTGTTTAATTTTTCTTCAAATGATAATGATGATAATGCCAAACGTCGGAACGAATTTGAGATTATCTATTTTTTGAGACTAACATTTCTTAGTCAGAGACCGGATTTTCATGTTTTTTACATGAATTGCAGTAATTAATGGTAAATATTTACAACTGGTGCAATTTGTAAAAATCGAAGGGCGCTGTTGTTAAGGTGGTAGATAAAATAATACACGGTCTCTTCAATTATTAACTACTAGTCTATAATTAAATGATTATTAACTACTAGGAAAGAAAAACAATTTCACACATCTACTACAACCTATATAATCGTACATTCTCCAGCTAGTAGTGAAAAAAATTTATTAAACACCAACAGGTAAAAAGAAAATCACGGATTACTGATAGTTGTTAGTGGTCTTAACAATTATTATCCTCCGGTGGTTTCAAGTCCTTATATTTTTGTCTTCATGTAACTGCTAACTACACAACACCATATTATCTAAAACGCCTCGCTTACAGATTTAGGTGTTACTGGAACGGAATGTGTGCTTTAATGCGTTGCTACTGGAATAAAGATAAGGGTCGGCATAAACAGAAGATTAGGATGTTACTACACTTCCCTTGAAACCTCTTATTTTCATCGCTGTTTTAAAAGAAACAAGCTAGTATTTTTACTATCTCCCAAACTAACTTTGACCCAATTTCCGCGCAAGTTTTCTTAGAGTCCCGAATTGAAGACAGTCTAGTAAACTTTTTCCTTTGAGCTTATCATGATTCAGCACACGTGCAACGTAATTCATGCAACGTTTGTCCGCATTAGGATAAGCTCTGCAAATACTTATGGAAATTGTGGAATTCCTCACGGTCATCCCGAACCTTTTACGTTATTAGGAGAATCACTTCAGCATAACATGTATTAAATTAACTTAACAAACCCGAAACTACACGTCCCAAATCTCGTTTCAAATCAGCATTAAGCCACATCTGCACGCCCCGGATAAATGTCCCAAACTCAACCCACAAAATCCAATTTTTTAAGCCACGAATCAAATTAATCGGACGAAGAAAGAAGCACTTCTGTATTAATTATTATCCAGATCGGAGAACCGCGTGGGTGATAATGGTGCCGCGAGATAAGGCCGAGACACTGAAACTCACTTCTGGTATCGTAATGTGAGCGATCCATTTCAAGAATTGTGCTGTGATCGCCGGATTATTTCGTGTGACCTAATTCGAAAGTGGCGTGAAAAGTAGAGTTATTTTTGTTCGGAAGATGACTGTGGATGTTGCAATAAGTGTAAGGTTTGTGGCGTTTGCCCGGCGCATCCACCATTTTTACGAGGGTCGTGGGTCGGGTTTTTGTTGCTTTGGGGACAGTAAATGTCAGTTTATGTGCTGTGTAAAAGCATTCAATTTTGCAAGAAAGGCTGTTTTATTTAGTGGTCTACCTGCCAATAGAGTGGTCGTTATAGTACGCAATGTAATTGCTTTTTGTGAAAACGATTTTGATTTTGACAAATTTACTTTCTGCTGGAGGAATCGGTCAGAAGGTTAAATAAAAATCTTTCAATATTGAATAGATGTTGAAAACAGAAATTAGGAACGGCATATATTTGTAAAAATGTTTTTTGAGATATTCTTACCTTACTTGTAATTCCTTCCTTTAACTGATTTACTTCCACTATTTCAACTTTTAATGTTCCATTAAATCTTTCAGATACCATTGAGTGCTTTACATCTTGTTGGATTGATTTTAATTCCTCGTGAATTTTTTTATTTGCGTCCTAAAATCCTTCCGTTTAGTCATCGGATGTTTTAATTTTCTGATAAAATCTGATTTCCCCCTTTACTAGTAAAACAATCTTAACTAATTCGAAGTGACACAGTTAAGACGTCTGAAAAATTAAATTATGAATTGCCATTTTCCCTTTTGTTGGAGCACAAAAGTAGAAATATAGTGGGAATCATATTTGATTTAGAAAGCAATAATTTTCTCATGTCTAATATAAAATAAGTTCAATTTCAATGGTGTTCATCGCAAAACAAATAACATTTTTATCATATTTGACATTGCATTCCCGGAAAAATATTACACGTCGCAAAATGCTTCTCATACCAAATAGCTCACAGACATTTATAGTCGTTGAAATTTCTATTAGTTTGAATTGTATTGTTTTAGATATTTAGTTAAAGAAAAACAATAACGACTATTTCCTATTTATAGAATTTTTATTCATCTACATTTTTAAAAATGGGAGCACAAATAATGCTTTCTGTGTTTATCAATAATATAATCATTCGACTAAAAATAACCTACACGTTTGGTAAAACAATTGCGCTTCCAAAGTTTCCTAGAATAAAACTACACTGACATCCAAAATTGTAGCATCCAAATTACCTGTAATTTTTATTCATGGATTCAAGCAATTCTTTGTTCTTTTCGTCAAAATGAAATAAAAAAATTAATTTTGAATTTATCATTTTCAGGACAGTTTAAGATTTAATACAATAAATTATCATGAAAAATGTTGTATTGTTATTGTGCTATTCCTAGTTTTTTAAGTGTAATTAGGAGTAGTGTAGTGGTAGTTTTTTAGTACGGCTTCCAAATTGTGGATTAAGGATGTCAGTTTTGAAATTTGAAATTTAGATTTCATATACCAAATGCAGTTTTTGGGTTTCAGATTACAAATTCTTGAATTCGAGATATCGCATTTTCATATTAGATGTGAGAATATAAATTTCGGATTGCAGATTCTGGATTTCAGGCTTTAGATAATAAATTCCAGATTTCCAGGTTACACATTCCTGATTGCAGATTTCCTAATGGTTCCCTAATCAGTTCCTAATTCAAATTTAAAATTGTTGGTTGTTAATATAACATTCCAGATTTTGGATTTCATAGAATTCATAGAGATTGACAGAAAAATTGTAGGTTACCATTTCCAAATTTAGATTTCAGGATTTCAGTTTGCCATTTCAGCATACAGATTTCAGATTACATATTATCAGATATTTCATATTCGAATTTGCGCGTTGTTGATGGAACATTCCAGATTTCAAATTTCCTGTAGCATATTCTAGATGACACTTTAGACTAGATATTAGATTCTAAATTTCACATTCCAGATTGCAGATTTCCAGTTTCAGATTCCAAATTACTGGTTGTGGATATCACATAGCATATTATTTCGGAATTCATATTTTAATTTTGAGGATACAGATTTCAAATTTCAGATATTACATTCTAGACATTACATTCCAGTCTCTAACTGCATGTTTTCAGATTCAGAATGCAGGTGTTTCATATTTGAAATTGAAGGTTATTGATGTCACATTTATTTCACTAGTTACGCAAATATTTAAATCTGTGATAGTCCCTAATAGAGACCTAGAAAATATTTCCAAATGTAAAAAACTGAAGATATATGACTTTAAAATTTACGCGAAAACTGATTGAGGACCGCTACATGATTGAAAAACTATTAAACAAAAAAGGACTTTTTTTCTTAATTAAGTGCGATTAAACGACTTGAATTAATTACTTTCAGCTTTACTTTGACTGTTGACGGTGCACTAAATTTTCTTAAAATGTCTTTAATTTCAATTACTGACATTACCGATATTATTATGACCAACGGTGAAACCCGTGGAAACCCTCCTGCGTGGTGTGCGTACACGCAGGTGTACAGTGTGCGATTTATTAGAAGAATGATTAGTGGACGTTCCTTTGAACATAAACCAACAAATATAGTTCTTAAATGACAGAGCTCCTCTCCATAATATCAGAGTGGCTCGATAATAATTTCAAAGAAAGGTGGATTGGAAGAAATGGTCCGTTATTGTGGTCCCCACGTTCTCCAGATTTAAATCCATGTGATTTTTTTGTGTAATTTCAAATGCAGATTGAAAATGCGGCAGAGACAATTCGCGAAGTGCCAGATATTTTTGAACAAGTGGATATCTATGTCGCGCATTTAGAGGATTTTTCTGAATTCAAGGTAAGATTTGCATGCGTAAATATCAACGTTTTATGGAGCTACTAAAAACCTACACCTTTTTTGTTCGAGTCATAATAATTTTACATTGTAAGGTTTTAATTTTGAAAAACCGAACAATGTAATAGACCTACCACGAGATTTGTATTACGTTTTTTGGACGACAATTATTTAAAAATCTCAATAATAAATAAATTTGATTCAAAAATTGGAGCTTGACAACTGACTCACAGCTGTTGTGACAGTTCTCATCGGCTAATGTCACAATAGTCATCCGTTGGCAAACAAAAACTGCAAACATCTATTAAATGGAAAACAATTTATGGAAATATTTTACTGTAAACAAGTATTCTGTTACATAGACTTAATTATGGTGAGGACAGTTTTCTTCTTAAATATAATATGTAACAGCCCAGTGTTTTTCGTTGATTTAACCGCATCGTTTGTAATGAACACCTTATTAAGCATCCGTCACATACGTTTTACAGTTCAGGAGGCCAAAAAAATCGAATTTTCAACACGTGTTGTACACTATACTATTTCTACGACTGCATCAAATACACAGAAAAACACGAAAGACGCATGATTTTATTTTTATTTATTTTATAACGTTTTATAATCTCAAACATAATATATTTATAATTATCTACTTATTTAAAATTATAATTTATTGTTACATTGGAACAATTTTCCAATTTTAATTCAGGAGTTTCCATTTTTTTAAATGTATTTTCTGTCAATGACAAGCTTGTGGAACGTGAGGAAAGCTCATTTATGTCTCAACTATGTCTTTTGCCATACTTCCCACAACCTGCTTGGTACATTTACCATTTTTGTAATTAAAAAAAAATCTTTTTTCTAGTATATTCGGGGGACGAAGATTAGCATATTTTTTCAAAATCTGGTAAAAAGTTTCTCTAACGGTGAATGATATAGGTATCTTATTTTTCGTGTGTTTTATTGTAATTAACATGGCCGAATTTAAATCCTTCATGTCGTCAACTGTTAATTGGCATAGTTCATTTCTTCTACAACTACAGCTTAGAAATTAAATTATTATTATTATATGAATATATTTTTTGTTTTTTACAAGCTTACCTTTATCAATAAATAAATATGATCTGGTGCTAAGTTCAAAAATTTGTTAAAATCTTCTGAATCTAGAATGTTTGACTTATTCGGGACGACATTTTTTAGACCAAATGGTCGATGACATATCTTTGAGATAATTCTTTAAAATAAACAAGAAACACGTTTTCTGATAATGATTTCAGGTTCTTTGTTTTTCTCCACTCCGTAAATTTCTCATACGAAATTAAATATCTCTCCTTTGAAGTTGAAGGCAATAAGTTTACACGTTTTCACGTTTACATTAAAAATGGAATTACAGAATAACAACTTTTTTGGAATCATCGTTGCAGCACAGCTTACGTGATTTTTAAATTTTGGCGTCTGTTCCGCCAAGGATGAATGTTTGATTGCCTAAATACGCAAATTTAACGTGTGAAACCTTTGTTTAAAATAATTGAATTTCAAGTGTAGTTACTGATGTTTTTTTACACCCTTTTCATAGCAGTCGTCGAAAAACATTTTACCCGAGATCCTCCGGTGCTTGCTTTTAGCTACCTATTCTCGCGTTCCGAACTGTATTACTTTTTTTCTATGTTCATGGATTAATTATGTTTTGATGTTGACAAACTATTTGTGTCCCCTTTCTTGTTGTCGCTGTTATTTAAATTTGTATTTTAAATATGCAAATATTATTTTATTGACACTTGTTTATTATGAAGTCATAATAATGCCATGTATTATGAGATCTATAAGACACTAGTGGACTCATGAACCCATAATTCACCGGTTTTCTAATTTGTCATAGCAACCAGTTCATAAACCAACAAGCAAACTCCCGTGGCTCAACATTTCTTTCGTGACTTATTTGCCTTGTACGACACTTGTATAATAAATAGCTATTTATAAAGTACATCCACAACAAATAAAAACAAATGTAGAATTAATTATTTGAGATATAATTTGTTTACCAAATTGGACTTTTGTTATGTAGCTCAATTCACAACAGTGTGAATCTAGCAAATTTTTTTATTCCTTCCCTCAGGACTAGTTTAAATTTTAAGTAAATCAGACGATTTCACTACGATGAAAGGGAGGATCATTCGCAAATCGCTTTTCGATCCTTTTTTAGTCTATTGGGCTTCGGGACTTAATTAAGCTCTCAGTTGTTAGGTTTTAGATTAATTCGCGTTCGATTGTGATGCAAAAAAATTTAGTAGTTATTTCTCGCAAAAAAATTACTCTATTCCAACTTCACACTCCATCGGCCGTTCTTCGAATGCCATTTATCTGCCCACGTGAAAATACTTCCCTAGTTTCCCTGTTCAAACGTATCGCTTCCGGTTTAAGTAAAATCTAAATCATTCCTTCTTTGATCCCTGGGAGGTAGAAATTCTCAACCCACGTAATTTGCGAAACTATTTTATTTTTAGCTCCGTGGAATAGGCATATGAATTTTCATTAATTTGAAGTTATGAAGTTATCTTTCCAAACACCTTCCTTTAATACTGGATAAAATGTTGTACCTAAGTCAATATTCGTTAAGCTGCTATTTTTGTTTGTAAACAAATATTCAGGAACGCCGAATGGGGGATTATTATCTGTGCTTCCGGCTAAGCTTAAAAGCTTCGGTTATAAACATGTTTTTTGATGTGGGTAAGTTTAGCCTAATTTGGAGAAGCTTTGAGAAACGCTCAGATTTATGGAATGTGGTAATTCTTAGGAAATTCAGCAATCTGTATTATACTTCTGTTAATGTATTCATTGTGCTCTTTGGCAGGAGTTACAGTGTATTTAAATGGTACTTTTTGTGTCATCAACATATTGAATACCTCCTTATCGTTTTAAATATAAATTTAACTATAAAGATTAATGCAACATTTTTGTTGTTTTCAATAAATTATTGGATACAGAAATATATTTCTAAAACGAGTATTTGCATTTGTTAGCTTATTGAATTGTATATCGAATTCCTAATATGTTTGTTTCAACAGACTTTAGTACTTCAAATCTTGTCTAAAAGTTCTTTCAAGTGCACATTATCCCATTGGGAACTTATTTATTGGCTTTACTTTATGAACGTTTTTATAGTTGAAGTTTCTGAGAAGTGATTGAAGTTGTAGACAGATTGTCAAAGAACACAAATGCTTCAATAAAAAAATCTAAGTGTAGATCATGCGAGCACACGTAATTTGAAGGCACGAGAACAGCAGTACTAGTCAAGCATATTCATAACAAGGTGAAATTAGACCGGCTCTAATTATTCATTGATACCGCTGTAATACAGCCAAAGCACAACAATCTTATCTTTCCTCTTAAATTTCTCACCTAATTTAAATTTGGACCTCGATGGAGCACTAAACAAATCAATAAATAACACAGCAAGGGTGCGAAATTACCAAATTAATAATATACGCGTTGTTGGAATACCGAAACGGCGACCTTGCAAGAAAATTCAATAGAAAGTTGCTTTCAGTAAAGAGGCACTTTGCAGGGAAAGAAAATAGAATTAGCTTTTTATTTCTTGTCTGCACCGTGTTGCATCCTGGCTGCAACAGCTACTAGCTTAAAAATGAATAAATTTTAACGGAATTTGAATCAAGTTTGTCTCGAGACTTTGCATTTTTATTTTCCAGTTAATTAGGGATATTGCCTTGTAATTAATTCTAGGTAGAAGACATGCCGCTGCAGAATTTAATTATCTGGGTTCGTGCCAATGTCAAGGACATCACTACCGGTCCTTTTGCATAATACAACTCCACGAAAAAATTATTACCACATTCAGAACTTCAGCCCACATTATCGCCATTTCCCCATTTCCTCTCCAGATCGAAGTTTTACGATTTTGACGTTAAGATTAGAAATGTAATTAACTTCCATCCACGCATTTTTTTTGGTGCCTTCATAAATGTCGAATTTCTTTTTCAACTCAATTACTGCATGCCCTCTTTTTTCGGATCGATGCCAAAATAACATTGAACCTTGAACTTGCAAAACCAGACGAATTAGCCGGTCCGAATGTTTCCCCAAGAATTTAATTTTAAATGTGGAGCAAACCGCGTTTGTTGAAATTTCTAGTTAATTTCAAAAATTGGATTACTTCGATTTGGATGGTTTTAATTCTTGGGTGCACAAACAAGTCGGAATGGGGCCTCGGGATAACACATATGTTTTTCTGTGTCTGCATGTGCGAGTGTGAGAAAAAGGAAATTTTAAAATAATCTTTGTTGTCAGGAGTTTTAAATAATAAAAATTGTAGACAAGAGATTGTTGTAACTTAAAAAATATGGAAATCACCAGACAAAGTAGCAGAAACGCTAAATTACTAAATCGATAGACAATTAATAAATGAACCAACACAAATAACAGTTCTTAGTCGAAACACAACCAAGACAATAGCGAAATCGCAACCGTTCAATTAACAATGATAGATGCCGTTGTGCTGTTATCTTCAAGCGTTTTTTTCTTAATTTCCGACCGGAAAGTCGTAAAACTGCCGCTATTGAAAGGGACTACTTGTAAAGTCACTTGGTGTTTCCGTTAAACCTTAAAGGAACAAGTTCTTTACATTTCGTTTCGTGAGCAGAACATGGTAATTATTTTTGACGTTGGAATGGATTGGAGGTCGTCAATAAAGCAATGATAGCCAAATGCCTTTTAAATGGCCAATTTTAGCATTTTGGGAACATAAAATTTCAATTTTAGTTGGTTCCATTGTACAGGCAAACCGTAAAAAATATGTAAAAAAGTAGTCATAACTCCGATAAATCCTTTTTGATATATTTTATATTTATGTTTGGATGATTATTATTCATTATTATTATCCATTTTCATCGTAACAAACAGGTTTCAATACGGCTTTTCCATTGCTGTTGACTTGCCATTTAGACGATCAGAGACCGGAAACAGTTTTAGAAGACAATTTATAAAACAAATTAATATTCAAAAATGGTATCTAGGCCGGTAAAATGATGTAAACTGATGTAGAACTGTCAAGGTTACGTTATGTGTGGTCCTTTAACGTTAATTAAACAGGCCCGAATTAATTTAATTAATTTAAGTATTTAAGTATATGTTTTAAAAAATGCGCCATTAAATAAAATTATAAAAAAAATCCTAATAAAGAGTGTATGCAGAGTTCAAATCTAGCACTCTAATTAGAACAATTATTATTACAATTAATTATACAACTTATTTTAGAACTCTACGTTTCGTTGTTTCTGCATTGATTAATAGTAATTTATAAACCAAGGGCGGGAACACAATCTTCTCGCGTGAACGCAGTTTTTTCATTTGCATGAACGCGGAAAGATTGTTCACGCATGAGGATTGTACAATATTTTTTGAAACGAACATTACCACAATTTTTAAATTACTATTGATTTAATATGCAATTAGACTTCAAAATATGAAACAAAGCAAGCCATGGCTTCTATAACAATTAACCAATTAATTCTATTCAGCAAGCGTCGCCGAAGGTTAAAATTAATGTAGCAGAAAAATTAATGCAACCAAGACTTGTCCCATCCGCATCAAAGCAAGTTGGAAAGTGCACATTCGACACCGTTAGCGCAGTCCATGACTGAGCCCATTACTATGGAGGGTACATTTCCATCATATTGAAATACATTTTACGTACGCCAAATGTTGTTTTAAATGTTGCCAATATATTTAATCCCATTAATTCGAGTTGACATAACCTAACAACAACATTTTTCTTCATTTATAATTTATAATCGTATATTTAATACCTTTCAATATTTAAATAAATCTTGGGTGTACCATATCGTGTTTGAAATGTTGCCAATAAGTTTTAATACATTAATTAATAGCTACTGATTTATTTTAAACACTTTATGTACAGTGCTTTTTAGTGTGTTTCTCGGTTTAGTAGACCGGGAAGCAAGTGTTTCCGCAAGAGTATACGTAAAATGTCGCTTTCAAGGCGGTGAGTTCAAAAAACTATTTACATGATTACAAAGTTTGAGAAATGCTTATCCTGTGAACGAAATCTTTATCAAAATTTCCTGAATAAATATAGGACTTCAAAGGGGCCATTATTTCGTGTACGTTTAAATCCGATATTGAACCAAAACATAACTTTCCAGAATCCTTCCAATACCTGAATAATTTATTATAAAAAAAATTCCTTAATTTTTATAGTATAAAAACTCAATTTAAATGAATTATACACCCACTAGCTGACCCAACAAACGTTGTCCTGTCGAAACTTCAATAAATTTGTTTTTGGACAGGTCGTGAAGAAACACAAAAGTCAAAACAAATCGACGACCTCGACGCAGAACTTCGTAAGTTCCATTTTTATGGAAATTGGGCTTCAACAGATTCCTGTAAATAATTGTCCTCTCCATTTGTTGGCAGACCTTTAGTAGACTCAATAAATGGAATAATTTATGCCTATATTACAGAAACACAGAAACCTCGTCAATTTTACCTCGCGTTTAGGACGTCGAAATGTAATATTTTCATCAAACGTCAGAAAAACGTGACATTGTGTACGTCAATAGGCAATGACAAATGTCCAATTCTCTGCCTAGGCAGAGATTTTTTTTAATTAATGTTTACACTATTTTAAAGAAAATGGAATTTCATATGACTTGGGTATGAAGTTCGTGAAATGTTCACTTTTAGACAGAAATTCATGTGTTAGTAAACTGTCAAATTTGCATTTCGTGGTCGATTTTCGGCGTTTGAAGAAAAAATAGGATGTTTTATTCAGAGAAAAGTGGCTTTTTGTGGCGAAAAGTCTCACGTTTGCTCCTAAAAAAACAATATAATTCCAATTTAGGCGGGGATGCTTTCTTTCAGATTTTTCTCTAGAACTGCCCAATTTTTTTTTTTTTTTTCAAATGAACACATTCAATTGAGTTACTATCCCGGAAGCCAAAATAAAAAAGAATGAACCGACATTCCCCTATGATTGTCTCGAACTTTATTTTCCTGAAAACTTTTTCCAGGATCATTACGAACAAAAAAAAAAAGGAATTACGAATATCCATCGTTCGAGTTTGAGTTATGGTCTAGACTTTCATCCAGAACTTTCCAATTTTCCGGTGGATTCTCCAAAAATTTTCTTTCAAACAACCAAATAAAAATCAGCCAAATCGGTCGAGCCGTTCTCAAGTGATGTATGCGGCAATTGATTTTTATTTTTCTAGATTTAGATCTCTACATTCATCCGATTTAGATCAGTTTCAACATGGATTAATTGGATATAGACGAGCAAGGATCTAAACCTGATTTAGAACACAGCGGATGATATCAATTATTAGTAAAATTTTGTATCAATTTTGTTGTACTACTTCAGCTCAAAACAACTTTTTCTACAATCGCTGTACAAGAGGTCTCCCACATTCAAAGCACTGATATTCACTATGCAGAACCCCTGTCATTGCTTGTTGTTAAGTTTTTGGTTGTATGTACAAACGATAAGCTCACCTTATTCATCCAGATGAAAAAAAATGTGTGTGGAGTCCACGCATGACAAAAGTGAAACTTTTGGAGTATACTCCTTAAGGGCAAATCCGACAACACGACATGATTCAAAATCAATAGATGGCGGGCCAAACAGACCAAAAGTTTTGGTGTTTTAGAAGGGTTTCCCTTGTCGGTTTTTCAATTTGTATAAAGTAAACATTACTTAATCATTTTTGGAGCTATACAAAATGTATATCTTAATTTTTTCAAATTTTAATTTTTCAATTTTTTAAAAGTGCTTTTTCTACTTTGCGCTCGTACGGCTATTACGATACGCTTTTGCGTGTCATAATAGACAAAAGCGGTGTTATAATAATTATACTAAAAATAGTATAATTTATTTTTTTAATATTGGTAATCTCTCTGTCTGATCTTGGCAATCCTAACCTAACCAGCGTGCCAACCGCCGCGAAATTCTCTAGATTGTGAAATTTGATTATTTTGTATAAAAAGTGGCAAAGTAGAAAAAATACTGTATGATAACTCGTTTATAAGGCATTTTGTCGCACTTACTCTTTTAGGGCACTTCTCGCTACGCTCGTCGTGCCGTAAACCCGTGCGTGCGACAAAATGCTTCTTATAAAGGTCGTATCATAATATACTATTTCTTGCAATTTCTTTTTTTGCTTTTATTAATAACCAAAATATGAAAAACTAGCTCCCTGCAGATTATCCTTTTCTATTCAACTTCGTTTTCAAAATTTGCAATAGCCATTTCCTCAAAAGTTGAGGAAAACTTTTCTGCTCTCTCGCACATTGGGCTATTAAATGTCGTCATATGCGAAGTCAGGTCTTCTACATCCTATACATGCATTACAAATACCACATCTCACAGCGTGTTTGTAGACGAACATCTTCTAAAGTAGCTCCTAGACGATCAAGCTGCTTGATCAAACGGTTCAGTCAATCGATTGACGTGCGCCTCAATCACCCTTCAACAAACCTCAATCAAACAATCAATCCTTCAATCTTTTGCTCAAAACTCATTCTCAGTTTAGCCTGTCTGTTTAAGTCTGTCGTGAAGTGTTTAAAATGCGAGTAAGTGACTGACGCAATGCTTGATCAAAATCGTCCTAGACGGTCCAGCACACTCGTCAACCGCTTGAACCATTCAAACTTTCTACCAATCACCGTGAACGCTTGGCTCAAGCGTCAACGGGTTCCTAGACGGTCAATCATGTTTGATTCAATCGATTGAGTCCAGCTTTTGATCCAAATGATTGACCGTCTAGGGGCTACTTTAAAGATCATTCAAATTCTGTGATAAAAATTCTAAATAATTGGCTCGTGTCAGTCTTACAATTAGAAATAAAACGTAAGGACCTATTAAATATTTAAACAAATCATACAATGACAATTCAAATATCTAAACTGATTTGATGGTCGGTCAGCCATCGTGAGATAAGAAGCTTCACTAAACTTCAAAAATCCACACTCATATCTGAATTATCAAACAGAAGCTGTGAAATTCAATTACAGCATCATTCCGTAGGTACAATAAAGTTAAAAATTTAATCTAAGATAGAGATTGTATAACTTGCATAAAGTATAAAGAATCCTTTGAAGAACAAGAAACTAAACCCAAACTGACTTTTGCCGGAAAACTTTATCGTGATAAGTTGAAGCAGTTACCAGAACTAATACCGGTAATACCGAAAAAATGGTACCTGTGCCCCCAAAAAAGAAAAAGTACTTGATGGACATGTTAAAAGGGGTGAATTACTATGGTTACACAATGGTAAGACATTAATTATTTTTTGAAACGTCATTTTGACAATTTCATTTTTTTTTTATTTTTAACGTTCTACAGGAAATTACACGTCGGGCATAAAACGTCGTATCTTACACGTGACCGAAATGTCATTGTAAGCCCATGAGATCTGTATCAAAGATCTCACTCGCTGACAATGAAGCATTTCTGTCACTTGTAATATAATCCACTATTATCGGTCTATTTTTAAAATCTCTTAGCTTGAACGTTTTTTTTATACACTTCTAAAGATTTCGTTTGTATTAGTTCTCTAGCACGAATTAGTGTTATATTGTTTTATCAAGAAATATGTTTTTAGCACTTTATTTGAGTTTATATCTTGTTAATAATGCACGTTTTTTGAAATAAAACCTTCTTATTATTTAAAAGCAATACAGAATTATTTTGATCCATATCCGACAAAATTGTTCTATATCCAGTAATTTTCTCGACTCTCTAATTTATTGGCAATTTTTCTATACCCCTATTTAAAAATGCTGATTTTATTGCAATCATGGCCATTTACAATAGGCCATTCTTCACAACACTTTACTCTTTTGCCAATTTCTCTTATTTATTTGAAATTTATACAGCTTTAAACCTTCAACCTCGTTTTTCCGAAAATGAACTTTTGGCATATAGAACACTATAATTCTAGGCTGACGGTTAAAAAAAAACAACTTGAGACCGATAAAAATTCAACAATAAATTTATCTAACACTAAAGTAACTCCAAAACTTACCTATACAATCTTTATTCCAAGGGGAAACGGAGTTTATTTTCAGTGAAACTAGCAATGTTATTCATTCACAAAAATTCAAAACACAAAAATAACATCTTAACACATCGAGTCACTAATTACAAACTAAATTTTTCGTCACCAGCAATTTCCACTTCTTTTTGGATTAGTCCTAATGAATACTTGCTCGTTTGAATGGTTGGTAAAATACTGACGCAGTTATCCCACCTAATTCGCCCTCTCCATTACATATCGGTTTCGATACTACATTAAATTTTTATGTATTAGCATCGACGATGTCTCATGTTGGAAAATATCCACGAGTAAGTAGATCTACATAGTTAAACACCATTTTTAAATAAAATATTATTACCTTTACTTTAAGATCGACACAATTCTCCAAGATAATAGTTGTAATCCGGAACGCATGTTGCCAACTCCCTACTTAACTAATCCCTAGTTTTTTGGAAACGTTCAAGTTTGACAGTTTGAGTGAGTTTGGCTCGTTACATTTATCAACCCTGTCGATAAAACAACGCCGTCTTTTCGCTACATAATTTTATATAAACACCGCATTTAATCTTCAACCCTCGCTTACGGCGTGAGTTATTATACTGAGAAATTAGTCAAGTATTTAATACAGAAGACGGTGTTTACATAATGGGTATTTTTCATTTATTAAGAGATATGAGGCCAAGAGAAAATCGTCGTTGTTAATCGATTCTGATTATAACAGTTTTGTTTAGCAAAGGCTACACTGATGAAAAGCTAAATTAACATTGAATAACTCATTGTCGGTTTTCCGGCAGGAAATTACTTAACAAGTCCATTTAGACAATGCTTTCAGTGCCAAAACAATAGGAAGAACCATAGAATAAACATAACATATTTATAAAGAAGTAATAATATCATATTGAAATATTTGGTGGAGGTCTTAATGCAAAGTGATCAATTGACGGGACAGGATGTTATGTCTCAAATGCTTGTGGGTGATTAATTAATTAAATTTACATACTGATTTTCGTAGTTATCAAAGAGCGGCCTGCTAGATAAAGAATAAATTGATTACGGTCAATAAAGAAAACAAATTTTTTACTTCCCCATTATTTATTAAAACAGTTTTGGAAGCATCAACTCGTTACCCAGTCTCTTAGATCCACAAAAACACGAAATAACTTTTCCAAGCATTTCCCCGTTAAACAATAATCGAGGAATGATAGGCCACTTGGAAATTTCCCCCATAAAAGCGACACGATTTGTTCCGATTTCCATGCATATAAATAAGACAGTAAACTTGCCCCAGGATTTTTAATAGCGTTTTATAAAACGCTTTATATCAACGCGACATAATCGGTTTATGCAGAATCGATACAAATCATTGTTTAGCCACGCTTCAGGAGTGTGGATCCGAATTGGTTTTCTTTGAGCAAGGAAATGGTGAAGTACAAGGAGGGTAGTTGCAGTTTATAGGTACGTTAAGTTGGAACTATGCTCGTTTTGCTGCGAACTGCAACTGTTATTGTTGCAGTGAGATTTAGGGGATTTCCGAAACATAAAATAGTTCGGAATTTATGCGGAATTTGTAGGTGACATTCTTGCTAAAATTTAATGAAATTTGTTCAACTTGGGTTTGACATAATTAAAATATAATTAGTTTTCATACTACAGATTATTGAAATATCCGATTTCAAGAGCAAGATTACGATACTATTTACGCTTCCAAGATTCTGCCATTCTATTAATGGAATATATAACAACACAAGAAAAAATTACATCTTCTCTGCGCGCAGGCCACAAAAGCCGCTGTTCCTGGGCTAAGGGATGAAGCAAATTAATATACGACACGCGGGCCAGAAAGTTGGATGCCCTGGCGTGCGGTATCGGCTTCGCCTCGTTGGTCGTAATATACCTGACAGTAATAAAAATTCTACCGCACCTTTTTGAAAACTCTAATGTCGTGATTCAAAAAGTTAAATATCCCACAAATCTTGGTCTTGGCTCAGTTTTTTAGTAGACGCCTAGAGCTCATTAGCATTTTAGGAGTTCATATTACTTCTACATTATTGGTAGCAAACCATTGCCTAACGATACCAGCATTATGAACAGGGCAGTTGTCTTGCAGAAAAAGAAAGTTATTCCCATATAGTTGTGTCACTGTGGACAGCATTACATTGTCCAAAATATTTAAGTAACTTTGACCATTTAAATTGCCTTCAATGCGCCGTATTCGTAGAAGATAAATAGATAGACAAGTATTCGGGTAGAATTTTTTGATTGAAGTTTTTTCGCCTGTGAAAATCACATTGTTCCAAAATTGAGGCTAACGATATTATATAATTTATACTAAATATAATTCTAGATTGCTTCTGTTGGTCTGTTAGTGGAGGTTTTCTAGCGCTAGATCTGCTTTTTAACAATTGGTCATAGATGCAACTTCAAAAGGACTTTCCCTAAACGATTTAGAAGAGCCTGGTCCTGTTCCGCTGTCGACACATTTGGGCGTCCCACTCCTGCTCTTCTAGTAAATAGTGTCATCTTTGTTTTACCCTCTGCACGGTGCTCTTTGCAATATTATAATGCTGGGCCACCCTCCGGATCGACTACTCTTCTTCTAATTTGAAAAGAATGAGCACCATTTTCTGTTAGATTAGGCATTTTGCTTTTACTGATATTGGCAAAATTTTGAAATTAACTGTATGTGCAAATGAATGGTGGGCAATTTCGAGCAAGTTCTGTTCACAATTTCCTTGTTATTACAATAAAATAAGGTAGTATTAGAACCACCAAAAGGTGTTTGTCTCATTTTTATGTAATATGTATAAGTTCATTGAATCTGGTATTAAATTGGTTAGACAGTAGCACTTGTCTTATAGATAGAAAATTGTCTTAGGTACTACTGTCAATGAGACAGATAGTTCATTTGACCAAAGAATTTTTTTTTTCTAAAAGAAACCAGAAACCTATTAGTTTTGTATCCTAGCAACAAATTATATTGAACAGCCTTACCTAACCCAAAGTTCCTGAGGATGATGTATCTCTGTTATTGATGGAGAGAACATTTTGGGACCCTTCTCTCGAGGGTGCGAATTCTGGTACATTCTGTATAATATAGATACCCTTAAACAATTCATATTTTTCAAATATTTCAAAAACTCGGGATTGATGGCGGGAAACCGATAACAAATTTGAAATCAGCGTTCTAATATTTTCAGAATTTATAAAAACTTCTAATGCAATAGACGAAAAGTTGCGCAATGTTACAATTTAACGTGCAATAAACAATGTGTGTTTTTGGCTGGTAGTGTAGTTCCATCATGTATATCATTTTGTACTGACCAAACAGACTTTGTTGATTTTTTGAGATACATTGATCGATGTCATCGACAAACAGTACCTTTATTTTTGTCGAAACATTATTAAATATTTGCTATGAAGAATTCCAGTACCTATTTGTTATTGGAGGTCGAGATCGTGAAAAAACCCTAAAATATTATTTTTAGGTCAAACGTAATGTGCTTTCTTACAACTACCCTTAAAATTAATGCGACAACAGTCTATTTACCAAATAAATTACTGTTGACCCACGTGGCCTCTTAGGTTGCTTTTAAAATTACTTATTTAATTTTCTGTATAAATCAGTATTCAAATGGGGCAATTTCGAAGTGTTTGCACCAAAATTTGAAATGCAAATAACCCATTCTGATGATTTTATTGCACTAAGAATAAAGTAGATTCAGTCATAAATATAAACACAATATATGAGAATAATGCTAACTTGATTTCATGTCGATCAGAGAGACAAAATTTCAACCAATCAACCTAATTTGCACATTTTGACGGATCTTCTAGACACCTCCACGTCTTGCGCACAATGAACTATAACATGTTTATTATTTACCCTGCCTCATAGTTTTCTTTAAAAAGTCCGATTAATGGGGGATTAAAGTAGTAATTTGTAGGACTCTTTATTTTAAATGGCTTCATTTGGAAATCTCCCATGTTTTTATTTCTGATATTACAGAATTTGGAATCAGAAGGCGTAAAGCTTCCAAGATATAGAATATTAACATTAGAAGATTCCAAAATGAGTTCCAGCATATTCATTTTAAGAGAGAGATTCTCAGATTTCCAGATTCCACAATTTTCAAAATTTTTACATAAAATCCCAAAATTTTGAAATGCCCAAATACAACGATCATTTGATTTAATAACGTACAATTGTTTAAACTTCCATTCTGAGTAGGCGGTGGAAAAAAAGTCATGTCTTTGATTATAGCTCCTTTTTTAAATGTCATGTTATAGTTAGGTTAGGTTTTCTAGTTGATATTTCAAACTGACAGCTATAAGCAGATGAAACAATTCGCCGTGGACTTATCAACATTTCATGTTGATTATAGCTCATGCAATTGCAGCAGCAGATTAACCCTTTGACGGCTGACTACTTTTTAAAAGTTGCATCTTATGTGCGTATTGCTTTTGGTAGTTACGTATAATTATACAGGATGTTTTAAAAAACATTTATTATTTGATTTTAACGAAACAAAAATTACAAAAGGATACAGTTCTTTATTGGCTACAAATCGTGATGCAAAGATATTTTTTGACATATGTATTTTAAGGTCAAACAAATTCAACAATGTGTTTGATGTATGGTGTTCCATAATTTTTGAAAAAGAAATTGTTGAAACCGACTCATTTTTTTTTTTAATCAAGTTGTTTACGAAATCTTTTGATAGAAATGACAAGATGGATTAAACATAAAATTTTCCCAAATATGGTTAGAATAGTGCTGAGTAGACAGTTTTAGTTGAGTAAAAGTTTTGTAAGGTAGCTTTTAGGAACTTGTAATCTGGAGTAGAAAATCCTGAAAATAGAATATGGGATCAGGTTTAGAATTCCACGTTTCCAAGGACGTGGATCTAAAAAATAATATCAGAATTCTGGAATTGGGATCTGAGATGTGGATGTGTAACCTGGAATTTACAATCTGGGGTCTTTTGTATGACAAATGGGATCACATCTGGTATCCGATATCTACTGTCTCTATTCTAAGCCTGGATCGTTCGAGGCTTAAAACCGAGAGCACATCGTTTTCGCGTATCTTTCGCAAGTTTTTATCGCAAGTGTAGACTCGTGAGTACCTACGAATGCGCACGGAGCCAGCCGCGGGCTGTCGGTTTTCGAGAAGCGCTCGTTCAAAAACTTTCAGTTTGCACGCAGTTTTTAACATTGGTCGTGTGTCTGGCAAAATGTGTTGAATAGGACTGCCAATGTTGTGCAAATACGATCTCGAACCACCATTCCATCGTTATCATCAGCTGCGACCTCATCGTCGTCCATTGCCTCCAGGAACATAGGGTCATCTGCATTCTCTAGCATGTCATTAACATCATAGGGAAAATCATCGTCAATGGCAAGATTATGTAAGGTCTATCAATTTTTATGTGAGTGCCGTCAATCACACCAACCACTCCAGGAACGTTTTTCACACGAAACTGTTGTTCCATCTCCAACTTTTCAACACTACTTGGCCATTTGATAACTTGTTCTCATAGATTGATCAAGAAATATGTTACTTTCCTTGTCACTCTGGTTAATGTACTGATTCCAATGCCAAATCTATCGGCAGCAGTTTGGTGTCCTGCAACCACAAAAACATTCCCATATGTTTTGATGTGCCCAGCTTCCCATTTCTTCCCGCTTCAAAACGTTTACTCAGAGAGTCGAACACTCACTCTAAAGTGTTCACGAATTCTGACGGTATTGAGGCTGTAGGAACGTCAGAACAAAACTACGCATACTTTGTTTATTTTCTAACCGTTATAAAGTTCTGAAGAAACAAAATTATTCTTATTATTACTTGATAGGTTACAAAAATGTTTTTTTTTTCGAAATAATTTAATTTCCAAAATGTGATCCAAAATGTACTTTAAGGTAAAATTATTATTTTCGAAACTGAACGCTCATTAGTCAACATTATCATCTCTTTAACTAAATAAGATTGACATTTTTTTTTGTTTTTGTTCTCTGTGGAGTGAGTCGTCGTATGGGCTTTGGAATCTCAAATTTGAAATCTCGCATCTGGAGCCCGATATTTATTTTTGAAAATAAATAGTAAATCTATACATATATTAATACGCATATTATAACATATTGGTAACACAATGGTACACTTTTGAGCTATTTTCACTCAACACACCTAAATAATATATACACCGTTCGAAAGGTCTTGACCTCGAGATATTTTTAAAAAACCTACACGGATATGTTTGTTGTGTGTGTGAGTTACGCGCTGTTGAACATACGCATGGATTTCGATGTTTTACCAATCCAATACATACCACTGAAATTTCGAATGACGGGCGATTTTTCAAAATTGGGATCTGAGGGTTGGAATCTGAAATTTGGAATTTGAACTCCACCATATGGAAAATTTGGTTTTCATCGAAATTCTGAACTAAAGAATAAACCCTTAAGAACTGGAGACTTAAGTTGAAATTTGTAATTTTGTACATGATAGGGTTTGAGATCTGGACTCTGGAATCAAATCTGTAATCAGAAAAGTTGCATCTCAAAGGGGCCATATGGAATCAGATATGGCATCTGGAACCTGGAATTTGGAAAGTGGAAAATATGTTCTCAGATTTGAAATATGGTATTTGAAGTTGTACGATCTGATTTGATTTCTGTGATCTGGGGTGCACGATATTGAATCTCCGAACTAGTGTCCGTCATGGACGGAATTTAAAAAAATAAAATTGAAAAGTTTAAATGCTAGAAGCTTTATAAAAAATCCTTATCCTCTACCTACTTAAATAAAAAAACAAATTTGGGGTGTACTTAAATTTGTACAGTGGGATAAAGTCTCGAAGTCTCTCTTAAAATCGAAGAAGATTATAATTATGTAAGTTTCCAAAATTTTGAATTTGGTAACTTAGAATCTAAGGGGGTTTTCTTGGTGCAATTCTGTAAAGTTGTAAAAGTTATTTTATTTCATACTGTCTGGTAGATGTTCGATTAAAGGATCAATTTGTGTCCGGTTGGTGAGCTATTACAGATCAGAGCCGGTAAGTGTCGCTAGGCAATACTTACTGGACAGTTTCATTTTTATAAATCAAATCTGACTGAATGTGATTTTTTGATTTTTGAAATAAAATAATGAAGAACAGGCTTAGAGTATGCAATAATAGTAATTATGTATGTATACACCAAGAGACATTTCTTCTTAGCCGAGCTATTTCATTATAATTTTTATTTAATAATAATGCGAGGCTAAGAAAAGGCTTCTCAACCGTGGTTTATATACAATTTTTTACACTACTAGCACATTTGTTCAACAAACACAAGTAGCATATGACATTAAATCAATACCTATAATTTCTATTTTTTGTTGCTATGTTGCTAGTGTGGCCCAGCTGGCAAATTTAACATTTCGCATGAAATTCCAACTCCTCAGTTCTACATTGTTGAGCTATCAGCTATCATTAATAATGACAGCAAATAATGTCAAGTCAAGAATGCATTACGATACACGTCCGGAAGTTACTTGTAACTCGTTTAGACATTCTAATGCCTAACTCGATACAAGTAACCTACCGGACTTGAAACGCTAAATACTATTTTATTTGACTTTTATACAGATGTAAATTACATTTTTATCTAGTTTGTTAAAAGCTAGTTTGTGATTACAAAGTGGCGGGCTCCATTATAAGTAATTAGGTTAATTTTTAAATTTTAATATCGTAAAAATGCAAATGATAACCTATTATAATCAGTACACTTTATCTACTAACCACTTATTTATTATAGTCCTTGTTTCAACCGATTTAGTACCATTTTAGTAGATTAGTACCAACCGATGAATCCTTCGTAATATATTCTATTTCTGGTTTACCACCAAAATAGCAAGGAGTTTGCTATTACCGTAACACTATATAGGTATGGACAATTTAGTGTTCAGAGAAATCAAAATAAGGTAAAGCAAAACGTTGTCCAAAATTATTTGTTGACAAACAGAAATAAACTCCAACATAATTAAAATACAAACGAATATGGAATAACAATATACCAATTATTGATCTTTGTACGTCTGACAAGTTTATTAAATTACCTGGACATTAATTTTATTACTTGGTATCGTAAAAACAAGTTTACAATCATGACTGAGTATCTTACAGGGTATAAAAATTGTAAAGACTTACCGTTTTGGTCGCAAATGTCACCACCTGAAACAAAATGCCATTACCACCTGAAGAACTAATTTCAACCTTGCATGTGCTAAAGCTATTTATTCTTCATTAATTTACTGACCTAATACGTTACAATTACGTGAGGCAAATCAGATGGGAACGTTAAATTCGAGCATTCTTTGTCGTGTTTACATCACGAAGTTCACGGTCAGAAATTCGAATGGTCAGTTAACCTACCTAATCGGTTCAACGGTAAACATTGCGGTTGAGCGGTTCGAAAGCCGGTGAACACAAGACAATTATTTTTGAAATGGACTCACAAAGAATTTCGGTTAAATTGTAATAATATACTGTCACATATAAATTGCACCGCCATGAAATCATTGAAAAAATGGTGTGAAGTCAGCCAACAAAGGAAGTTTCAAATAGGGATGTTCACAATTTTTTTTATTAAAAAAATTGATAGTTTAATTGTTAAAGAATTTTTGATAAAAAAATTATAAACCTTTTTTTACGAAAATACAAGCTAAAATTCTTGAGTAAATTTGACGAGGCTAGGAAACGCTCCCCGACCAAGGCTCGTATAATTATCGAGTGGAGGATGCGATGCATTTCAAATCTTGTACTCTTGATTTGAGTAATTTCGTGGGTGTTGGTTGTTTGTCGACACAGAAAGAGTTTTCATAAATGGTGCGGCTGCCAGAAGAAGGCTACAAGATGTATCCCTCAAAACAATCTTCTTTTGTTGTGAAGATTATTTCAATGTAAGGTTTAGAAATTATTCATGACAATAAGAAACGTAACAATAAAACAAACAGCTTGAAGAAAATATGGAAAATTATATGGAGTACCGATTCGATTCTTCAATTTTTTTCTTGTCAAACAATTATTTAAGTTAATGGTGTTTTTTTTTTCTGCCTTAACAAATTTGTCGGAAGATCCTACTAGCACCTCCATAGCCTTCTCTTAACCATTTTTTTATAACATAATTATAATTATTTAAAGAAAACTAATTTATGGTGCACACAAACTTCAACAAAAACTTGGGTACACTATAGACTTACTGGCTTGTCTTTACACCACTAGATTGTAGCTGATCATTCCACGTTGCCAAAAAGTCTGACAGCATTGCAACATTTACAGTGAGCAAATTATGGGAATCAACTCTTTGAAACCCCTCTTCCATTTCAAATAAATAAATAAAACACTGATAACAATTTTTAATACACATAAGCACACCACGTCTGGCAACGTCTATTACATTCTTACTATTTGAGTAGATAGAGTGCGCGCTTTGATATACGAGTGGGATGGCCTTTCGTGCGTTCAGATAAAATCAGGCATTTCTTCTAAACTTTTTGAGAAAACAATTTTTTTTTTCAAATAAAAAGTTTACAGCTTCAATGTGGAAAGTATTTATAAACTTTTTAGAGTTTTTAAACAAATATTTCATTTTTTTGTGCACATCCCTATTGGTAGCTCACTTTTTATTGCTTCTTTTTTGGATCCGAAACTATTTAATTAAATTTAAATAATTAGGTTGGCACTACTCTTTTTTGACAATTTAATTTAAAATTTGAATGTCAAAGTGACTTCAAAAAAGGGCAACAGAATGGTGAATTGAAGTGTTCTATAGAAGGCTGTGTTAAAGGTTTTTCGAAATGCCCTAATTTATTTTCCTGTAGATTATCAAAAATTTGTCCAACAAATTTATAAATGTGTACAAGATAGATTATTTAGACCCAGCGAACTTTGTACCGCCTCAGAATCAATAACACAGGGGCCCAGGGGGGCCCCATATCCATGTTTTAATAATTATTCTGCTATTCGGTGTCTCCATTCAACAAATCAAAGATCATAAAAGCCGTTATTGAGTTATAAACCCAAGGCGGCCCCCTGGCCCCATGTCCATATTGTAATAGTTTATAAATCATAAAAATCGATCGAGCCGAAAAATCGGTCCAGCCCAAGGGGCCCCCTTGGGCCCCAAGTCTATGTAAAAAATAGTTTACTACCTATTCTCACACCCATTAAATAATTATTAAAAAAAAATTCATAAAAATCGGTCGAGCCGCTTCGAATGAGTTATTAGATTGAAAATTCATTTGCTGACTTACACTTAAGTATTGTAATGTAATATAAACAATTACTTAGGGGTGTTGCAATCTATATGTCATTCAGAATATTTCCAGGAGATGAATGACGATCCTTTCAATGAAACGCCCTACTCACTTTATGTGGAAACCATTGTAAAACCGTTCATTTATTAAGTAGAGGAAAGCAGACTTTCAAAAACTCGACATGCTTGGAATAATAAAATGAAAATGAGAAAAGCGCGTAAATACATTTTAAATTATTTCCTTGTTCAACGACTGGAAGAGACCGACAATTATTTCCGCCGGTTTAAACCACATTTGCTTCTTAATGAAGTTGCAAAATGGGTGTCTTTTGAACTTAATATTTCATTATTAAAAATGCTAATGGTGTTGTTAAGTCATTGACTTTTTGTTAAGTGCTTAATTTCGCTACTAGCTCAATGGAACTACAGAGTGATCAAGAAGGACTGTTTGAGTTGGTATTACTTTTTTTGTTCGGCTATTTGTAACACTGCAGCCGGATTCACATTTGACGTAACGTCAACTGAGAGAAAATTGTAGGTTAGGTGAATAGAAATTCTATTAATTTAAGGAAATTAAACGAAGCAGAAATTAAACTTGAAATACAGAACAATAATCACACTAAAGGTAATGCTCAAAATGCCCCCACAAACTGCAGCTCATTCAGTCTAATTTCACAACGTTTTAATTTAAAATTTGAAATGTCAGTAAGTTGTGAATGAAGGCTTTCAGTGTGAAGACGTCAACAACCGGAAGTTGTTACAATTCTACCATTTAAAAATGAAATTCAGCATTACCAACTCAAACAGTCCTTCTGGATCACGCTGTACTTGGAACTACAATGGATCTTACTACAGAAGTCAGAATTTTCCCAGGACATTCTCGCAATCTTTTACAAGTAGTTCCTCAGAATTGCTTACTTTCAACAGTTACGGATGTACACGTCGTAATCTGCTTTTGGAGTTGTTTTATAAAATTTTTGGACTTAAAAACAATTTTTGCGATCGTAATTTAAACTTTCACTGAATTTTGCATCTTTTTACACATTCAATTTTATTAAAATCTAATCCAAAACTAGTTATAGTTGAGTTAAAAATAACTAGAAACATGAAAATTTGGAAATTCAGAACTTGGTAATACAATGTAGTTTGATATGAGAATATGAACGATTTTTTTATTGTATTAAAGAATAGTATATTGTACAAGAAATGCTGAAAAACGGATATTTCAAACGAGTTGTGACAGTTGAGTTTGAAAATATCCTTCAGCACGTGTTTCGACCACCACTTAAAAGAAGAAGAAAAATTACATGTACCTGCATTTTATTGTAATATCATAACACATCCTAATATCCTAAACAAAGGGACGAAGAAGGAGAATGGACCTAATACCTAGGCTGCAGATGGAACCGGTGACAGACTACGTAATATTAAACGAAGAAGCATGGAAAGAAGTAGAAGAATTCAGAGTAGGGGAAAGAATAGAGTCACACCATCTCCCTATAAAAATAAGTATAAGAAGAGGGAGACAAAAGAAAAGAGGACAAGAAAGAACAAAGCAAACGTGATGATTACAATATGGTACCAAAAAGGAGTTGAAGAATACAAGAGAAGACTAGAAAAGAAGAAGTAGGGAAGATGGAGAAACAACTGAAACGAGTATTAGAAGAATCAGCGACAAAAGAAAAAATAGCAATAGGAGGTAGATGAGCAAGTAAGAAAAATTAATGCTGGGACAAAGAATGTGAACAACGTAAAAAGGAGAGAATAAAGAAGCTAAGAAAATGGAAAAAGACGAGGCAAACAGAAGCGCCTTTCTAAAACCGAAAAGAAAATATATAGAGACATGTAGAGAAAAGAACAGGGGGAGATAAAAGCTATGAGAACAAAAAAGGAGACGTGGAACTATATCAATAGAGAGAGAAAGAAGAGAGGGGAAAAAGAAAAAGGGAAACAGAAATAGAGATGAAGAGGCATAAAATGGCGCACTAAAAGGAGAAGAAGTCATGCCGGAACAAGTAGAAAGGCAAGTGAAGAAACTGAGAACGAGGAAAGTACTGGGGAGGGATGGAGTAGGTACGTAACAAAGCGTGGATGTGTGGGATGCGGAGAGTGCTAAAAAGAGAGTTTGAAGTAAAGAGGGAAAAAAACGGCGGAAAGAAATATTATCAGTGAAATGGGTACGCAAAGAAATAGAGAGACTGAGAGAAAATAAGGGAAAAAATCTGAGAGTCCAGGTACAGCTGGAAGTAGGAGACACCGAGGTACTTGAGAGTGGGAAAGATGATGGCAAGTTAGGTGCGAAAATGAACTGAGAGAGAAAGGTATTAGTTGGAAGAGGGAGTAAGAAGGTGTAGAATGTGCTATGAGAAGAAAGAGACGTTTGAACATATTTGGAATGAATGTAGTGAGATGAGAAAAAGAAAGGAAATACTGAATGTAGATGGAGGGGAAATAAAATAATTGAAAGAGGTATGGAAGCGGAGGGGGAAAGCAGAACAGGAGAGGGGAAGGAAGAAGAAATGAAGATGCGTTGTTTTTAAATTCCGACAGAATGTAATTTAAGTTATGGGTTAGGTTATTTAGCACTACGTAAGTTGGGGTCGGCTTTACTGGCACTTATATTTGGAATTGGTACAACCGGTTAAAGCAGTTTTTAATAAAAAAGTAAGAAAAAGTATTTATTTGTTTCGTCAGTCAGTACAGTCTTTTTAAAAGGAGAATCTACATCCCACTTTTCACATATTATAATGTTACACTGTTTGTTTTGTTTGTTTTGCAGTTATAAGAATTCTGAGGAAAACTACCTTCCCTATTTAAGCCCCTTTTTTGTAGTTTCTAAATTAATATTTTCTAGTTATTTTTAAAGGGGAGAAGTGCTAATTCTCATGCCTGTAACATTGTCTGTTTTCAGCCTGTATAAACAATTAAATAAAATTTTGTGAACAGAATAATTAGAAATATGAACATAAATTATTGTGGATTATGGAAGTATAAACCAGAATTAACTAACAACAATTTCGCTGATATCAAGAATGTTAACTAGATATGTACTAAATTTATACTAAAATTATTTCTGGTCTTTCTGTGGACATATTGGATAAATAACATAAAAAGTTTAATTTGAATTGTCGATCGAAATTCTGAATAGTTACAATTAATGTAAAATGTTTTTACTTGATAAAACTATTTGGAAATATTAAAAAAATATACAGGTGTTCCAAAATTAACGGAAAAAATTACAATAAGTCAGAAATACCAAGAAAAAAATGTAATGCTTTTTTATGCACAAATACAATGGGGTCGTCCCCCTCAATTGAATTTGATGCATTCAGCTATATATAGCATCTCGTAGACTATATAACATGAAGCCCTAAAACCGGTTCTTGTTTCATAAAGTTGTTTTGTCAGATAACAGAGCGTATCAAAAATCGCAATTTCGGCTAACAGTTTCAAACGCCGTACATTTACCGCCGTTTGTGACGTGATTTCGGGGGACCATTCTCATTGGTTCGTGCGGTTTGTCATTAGTCCGCACGTCTAGTAACTTTGAATTTTGTCTGGTGAATTTTGTCCCGTGTTGACGTCACAGAAAGGCGCGCGTTTCAAATGAGACAAATGTTTCGGATTTTTTTTACCTAGTAAACGCGTGATTTTGGATAAACGAAAAAATAGGGGTATAATATTTTTTCGTCAAGTTTCTAGAAAAGCTGCTTTTGAAAATTATTATGGGACGACCCCATTGGTATTTACGTTTATCGAGATCTAAAGAGGGTTTAATTTCACAGTACAGTAACAGAAAATTTTAATTTTTGTTTCTAATGTTTATTAACACCTTATAACTTTTCAAGTAAGTTAAGAGTGTATATTTTTAAAGCATATTATTCGTACATGGGAAACCCTTTTTTGCATGGCATGTTTTTTTCCGTGAATGTTGGAACATCCTGTATTACGTCAATATTATTATTATTATTTCTTCTAATATACTCATATACTAATATATACTAATATATTTCATACTTTTTAAGTTGGTTCTGAAGTTTTTCTTTACAATTCTTGAAACTAATATATCTATGGAGAAATACCTGTCAGTCCATGACTTTTTTTTTCGTTTCAAAACTAAATTCGGCTCTGGACATAAAAGTTTTATTTAACTCTACATTTTAAGATATTTAGACAAACGTAAAGATAAATTAAGCACGTTTCTAAAACCTTGAAACAATGGCTTTGACACGTTGAACACAATTTGAAAATATGTCTTCCATGTGGTAAACAAATTGAAAATAATTCAATGTAGACACTTTCAGGGTGAAGCTAATAAAACCACAGATTTAAATTGGTTTTCATCTGATTTATGGCAACTTCTACATTTTCTTTCCATATGTGAAATAAAATCCCTTCTTGATAAGCTCACACCCTTTAACATTCGGTGATTTATGAGTGAAAGCATCTCAGGTATATGTAACACTGAAATAATATATGGGGTTTCAGGAACTGGGACTTTACTTTTGCAGAAACTAATTTTGACAATGCAAAATGATATGATTTTCAAGCATTGACAACAAATAAGGCCTTATCAAGGATTTTATCTAAAAAGATAATAATGTAGTCGAATTTCCTGTATATGTCATGTCATGTCACGTCTACCTCATAATATGCTCTCAAAGGCTGTCTGCATACTATAATTTAAATTTTCTATAACATGATCAACTATCACTAAGATGATGAGCAAAAAATTTGCTTATATGTAATTAAATATCAATATTCTTTATATTAGTACGTGAATATCTGGTAGAAATTAAGTTGTCGTAATAGTGCAGTTACATGTACATCTAATTATATGATTAATTAATAAACGGAGCATAGTGAATTAGAATAATTAACAAGGTAATTCAATTAAGGCAAACGACCGAAAAAGATATTAAAATGCCAAGATGATAAAACTAATAGAAGTAGGAAAACTAATTAGCACGTGTCGCAGAAAAAACATAACAAGTAACAGAACAATGAGAACGATGTATGTAATTGCCAATACGCATCATAATAATAAAAATTCTTGCAATGGAAGTGCTGGTTTAAAAGAATAGTATTTCAATATTGCACAGTTGTGTACTATCACAAATATTCCCCGAAGAAATAACGTAATTTATTCTTTTTATCTTCAATCGTCAATAGACCCATACATTACCATAACGATTTTAGAATGTCAACAAACATTTTATTTTACTCTAAGAATCAAAAGCTTTACCTGCCGTTGATATTTATATTTTCAGCGGAATGTGAAGAAGATTATAGGTGAAGGTCAAAGTGACAACAATTTACCTAATTAATTACTGACAGAAAATAACAAAGTTTTCAACCCAAACTCATTCGATTTCAGTACTTGATTAGTATAATCCGTCAGGGTGTACATTTAATATAACAAGTAATAATAAAGTTTTGTATACATAATTTTTTCGTTTACTGTGTCATAATAAAATGCGTTATAATATCTCCATTTTTTGAAATTATAAATACCACGTCAGTAAAGTGTCGCCTGTTACTTACCTTGCTCGCTTTCTTCCTCGGCTCATAATCGCATACTCGTTCGATAAAGAATCACTTTACTCACTTGGTACATAAATAGCTGTTATGCCAGTCATCAATCATCAGTTAAAACTTTTTGTACGTGTTTAAGGGCCGATTTCACCAACCTCCGTTAAACTTAATCATCTGTTAGGAACAATTGTTGCTATAGTTTTAACAAACGTATGCAGTTATTAGTTAAAGTTAATCGATGTTGGTCAAGCCGTCCCTAAGTGAATTGTTTATATTATTATGGGACTAACATTAGCAAATTATTATCTGATTTTTTCTAATTTTTCTTCATCACTGTTTGTTACCAAAATATGTCATTTCAATTTAAATGTAACAATGTCCATAACAAAATAAACGTTTTCAAACACTGTAATGAGCTACAGTTTTATCGCTTTATTGTCACTCTATTATTATAATTTTTATACGAGATTTTCATGGAATTTAACACACAAAAGGCTTTTCCCTTGCAATTTCATTACTGGTCAAAACAGTAAATTTTAATAGTTCCTCTATGCAACCAAATATACACATTGGACAATCAGGTATTGTTCCACGAAGAAACAATGTCATTTATCGCCCTTTGGCATTCATCCATTCATCAACATAATATGTATTAATTAATTGAGTTAACTGGTTGAGAAATTAGCAATTCCGAACTAAATTAACGTTGTTTTGGGTATGTGGATATCAGTGTGTAAATTAACATTGAACTGAAAATTAATTAATCTTAGATAAATCATTATCACTTTTTTTTGATATAACAGTAAACAAGATTCAAAGATCAAAGTAGCTCTTCAGGTATTGACTTTACGAATTTTTCTAATTACAGATAAGATGTTTTCAACTTAACTTCCAGGAAGTCAAAACAAATTAATATATAAAGCTCCTCGATATTCCATCCAGATTGAGCACACGCGCTTACTTTTTTCTCCTATTTTATTTTCTTCGTTTATTATATCTAATGCTGACGAGTTTTCATTGTTAATTCCGCGCTTTAAACGGAATATTAATTAGGTAGAATGTGTGTACACAAGCATTTTGTTTTTATGTGTCCAATTAATGCATCCAGGTAAATATTTTCCTATTAATTAAAGTTAAAATAAAACGTGAAAAATGAAGCGAGTTTTCTAAAGAAACAAACATCTTCTTAATTAGATATATGATTGAGAAGAACTAAAGTGGGAATACTTTTTTGTAGTTCTGGATCCAACAGTTACTAATTAAACTTCATCAGTTGAAATCCGCATAAAGCACACTTTCTAGCTTCTCGGATTTTTGCACAATCTCAATGCGAATTAGTGCTTAATAAATCTACAACAAACTGCATCATTTTTCTCCGCTAATTGCTCCCATTCAACATTTAACTGCTTCCATTCATCTTTACTACACATAACATAAAAAAGATATTTTCCAATAAAAATGCACCGAGGACAAGACCTGCGCTTTGGAAAATGTGGAAAACGCGCTCGTTCAGTTTATGTCCGAATTTCTCGGTGAAAAGCACGATTTTCCGCGACTCTCTTGATTGTCTCCGGTGAGTTCGATTTTCCATAATACATACTTATAATTGAGCACGGGTGTGAAGTATCAGGAGTCGATTGTAAAAAATGAAATGATTTAGATGGGGTTAAAAAACTATTGAAGGCTGACATTGAGACTTCTTACAAAATTTATTGAGTGAAAAAAGAAATTTGTAAGTTCGTTCTAATTAAACAATTTAGATTTCTTCTACAAGATATTCAAATATTCATATTAATTAAAGAACAAAATAGATTTATGTAAAAAATCTAATATTTCATTCATTGCCAATACGGACACATTTCTACTATTAGAGTTTGTATATCAAAGAAGGGAATAGTTGACAACGTCTCTTTATATTACACCGATGTTCACCTGAGTGGGTTTGAACGTGACATAAAATATGCAACGAATCTTTTTGTCAACGCTTTGCAAAGGTAAGAAAATAATGTCTTAAATATGTTCCAGCATTTTTATTGTTCGTAATGTCAATTTTTTATTAATAACTTTTTCTGTTCGACTTAATAAATTTTTCGGAATATAAAGATGGTACAAAAAAATATGCGTTAAAATAATCTCGTGCAATATTAATAACAGCTATTAGTGAAGAAGGTTATTTTATTATTTACTTAATGTTTTTAAAAAGATTTAAATTTACATAGTGATATCTGTGACAACAGCAGGATGAGGGGTTTTGATATACTTATTGTAAATTTTATAATTTGTTACCTTTTTTATAATTTTTGAATTTTGAATTTGTACTAGTGAAATAAAAATTTATTATACTAATATTCATGGTTTAAAATGACCAGATTTTTTTCATATTATTATGTTTAAAAGATTTTTTACTGCGTTCGTTATAGCACACTCTGAAATGATAATGTAACACCTATATTTTACTATCAATAAAAAACAAAAAATGCATAAATGATATTCAAAAAAATTTGCTTGATTCAAGAAGTGAGAAAGTTTTTAAAACCCTCTTGTTAAATTTTATTTTTGTTTTTCACTTTCTAAATATTCATCGGTTTCCTCGTCATCACTTGCAGTAGCGAATTTATTAACTAAAAAAAAAAACATATAAATATATTATAAATTGTAACGTTTGATTGCTCAACATTGCTCTGGATTTTCAAGTCTCATCACAGCCCTTCAGCGCTTTTCATTTGTTTTTTTTTTTTTTAGAATTTTTCAGATTTGCTTGGAACCTCAGAGGATTGTTGGGTTACTGCACGTTAGTCAGTTTTCAGGGAATTCGGAAATGCTTAAAAAACTTTGTCCAACACTTGCATATTGCACCTAAATCGCAACTGTCGTGCTATCGCACTCGTGATTCAAAAATCGCCCTCGCAGACAACGAAGCATTTTTGTCACTTGTAATATAATCTACTATTAAACCAGAAGAATGTTGATAAATCCAAGTGGAGTAAATTTAAATTAAAATTTAAATATATCTAAGTCGAACTCCACAAACTTTAATGAGCGTAAAATTACAAATGGAACATGTTTCGGCAGAACATTACTGCCATCATCAGCCCTAATTTAACAAGAGATTAATGATTACATGTTCCATTTGTAATTTTACGCTCATTAAAGTTTGTGGAGTTCGACTTAGATATATTTAAATTTTAATATAATCTACTATTGTTCTAAAGTTTTATTAAGCTGAAAATTTTATGTATTGCTATTAATATTCTTCAGGATACTTTTTGGTCTTTTCAGTATTCCTAAGAATTTCTCAAGAGTTTTTAAGACACTTTAGCGCGTTATAGTACTTTTTAGGTCTCGTTATAAATTTCAGGAGTTTTATAGAGCTGTGAGAGGTCTTTAGCGCTCTTCTTCTTCATTACTGCTAATCTCTGGTGGATTCCATAGTGTTCATCAACATTTTGCAGGATCTCGCCGCACTTAAGATTTCTTCAACCCTTTTGAATACTTATTTATGTTTTTGTTAGGATTTTCTAGGACTCCGCAGAACTTTCCACGACTCTTTAGTACTCTTTGAGACTATACAGTAGTCTCCAGTTCTATAAAGTTCATTCGAAGGCGAGCGGTCGAATCGGGGTCGCGCTTCGTTATCTCGGCCAGCTGTCGATAAGCTATCGTGCTTTTTATCCTATTTGGTTAAAAATATAATTCATATAACTCAGCCAAACGATTATTGGTTAGGGCCAACAAGAACACCTAACACGTTCCAACCACTATAGATACTGAAGAACCGACTTCTGATGCCAAGGAAGATCAAGAAAAAAAAAACAGCCAAATCTCCACCAATTTTTGGTCAAGATGCATTACACTGTTGTTTAATCTGCTGTAAACAATTGCCTACAAATTGTCAATAACTGAAAAGTAACTTCAAAACAAAACCCTTTGTTCTTCGTAGACTCAAAGCCTAACATAGAACATAAATAAAAACTGCTGCAACATAAAGTAACTTTTGAACCTTCACGCTATACACCGCAGTGCGGAAAATGCCAAAGGTACGGGCACACAAAGAAATACTATTATACATATATTTAAAAGCAAGGTGTGTAAATTGCATGCAACTGAAGATTGTAAGAGAATCGGTAAATAAAAAGATGCGCACTCTGCCAGTATAATCATCCTGTGAATTATAAAGGCTGGAGCGAGAACCTTCAAGTTCACAAGCAAACCCAAATCGTGTGACTTTAATGACTCTAATGACTTTTCTGAATTGAAAAACATGCTCAAATACTTGCCAAACAAATGTCCACAATGTTGAACCTATTAACAATAATCGGCAGTAAATTAAAATTAATAATAAAATACTCACAAATAGCGCCATATGAAATGCCAATGTCACAACACGCTGAAGAACTTTCATAACTCATCATAATATTGATGTAATCTTGTATCCGAAACACATTTCACCAGCAAACATTACTTTTTTCCAACTCCTACTAATAAAATGCTCATTATTAAAACAATAGTTCAATCAAAAGGATGAATAAAATGTGAAAAGACTGAATAAAATGTTTACAGTAACAGTTTATTCACACTTCACAAATAGTTACACAACACAAATAAAGTGCTTCACCTTTATGCTGAGACAATGGTAGGAATCGAGTTTCAGTTAATTATTCTCTGATACAAATGTTACATGTGGCTTACGGTAACTAAAACAAGGGTGTCCCCTTGGGACAGGGCCCTCCTTGTGCCTTATCATCTGAACCGCCGTAATACCTACTACCTACTCCATCCCCACCACCAAAGTGTTTCACTTTGATTTCCGTTTCATTTTAAAAATCAAAATTAACATTTAACGTAATGAATTACCTAAGCAATTTTTTTTTTTGAAAATTCGAAATTGGAAAAATATTGTATGATACACGTGAATAAATAAATTTTATCTACTCAAAAACATTACAACACTCGATAAAGTGAAATTTTAAATTAAATAAACACAGTCATTCTCAAAAACCATTTACTTCAAAATAAGCGCGACATATATATATTATTATGTTTCGGCCATACCAAAAAATTAAATGGCCATTCTCAAGTCAGGAGAATGCAATTAAAAATTAACGACTGGATGAATAATCCACCATGTGGTCCGTCAACCTTTACAACACTCGGATAAACTGTTTCTTCGTGGATAAAATGTGACTCATATTATTAGATCGTGGAATACTATTAATTTAAATAAATATATAAATATATATCTCTTTTTTTATGAATACTTAACTGTGGTAGTTGTAGATAAAGTATAAAATTTTATTAAATATAACTATAAATCCCAACATTCACAACTTATTCAACTAACTATCGCGTCGCTAAGGCCCACGGAGATACTTCTATAATTATTATTGAACAGTGGAAATGTCAAAGGATCTAAGTGCCAAAAAACAGAATAACACAATATTAACGACGGACACAGAGAGCGTCACGCCGTTTGCCGTCACTCCATACGAGTCGGTTTTATCCCCAAGGCGGACAAATAGATGTTTCACATCAAAAATTTGAAAAAGGCAGGTCTAAAATATGATTAAAGACAAAAGACATCAAAAGTTAGAGATAAATAATGGAAATTATTTCGGTACAATGTAGTAAGACGGGGATGCACATTAAAGTTGCAGAAGAAAATAGTCCTCCAAATGTTCGAGACACGCCCTATCGGGAATTTTTGGTTGTATATTAGTAGATTTGTTTACGAGAACGGTTGCATCGCAAAAAATGAGAGTCAGTTAGCAGAGTCAGTAGTATTGAAGTTAAAAGTTCAGACTTCATCTAAACTATAATTTAAAAAGTTCCACTCATACTTAAAAATAATAAAAAAGTGGTTCTTAGGCCATTTTCATCTCTCGATATTTGTAAAGTTATACTTTTAAGATTAAACTTATACTTATATTTATTAAGTGTATAACTTTTAATTAGAACTAGCTGACCCGGCAAACTTTGTACCGCCTCAGAATCAATAAATGTTGTGTTAACTTTTCAGCTGAATTAAATTAAGTTTTTTTTTATCAAAGGATAATGCACACAACGCCTTCTACTGGCATTACCGGAACCAACATACAACGCCATGTTCATTTTTGTTTCTGTCATGTATCAAAGATGGCTTTATATACGGATTGCATAAAAATGTATGAGAAAATTTCTTTCGTTACTGTTTCCAATGTTTTAATAGTTATTGGCCCCCGAAAAATGTCAGTCAATCCGTTCTCGAGATATTATAGAAAAAATTGTGTGCGGAATCCAGGCGAGCAGAAGTGAAACTTAGGAGTTTACTCCTTAAAAATCGTGAGTGAGTGAGTTGTGACGTCATGTCGAGTAGTCGAGTATTTAATTTAAAGTAAGCGCTCGTCTCAGACCGCTCGAATCTGGAGTGATTGTGAAGTGCGCTTACTTTAAATTGAATCCTCGACTACTCGACGTGACGTCACAACTCACTTACTCACGCACTCACATGTTCAAGAATAGGGCCCTAAAGCGGCGCGCGCATCAAATTTTCAGTGCGTAATTTTAAGTACGGGAGTCAGTATTGAAATAAGCATAGGGTCAAACGGCTTTTAAGGAATATTAAAAAAAATTGCTAAATTGGTCCAGCCGTTCTCAAGTGAAGAAAAATAGGGATTCATTTATATATATATATATATATATATATATATATATATATATATATATATATATATATATATATATATATATATATATATAAATGAATCCCTATTTTTCTTCACTTGAGATATATATATATCTATATATCCTATATATATCCTATATATATATCCTATATATATATATAGATATAGGATATTTTCAAAGAATTTTGTTCAAACAACAAATTAAATTATTTTATTTCATACCTGAATATAAACAGATTTTATTTCATACTGTCATATTTGTTAGTTTTACGTCAGAGTTTTGAGTCCGGAAAATGGGACTTTACAGTACAAGTCCTGTAAAAAAAATACAACCAACAAATCAAACTGTTGTCATAGATACTCAATTCATGGATGTTTAAATTCTGAATTCCAATTTGATTTTTTAAAATGAAAACAATGATTTAGTATCTGTAGCATGAAATAAAACGCATTACGACATACGTCCGGAAACTTTTACAGTAACTTGCCTCAAAATTCCAGACTCGGCTCCTTCGTCGCCTCGTCTGTAAACATATCGACTCTTTACTGTAAAAATGAGTTTTCCGGACTTATAACGTAAATTACTATTTCGGATTATTTATGATACCAAAAGTGGAAGATTAACGTCCTAGTACTTTAAAATTATACGTCAATCATTTTTCATATTGTTCCCGAGATTTCTGTGGCTTCAAATTGTTCTTCACGCGAACTTCTTCACCTAGAATATCTTGAGACACCTCAATTTTATCCATTTTAAACTGAATAATCGAATAAAATATCCAAAACAAATCACCGTGACCCAGTTTTTTTCGTTGTCATTTTTGACAAACGTTTGTTACTATGGGAATGCTAGTTCCCGCATAATTAATTATTACGAATAATTTGTGCAAGATAAACACTCAAAATTTCTTTTTTATTATACCTGCATCAGAATCGCATCGCCGTTTAAAGCACGCCTGAGCGTGCGAACACAGGCGATTAAAGCACGGCGAGCTTTAAAGGTTGTCAAGGAAATATAGGTATCATTATAAATTCATCAAATTTGAAAACTTTTCATATTCCTTCAGGTATGATTCTTTTGACTTCGATGGTAGTATTTTGGATTCCGCTTGTTCGGCCAATGCTTCTATATCGGGTGAAATCTCGTTTTAACTCATTTTTCCTCGATTTTTGCTGACACGACTAAATGCAATGACAGACTTGGACGCGAGAATAACGTAAACAATAATTGTCGTAACTAATGGCAATATTATTAAGCAATTTCGATTTATCGCGACAAAAAATATTTGTAAGTTTTTAGTGCGTAATTTATTTCCAGTATTGCTGGTATAATAAACAAATAGCGTAAAGTATTCGTGGATAACTGGTCTTTAAAACACTTGCTCTATTTCGAGCACTCCCGGCTACGCCGTCGTGCTCGAAAACTCGCGCGTGTTTTAAAGACCTTGTTATCCACTCATACTTTAATATACTATTTATTTTAATCTAGTTCATTAAATTTGCAGTATGAAATAAAACGTTGTATTTACCTCGAACGAAGAAGTGTTTTTGAAAGGTACTCACAAGTAAACAACTTGCTCGTACTTTAACCTTCACTTTTCGTTCTAGATAAATAATATACTAATTTTGTATTCGTTTGTGAAACACATAATGCATAATGAAATACATAACAACATACTGCGGTGGATCCCTTTTTGGGGAATCCTTCAGGTTCACTTATTTGGGGAGTATGTTAGTGGAGACGGAATAAAATATCTAAGTCACTGGACATTTCTATATTGTACACACTTTTACACTGCACACTTACATGAACAAATCAGAATGACTTAATTAGAATAGTGAAGGATAATAATTATAATAATGATGAATGAGAATTAATCATTTCAGGCCTTTTATCAACTAGGTTCGAGAGAGGGGTTTGCGTTAACAAGTTCACATGAGGACAAATGCAATAACAACGAGTTGCCTGGGAATTGCTGACTTGCAAAGTGTGATTTCCTCTTGCTTAGACGCAAAATTAACAAAATAGCATTTATTGTACAGTTCCTAAGAAATTCTATAATACATATTTTGAAGGACAACGGAAATAACACTACAATACATAAATATTATGCCATATGTATTTAATTTGACAGCTATCAACCTAACCTCAAAGTTTGATGTAAATTTGTACTTTTTCCTATTCCAAGTATAAATAATTATTATTTGTTAAGACTTACTTTCAAACATTAATCACTAAAATTTCGCTTAGTAGTTTTCAAGTCATTTAAAAAAAATCTTCTATCTGAATATAATTTCAAAAATAATACTTTCTTATATAATAGGCTCCGCCACGATTTTTTTAAAATGCAAAAAAGTTAAATCTAAATAAAACTGACTGGTCCAAGAATTTTGCAAAATGTAATCCCGATTAACGAAAAATTCAAAACTCAACAAGCATTTTTGTAAGTCGTCACCTCCACCATTTTCACATTATAGGAGCACAAGGTGTTAAAGAAATTCTTGGACTTCCGTTTAAATATTTCTAGATAAAATAATTTTAAGCATCCTTAGTATTCTGTAAGATTAGTTTGTTGTTTTAAGATTCTTCAGAGACGTGTGTTGTGTGTGTGTGTGACATACCCAGAGTAACGAAAATATGTTTGTGCCTTCGTGTCCAAATTCATCCTTACAAGATTTTTGTAACAGTACAACGGAAAAGTGAGAGACCATTACCGACACTGTAATATCAACAACTTTTTCGGGCGCGACACGCTGATTTTAAAGCAAATTTTAAATTGCATTTTTTAATAATACAGAAAATTTCATAGACTAAAACATAGGTAGAGTAGTCTACATTTTAAGCTATCTGCGGAAAAATTATCCAAATTATAGAAATATCATGGCCTGATAATATCTTTATACAACCGTAATTAAAATGCCATTTTAAAGATAAACTTCCATTTCGTTAAATAATCTATAAAAAACTATAGTAATTAAGAAACACGAAAGTCACTCACGAAATGGAATAATTTTAGACTAGAGACTAACTATTAATAAAGGATATAAATTAACGGAGGTCGTTTCTAAAAGCATTTTAGTTTGTAAAGCTATAACATTGTAGTTACTAAAATGCAAAGGTTGTGAAATTGTTTAAGAAGTAGTTTTAAATGCGAAATACGTCTAGACCTAATATGTTTAGATAGCTAAGACATTATTCGCTTATAATAATCAATGGTACTCTTTATAGAATTAATTTTTGTGATTACGCAAATAAAAAAAATATATATTTTCCATAAAACAACAATTGTAAGAAACATGTAATATTATTTTGAATTGTTAACTAATACTAGGGATTAGTGCTTGGTAACTTTGAAAGAATAACTTGTAGTGTTCTTTTAAAATCCGAAACTAGGAAGTCACTAGAAAGTTGTTCTGTGATCTGTTGTATTGAAGAGCTTTAATTAGATGTTCTTTGCAGGAATGTTTAAAATAATTAAGCTATAAGCTATTGTCTTATGACTTTAAACCAAAAATGTAGCTCCTTACTAGACATTTCTGGTATTCCTTAATTTTTATTAAGAATTATTCTTTCCTAACACTGAATCAGATAGCCCCTTCATGTTAAGAAGCCATCACACTCGACGTTATAGTTAATCTTAAAAATCTCCGAAATTACGAAGCTGAGCTTAAAATACTCTTGATAAAAAAATTATTAAAGAAAATTAAGAATCTCGAATTGTATATTTATTTTAGTTATATGATATTTAGTCCAGTAAATCTAGTTTCGATAAGCCCGTTTCCAGGAAAAAATTCCGGAAGTTTTTTTCTCAACGGTTCTATATATTTTTTTGGTCGCTGAATCTGAATTTGAGGTTTGCCCCCTCGCCAGAGGTGAGCTAACTTCAGGAAATGCAAGAAACTTAAAAAATTTCGGACTGTTTCCAGTTTTTTGCTTAGATAAGAATTAAATTACCCCAATTTAAAACAAAGATTGTTTAAATGAAACCGAATTTTCACTGCAGAACCCCTCTGCAGTGTTTTCACAGTTACTTCTTGAACATGTACTAGTATGTACCTTAATTTTGAAACATTGCAGTAAATTTTCTGCAAACATCACATTTCAGTTTCTATGAAAATTAATCTAATGGCCGATTCTTAGTTTTCATGAGATTATCAAAAATGTTTTTGTGTTTGAAGTACCACGGCGAGCACGGAATTTCGGACAGTTTCAAGTTCAAGTTTCAGTTTCAGTTTCAGTTCAGTTCAAATTTGAATTATGTAAAATGTAAAATGGGCTTTATATGCTAGACGTTTGAATAACCTTGATTTTATATTTTTTTCGCTGTTATTGTCACATGTCATTTTGACAAACTAAGTCATACGAATTACGCAAAGAAAGAAGAGGAACCACACGGGTGTTAAGTGAACACTAAGCTTGTAGTAAGGAAAAGTGTGTTGTCAAATAAGAAATCCATTCAAATAAATTTGATGGAATGAAATTGCCAAATACAAAAGATCTTCGTATTCTACGAACGACGCCGACCTTCGTAATTTTATGAAACCAGAACAATCTTTTATTAAACTCTGACAAACAATAACATGCATAATAAATAAAAACTCAACATAAAACTAATATTTTGTCATCGCTCCATTGGCTTCTATAGCTTTCGTCAATTTTGCACGCATCGAAAGGTATAGATTTCTGTGGTAATCCTGGGGTAATGCATGCCATGCGTCTGTAATAGCAGCTAACAGCTCCTGTCTATTCCGAAATATCAGTCGACGTCTTTTTAAATGGTTGACTAAATATCCCCACATGTTTTCTATCGGATTAAGGTCAGGACTGCGGCTCGGCCAATCCAGAACGTTTATATTATTATCGTCGAACCAACGTGTTACTCTTTCAACCGTGTGCACAGAACAGTTATCCTGCTGGAAAACAAAATCACCATTTGGAAAATTTTGTGTCACTGATGGAAGCATTACATCTTCGAGAATCCTAAGATAAACGTCTGCATTGAGCCGACCGTCTACATGCAGCATTATCCCAGGATGACCAGCAGAAATCCATGCCCACATGTTCACTGAAAAACGACCATTTCTTTCTAAATGATGTATATAACGTTCCTCGAAACAAGTGTTACTGCTATTTTTCTTGCTGCAGTATGATTTCGGACGCCACTTGCTTGCTTCAAAATTGCTGAAATATGTCTGTACTACAATCCCGTTTGTACCAGAGTTACAATTCTTGGTGACCGTTTATTTTGAATGTCAGTCAAAATTAATTATTATGACAATTATGACAATAAATTTGAAATTAAACATCAAATGAAATGTCAATGACGTCACCAAACGTCAAATTTTAAAATTTTAAACAAATTTTAAACAAACCTCGAAATTAAAAAGGTTGGCCAATGAATCGTGATCGTGTAGAAGACAACAGAGACTGGAAATTCAAACCAAACCTACCCAGACCCAGGACCAGGTTCGCTGAATGCAAGGTGCGCAGCGTTGAAGGCGGAGAGTATTTATCAATGGAATTGCTTTAAAGGTCTTATGGTCGAACTTTTGATTAATACTTAACTTTTTGAACATTTTTCTAGTAACAATTTAAATAATTTTAACTCATTTTACAATTTTCATGACTCTTAACAATAATTGGGTTAATTAATAAAATAACAATTAATTTAAGTAAATACAATATTTGAATAATTCATGACAAACGTTAATTAGAACTATTACACCTACACTTACAAACAACTACACACATTGATTAATACACAAATAATACAGATATTTAGAAATTTTCATTTTGGGTTTCGTCGTTTTGGTTTACCGAAATGTTGACTTCTAAATTAAAATTTCATTGTCTAAATCTGAAAGACAAATTACAGACTGAAGTGATTTGAATACCAGTCTATGAAATTTTTATCGTTACGAAAAAGAAGGAATTCAAACTATAACTCATTGAAATACCGTTTAAATGAAATTTGGATCACTTCGAATATAAAACAAACAAAGCAAACTCGACGCCATGTTTCCTTTTCTCAAACAAAAAAAAAATGACCGTTACAAACGTAGCGTCCTCTTAACTCTCTCTCTCTCTCTCTCTCTCTCTCTCTCTCTCTCATTTGAATTTTTAAGCAGTTATCCGGACAGTTATAATACCAAACTTTCTGAAACTGGACAGGTGAAATCCAGGTAAACCCCTCCTCGACTGATATAAATATTGTAATTTAAAGTTTTACCTTTGTTTTGAACCCATATCCGGCACGAGACACTTTTCTAAACTATAAACAACTGACAAAGAAAACTAACTAAAATTGAAATAACAACACTAACACAGTTCAAAAAAAAACTAAATAACAATTATTAACAAAACTGCGTGTGAAACTTTGTTGCTGTAACTTAAATAACAAAGACTAAAAACATAATAACTATCATCCCTTCTCTGTCAACACCCTGTGGCGTGCAACTTTTCTCATGGAGGCCACGGTCGGCAATCCATTTAGCGCCCAGGTGTTGCAGGTCTTGACAACAAGTTCAAAGTACGCCAATATTTCTTAATGTGTTTACGGCTATAAGTATTTACCTTCATCTACTGATTCAGCCCTCAACTTTTGACATCTCTCTTCTTGTTCTCGCTGGTGAACTAATTTTTTTCCTGAACAAACATTGAATTAACTCATTCGATGCATGAGTATTTATGATTCGGTTTACCATTTAGACCTAGGGATGGTGCAAATAAGTAAGTACAATGAACCCTCATTATACCCACCAGCAGAGACCGAAAAGTTCCAAACTTGGAAGTCCTCGACTTTTCCTTTTGGAGCCGAAACACACCAACGCGTAATTAGTTTGCCTCAACTCGGGCTGCTAATGCTCTCAACTTCCCGAGGAGCTCTTCATTGACCATTTAATACAGAAACCTTGCCTGAATTGCTATTTTTTAAAATATGCTGTTTGTGATTTAATCCGCCGTGAGTGACTTATTGTCTCGGAATTAGGTTTGGTATGCAGCAAAGTGGAAATTACTCCAATAGGTCTACTTCTGCCCACGCAGTTACTACACTGGAGTTTCGACAACTCAAAGTGTAATTCCACAAAATTTTTGTCTACAAATCGATGTACACACTGTTGAAATTCTACTGTAACGGTACTTATTCATTCATTTTATTCCACATTACGGCTCCCCATTTCTCGTCTATCCCGAAATAAATTCCCATTAATATTAATGCATCCCTGAACCTGTCTTTCTGCGTTATCACCAAACACTTCTGTTAACACAGAATACATATCATGTGGGAAGCTCTCAACGTATACAAACGAGTCTTATTTTTACGGTTTCATGTTAAATTGGGGAACCCACATGCGACTCGTAAGAGTGACAAGGATTTCTTTTTCTGGCTTATATATATTCCGTTTGGTGAGAAAGTGGAGGTGAGTGTGACTTAATTGCGGGTTTCACGCAGGAAAGTCTTTGTGTAGGTGCATTTCTTTTGGTTTTAAAAGGTTTGTCGCCATGGAAGGAGTTTATTGTGATGAGGTGACAAATGGTGGTGGGCGGAAAAGTAAAATATTTTGTTATTATATAAGGTCGTAAATATACTCCCACACAGACATAAAGCCCATTATTTTTTTAAATCTTCTTGTTGTCGCCAGCAGCTTTTAAGCTAAAATTAAATAACTTTTTTATCAGCGTTCAAAAACTTTGCAGCTATTTAATCTAACTATTTCACACCATTTTAATTTTAAGTTCAACTATAACGTCAACAAGTTCAGGCCTTATGACCCTCAGATAAAGCATCGATTAAGTTTTCCAAGGAGAAACATATCAAGAACTTTTAGCACTCTTGCATCGCATCACCGGCGTAATCGAGTAGTTAGAACATCCATCATCTCCCTAATAAAATATCAAATCTCCCAGAGACTTATCTCGCGACACTCGAATGCTTCTCAAGTCATGTGAAATCATCATCACCGAACATGTCTTAGAGATAGCTCTTGGGATGCTGAGGATGTTTCGTAACCGCGATTTCGGAGCTTCATCGGTTTAAAAAGTATTGGTCCATTATCTTTAGATCGGATTTAGAAAGAATAAAACTGTTTGAAAATAATTTGTTTTCCAATAAGGTTTGTTTGAAATGCAAATTGTGGATTTGAATCCAAAGTGCATCTGTAATTCTGCAAGTAAAATTTTGTAGTCTTTCCCGTTTAAATCAATCCATTTGTGTTCTCTCACGTTTTGTGAGCAACGAGAGAACAAACATCATCTCCAACCTCACAACACTGTAATTTTATCCATTCCTCGCCACCCACTATTAAAATCACTCCAAAAATAATATGAGGCTGAATTTATAGCTATGGATTTCTCGCTCCTGAAAAAATCCATACTTATGGGTTCACAAGTCGAAGGGTACCCAACTATAGGGATGATGAGTTTTTTCCTCGCAGGTGCAATTACAATTTAATACTCCTATTATTTAATGAAAAAATTAAAAATGGTTAACATTATGGCCTCCTCGGGCCTCAATTACTTCTGCTAAACGACGTGGCATGGAAGAAATTAGGTCAGACACGTCTGCTTGAGAAATCGCTGCCTATTCTTCTGCCAATGCTATTCCTAGGTCTTGCAGAGTCTCTGGACTGTTCTGACGACCTCTAACTCGTAATATTAGTTAGTCCCAAAGATGTTCTATCGGATTAAGGTTCGGACTACGGGCGGGCCATTTTATTCGCGGAATACCCACTTAATTCAGGTATTGGCCTACTGCTCCTGCTACGTGTGGACGAGCATTATCGCTTATAATACGATAAGTAGTCAAAGTTACAATGTCTAAGATGTCACGAATGTCATTGCAATTGCTTAAAATGCGACGAGTGCCTGCACGAGTCCAATTGGCAATTGCAATGAACATGAGTGAAACCATCTTAGAAATTGTCGACTCAACTTTGACTACGAATCGTATTCGGAGGACTATTCAGTGAACCAAACGATTTTTCTTAAAAATACTAGTCCAATTGTCGACGGCAATTTGTACTAGTACAATTATCACTTATAATACGATAAGTAGTCAAAGTTATGTCGACAATTTCTAAGATGTCACGAATGTCATTGCAATTGCTTAAAATGCGACGAGTGCTTGCACGAGTCGCATTGGCAATTGCAATGAACATGAGTGGAATCATCTTAGAAATTGTCGACTAAACTTTGACTACGAATCATATTTGGAGGACTATTCAGTGAACCAAACGATTTTTCTTAAAAGTACTAGTACAATTGTCGGCGACAATTTGTACTAGTACAATTATCACCGCTATTGATTTTGATTGGCCAAAATTTTGAAATACTACGGCTGCTATTGGTCGAATGTCACAGTTTGAAAGGTGAACTGAATAGTCATATACAATATCCCAAGAGTCAGGCATATTGTCGAAAATTTTCCCGACCTGTCTGGAACACAAGTGTTTGTTGCACCGCAGCGCGCGGGAAGTTTTCAGGGGCAACAAACACGCGTGCCAGACAGGGAGGGAAAATTTTAAACAATATGCCTAACTCTTGGGATATTTGTTTAGACAATCGCTCGAACAACATTAACAAAAAATTGAAACGTCAAGATCTCATAAATCACGTCATGAGTTGGTTGTCATGGTGGTCGACAATTTCCCTAGGGAGATTTTCGCTACGCGGGAAATTGTCGCGAAATTCAAATTTGATTGGTCGATTTCAAAAAAACCTGACGGTTAGATTGGTCCGACTTATCAGTTTGACAGGTGAGGGCGATTGTCACCGCAATTGATTTTGATTGGTCAATATTTCGAAATTCTACGGCTGTTATTGGTCGAATGTCACAACAAGAAACATTTGTAGCTGAACTAGCATCTTTTATGAAGGATTTTGACTTCAATCCAAGGAAACAAAATGGAGACGAGTATAAAGAAGGTACTGAAAAGACAATCTGGAATGCAGTAGCAAAAGATCTTGCAAGAAAAATACAGAGATCTATATAACATTCAGTTTGATCCATTCCGTGATTCTATTTTTAAATGCTAGAAGAGCCCGAGACATTAAAAGGAAGCAGTTGGATCCAGGAAAAAAGAAAAACCAGCAGTTCTAGCTTAACCAAAGAATTAGATAAAATTATTAGCTTATGTGATGATACTCCTGACGGTTTGCAGAGAAAAAATTTTCACATTGCATCATATGAATTAGCATGGATGGGTGGCGAGGCGGTAAATTGCCTAATGGACTATTTTACGGAAGAAATTGATAACGCTGGTCGCATTATATCTATAATCCAGTGTTCTCTAAAACATCACAAGGTGGTGCCATTGGCAGTGAAAAACTCCAGATATTGTATTGAAGCAAGAATATTTCTACAAAAAGATTATTTATAACTCCACGTGTGGATTGGCAAAAAAATAACTAGTGCATATTTCAAAAACTGTCCATTAGGTAAAAATCAGATCTCTAAGTGGACATCAACTGCAGCCAACGAAATAGGACTTGATAGCAAGAGAAGAAAGATTAGTAATCATTCAAATCGTTCCGCCTTCAAATCGAGCGCCAATTTTTTTTTTACGTAGTATGCTCCACGGGAGGGGTCAGGTCAGTTTCTTACATGGTATGCTCCACGGGAGGGGTCAGGGGTTAGCTGTCTAGTTTGGCGGGGGGGGAAAGAGTAACCTGATCCTATATACAGTTTATTCACAATACCACTGTCTTCATTATTCTCGACGCTTCCTCTTCGCTTAATGGCGGGACGTCCTCCCGATGGTTGTACCGGCGGCGGCGAAAGGTGTCAAGGGTAAAGATGGTGTGCTCCGGGTTTCCGGAGGGAAAACAGGAAATCTGTCTAGATACTACCGGTGCGCGACAGTTGACTGGACCGCGAGCAGAGTTCCCCCGCCCTCAGACAACCAGAAGATGGCGAAATTTCACACCGCAGACAGTCAGAAACCGGAAGGGAACGAGTCCGGGTATTGGAAGGTACCGGGATGTTACCAGGAAGTTGGACGGGAACCGGGAGGCTGGTCGGCTGGTGCGACTCACATCTCCCTTCCGCGACTGAGTGGAGCCTCTCTTATCGAGGAACTGGTGGGGACAACGATGACGTTGCTGGATGCGTGCGAAATGGTGCAGGGCGTCTCTCAGAACCTAATTACCGCGTTCTCTTCCCGACGAAACCGCAGCGGCTCCGGCCAATGTAGCGATTCCGGGATGGCATTCAAAATGATGTAAGTCCCAGTCCAAGCCAATAATGGAAATCATCTTTCCTGGACACTTTAATGATTCGGTGCGGAGGGCTTGGGGTGGTCGTAGCGACTTCCGGAAAGTTGCATAAGCTGCGCGCTATTTTCCGGTTAGATCAAGAAGTATTTTTAAGAGGCTGTTTAGAAAACTAAATCAGAATACATAATTTAAAAAATATCTTCTAAAAAATGGAAATAATCGCCATACATCGTACATCCATAACAAAATATAGTTGGTAGGCTGGTAGACATAACAATTAACAAAATAACAAAGTCAACGTTATAATAATCTCGCAATAACTAAATGGCTGATAAAATCATCGTCGAGTCTTCAAGGGTAAGTTGAACTGTTGTTAGCAGTAAATCCCTACTCATTAAAAGATTTTATATCGAAACTATAGATACCACGACAGACGTACTGTCCAAATTTCAATAAATGCGTTTTTTGTATAGTTGCCCGAAACGATTTTGTGCACAGAAGCTATCTAGACGACCAGCGAAGTCGTAGACTTTGTTTTCATGCTTTAAAGCAGTTTGCCAAGGTAATTCAATCACTGAGTGATTTCTCGCTTCTGTGGAGAAGCAGGACCGGCTTTATTTTTTTTTTTGTATTATTTTAACAGATATCATTAATTTAAACTTTTTATAGTTCATTTGTTGTTATTATTATCATTATTATTATTCATTATGTGTTACCACTAGTTGGATGAATATAATAAATAAAATAACACTATCATGTCAATAAATACTCTAATGTGGACACTTAACACACAAGAGAAACACAAAGAAACAATGAAAAAAATTTCTACCGCTAAGACGTACTGAAAAGAATAAAATTTTAAAAAACAATGTATCCACTTGTTCGCCCCGGTTACAAATTAATTGACTTCGCCCCTGCACCATATGAACACCTGCAACGATGGATCTGCATGGAACAAGACCGACAGGTTTTTTCAGACGCAAAACCAGTTTCGTATTCAGATGTTTTTCAATTCTGAAGCCATCACAAATTAACTGGTCTACTTTAGTCAAAGCGTGCCATTGGTTTTTGCGGTCTTTAAAAAGAAAACAAAACATTATAGCCTCAGGTGCGCCTTAGAGATCTTACTCCTACCATACATGTTCCCCAAAATTACAATTCTAGGGACTCATTTGAGTCCGTAAAATGGTACGGCCTAGTTCCTAAAAGTCGTTATAGCAACCTTTTGCGGATTATTTTTGATTAAATAGATTAAATAGCTATTTACCGACCGATGTTGTTGCCAAATTTTTTTTTTTTTTAAGTTTCCGGAACCAAAAGCGGGTATACTAGAGAAAAGTAAAAAAATTGGACGGCATTAAATGTCCAACTTTAAACTCATTGCAGAAGAGAACGGAAGGCCCAATCCCAGTTCTGACACCGCCAGGGGGCTTAAAAAACAGCCCCGATTTGGGGGATACGCGAAAAGTCGAAAAAAAATTTGGATTGCTCCAAGAATCACAATGAATTCTTTATTTAAAAATTTGGGGAGCTATAACAAAAAAAACATTATTTGTTACACGTACCTAAAAAGTTTTTGCGGACTTATCTGCTTTTCCAGACTCGGCTCCGCCTCGTTCGGAAATAGCCACGATCCGTCCGCAAAAACTGTATTTTAGGTACCTACTTATAACAAAAATAGCTATTTTGGACAGATCGCGAAACAACACAAAAGTAAAAACAAATTTAATTCAATTTTAATATAGATTAGAATGTGTTTTTCCCGATTTTTCTACAGATCTTCCCGATTTTTATGTTCAATTGAAAACATTCAGTTGAGTTATTTCCATGGCGAGAGCATAAAGAATAAAACAAAAAAAGAATCAACCAAATATGTAGTTCAAATTGGTCCAACCACTTTCAAGTAATGCGCTTACCAACGAACAGCATTTCATTTTTATTATATACATAGACCCCTACCCCGTAAATGGAATTTTGAAAAACCGTTTCTTACTGAGCGCCTACGTGGTAAAATAAGTAATGCTAGAAACCCACCTGTCCCATGCCAGGCCACGCCATCCCATCCCACGCGACGCAACGTGGGAAAACGTGGTCCCACGTTGGAGTGACCAGGCACACTTGTCCCATTCCATGCCATGCCACGCGCGACGTGTTGACCGATATAATATGCAGCGTGTTTCGTAAGTAAACGGCAATACTTAATACACTAACTCGTAGAAGCTAAAGAGTTAAGTTATTCTGCAGTTTTTTTCTGAAAAATTTCAAATTTGAATTTTTTTGAAATCTTTTCGTAAAACACGACAAGACAAATTTGTAACAATAATAGAACGCCACTGAGTGAACGTCACATTTGACAAATTTCTCGCCATGGTCTACCATCGATAACTTGATATACTATTTAGTGCAAATTCATTTTCTATCTTTCTGTTGGTCCATTTAAAACCATCGGCATTTTTAAACCAGACGTTTTGGAAAATAAAAAACTTCCTAAGACATTTTTCTTATCGTTGATATTCATAATCTCGGAGATTGCCGTTTACTTATGAAACACCCTGTATAGACTGCGCCGATCATACAGTGTGGAAATTAAGTAAGGAATAAATTCAGTAACTCCGTTAGTATTTGCGCTAGATATAAAACTTAAAAAGCATGTGGTACGGCTAATTATATCGCATCCGACGAACGTTTACTATTTTTTTATCACTTTTTTTGACAGTTATGACGTCATCAATATATTTTTTTAATGGCAACCTTTCAATTAGCTGCTCTTCCATTGTTCTTTTAGCGAACTGACGATTTAATTGCAAGATATAATAAAAAAAAATCCAGTCTGGTTTCCACGTCGTACCACGTGGGACAGCGTCGCATGGGATGGCGTGGGACAAGTGTGTACGCACTGCATTTGAATCTGTTAAATTTGTGCACACACTTTCGTCGCGTGGCGTGGCATGGCATGGTACAGGTGGGTTTCTAGCATAAGTGTGCAAAATTTAATTGCAATCGGTTCAGTGGATCTGGAAATTACTATACTATAAATAAAAAAATCTATTCATTATTTCTGGGCAATTTTTGTTATTTCATATAATATACCGTGCGTTCAACAAAAAACGACGTCAAGTGGACCATGTATTAAAAAACGTATGGCGTATTACATCTGACATGTCACTGTTTACCCGTAACCAAAATTGCAAGCGTGTGATCTAAATGCAGAAATGACTTGAAGATTCCAACGCTTGCTTCGTCGTCGATTTTTGTTGAACGCACGTTATAAGTCAGCATTTTGTCCACGAACACCCCTCCATTCAAAGCGGTCTAGACCGGGCCGCTAGACTGCGGAGAATTTCGTTTCAGAGCGGCGAATCTCATTTTCGATACTCGTCTCTTGAAGTTTTAGATAACTTTGTTACAATACAGCTAATCAGATACAGGAAATGTATTATGAAACACTTAACGTCAAAATTAACCTCTTTACTCACATCGATTTCAAAACTTTCCAACATGCTCGAGATTCAAATAGAAAGAAATGCCAGTTAACCTCGATTTGAGAAAAGTAAGTTTAGCTGCATTTTCGGAATTGTAAATTCAACAGTTGATAGAAGCTTGTGATAGATAGAAGCTTATTGCTGACCACGAACTTGCCTGGCGTGTCGGAGACTTATTGCTAGGCAAGTTGCTTATTGTCTATACTGGAAGGATTGAATATAATCCGATCATTTCTAAGACTGCGCAAGAAGGTGTAAAAAAGTTCACAGATTCTAAGTGGCTAATAGAAAACTAAAATAATAATTATGAATTTTTTACAGGCTACTGAGAACAAGGGGTAGAAATATAAAGAGTAACCGATTATTTCCTACTCCAAATCCTGACTTCGATCCGAACACTCCAAATTCTCCGTGGTTTAAAAATTCTCCTGCTGGAAAAAATACCATTTCAGAATGAATAAAACTGGCCGCAAGAGGTATTGCTATTGAGTTGTTAAAATGTCGAACTATTCTCATCGATCATCATCGGGGAGGCTTCGACACTTCGGGTTGACGTATGTTGAACCGAATGACATAAAACATATGCCCATAGAGTCTGTGCTGAAGTTCATCAACAGCACAGGCCTTATGGAGTAAGCTTGCTAAGTGGGGCACAATAAGCTGAAGCTTCAGTGCACCGGAGTCTGAACCGCGCCCCTTAAGAATAATAATTGATCATCGACAATTTCCCATTTGGCAAAAGCAGGTGTTCCTGAACAATCTTTGATTACCTGCACATTGATAAGGAGCATCATGCACACATCATAAAAAGTTGATAATTCGTCAATTACTACAGAGGGGACTGATGCAAAGAGGACGGACTCGGGAACAACTGTGATTTATAATAATTGCACCTTTAATTACAACAATTATTATTATTACTTTCCACCCCTTGTGTTAAAATAAAATATTAGTGGAGCTGTTTATGTAACTATTATTTTTTTTATTTTCAATAACAGGCAAATTTTAACTTAGGCCACTTTAGATCACGTTAGGTCTAGGAATTTTTGCGGGGTGTCTTCAACAATTTCCCTGGGGAGATTTCGCTGGCGGGAAATTTTCACGAAATTCAAATTCGATTTTAGTCAGTCAAAGTCATTTCATATAAAGTGTGCATAAGGAACCAGTGCTTCTTCTAGAACCTCCCTCACATATCAGACAGCCGTTATCAATAAAAATTAGCTCCGTACCAGCATTCATTGAAATCCCAGCCCACACCATAACTTTACTGAACCTCCGCCATATGGGACCCGCTTGATATGGTACAGTCAAAATATCGCTAATTTTTGCGTCTCCACACTCTTTCTCGTCCATCGGAAGAATAATAATAATAATAATGTTTATTAACGGTATTTTTTTACCTTTTTACAATAAATACATAGATAGATATAAAAAAAAAAAAAAACGTATTACACTTACAGAAGAAGATGTAACAATTCATTTCTAAATTTGGTTAGGCTTACATCAAATAAATCAATTTTGTCACCATAAACATTACCCAATTGAATCATTCGATTCAAGGGGGAGTGAAGGGAATAATTAGTATGGTTTATTTTACCATTAAACAAAATTGGTGTTCTAGTAATATAGACAGGAGTAACAAAATTAATCTCTTCAAGTAAGCCATTACAATTGATGTGACCATTAATTAACTTAAAAAGAAAACACAGATTTAAATAGAGTCTACGTCTTTCAAGTGTCATAATACCCAAAAATACATGAATTTTATCTGGACTTATAAATACTTTATTTAAACTAAGTTTATACATTAGATATTTAAGGAACTTATTCAGAATTTTTTCAATACGTAAAATGTGGCAGTAATAAAAGGGGGACCAGATAACTGCACAATATTCTAGAACAGATCTTACTAAAGAGTTAAACAATATAATAAGCGATCTCACATTAGAAAAATCAATTGTCCACCTTTTAATACAGCCCAACATTTTGTTGGCTTGAGCAATAATATGGTCAAAATGAACGGTAAAAGTAAGTTTGGAATCTAGATAAACTCCTAAATCCCTAATACAATTAACTACTTTTAGTTTGTGATTATTAATACTGTAGGCGGGAATACTGGGATTTAGCTTCCTACTAAAATTTATAACAAAACATTTATCCAAATTTAAAGACATATCATTAACATCACACCACAAAGATAAATTGTAAAGATCAATTTGTAACGTTACATCCGTAGCAGAGTTTGCAGAATTAAAGAGTTTTACATCATCAGCAAACAGTAAACATGAACACTGAAGTTTTTGAACAAGATCATTAATATATAGTAAAAAGAGGAAGGGTCCAATATTTGAGCCCTGAGGCACACCCGAAGTTACACAGTATACAGCAGATTTCTCATTTCCAATCTTTACTTGCTGATACCTATTCATTAAATAACTAGTTAGCCAGGACAACAGGCTACCACCAATACCATAAGTACTAAGTTTTTGTATCAAAATAGAATGGTTGACTTTGTCAAACGCCTTACTAAAATCTGTGTAGACTGTATGAACTTCATTACCACATTCAAAATTTTTTACAATAAAATTTACAAAAGTCATAAGATTTGTTTCAGTTGATCGAGACTTATAAAAACCATGTTGTTCAGGAATTATAATATGCTTGAACTTAAATGCAAGATGTTTAGTTACTATAGACTCAAATACTTTTGACAAGATAGAAAGCTAACTAATCGGTCTATAGTGAGATATTTGATTTTTGCTACCCGACTTATGAATCGGAACAACACTAGCAAGTTTCCACGCAGATGGAAAAACACCAAGATTAAGAGATAACATAAATATTACAGACAGGGGTTCCGCTAGTGTACTGGAACAATTTTTAAAAAACAAAGGAGGTATACAATCAGGACCAGAGCCTTTAGTAACATTCAATGTAGATAAATGCAACAATACCTCATCAACTGAAACACTCATGTTATTTATGTTAACAAGATTGGAAGGTAAAAACTCATAACTTAAGCTACGTGGTGCGTTATAAACAGACTGAAAGTGCGTTGCGAATGCATTTGCTATTTCAAGATCACCAGTAACTTTATGGTCATTACAATACATAACATTTGGAAAAGCAGATGAATTTCGCTTATTATTTATATACTTCCAAAAAAATTTTACATTACACGTAATGGAATCTTCCACCTTGTTGATATAATTGTAGTAATTAGTATTAATTGCTCTTTTACAAAGTTCCCTAATTCTAGAAAATTCTCTGTAGTCCGCTTCTCTCCTGCTTAATTTGTACTTTTTATGAAGTATTTTTTTCTGTCTCAGTATTGCAATAGTATCCTTAGTAAACCACGTAGGAAAACTAGATTTTACGAAACGTTTTAAAGGTACATATAGTTCACAAGCGTTATATAAAATACTGTAAAAGTTATCAACAATAGAGTCAACATCATGTACATTGAAATGATTTAAAATATGATTCCAATTTATATTAGAAAAGTACTTATTTATCGCAACATAATCGGCAGTTCTAAAGTCATAATAACAATAATTAAAGCCATTTTGGTTATTACCACAAATAAAATCGATCGCAAAAGTAAAGGGAGGATGACTAGGGTCAATTTTTAAAAGACTATCACATTTTCTAACAACAGTATTCACTAAATTTGAAAAACAAAGATCAAGAGTGTTTCCAGAAACATTTACAACATCATTTAATTGTGATAGATCACAATTTGGAAATGAATCACAAATTAGTTTCGCCTTATCAGACGTAACACCAATAGGTACTAATCCTAAAATATCATCATCAAACTCCCACGACAACTCAGGGAGATTATAGTCACCTAATACAAATACTTGATCGCTAGGATAATTTGAGGTAACATGTGTTACAGATTGTACATGCTTTTCATAAGATTCAATAGATGAGGACGGAGGAAGATAAACCACACCTAATACTATAAATTGTTGGTCTTCGGAATTAATTTTCACCCACAATTCTTCAACACTATCACTATGCACTAACTGATATGATCTATATTCCTTCTTAACTGCGATCAACACTCCACCACCAATTGACTTATTACTGTTAAGCAGATTTCTGTCAGTTCTAAAAATCATGTAGCTATTATCAAAAATCAAGAATGGAGGCAAAACCTAGATTTATCCGTGAAGAGTACAGTATTCCAAGTCCGATTCATATTTTCAGTGGGGTAGAAATAGACAAAAGATCAGCCAAATCGATATACTTTAGTAATTTCAGTATTAGCAGACCTGTGTCTGAAGTACCATCTTAGAATAACAACGTAGGAAAATTAATATTAAATACAGTTTATCCCTTCACATTGCTTTGAAAACTTATTTAATAAAGGCGCATGACTGATGTTACTCCCGGCAAAACTTCAACATTTCTTGTTAATAGAAGCGCTTTAGGGCCTTGTAAACCTCACATTGAATAAACTTTATTTAATTTGAGAAACTAAATCTGTTATGTGTGATATGCAAACATTATACGTTTTACCAGATAAATTGCCGAATTTGAAGGAAAAAAACTGTTTTTTACACTGTGAAACTGTTAAAAGTTTTTGCAGACGATTCGATGTCTCGAAGTATAATACATTCCCCAGGGGCCCCGAAGCGTCAATATAAGCTTTCTGATTGGAAAAAACATCCCAAACTTCATACATAAAATTTCACTTTCGGTGTTTATTTAGTTTAGCAACATACTCGTAAATTAGGTATTCGGCTCCAACATGTGGGTTATTTAAATATTTTCCCTTGAGTTTCGATCAGAGATAAAGTTTTAGGACTATATAATCAAAACAGACGAGAATTTCTGAATGTGCATGTTAAAATTGCCAACATCAACACTTTCATAATCGGAGTGTTTCTGCTGATGCTGTGCAAACTGACTAGTGTTTAGTTGGAAGGTATTTCGGTGTCGTTTTTAATCTAGCAAATTACGTTCCAGCAAGTGTGTCTATTTTCCTTGCAGGGAAAATTAAAATTGCTGTTTCCCGAGTTAATAAAGTTGCAGGAATTTATATTAAACCCGTTTGATGTTGTGTACACAATACAGGAGTGACGAAATGGACTGAATTGATCTACCAGTTTCCACGTGCATCTTACCAATTGTTGGTGGAGTGATCTCAATTGCAGGTAGTTCCGGATTACACTTCATATTATAAAAATCCTTGAACTCGCTGGCAAGATTTGCTAGATATCCTTTTCAAGACCGGATTGGCACGTAGCTTGTCCTGTTTTGCCACAGTGTATAAAAATAACTCTTGGATGAAGCTTCTATTAAAATTTGCATTTGCAATTAGTGCATCATTTCCGACGTTATATATTATGCATCATTATTAATCAAAAAATTAAATTTGTTATGTAAACATCAAAGCGTGAGCTTGATTAACTCGAAAATAAAGAGTAGTTTAGACGTGATTATGGGGCTTTTGTGTAAATAACGTTTGGGTACTAAATAAATTAATTGTGTTGGTATGTATATTCAACAGAACTTTGTAAATAGTTTTGTCTATAGAGATAATGGACGTTTAATACTAATAATAATTAACCCATATAACTATTTATTATAGCGCTATATTAAATAAAAAAGTAATTGTGCGTGTCAGCTCCGACGCGCGACTTCAGTTTACACTTTAAGTAAAGGCTTGATTTAAGCCTCGCGAATTTATCTAACCTTGGCGCTTCGCGTCTCGGTTAAATAACAATTCGCTCGGGTGTAATCAAGTACTTCGTTACTCGGTATGTAATATACTATTAATTCTTTTTTGTGTCTGTCTCTTTAATCGATACGTGTAAACAGTGTATTTATGTTATAATTGGTCAACACATCATATTTATATCTCAATAAAATAATATTGTAAATTTCAAATATGTCACAGAAGCAATTAATGTAGCTGCATAACATAATGCACAGAATTTATTTCAATATTATATATTAATTACTAAACTGCCAATTTATTAACTGTACAATTAATTAATGTAGTTAGAGGTTCATTTAGAGCTTTGTTTATTGGACTTTACTCTCTCCTCAAGAATCGATTTTTAAATACCTGTACGACAAATTCTTGGGGAGTAAAATCAATCGTTAAAAGTTTTATGTTTTCATTAACCCTTTATACTGCCCGATGTATTGTTGGTTGTTATTGTATTGTCACTTACGGGAGTCTATTACAAAGGCTCCGCTGTCCGTCCGTCCGCCCGTCTGTCACAGGGCTGTATCTTTTGAACCGTAATAGGTAGACAATTGAGTGTGTACTACTATGGGTGCTATAACAACAAATAATAAAAATATAAATTTCGGCAAATATTTTAAATATGTAGTGTTAAATTTTGTACGGTAGTACGGAACCCTTCGTATGCGAGTCCCAGCAGGAGTGTTTTTTTGAACCGCATCAACACTGTCACGGACATTTTCGAATAAAATTTCATATTTCATTGGCTCTTAAATATGTGTTAAATTCTTGGTGTAACCTCTGCTCTTTAAATACGGAAGTCGATAGTATTGCGAGACTAGTAATCATAATCCTTGATTTTGATGTTTCAATTAAAATCAATGCAACCGTTTCTAATGCATAAGGTTCACAGAAAATTTTTCCTCTCGAAGTAATCAACAATTGTCTGGATCACTTTTGTTGGTAGAGACCTACCTTTTTAATCAGTTTTTCCCCTAAAACACCAAAATAATTTTTATTAAAATTACCGACGCAGGTTTCGCCAACAATGTTGGCATCATCAGGGTGATGACTATACTAACCTTACCCGCTAACATACCGTTCTATTATACTGATTAGAACGTACCCCCACCCGTACTGGTCAAAAGTGGGAATAATGCGGAAGTGGGGATCGGTCTTCTGTCGCTATTGAAAAGACAATTCCTATTCTTATATATTTCTAGACTTTCGTAAATGTCTAGAAATTTACAATTAATTATTAATTTAACACAAGTTTTACCTATGTAGTGGTCATGTTCAAAAATATGTTGAGCAATCTATTCAAATCTACCAAATCTCTTATGAGCAATGTGCTCTTTAAATCTAGTTGAAATTGATCGTCATGTTTGCCCAATATATTTGTGAATACAATCTTTACTGCACTACTGCAATATCTCCCTGAAAACGTAGGAGAAAAACTCAACAGCAGTCAGCAAAGTTGAAATCACGTTTTGGGAAGAAGGGAATGATAGGGATAGGTCCAAGAGTGGACGCCCGAAGGTTGCAATAATAAAACTGATTTATTTCTGTGGTAATCAAAAAAAAAACTTCTTTACGGACACTTGAACGTTACTGTTACCCCGCCACTGGCTGGGACAGGATAATGGAGCTTATGTCAAAAGATTGAGATTTAGAAATAAGTATTGATCTGTTCGAGGAAAATTGTTAAAACATTAAATATAAAAGATAACAAAAAATTTTCCATACTTTACACTTGCACTGTACATTAATATTTGAAGAGAAACCTGTGAACCCCTTTTTAAGCATAGCATACATAAAAATCTCGTGTCACGGTGTCGAAACGGCTAGACCGATTTTTATGTTTTTTTTTTTTGTATATTTGGCAGATATGAGAATAGGTGAAGGTGAATTTCTGAAGCATCAAACACGATATATAATGATGTTTTCTAAAGCTAGTAGTGAAAAAACTATATTATGTACTAGTATGTACCGATTATTATTTTTTACAATAACTAAGTAATAAGCAATATTATTGTATTTATGTCGCTTAAGCTCAACAGTGATTAGTCTGAGTTGTTAATAGACTGGAATTACCATCTCGCCAATTCAGCCTATTCCAACAAAATTATAATGCACATTAATTTGATCACTGTAACAGCTCCCATCTGAACACCAATCAATTTGTTAATTAAATTAAGCGCTGCTTCCACTATGCTCATAGCTGAAAACTTTACTATTAGCGGAAAAGCCATTTTAACAGTTCTCTTCGGTTCAACGTCCATCTGTTTCTGACAGTCACATTTCACCCATTAAAACTCCGATTTTCCATCCGAAAAATAACACCGAGTTGTTGAATGGGAAGCTCGTCAAGTTAAGAAATATTGTTCTCTTTATGGACACGTGTCTCGGCTTAGAATACGGGGTGCGAAAACAATCGCGGAAACATAAATGGAGCCGAAAGTTCAGCGGAAAGAATCTGGCTGAAGTAAATCTCTATCAAAAACTGTTGACACAAAAAGGAAGATGATAAAAGGAAAACATGTTGTTTGATTTGAGGTAATGAAGCTCAGGGGGTCTTTGCGTGAATAATTGGATTCTTGTAGTAGGTATTCAGTGTGAAATGTTTGGTTTTATTTATGAGCCATTATCGACATTCTCAACATCACACCAAATATTGAATTGTTCTGAATTTTTCATTAGTGTGATTATATTTATTTCGACCTGACAGAATGTAATCTTCAGGTTCATTTGTCAAAAGTTTCAAGTAAATATTAACAGAGAATTTTGGGCGAGAAACTAGAGAAAGTTAAGAGAAACGATCAGACGTTACTGCGTTAATTTTGCAAACAGTCTGTACAAATAGTACTTTTCTCCAAAGTAACACACCTTACAGGAAGCTTTTTTATTAAACTAATCTTCAATCGTAAAGTTACAGGGTTTCAAAGACGTGAAGAAAACTTTTTTTAATGATCACAGTTCTGTCAAAATATCATTAACTAATAAAAAATAATAATAGAATATTAATAAAGGGGCCTGACATTTATTAGTTCAATAACAGGAAAAATTTCCTGTGGAAAGTAATCTCTGACTTCCACAAAGGATTCATTCTGTGAAGCCATTTTAATGAATAAAAATAATCTACCCTTAGCTTTCAAAGAATATAGGCTTTTAGGGAAAACTTGGGTCGGCTTAATTTTGGTGCAATCGTCAACTTGAAGCGAAAGACTTGTTTCAGATTCTTAAAACGATCGATAACAGAATTTAAAGAAAAATGGTGGATGCGCCAGTTCTAACAAACATTAAAACACTGATTTTGACCAACACAGTTTACATTATTTGAATCACTTTTGATATTAAATTAAGCCAATTTGCATAAATCAATAACTAACAACAATGCTTTGACTTATTTTGTAAACAATTTGAATTATGATGATTGCGTTTACCAAAAATAAAAATGTTTTTCTTTAACTGAAACATAAATCAGCCAGATTTTAACGAGTAAAAGTATTCACTCTCAATAAAAAAAAGTTTGTAAGGCTCAATTACGTATTTATGTAAAATTTAAAATGTAGATTGGAATGTAGAACATTCGGGCAAACAAATTTAATTGTCTTCGTAAAAGAAAATTTTAACTTAAGGCCAAGAGGGTCTTTGTACCGGATATATAAGTAAAATTCTCTTGAAGTTTTGCTGTACCGATCCCGAATTCTGTAGCTGTAGACCCAAATTTAGCAATTTACTGGTCAATTAATGTTTTGAACCAAAAAATAATAAAAAATACTTGAGAGAAGTTCACAACTAACTCAGAGGTCTTAAACAGTACATTAGAAAATTTACAGAAGATTTAAAAAAACTAATAATTTACGAATTGAAGAAATTTTCAGAATTTTCTCGTCTAATCAACAAACTCAACAAATGCATTAATTTAACAAAAAATTCTTCTTATCATATGATGTATGATCTTGATGCTGAGGTATTTTAAATGATATACCAAGAAAAAGACAGTGTGGGTTTTATCAAGGTTACCAATAATAGGAAGAGTAAGAGCAACCAAAGTTATCATATATGAACGGCTGAAACGGACGTCGAGCTAGGAGTCGAAGGTTCGGTAAAGAGGGCGTGGTTAAATCTTGGTAAAGTCTCTGCCGGGTGTTGGAGGAGCAAAAAATACATAATACATCAAAGGGAAATGCCCCTCTACAGCTAATTTGTCGATCAAAACATTGAAGCTAAAAGGAAAAAAATCAATCATTTTGCGTGGGTATTTATTTCCATCTAAGAGATGAAGTAATGAGTGCAGAATTTTCACCCAATAATATAAATTTGAAAAAGATGCCTGGAAATGCCGAAGACAATAATTCCGAAAATTTTCAGGGAAAGGCAGCAAAGCAGGCTAATAAGTGCGGCGTACCCGTTTGTGATTTTTGATATTCCAAAAAAGTTAAACGTAATACAATAAGCCAAAAATAGCAAGAAAAAAAAAGAAAACAAACAAAAAATTTAAATTAATAAATCATGTTACAAACCAAAATGTAATGCTTTTCTATGCACAAATCCAATTGGGAATTACGTTTATCAAGATCTAAGAAGATTTAATTTTACGAAAAGTCACAGGAAAAAGGAATTTTTATTTATGTTTCTAATTTTTACCATCTTGTAACATTTCAGCTAAGTTGAGAGTGCATATTTTTACATGGGAAACTCTTTTTGCGTGGTATGTTTTTTTTTCGTCAATTTTGGAACACCCTGTATAAATGATCTTCCCAACTGATAACAGAAGGAAGGTTAGAAATTAAACTCAGTGACATAAAAAACGGTCCATCCAGAAGAGAGCAAGTTAGAAAGTTGAAATTATCAGGATTAGAGTTTGGTGCAAAATAGCAACAATTACTAATGAAAAAAAGATACGTCAAGGTGCAGTTCGTAGATTTTGACGTGACGATGACGTCGGGATCAAATCTAACTTGGGGCCTAGTAAAGCTTCGCAAGCTCTTCACAATCCCACCTGAACGTTCTAGCTAAACGCGTTTTTACGTTAGAGTAGTTTATGACATTATACAACGTTAATTGACATCAATCACAAACATGCATCTACACTAGTCTGGTGGGCCTTTGTGGGCTCAGCCATTTGTTAACGCATTATAAAGTTGGCGCCAGACGGCTTTCCAAGTGTCGGCCAACGTGGGTTTGCTCCAACGTTGGAGCATCGTGTGCATGACGTCAAGCAAGGCCAACGTTGGCGCTTGTCAAGGGTTCGCCTAGTAGATCCACGTTGGCCCGCACTTGCATGCCGTCTGGAGCCGGCATTAGTCTCGTAGTTATTTGCGATTCAAATCTGACAATATTTGCAATGCTAGAAAGTTCAACAGGCTATTAATTAAGAAGCGAGCGAATAGACGTTTTCACGTCAAAAAAAAGTATCGCAGTGAACATACCGTCGCTTAGCTGACATAGTGGCGTAACTTACTTTTGATAACTTTTCAAGAGAGCGAAAACAAACTTTAGCACTATTCAATTCAAAATAAAAGTTTTGCTTTGTTTATTATTACAAAACGGCGTTTGATGTTTTAGCTTGACATTCGTTACTACATTTACATAAATTTTTGTCTGCTTATTGTAATTGCGGCAGCTAATAAATAAAAATATACCAGATACGCCCGTTATGTCAATCAGGATGAAAATCGTCACTGAATAAAAAGTATTTGTCCTAGAGTTACGTCCCTTTGTCAGATTGTAGAGTAGCTTATACGAACACTTTTAAGTAATAAAACTGAAATACGCCCAAATATGAGTTACGCCACTTTGTCAGCTAAGCGACGATACTTTTCACCTGATGATCAAATTTCCTCCACTAGATTCTTTCAGGTTTGCTGTAGGTAACTGTCGAGGTAATAGGTGAAGCCACAGCCCTGATCATTTAGCATAAGTAAACCCTTAGCTGCAGGTCTTAAAAATTTTTCTGAATAATAGTATACTTCATACCATAACACCAGGTTGGGGGCACATGAAGCGGAACTTTTTACTTTTTCCTCCGAAATCTTCTCCCCCTCTTCTTTCCATAATTCTGCCACCAACAAATTCGGAACTTATTGCTCGAAAAGATGTGAGTTTATCACCACCTGTCGTTCTTGGCACTGCTGGAGACGGGCTATTCGATGAATTGGAGTCAATGGTGGTCGTCGAATGTCGGATGTCCTTTTTTTGTCTTGGACCCACCACCCAGTCAGCTCCAATTGCAGATGAAGGTCGAAATCTGCCTCGCATGAAAATAAGTTGTCATCTTCAGGTTTTGCAGTTAGACGAGGACATCCGCTGTCACCACGATGGTTCTGCAGCCCAGCGTTCGTCCAATATAATATGCATACGCGGAGTACACAAGAAAGGTTGCGGCCCAAACGACCTGCAGTTTCACCACACAACAAGCCACCTTTGTTCATGTCAAATATTCGACCCCCTTCAAACAATGAATTATAAAGACTCAGAATACCACACTAGCTCAAGAAATATCAAGGCAACTGATTTCTTGGTTTTAAAAGAAACGTCACAAAAAGTATCTTTTTAAAGTAAAACTTTTTCTCGTACGGTGTAAGCCTAATTCGCGTCCGACACGAAAATCCGTCGCGACATGAAAATGGGTAACGTTCAATAAGGGAACGTACCCATACTACGTGACCCGTTCAGGGGGGGAAGTGGTCTTCAAAATACTATGCTTGGTCACAGGGGTGGGGGGAGGTCTTAGGTTTTTGTCACGTAGTCAATATCCTCTAGAGAAATTTCGCACTTTTTCGAGCTAAATTCAAATTTGGCGCGCAGCGTTTTAAAGCGTGGAGTGGATAGACGTCGAGGCCGTCGATGAGGAGAAAATAATCACGTCTCAGGAAACTCCTGATGCTACAGTGGATTTATGCTGGGAACGGGTTCGTTGAATATGTTTGAAATGAAAAATAAATCGGAATAAAAGAACAAAATACTTTTGTTTTTGTAAATTAAGTTCCTGTTGCAGTATGTTTTGACATAAGTTTTTTCTTCTTGATAATATTTTTTTCACTTGTAATTATAGGTATGCACGCACTCTTGGCGCCACGCGGCAAGCGCCGTATTAATAAAGACAGATATCAGCCATATTATTTTTTTTTAACTTTCTGTTTGTAAAAAATGATTCAAAACCATATTTATGAATTACTACGTGAAAACTAGAGGGGGAGGGGGAAACTGCCCGTAAGTTAAAGTTATGTAGCTGTGATCTAGGTATCAGCTTCTGACTGAGATAAGGTGGTGTAGAGGACTTCAATACCGAAAAAGTAAGACAAGCTGAAACTGTTTATCAATTTTTAACCATCGCATTTCGTTGATTTTGGCTGAGATGTGATCGAATTTTTTAAGCCCCCAAACGAACCTGGCACAGTTATTTTGTATTCGTTGAATACGTGTTTTGGCAAGATAATCTAAACATGGATAGTAGACGATCAAAAGGTAATTTAAAATGGAAAGTACTAAAGCTTGGGCTAATTTTTTTCTTAACTTAAAGTTGAGGATTAAAAAATTGTTATACAGAACTTTCAAAGGTGCGTATGTTTTCTTTATAAGGTAAGAAATGTGTTCTCGAAATCGGATGTTTTCGTCTAGTATTAAACCCAACAACTTAATCTTTGTGACCGGTGCAATCTTGATGCCGTTAAGAAATAGGCTGATATGTGATTTTAAGTTATTATGAAAATTTCGCTTGCAAAAGTAAATGACGTTGCATTTGTTAGGGTTTAATTGGAGACCATGATTTTCAGAATATGTCTGTAACCGCCGTAAATCTGCGTTAATTTGCAAGTTAGCAAGAGTGATGTTGTTAGGATTGAAAGAATAGTATAGTTGTGAATCATCTGCGTAGTGAGTCAAGTCAGAGAAACGGACGTATTTGTACATGTCAAAAATATAAATTGAGAACAAAAGGGGACCGAGAATGGATCCTTGTGGGACTCCCGAGGTGACCTTTCCATAACTGGAAGATAAACTATTAGCCTCCACAAGTTGCGTCCTGTGTGACAGGTATGATCGGAAAAAATTTGACGCGTTGGTATATAGTCCAATGTGCGATAGTTTTGAAATTAGTAAGTCATGATCAATCGTGTCGAAAGCTTTTGAAAAATCAAGTGAGATGAGTGCTGAGTATAAGCCTCTATCCCGATCTTTAATTATAGTGTCGACCAAATTAAGAAGGGCGGTGGTGGTGCTGTATCCCTTCCTAAATCCTGATTGGGTATAAGTGATTATGTTATTCAATATAACATACGAATACAATTGATTGTGTACAACTCTTTCCAAAATTTTTGAAATAGTAGGTAATATACTTATTGGTCGTAAATCATTGTGAGACTGAGGACTAGAAATCTTGGGAATAGGAGTAACTAGAGATTTTTTCCATGCATCCGGGAAAAATTCGCTTTCGAGACAGGAGTTTACTATATGGGTAATGTGGGGAGATACTACTGGACTGCAAAGTTTTAACATTTTGGCGTTTATTCCGTCCAGACCAGTGGAATTTGACTTAAGTTGCAGAATGATTGTTCTAATTTCCTCAACTGTGGGTAAACGAAATGTAAAGTTTATTTGGTTCGTGAATTTGGAACTTTCATAGGAGGCACACGCAGCAGGACAGTTATGAGATGGGGTAAATACCGACAAAAAATGGTTATTGATTAGATTTGCATCATTAAGTTCAGGTGGTATGGAGAGCCGCTTGTCTTGAACAATACGGAGCTTTTTAAGATTATTCCATAGGCGTTTACTATCTTCACATTGTAGGGACATTGCATTAAGCTATGATTTTTTCTCTTGTCGAATGACAGAGAGAGTAAAATTTCTAAGCTGCTTATATGAATTCCAGTTGACAATGTTTTTGTTTTGTTTAAATTTACTTAAGGCAGAGTCACGCAATCTCATCAGATGTCTAATGGGTCACGTAGTATGGGTACGTTCCCTAATGTAAATGGAAGGATATATTTTATATTACTATTACTTACTATTCCCAATTATTTCCTGTTCAATAGAAAGTTTCACTTTTTTGTTTAACAATCAAGTTGAAATTTTTACGAATAACTTCTTAGCTTCCTTCTGGGTGATCCGTCTTTAACACTATGGAGTTTATATTAGTGGTAGTAATAAATGTTTTAAACTATCTAGTACTGTTTAAAAATTAAGTGGGGGATAAATAATTAAACATAATATAAAAATTTATAGAAAAATCATTTTCTAAAGGTGTACTTATACAGTGTTTGTGTCAATTTCAATCCTTATTATCAATAAATTCCCTTTACTTTTGAGGGCAGTTTAATTTTACCATAGAGAACGCCCCCATTCCGTAGATTGTCATAACATAAAAGGCCAGTTTGAGGGCTTACAGGAATAAAACTTCTTTTTTACCGCCCCGATTGAATTAAACAGGAACGAGCGTTTAGGGGGAAATCGAGTGGATAAGACAAAACGAGTTTTGGTTACTTTTTCCACATGCTTTCCCATTTTAAAATTCAAATGGAATGGGACCAGATCTCTTTTCTGTAATCAGCGAGATTGGGGAAATTTAGCAATAAATCTCGCCGAAGTACGAACAAAAAGAGGACTGGAATGGTCTCAAATTATAGTTCCAGGGTCATTCCTTATAAAATTCTTTCATAAATCCAGACAGCTCAGACAGAAACCTTTGTTTCTATCCCATTGGTACATAAAAGCACAAAGATAAAACGAGTGCACAAAAAAACTTGTAATCATTCGTAAGATTGGGATGTTCTGCTGCATTTGGGACGAAACAAACAATTACTTCTAAGACTTTCCCAGGCGTAAGGGAAACGTAGTTGAGTCAACACTCCAACAGCCGATCTAAATGAAAACCAACACTTTAACTTTACAAAGAGACACTAAAACTTCGTTTAATTTTGTGGCGGATAATGCAGCTGGAATCTAGCTGTTATTTTTGTCTGGGAATTAAATTAAAATTGCAGTGATAACACTGTAAGGAAAATTTAGCTCATAGTACCGTATCCCATTAACTGTAAAATATGACAAAATTAAATATAACTATGGAGAGCAAATTGCAGACATAGTCGTTCGTCTGCATTCACTGAGAAAAACACAACAAAATCCAAACAAAATTGCTACCTCATTTGTCATCCGTGAATTTCCACATTTATTGCGAAAAACTGGGAAATTTTCCTGAACGGGAGACATAATAAAGTGATGCCGAAAAATACAGTTTTAGCAGCAGTTGCATCTGGAATTCCAGCATTTCACAAACGATGGTAAAATCGTAAAAATTTCGCTAAGACCGTGACCGAGTTTCGTGGTCTGGGATCTTTACAATCTGGAATCGGATAGTGTGCATAATTTAGCACAACATAAGTTGCTTACACGCGAGGTTGTGCCTTTGTGAAGTTTGGATTAATGTGTCTAGAGAGTGTGACAAATTGTGGATGGAATAATTGGTAGATTTAATAAGGTTCTTGTTTGAGGTGTTCAATCATCGTGAAAGTAGGGTCGACGTACGGCTGTGTCCTTGTGAATTAAAGCTTGATGGAGTGAGAGTTCCCTACTGAAAAAAAAAGGTGTATGCGCCGTTTCTACACAAATTATATGAAACTGAACTCCAATTAGAAGCATTTATTTTATATTTTTATGCTGAAAGCAAACTGTGTAATATTACAACCTTGGACTAATTAATTCAACATTTTTATCGCCCCATCCGAGAACTTCGCAGCCTTTCCATACCGGAATTTGATAGCTTATTCCTGAGTCCACAAACCCAAAATTAGATTAACTCAACGCCTCAATTTTATTAAAATTTTCTCCCCGTTTTCTATATCGTAATTAAAAGAATTTAAATGAATGCCACCCACGCACAGCTGAGATTACCCCAATTAACTTAAATGGCTTTCCTTTTCATAACCGGATTAATTTAGAGAACATTGTCTATATGGCCCAAGAGTGGGTCAAAAAACGCGGGTAATTCGATAATCAGGTTCATTTATATTCCCGTTATTCCATTTGTGTTCTTGTAAATGCTAATCGTTTTATCTGGGGAGAAAACTCATAAATATTTTCCTTTTGTTGATCGCTTAAAGTTTGACGAGGGTCAACTTCGTCTGCGGCCTCATTGCTAATCTGTGGGTTTATTATAACCTCGTCGCATAAATCACAGACACACTATGGGGCAGATTTGGAGCCTTTCTAGTAAAATAAATCTTCTTCTGGAAGTTTGTTTACCTAATTTAATTGTATTTAGTTTTTTACCTAATTTTATTTAGTTGTATCATTTACGTGAGTTTCTTCTGACCATTCTTCTGAACATCGCTGCTGTAAGTTTGTCAGCGCATTTAGCCGAAATTATAATTTTATAAAAGCCTGATCTGTAAGTGTAAAGTAGTTTTTTGCGGAACAAAAACGATTACTTGCTCTCAAGCATTTAAATTTGCATTTGAGCATATTCTTCCATTGGACTTGGCATGAAGACAAGACAAAGTTAAAACAAACTTCTATTTCAAAAATGATAGTGAAAACGACTTTCTCATACAAATTGTGTCAAAAAAATCCTTTGGGGTTTTCAGGAATAGGTTTTTAAATTTTTTGTCGGAAAATGTTTTTCAATGCTTTCTTCTCTTCTCGTCACGGTCGTACCCATAATCTATCATCACCCATTACCAAGGACAAAAAAATTCATTTCTTCAACTCAGTTCGGCAGTGCAGTTTGGTCAGTTCTTGAGTCTTGTTAATTTAGCTAATCAAGGGAATACTCCAAAACAATTTATTTTTATAATATAATTGGCATTCTTATTCCTTTCTAATTAAACCAAACCCTTTTAATCGTTGGGGAGGTTTTCAAGACACTCTCTTGCATTTTTGAAACGATATTTGTGAACATTGAAAATGTGATCACTTCTTGCTCCACTACTAGTATCAAGTCTGTATCCAAGATTTTCTACAAAAACTTCGATTCATTTTGATTATTCTCTTTTCCGTGTAATTCAGTTTATTAAATAACTGAAAAGACAACTACAACTTCTTTTTTTATTGCAGCCCACTGAAACCCCACCATGGAAGCTACCTCCACCCCCCGTTAACCATCATGAGCATGATAGTCCTCGAGAAACCTCCCGACAACTCAACCTTCTTCGGACAAGAAAACAACACCTTCCAGCAGCGAGCTTCTTCGGACTTCAACAGCAGCGACTGGGGTCCCAAACGCGACCCCCTGTCCATAGTCATCCCCATCACCGTCGTCTACACTATCACCTTTGTGAGCGGGGTGGTGGGCAACGTCAGCACCTGCATAGTAATCGCCCGGAACAAATCCATGCACACGGCTACCAACTACTACCTCTTCAGTTTGGCCATTTCCGACTTACTATTGTTGGTTTCGGGGTTGCCGCCCGAGATCTACTCTATCTGGTCCAAATACCCTTACGTTTTTGGAGAGGCTTTCTGTGTTATGCAAGGATTTGCTGCTGAAACTTCCGCCAATGCCACGGTTTTAACGATAACAGCTTTCACTGTTGAAAGATATTTGGCGATTTGTCACCCATTCTTGTCGCACACTCTATCCAAGCTTAACCGGGCCATCAAGTTCATCATTGCCATCTGGATGGTAGCGATGTGCCTAGCGGTACCGCAAGCAATGGCCTTCGGGGTGGTGTATGAAACGTTAGCAGATGGGCGCACCGTGGAAGACCATTGTGTTTGTATGGTGAAAAGACTTGTGATACCCCACGCTTTCGAGATTTCGACCTTCGTGTTCTTCGTGGCACCCATGTCGCTCATTACGGTCTTGTACGTGTTGATCGGGTTGCAGTTACATAAGTCGACGGTGAGGCCATCGAGGGGAAATAGTGTGAAGATGAAGCATAGAGTATACAAACCCATCAATCCGTCCATCGCCAATGGCGAGGTTGGGGAGAAAAGCCAGGAGGAGGACGGAAGAAAAAATTTTGCTAAGAATGCCCAAGCCACGAAGCATGTGGTGAAGATGTTGAGTGAGTAAATTTCAAGTCTGTTTATTATTTAGTTTTACCGATATTTTTGAAATGTTGAGAAAATGTTTGCATCGCTAATTTGTAGTTTTAAAACTCCAGGTAATAATAATTATATTATGATAATCTAGTAATTAAAGAAAGAACGAAGACTAATATTCTAATATTGTCTTTGCGACTATTTGCTTCAGATATGACAATAATCTTTATATCTCTTGTTAACTTGGGTCATGTGTGGTTATGTCAAGATCGAGGTTAGTTCAAGTTTTAGGTAAAATTAATTTTTAATTAGTTATTTAATTTTTCAAATTGCCCTGCCTATACAACTATATTCTGTTGTAATGATCATTAGCATTACGAAAAAAAACATAATTTATGTGAAAGATAGAATATTATTATTTCAAAGCAACAAAACTATTGAATTGAGTTTGTAGGCACAAAGTAGTGGAAAATGAAAATTTCTTTCTGCACAAAATGCATACTTTTAATCCAATGGCAAATTAAATTTTGTCATTTTGCGTTGACGAATTTGGTACCCGTTGTGGTTCCAAACATGATGGATCAAATTCAAGTCAGATATCCTTATAGACTACTTCAGGATTTCAGTATTTCTCTGCAGTATTCTAAGACTGCATTTTTTTGACCGTCTGCGGCTGGGCATTATCGTGCATAAAAATGAAATCTTCTCCCACGCCGTTCTAAACCACAACGGAGCCTCCACCAAAATGTACTTGAGGCCCCAAACCTACTCTAGACCCCTGGATTGGTCGCCCACAAACACGTCTATCTGACAAGTATAAAATTAATCAGGACTCGTCAGATTATAAAACCCTGATCGAATTTTCCGCTTATATTGAATGGGTTCTAGCAAATTGTAATCTGGCAAGCCGATGTTTCCTGGTGAGAAGTGAAGCAGGAGCAGGATTATCGGTGCATATATCGCTCACCGGCGTCTACAATGCCACATCTCAAAATTATAGTGTTAAGTGTATTTCCATACATTTTTTAAAGAATATGAATTTGAATATCAGAAAGAAATCTAACGTATCCATTCTTTTCATATTTGTTGGCATTGGACTATCAAAATTAGATATAAGTTTTCGTGTAACAAAAATGACCTGTGATATTTTTATACACACACACTTGTTTTATGGTAATTGCCCTTGGCCGGGGCAGCCGTCCCCTCAAAAATCTTAAATGGAACAGTTAATCAGTTTATTTTTTGAAAGGTCCATTTAACCTCTTTTTGGCTATGTAGTAGTTTTTTATTTCTACGATTAGTTTTTGAGAAAACCGCTTGTTTTGCAGCACATCGCTCGTTCACGTTTTTCTCTTGGGAATGTCAAATATCAAAGAGATATTGAGATGTTTTGATAAAACTGATGTTTGAACCAGTGTTTAGATTTTAACGTCAAGTAATCAGTTAAACTTCAATTAATAAGTTAGTAAAGAAACACACCATGAATAATGAAGAAAAAAACAGTTGAATCTTGCAAGAGACCGTTTTGTCCCAGACTATTTGGTCTGGTTTTCAAATTCTTGTCTAACTTTTTGAAATATTTCTCGTGGAATTCGACTGCATTCATAAAAAATTCGGTGTCGTAAGTCCTCCAAATTAGCCGGTTGTGTTTTGTATATCACTGACTTCAAATGGCCACAGAGAAAAAAAATCCTTCTCAAGTCTGGTGATCGTGCTGGCCACTCAATTCCACCACGTCTGCCAATCCAATGGTTCTGCAATCGGTTGTTAAGCCAATGTGGCATAATGTGGTGGAGTTCCATCTTGTTGAAAGAAGAACTAAATTTCGTCCAACATTTGATTTCCTTCTAAATCTTGCTGATTCCCTATTTCCACGGTTATTAAAGGCTCTACGATGTTTTCTAACATGTAAATGTCACCAGTTTGTGTTTGTAAGCCCAATGACAGCATCCCCAAGAATCCCTGCCCAAACATTCAGTTTTTGGGGAGCTTGAGTATGACCTTCTCTGACAAAAGGGGGGTTCTCATCGCTCCCATAACGCACGTAGTGTTTATTAACAGAGCTATTTAAAGTAAAGCTGCATTCATCACTGAAGGAGATATTTTTTATAAAGTTGGGGTTTGCAGTGACTAAATGCGACTTAGGGCCCTATTCTTGAACATGTGAGTGCGTGAGTGAGTGAGTTGTGACGTCAAGTCGAGTACTCGAGTACTTAATTTAAAGTAAGCGCACTTCACAATCACTCCAGATTTGAGCGGTATGAGACGAGTGCTTACTTTAAATCAAATACTCGACTAGTCGACGTGACGTCACAACTCACTCACTCATGCACTCACATGTTCAAGAATAGGGCCCATAGTCTCACAAAACTCTATTCGTCTGTCGTAATCATCTTCACGAAGCTCTTGGACATTTTTCATTTTATAAGGATGGAACTACCGATCCTGTGTCTATGAATTTTTGTACAAGCTCTGTAACGTATTTGTGGCTCAAATACTTATCTAAATTTATTTCCATTTTCACCCGAACGTGTGAAGATTTACATTAGAACTAAATAATTGTCAATGTTAATAAATAAGAAACAGCAAGTGTCCCCCTCACAACCAAAATTGACCGGTTTCGGCATTTTGCACATAACGTTTTTGTTTTCTAGGTATTTAGAGTGGATCGATTTCAAAAAATCATCCTGTATATAAGATAAATAAATAATAAATAATATAAAATAACCCAGGAAAAGAATGAAACATTATATGTAGGTATTCTAGTTCGAAAATTTCAATTCGAAAAAACCCCAACAGAAAATTCTGGTCCTTCAAGATTGAATAGGTATAATCATGTGTATTTATCGAGACTAAAATTTATGATTTATCATTTATGAAAACCCTGTATTAATTCAGTATACTTACACAAAAAAGATAATCAACTATGTATACTCTAATTACAGAGGCAAAGCAAAGAAAATTATAGAGTAGAGATAGAATATGAAGACATAGAGGAACAAATTGGATTTTGTGGCAGAAGATCAAGATCAAAAAAAGAAAAGCAAAGTACTAAACTTATTCCCTCACCTGCCTTTTGTTTACTTAATGATATATGATACAACACGTATCTTTGAAGAAATTCTTCCAAGTAGTGACGCAAATAGGGCGAAAAGGATGCTGTCTCTCTCCAACCTTTTTCGAAATATCCATTGAAACAGCTTTAGAAAGTTGGAGACGCCAAAGGTAAGGAATGGGATTAGATTTGAACAACAATAAGTATCTAACAAATTTGTTCTTCGCCGATGACCGAGTTATCATTGGCAATGCAGAGGAAAACAAGGATTATATCTATCTTCAGAAAGTTAAAGAAGGAATATGAGAAATGGGGCCTGAATATGCATATGAGAAAAACGGAATATTTGAAGATGATCCAGACGTAGAGATCAGAAAGCTGAAAAGTGGTAAATAGTACTACATAGTAGTATAGTACAATATCTATCGAAGAAACTACTAGAAAAGATATAGAAAATAGAACACAAGAGGGCACAAAGACTACAGGCATTTTAATCTCTTGACAATCTACCGATCGCTGGTAGAGCCAATAATGACATATGGGGCAGAAGTTTGGCAGTATTCACGGAAAGATAAAACAGCGATAGAAACAGCAGGAATGGACCATCTGAAAAAGGCATGTGGTGTATCCAAAATAGAACACATCAGAAATTAAGAGATAAGGAGAAAAACGGACCATATATTACAAGATGGACAAAACAGAAACAAGACAGTTATGATATGGACACAACATGAATTTTATCAAAAAAAAAAATATATATATTGACGTGCTGAAAACAAAGGATAAATGGAAACATATACGCCCATAAATTAAAAAAAAAAACGTAAATGAAACACCAATGGTGGTACCTACTTAAAATTTTTACGGTGTGTTAAATTTTTTCAATTTTATAGTTTTAATGTTTTCCAGCAATATGACAGTATTTTGATCAGATTAATGAAATTCATGTAATACCGAGCGCAAACAGCATCTTAAAAAATGAAATTATCCATACAGGGTGTATGTTAAACATTGGCCAAAAATGCAAGGAGCGACTCCTTGGGGCCCTCCAAGACTATTTCGTCCCTAGGTGATTTCCGAAAAACCGCCTTGTTCCGAAGATACAGGGCGATAAATATTTTTTAACAAACATTGAATTTTTTTAACTTATCAATTATTTCGATTGCTAATTTTTGTATTCCGAGCAGGCTAATCCCCACGAAGTCAGATCGTCATGGATATTATTTAAATACCTTTTCTAAACATCTCCATTACGAATCGCCATACAAACGCCGAAATGACTGACATGCATTTTATGTATGGAATGGCCGATGGAAATGCGTTAGAGGCTAGGCGGCTGTACATTGAACGATTTCCTAACTGTAATGTTCCTGGCATAAAAATCTTCCAAAGAATTCATCAACGTCTTCTTGAAACAGCAACATTTAAACAACAAAGATGAACAGGAAGGCCAATACCCAAACCACATACAACGCGTTTAGGCACTTCTTGCTGCTGATTTTGCTCCATGTATTGCATTTTGTCAATGGCTTTTACACAAGTTGGTTCAAAATCTCCAACAGCTTTTTCCACAATAACCATTTTTGGGCCGATAAAAATCCTCATGAAGTAGTTGATCGTGTGGGTCGTAATTGTTTAATTGGATCAGTATTTCTACCTGGAAGATTCACCGGCGAAGTCGACCAGAACTTTTTAAAACAAATTTAGAACAACAATCAACAAAAACAAATGCTATGTTATTTATGCACAATGGGGCACCACCTCATTTTAATTTGGTTGCACGTGAATTTTTGAACCGCAACATGTGGAGATCGCTGGATAGGTCGAGGTGGACCTCATCTAAGGCCTGCTCGATCTCCAAATCTCAACCCTTTAGATTTTTACTTATGGGGATATCTCAAATTATCAGATTACACCACACCAGTAGAAGATTTGAGAAATCGGATAATTGCTGGGTGCAATAGTATACGGTGTTCACGACAGAGTTCGTCAGTTCATGAGGCCTAGTCTAATTGCAAAGCTTTGATTGTTTTAGAATTTGCCAACTCATTTTGAAAAAACCTAGGCGTTTTACAAACGCCTGGTTTTAGTATATGCCGACGAAACTGATTTCTTACTGATCAACGCACAGCCCAGAACCTTGAGTCTTGAAAGGTGAAGTTTGGTAGGTACATAGTTTTTAGGGCGTATAGGCGCAATAAGAAAATTCTATTTCTAAGGGGGTGAAAATGGGGTTAATTGGCTTCTCTAGGCTTTGCATAACTTGAAATCCAAAAATGGTAAAGACGTGAAAATTCGTATCCGAACTCGCTTTTGAAAATAATTCAACCCGTTTTTGACGATTTTCCAAAACTTTATTAACAAACGGCGGAAAGGGGGGGGGAAGGGACAAACGGTTTTTCTCAAAATATTCATAACTTGGAAACCCATATTAAAATTGCGATTTAGACTCTGCTTTGAAAATAACTAGTCCCGTGTTTGACGATTTTGCAAAAATTTCTTTACCGACCGAGAAAAAATTAGGGGTGGTTTTACTCGAAATTCCTATAACTTTAAAAACTGTCGTGAACATTGGGATCTAGATTCTCCTTAAAAAAAGAGTGGACCCGTGTTTGATGATTTTGCAAAAAAAAGGAGTTTTTTTATAATTGTTTCTAGAGCAACACAAACAAAATTGATATATGAATTGTCTAAAAACTACGCTAAACAATTCTGTTTTTTTTTTCGGTATTTCCGACGGTATTATGAAAAGTACTGAACGATATTCGACCGATACGCAAATAACAGACGCAACTGATTCTAAAATCTTGTCTGTTATTTACCACTTATCGTCCTCATGTTTCATTGCCAGAGAGTGAGATGTCACGAGCTTACAATGGCATTTTATGCCCGGCATGTAATTTCTTGAAAACGTTAAAAATAAAAAATATATGAAATTGTCAAAATGACGTTTCACCCCTTTTAAAATTATAAGTTGTAAGTAAAATGTTCCATTATAGGTTCCATTGGCGTGGAATAATAAGTCATCTAGACTTTGATAGGGCATAATAGTAGATTACATTACAAGTGACAGAAATTCTTCATTGTCAGCGAGTGATGCACATCTCACGAGCTTAATACAATGACATTTCGGTCACGTGTAAGATACGACGTTTTATGCCCGACATGTAATTACTTGTAAAAATTAAAAAAAAAATTTAATTGTCAATATGACGCTTCAAAAATTAACTAATGTCTTTACCATTGTATAACCATAGTAATTCACCCCTTTTAAAATTATATCACTTGTGAGTAAAATGCTCCATTATACCTTCCATTTGCATGGAATAATAAGTCATGTAGATTTTGATAGGGCATAATAGTAGACTGTATTACAACTGACAGAAATGCTTAATTGTCAGCGAGTGATACACATCTCACGAGCTTACAATGACATTTGGGAGATTAAGCGATTCATATTAATTATTAATATTTTTTGAAACATACTCGTACAATTATTATACATACAACTTATTATTAACGAGTGAGCAACCAAGTTCGTGATCGCAGTTGGCTAAACGTATATCGGTTCTTTTACTTTACTGTTTACATTAATCGTCAATTCACATTACTCGATGACTTTTTACACAATCGTATCGATCAAGAATCGACTCAAAAATTTGGATTCAGAGGCTCCTACGATCACGAATTTTGTTGCTGACTCTTTATTATTATTCGATTTAGTTATGATGAACTAGCGCTTTGAGTTTTTAAGCAATTTAATTGGTATAACTTCTATTTGCCATTTATATTACCTCTATTTACAGATTCCTTCATTAACGTCAGTTTGAATCACTGAATCGCTTTTATTGAATAATAGCGCACATGAGCTCAAAATTAATTAACTTAGTTTAAGGTTATTGAAATTGCTATTCGCTATTCATTCACAGTTCACTCTATAAGTTTGCCAGAAGCATACACTGAGAATTGAAGAGTAAACAAGTGGATAGTTCTTTCGTATGTAAATCCAACCATTTTCGTAATAAAATTCAACTGAAACTGTAGTCAAACATGTGTAAATCACGATCTGACAAAATTTTAATGAATTTCAGAAAAACACAAAGGAAGCCGTGCCCCCACAGGTGCAACAGACATGTTTTGCACTGTATGCATGTCGACGAACAAATTTCATCATTGTGTAAATGGACGTAAATTTGTGTTTGCCTCAGGGTAATACAGAACGGTTTGCTGTCTCTGAATGGGAATTCTACCTAAAATTAGGCAGAAGATCATAATTATCTTTAACCCCTTTAAAACAGATTTAATGTTTAGAATACCAAAATTGTTCGTTGCAACATACAAAATGAACACACATAATATGCACATCCAATACCTATATGTCTGCAGACGAGAAAATAAAAATTTAAATAACAACATCATATCCGAGATTTCTGGAAGCACACGTTTCTAATACCGTTAAAGGAATCTCAGGAGCAAAGAATAACGCCAGAATAACATTTGAACGAAAAAATACTTTATTAAAATTTGACATCGCGAACATAACTCGGATGGATTTATTGCGGGTTTCGTTTTACGTATTCCACGATTTCAGCAGGGATTAATATTTTGTCTCTGCGTTGACCTTTTAACAATCTGTTTTTCGTGGGTCAGCTTCTATCAACATCGATTTCGTGAACCTTACAATTTCCTCGGAAAGAATGCCAAAACGTTACGAGGATTGATAAGGGAGGTGGTGAAAGCCAATTTGAGGGTGGATGTAGTGGAACAGATAATAGGAAACTGTTCCTGACGAATAGATATAAAGATAAATGATAATATCTTCAATGGTCATTCTACTCGTATGTTTTTTGGTTTTCATTTTCTGTCGTTTTAGAACTTCAAGCTAGAAAATATTGACATTTGTCTGATTGCCGTGACGCTATTCTACAACGTGTTCAAGAAGGAGTATTTGAGTTGGTAATACTGAATTTTATTTTTAAATGGTAGAATTGTGTCAACTTTCGGTTGTTGACGTCTTGACACTGAAAGCCGTCATTCACAACTTACTGACATTTCAAATTAGACCGAATGTGATTATCGTTCTGCGTATTTCAAGTTTAATTTCTGCTTCGTTTAATTTCATTAAATTAATAGAATTTCTATTCACCTAACCTACAATTTTCTCTTAGTTGACGTTACGTCAAATATGTCTATTCGGATGCAGTGTTACAAACAGCCGAACAAAAAAAGTATCTTAAAAGTAATACCAACTCAAATAGTCCTTCTTGATCACTCTGTACCTTTCATACTTCCCACCCATTTGATAATGAAAAATGTACAGAAAGGTCGAGAACTAAATTAGTCAAAAGATGACATTTCATAAATAATTTTTTTAAGCTACGACAAACGGATTATAGAAAATTATAGAAGTCTCTCACGACATCCAAGCGATAACTATAACGATCATCACTTCAACAAAGGAGCGCTGTCTATTCGCCCGCACGATATATCATCTCAAAAAACAAGAAGCTATATAAAATCCATGGGGATGCTCAATGATAGATTCATTGTGGGAGACTATTTCAATGCTAAGAATACCTACTGGGGATCATCTATACGAATAAACGTAAAAACGTGTTTGCAGCCGCCAAGGGATGTAAATTTGGCATCGGACCTACCACATTTCTTCATAGTAGAAAATGTGTATTGCAAAAAACTATCAAAAAATACAAGAAGAAGATTTGTGCCCGGATCACTCTCCGATTTTATTAATATTATATTAAAACAGCAGAATCTCATAATGCTCTTCTTGAAAATTTAATCACCCTGAATGTTCAAAACAATATCGCAACTTGAAAGTGAAGTACACCAGTTCTCCAACGCCATTCAAGAGGCTGTGCTACGAGTTTATAAGAATCATTTTGTCGCACGCACGGGTTTAGTGCGACCGAATGCCTTATAAACGAGTTATCTTACAGTATTGTTTCTACTTTGCCACTTTTTTTACAGAATAATCAAATTTCACAATTTAGGGAATTTCGCGGCTGTTGGCTACGTTTGCGAGGCTATGAAAAAGAATTAATTTGAAACGTGAGTACTCGTATTTCTGTTTATCCTTTTGTCATGTATCAAAAACGTGGTAGTAAATTTTATCCCATCAAGAAAACGTCCAAAAACGTCTCTCATCTATGACTGAAGCCACTAACCTCACAATAACCTCCATAACAAAAGCCCCCAAACTACAAACAACTCGCTTGTTCTTTTCCTTTGTGATCCGTGGTGTAGACCTTGACACCGACAAACGCGATATCCTTCTGGCCCTTGAAAATCTGAATCTCCCCATCCACAAAATGTTTAGAATCAAATCCCGCCACACAAACACCCTCAACCATCTCCTGACCCACGGCATCGTCTTCGGTAAGCGCCATCAGTGCACTTGTTTGGATGGCTCAAAGCGCCAGCCCCCGTTCCACTCGAATGCTCCCAGTGTTACCAGCGTGGCCACCCCCAATTACACATTGCGATTAAATTGCGTGCCCCAAATGCAAGTGAAGCAAACAAGTGCCAACAATAGTAATGCCAATTCACATTAACAGCTGTTGACCAACCACTTGGACATAACAGCGGGTATAGGTTAGGATTGCCCTGGTATTGCCAAGACTGCCTATATTAAAAAAAAAATATTATACTGTTTTTAGTAAAAGTATGACACTCAAAAGCGTATCATAATAACCTCAGTACGAACGCAAAGTAGAAAAAAATTGTTTTTCTTCAAACGTCCGAAAAACGTGACATTGTATATACCAATAAGTAATGACAAGTGGCTATTTCTCTGCCATGACTTTGTCTGCCGCTTAATTGGCCATTTTTTCTTCCTAGGCTGATAAATATTTTGTCTACCGCTCAATTGACCAATCATGTGCTTTGAAAAATTCGAGAAGCCTGTAAAATCGGCAGCGAATTTTGACAGTATTTATGTTTGGAAAATACCATTGTTTAGAACTTTAATATGTATATTTAGAAAGGGTCGTGTCTTGTTGCAATTGTAGATATTATGTGTCGTCTAACGGCCTAATTTCATATCCCGGTAATCGAACCCTGCGAGGACATCGTTGTGCGAGACGGACTTATCTCGACATTGGATCATCAGTGGAAAAAGAAAAAGAAAAAAGTGAAAAAGACTTTGTTTTGTGGAATATAATAATATAATTATTGTAATTAAATTACGATGTTTGAGTTTTCGTATAAGTTATCTATTGAGTTTAGCTCTGTGGTTGTCGCAAACAATTTTATACACGGCGGAGATTGTCGAGTTTGTCCGGGTGAAAGCCCACTCATGTCCTCGTTAACCGACTGCTGGTAGACAATTGTAACGAGTGCGACAAAAACAAAGCTATTGCATTTCTACATTATTCTAAACAAGGAAACAATCCCCATCTCCGCTCTTACGGTCAAAAGCCCAACACTGTCTGATTGCAGTATCGAGTCATGTACTTTATATCTTAAGCGACGTAACGCATGTTTGGGATAAAGATAGCGGTTGGAGGTTAAAACAAATTGTCGTCCAAGCAAGGACAAAAATAAAGAAATTTACCGTAATTTGGCAGATTTGATTTGTGGGCGTGAAGTGACAAATACCTATTTTGTGTGTTTGATTTTTTCAAATGCAAATGATTCGCTGTGGTGCAAGAACAGTGAAAGAAAAAATAAAAAAGCACCCCTTATCGGCAGAGCATTTGAAGAGTTCTATTCATTATGCTACAATAGGACGTGTTGATATTCGATCACAATTGGAAGGTGCTGCATATAGGAAACCTATAACAGATTTTAACGAAAAGGTCACAAAAAATCGATACAATTTAAGTAAAATAATAGACTTAAATTTTTATTTTTTAAACGCATCATTTTTTTACGTATCCTTATCAACATACAGCTAAAATTCGAAATAACCCTCCTGTAAAATGAACCACGAGCCGCCACTGGAAATCATATTGAAACTGGATGGCCAAATGTTATGTTTTGGACTGCACTACAGCAGTATTTTAATCAACATATTCACCACTCATTTAACGTTGTTCTCCATCAATAATAAATAGGATATACACCAGGTAAAGTGTGTAGATTAGGAACAACATTGCTGTGGTGTGTTACATAATATTTCCACGGAGCATGTGGACATCTGGACATCAAGGAATTTGAAGATTTCTCTTGGAGGTGTGACATGATCTTATCACTACTTATTACATATATGGGATAATAAAACAAAACTACATAGTAAAAAGAACGTAAACGATTTATTTATTGGCAAATTATTTTGAAGAAAATGAAATTTCATAAAACTTGTGAATGACGTTTAAGAAAATAATCGTTCACTTTTAAACAGAAATTCATGTGTATATTGAGGTTAGTAAACTGTCAGATTTGTATTTCGTGAGCGATTTTCGGAGTTTGAAAAAAAAAATTGCATGTTTTATTCGGAGAAAAGCAACTTGCCACGAAAAGTCTCACTTTTGCTCTTAATACAACAATATACTATTTGCTACTTTGGTGTCACAAATTGTTCATTGTGACACTAAAAGTAGTGTCACAATGGAACTTATTGTGAAACTGTTTTTGTTTTTTGTTTTTGTTTTTTGATACGTATTACGTAGGTATTGAGACGACGTCTGGTATTTCTAGCCAACTCCTGTCGAGTTCAAGCCAAGTGTGAACTTTTCAGATAAAAAACATAAACACAAACACAAGCAGTACTACCTAATCCTAAATATCCCTAGAATATTTAATAAGCAGAATTTTAAAATTTTCATAAAATAATATACTACATTCGTTTAACGAAGCATTGGACATACATACGTTCTATTGGAGCACAATGCTACAATAAACCCTCTTGTTAAACTCCTATAATAATGTACTATTTTCAAATACAACATCATTCAATCATTTATGAACATTGTCACTTGTAAATTATACGAGACTTAGTGACCACGATTGTTACGTTTTAATTTCCCGACCTTCCCGACCTGTAGGGGAGAGAAAATTGTCAGATTCGTGGTCACTTAAGTCAGAGTGAGTGTTATAAATGAAGATTTGGGAAGCTCTAGATGAGTAATTCGCTAAGATTATTTTATAAATAAAATTGTAGAAAAACTAAGCGACTCAACATTTAGCGAAATGACTAATTTGATTTGACGGAAATTAATATGAACGGACACCGTAAGTTAGCCGATTAATATTTAAAAATACGTTCATTATTGCGGAACTCATGTGTGGATTGACCAGTTAGATACTCCAATGAATTCAAATTAGTTGGTATGGAGCAATTTGAACGATTAGATCCGTTAATTAGGTCAACGTTTTACATGCAATTTGCCTAAAACCAAAATATACTTAATTAGAAAATATCCTCAATTACTTTAAAACTGTCATAACAACAGACCATTCTATTCTAATACTATCATAAAAGAGCATCGAGTTTCGAATATTATGGATTTAGGGAAGAACTAACCATGTACATGGGATTAGCTTTGTTACCATTATCGTCCATCTGATATTGAATCACCAAATCTTTTGCTAACAAATTGAAGGATGTGGTATTTCTGTATTATTGCGTGGCCTTTTTTGATACTCTGTGTGTGTTGTTGAAGGATCGATTTGGTTATTAGTGAAATGTCTGGAAGCAACTGTGTTAAATTAACAAACCAACCACATATAATGCATGAACGTTAGATCCAGTCCTCAAAGTAATGAGAATTCTTCTACAAATAATTACGTGCCAGACCATAATTGACACATAAAAACTTCGTGGTGATAAGAAAATAATGGAAACATGAGGGTAAACATAGAGGTCCAGACCGGAAGGTTTAATTTTAGATCTGGAATTGTAATTCTGCTTTGTGTTGGCTTCCTCTGTTAATTTCAACTCAAATTGGAGTCTTGTATTGAATTCAAAATGATCTCAATCCTACAAGAAAAGTTATTTTGTTACTCCGTTATTGGTTGAGATTATTTTTCTTGCATGAAAATAATGTCGCATGTAATTTTGCACGTGGAATATATTATACTTATGTGCACCGGTGGAATTATGGGGAAATTATATCATCCTACTTGTATGTTTGAGATGCACATTTAGTAAGTGACAGTAATACAACATTCAAATAACCTCTTGATGTGTACAAAAATACTACACCAAATATGTAAATATAGAATTCTGTTTTAATATCTTTCTAACGTCCTTGAGATTTCATTAACCCGGACCCATTTAACGACTTTAAATAAGAAGCGGCGAATTATATTAAATTATTCAAACTATTGCTGCTAATTAGTAGTCAGAATTTATTATTAATACGAAGCGGACAAATCATGTTCAGACACAAAATCAACACAGAAACGTCTTGATTAATTTACACTCTCATCTTGGAAAGTAAATAACAAGTCGACTTAACTTAATGAGACTTTTAGATTGTAATTTAAGGATAAAGTTACTCACCCAAACTTACAACATTGTCACACCAATAACTTCACTCCCCACTATTTATGTCCTGTGTTAACCAACTTCTTGAGTCAAAGCCAAAGTCCTCACTAGCAAACTTTAATAATGGCTCTAATTCTCAACAAATACAAACCGAAAATTAACACCAACCAGATACTTCAATTCAATTATTCAATTATTTTAGGCCGAGAACCGGTACCAACGACGTGTGATGGACCGTCTTCCCTTCTATATTATACCAAATTAAGCCTACAATATCCCACTTTTATTCTTTTCGGACTTTTTCAAAAAAACTATAAGGCAGGGTAAATACTAAACATGTTATAGTTCATTGTGCGCAAGACGTGGAGGTGTCTAAAGGATCCGTCAAAATATGTAAATTAGGTTTATTGATATTGAAATTTTGTTTGTCTGATCGGCGTGAAATCAAGGGAGAATTATTCTCATATAATATTGTGTTTATGTTTATCACTGAATCTACTTTATTTTTAGTGCAATAAAATCATCAGAATGGGTTATTTGCATTTCAAATCTTGGTGCAAACACGTCTAAATTGCCCCATTTGAATGCTGATTTATACAAAAAATGAAATAAGTAATAAGTAAAAACAACCTAAGAGGCCACGTGGGTCAACAGTAATTTATTTGGTAAATAAACTGTCGTCGCATTAATTTTAAGGGTAGTTGTAAGAAAGCATATTACGTTTGACCTAAAAATAATATTTTAGGGTGTTTTCACGATCTCGCCCTCTAATAACAAATACTGGAATTCTTCATAGCAAACATTTAATAATATTTCAGCAACTGTTTGTCGATGACATCAATTACTTTATCTGAAAAAATCAACAAAGCCTGTTTAGTCAGTACAAAATGATATAAATGATCGAAATACACTACCAACCAAAAACACCCATTATTATGATGGCACAACACAATTCAACTTTTCGTCTATTGGATTGGAAGTTTCTATAAATTCTGAAGATATTGGAGAGTGCTGATTTTTCAAATTTGTTATCGTTATCGAGCAAGCTCTCGTGGCTAAACATTTCTTTCGTGACTTATTTGTCTTATAAGACACTAGTATAATAAATAGCTATTATCCAACATAAACAAAAACTGTTTACAAAACTGTAATATCGACTCCGAATTCGACTCTAAAAGTGATTCTGAATATCAATGGCTTAAGTGCAAAACGTCGTAACCCACAAATTATTCAAAAATCAGATTTTGACGCCAATCGGTGCATTGCATTAATCTGCGCATTCTGACAAAACACCGTAAGCCACTGCCTCTTGAATATTTTATTTTACGCGGTAACATAGAGTTTTGTGAAGTCCAGAAAGTTTTTTGGTCGTCCCCCTCAATTGAATTTGACGATTTCAACTATAGCATCCCATAGACTATGTAACATGAAGCCCTAAAACGTGTTCTGTTGTTTCATAAAGTTATTTTGTGAGATAACAGAGCGTATAGAAAATCGCAATTTCAGCCAGCAGTTTCAAACGCTGTACATTTACCGCCTCTTGTGACGTCATTTCGGGGGAGCATTCTCATTGGTTGGTGCGCTTCTCATTGGTCGGCACGTCTAGTAACTTGAATTATGTCTGGTGAATTTTGTCCCGTGTTGACGTCACAAAAAGGCGCGCGTTTCAAATAAGGCAAATGTTTCGGATTTTTTTCTACCTAGTAAACGCGTGATTTCGAATAAACAAAAAAAAATAGGGGTAAAATTTTTTTTCGTCTACTTTCTAGAAAAGCTGTTTTTGAAAATTGTGGGACGACCCCATTGTGGTTATTGGGGATACGACATTTTGCACTTTAGTCGCGTCAATAAATACATAAAACAGGCAATCTGAAATCTTAAAAAGTCCTCAAAAACAGCTTCGATTTTAATGTTTTTTTTTATGTTTGTTTTTATATACATATTATTCAAAATCAGAAACCTTTTGAAGTGGGGAAATAATTATTTATATTGTTTAAACACTATTTATTATATTTATATAAAAAAATTAGTTTTTCAATACTTATTCTACAAATAATATACGAAAGTAAATTAGAAAATTATTATGAATTGTGGATTATTTATTTTAGACATTTGTAAAAAAAATAGTTAAAAATTGTTCATCAATACGTGTAGGAAGGAAAAATTTGAGAATTTTCCTCGATTTCCATGGGAGTCCCTGATCAGATCCTGACTTTTTGACAATGGAACCACCTCAAGAGTATACCCTTTCAAATAAAAGAAGAATTTTGAAAATCGGCCCACAATTGACGCAGAAATCGGTGAACATACATGATGAAGTCGGTTAATAAAGGGGTGCGAAAATTTGAAGATTTTTCTCGATTTCCATGGGATTCCCTGATCAGATCTTGACTTTTTGACAATGGAACCACCTCAAGAGTATACCCTTTTAAATAAAAGAAGAATTTTGAAAATCGGCCCACAATTGACGCAGAAATCGGTGAACATACATGATGAAGTCGGTTAATAAAAGGGAGCGAAAATTTGAGGATTTTTCTCGATTTCCATGGGATTCCCTGATCAAATCTTGACTTCTTGACAAAGGAACTTCCGCAAGAGTATACCCTTTCAAATAATAGAAGAATTTTCAAAATCGATCCACAATTGACGAAGAAATTGATGAACATACATGAAGTCGGTTAATAAAAGGGAGCGAAAATTTGAGGATTTTTCTCGATTTCCATGGGATTCCCTGGTCAGATTATATTTTATTGATAATGGAACCACCTTAAGAGTATACTCTTTCAAATAAAAGAAGAATTTTGTAAATCGGTCCACAATTGACGAAGAAATCGGTGAACATAAATGAAATATAAATATATAAATGTTCTGAGGTAACAAGCATTAAAAAAAAACATACAACCGAATTGATAACTTCCTCCCTTTTTGAAGTCTGTTAAAAAAACGCAAAATTATTTTTTTTAGATAAATATCATACATATTGTTTAAATAATATTAATAGTTATGTCCCCGCTCCAAAAGGTTTCTGATTATAAATAATATAAAAAAAGCAAATATTTAAAAAAAAAACATCAAAATGTTTCTGAGGACTTCCGAGAAAAAGACTTCATTGACGCGACTACTTAAGCCATCGATATGTGTACTTAAAAGTAAAACCAAAGAGCTCGGCCAAATAAGTTCTAATTAAGAAATCGAAGTTATGTTGGTTTCTAAGAGAACGACCAGCGACCCACTGCATAGATTTAAATCCTATTGGTAATACACGAGTTTAATATTAGATTATATTACAAGTGACATAAATGTTTCATTGTTTGGGAGTGAGATTTTTGAATCACGAGAGCGATAGCACGAGCTTACAATGGCATTTCTGTCAAGTGCGATATACGACGTTTTGTCCAACAGTTGTATTTTTTCAACAACAAAGGATTCTGAAAAGATATTTTTGAAGTGAAATTGCCTGACATAGTCATGATATTGCACTTTTAGTCAGTAAGTTAGTTAGTATGTAAAATTAAATTTTAGTCACTAGTCAATAGTCAATAGTCATTGAAATTTAGTTTTAGTATAAAACACCTAAAATATGCAACTGTGGGCAATAGCTATTTATGTAACCAGTTATGAAATGCAATGTTTTGTGTAACGAATGGAATATGACACAAAACAGCATTTCATAACGTGTTTTGAGGAAAAATTAAAAAATGAATATATTTGTCGGGATATTGTGAAACGCCAAGTTGGTTGCATACACTTGGGTGAAATCGGGGATAGTGCTGGGAAGATCACGTGACGCAACGGACAGTTAGTCCCGAGCACACTCACGAGGGAGGCACACCCGGGATCACCTGTTTCGCAGTACCTCTCGGTTTTTGTTGTTATTGTTATGAATAAAGTGCGAGGTGGGCTAGCATACAGTGGGAGGGTCAATCTCCGACATATTAATTATCTTTTATAGAAACCTGTCTTATCTCACAAGGACTTTGCATCTTCTTCCGCTGTTTCAGCTGTTAAAATAATTAAAAACCACGAACTTATATATTTGGACCTTTGATAGGATTTGACAACTCATGTAACTTTTCGTAACTAGTCAGACAAAATTTGAATTTGAGTTACAGAAAGTAACATTTTTCCTAACTAGTTACACAAAATTTGACTTTTTCCAACTAATGTCAGTTATAAAAAATGACATTTTATTTGTCAAAATTAGAAAAAGGAATATTTATCTATTATTTATATTGTTAGAAATATTCATCAACACATTATGGTTTTAAAAGAAAACGTAAGAATTTTACAATCAATCATAAATTAGAAAACTTTTCAGGGTGACACGTATTACATAAAAAATCGTAAATTATTTTACTTGAATGTAAATTAATGACTCGCCATAAATTACTTTAATAGTTGTAGGAAAGCATTTACAGTCTTCCATATTCCACGAATATAAGAGATTTCGAGATCTAGAATTAAATTTACGTTGAATCTTCTAAAAAGGTTTCCAGACTGAACTGTTCTCGACATATGGGCCAATGAAAATCTAGTCCAAGCAAATTAGACTTTTTAGAAGAAATGATTTAAAATAAACTTTTGAAATTTTGGTTATGAACTCCTAGCGGGGACCCAAATAAAAAACCGAAGATTTCCCATCGCTCGGGGGGAGCTTCATCCCCTTTTCGTCCAAAGAACCGCGCCCGACGACATGAAGCTTTTCTGCATTTTTCTCGTAAACGGTAACTTCGACGAGAAAATGTTGTCGAACTTATTTTCTCCATTCGATTCTGCATACAATTGATCTTTTTAAATACAAATGTTTTATTCAATATGGACCTTCTACAGAAAAAAACTTCTCTACATTTTTATTTTACACTTTTTGCTCCCACTAATGGTTTTTCAGATAACCGCCGCAAAAAAAAACGGGGTTGCCTTCGCGCTAAAGACTATAATCATATTCCTATAACATTTTCTCGTCGGAGTTACCGTTTAGGAGAAAAATGGAGAAAAGCTTCATGAGGTCACAGTCGGGGATGTTATTTTGGGCAAAAGGGGATGAAGCTCCCCCGGGGGGGTGGGAATTCTTCTTTTAGAATTTTTCTTTATTTGGGAAAACTTGATAAAATATTATTGACAGAAAGCTCTCAAGAGTTTTACTTCTAGAGGTGTTATTTATAGAGATGTCTTCAAAATGTTTGAAGGAATAACCTAACCTTATGCAAGACAACCTGTATAAGTGAAATTTTTGAGCTTTGTACGGTAAATTAATAACGGGTGTTTTTTAAAATTTGGCGTCGAAGTTGGCCATGAATGTTTAACTGTGAACATACCATCGAAGTGACAATTATTAATATGACATCTGACCATAATTATTTAACCTCACTTTTAATTTAATTAGGCGAGAGCTGAACACGTTAATGCGATTAAAAGCAGTTGTAGTGTTATAACAAACGAAAAAGTAAACTTTAATAAGAAAATAAAGTTTATAAGAAATAATCAAAATGTGTTCCATGGACTTCAAGGCATTTGCGGACTCTTTGAACAACTTCGGTTCCTACTGACATTGGCAAAGAAATTGGCCCTATAATTCCGCGTCTTGAAATAGCCGCTTATATTCCTACCTTTTCGGTGTGCAGTAGAACCTTGTGGTAGAACCTCTGCGATAAATGACGCCAAATAAAAAAAACACCCGTTATTTTCTATTAATATTTCCATAATAGTTGACAGATCTTTCTGTTGCCGATAATTTTAAATTTTACACACAACTGTACGAGGGGCCAATCACACAAGGTTCTTCAACAACCCATTATCAATTTTTTGCACATTATTTGTAATTTAAAATAGTTATTTTGGATACAAGTCCGCTGTCAAAACACTTTTCAGGGGCGAGGGCGTGATGCACGAGGAATGCAAATGAGACCGAGTCCCTGAAAAGTGACAACATTGAACAACATTTTTTGTATTCGTTCACGCAAAATGAGAAAAAACACTAATTAGCATCAAATTTTGAGGTTAGGTTTGACAGTAAGTTGTCAAATTAAATATATATGCTAGAATAAAAAAGTTTATATATTTAGTTATGAACCACTTTATCGATTATATATTTTACAAAACGAATACAAAAAAACGTTAAAAAAGTAAGGTATACAACAATATTTTTATGGTGGTAAAACATATTGAAAGTTATATAATTTATTTAGTCCAAAAACTGATTTTAATTCACGTTGGCGTGGCGATGTTACAAATCCCTTTCTTAGCATGACGAATGGGAATTATATTGTCGGCAGGTGTTGTAATTCTCACTTTCTTACATTATTTCCCACAAATATACACCTCAAGAAAGCACATAAAAATGATAAACGAGGCAACTGCTGCCACGCAGCTTTCACTAATTAGTGTGAATAACCAAGTTGTAAAATTTACAATTAGTTGACTTCTGCTTTACAGCCGAAGACGTACCATATTTTAATTTAACACAATTTTAAATATACAGGGTGATTCACGAATTATGGTAGTTATTTAAACCTGTGACAGTCCCTAATGTGAGGAGACCTAGAAAAATATAAAAAAATTCTAACTAAAAAAAACAAGATATGTATATGATTTTAAAATTTACGCGAAAACCGATTGAGAACCGCTAGCATGATTGAAGAACCATTAGTAGATAAACTCTTATCTCTTCGCCTAAACAAAAAATGACTTTTTTGCTGGAACGATGCCAATTAATTACTTTCAGTTTCACTTTGACTGTTAACGGTGCACACTAATAGTAGATTATTATACGAGTTCCTGTGTAAATTCCTCGTTTCACTCGTGCTTTTATAAACCCCTTGTGGCATAAAGCGTCCAATCTACACAGGTACGAGTGTAATACGACGTTCTATTGTTCGACACAACCCCGGAAAACTTTTAAATTGCTTAAAATCCATAAAAATAGTTTGACGTTTATCTGTCATTTTCATTATTTCATGACAGTGTTTACACAAGCGAAAATTTGAAAATTCTGACTGTCGAACGATAAATATTTTAAAATGCCTTTATTTTCAAATAGTGACCGATATGTCTATTATCATATTACTAGCTGACCCGTCGAACTTTGTACCGCCTCAGAATCAATAAATGTTGTGGCAACTTATTAGCTGAATTAAATTAATTTTTTTGTAAAAGGATAATGCCCACAACGCCATCTACTGGCATTACCGGAACCAACATACAACGCCATGTTTATTTTTGTTTCTGTCATGTATCAAAGATGGCGTTATATACGGATTCTATACAAAATGTATGAGAATTTTTTTTTTTGTTAATGTTTCTGATGTTTTAATAGTTATTTGCCCTCAAAAAGTCAGTCAATCCATTCTCGAGATATCATAAAAAAATTTGTGTGTGGAGCCCACGCGCAACAGAAGTGAAACTTTGGAGTTTACTCTTTAAAAATCGATTTTCATTTTTAAAGCCCGGACAGATTTTGGTGGCCGGCGTTATTTCTTATTGTTGCCCTGTACCAGGGGGCTTTGTTATTGTCGTTATCCTGTACTTAGCTCCCCGCCCCCTGTAATTTTTCCGATGTTTTAATAGTCATTCTGCTATTCGGGGCGTAGGCAAATCCAACAAATGAAAGTTCATAAATATCGATCGAGCCGCTCTTGAGTTATAAAACCAATGCAGTCCCCTGAGCCCGCTGTCCATGTTATAATAGTTATTCTGCTAATCGGGGCGGAGACCAATCCAACAAATCGAAGATCATAAAAATAGGTGCAGCCGTTCTTCAGTTATAAACCCAAGGGGGCCCCTGGGCCCCCTTGTCCATGTTTTAATAAAATTCTGCTATTCGGGGCGGAGACAAATCCAACAAATCGAAGATCATAAAAATCGGTCCAGCCGTTCTTGAGATATAAACCCAAAGGTTCCCCCTGAGCCCCCTGTCCATGGTTCAACAGTTATTCTGCTATTGGGGGCGGAGACAAATCCAACAAATCAAATATCATAAAAGAACTTATTAAGTCGGTCGAGCCAAAAAATCGGTCCTACCCAAGGGTCCCACTGGGCCCCCCAATCGGTCGACCCAAAAAATCGGTCCAGCCCAAGGGGGCACCCTGGGCCCCCATGTCTATTTGAAAAATAGTTTACTACCAATTCCCATACCTACCAAATATTAAAAAAAAACACAAAAATCAGTCGACCCGACAAATCGGTCCAGCCCAAAGGGGCCGCCTGCGCCCCCATGTCTATGTAAAAAATAGCTTACCATCTATTCTCATACCTACCAAATATACAAAAAAAAATCATAAGAATCGGTGGAGCCGAAAAATATATCCAGCCTAAGGGGCCCCCCTGAACCCCCAAGTCCATGTGGAAAATAGCCTACCACTTATTCTCATACCTACCAAATAAACAAAAAAAAATCATAAGAATCGGTCGACCCAAAAAATTGGTTGAGCCTAAGGGGCCCCCCTGGGCCCCCATGTCGATAAAAAGTATCCTATGTCCTGTTCCTGGTTCTAAGCTACCTCCCCACCAATTTTCAGCCAAATCGGTTCAGCCGTTCTTTAGTTATAAATAGTGTAACTAACACGACTTTCTTTTATATATATAGATGTGAAACCCGTGGGAACTCTCTGTGTGTGTAATTTATTTGCGGACGTTCGGAACATAAGATAACAAATTTGCACGAAAGGTGGATCGGACTAAGTAATTTTTTTGTGTGGGGCCTCTTGCGGCACGTACATTTCTGCCGGTCGAAGTACATTTTCCCACAATATATTTTTTTAATTTACAAATTTCAAAAAAGCGCTTTGTAGCTGCAAAGATCTATATTTTATCAACACGCCCACAAAAGTTTAACGAAAAATCTTCAAATATAAAAAAGTCAAATTCAACGCCGTACATTGCTGTACATTTCTGCCCGCCGTTGAATGCATTATTTTCTGGGATAACATTTTAAAGGAAGGGAAATCAGTTTCGCTTGTAGGTCATAGGGGTAACAAGATTGAAAAGGTTAGGAACCAATGCTTTACGGAGACCCAGAATAAAAACGTAATTTTATGAAATATTGTAGACAACCTATAAAACAATCTTGTACTCACCATGTCGGTTTCAGCATTATTGACATATCGTGTGCTGGAAAAACAAAATTGAGTTAAAAATAAAACAAACCAATATTGTTTCTATCGATTCAAACGATAAAATTACACAAATAACGCTTCCAATAAAAACTATAGTATTTGAGCTCGAGACGTGATATTTAATGGTGTTTACGTGGGAGTTAGGAATTGAATTAAATTTATCAATAAAACAATTTATGGGATAAGGAAAGATTTATACAAGACTTTTATTAACTCTCTATTAAGTACGTAACCTCTCCTTCGAGGGACTGATGCATACAAATGAAGTCAATCTGATTGAATCACTTACCACATGCAATATTGTCGCAAAGAAAAATTAGAGATTTTCGTCTTAATTATCGCCAGACCGTAGCGAAAGACACGTGGGACACAACTGGGTTGAAAGGTAAACAAAAACGATTTTCACAATCGGCCGATAAGTTTTCCGCTCGGACGTTCCGAACTTTTTTATCCCCCCTGAAACCTTGGGTGCATTTTAATTTAGTTCATTAACACACTATCCCCGGGTTAATTTGTCATATTGAACATTATTATTATTTTATACATATAAAGTGCCAATACTTATACAGGGTGTTATGGAAGTCCTAGCAGAAAATTTAACCACATGTAGAACTCGTCAAAATAAACATTTTTTCTATTTACCATTTTGCTGAAATCCGCAAATTTTTCTGACATTTTTCTGACCCCTTATTTCACTCTCCGCTTATGACTAAGTGAACTTGAACCAACGCTTGAACGCATCAGAGTTTTTGCCGAACGAGGTAACTAACTTTTTTGGAACAAAAAATTTGTGGTTGTAGTAAATTTTAATTATCAGTTGTGTCGCGTCGGCCGCGATGTTATGAACGGTGCTCGATTTTTAAGCGAATACTAAGAATTTATTCATTGTTATTTCCACGAAAATGTTTTTTTCTATGGTGCAGTTTCTATGTGTTAGTGTGAGGTAATCCAAATGAAGTCCGCCGCATATACATAGCTACAAAGATAAAAAAGCATGCGAAAACAATGCGAACTGCGGGGAAAACGCTGCATGCTGGAAACCGAAATTATTTCGCAGATATCCCATATTCTGCCTTGCGAACCGTCGCTTCGGTGTTACAGTTACATATCCCGCAATGGATTCGCTCCCGATCCTGGAGTCCCGCTATGGATTCGCTCCCGATCCCGATCCTGGAGTACCGCTTCGGTTTGGGCAGGCCTTTATCCCTGATCAAAGTTAGAGAGTTATTAACAGCCTAACCTACCTCAAAATTATGCATATTATGATAGGTGAGTACATGTTTCCATTTAAACAGTTTTTATTTCGATTCGTTTATCGGGTAAACTTTTTGTGGATTCTTAACGATGAATGAAATTCGGAAATTTGGTTTTCGGGGTTAAACTATTCTTAATTTTAACTCCGTAAGAGAGCGTTTGCGAAAAAAATGATTGATAAAAAAAAATTATTTTGACGAGTTCTACATGTGGTTAATTTTTCTGCTAGGACTTCCATAACACCCTGTATACTCAGTATAGTCAGTATAGTGTCCCAGAAATAAGTACATTAATTTTAACAGCATATAGATCGAGTGAATAGTAACAAAATTTCTCAATACTTTTTTTCTCTAAACCCCTGTGTCAAATCTTTACCCGCTACTGGACTGTCTTTCTATAAATCCCCACTGATAAACCAAGCATACAAAAAATTCATTTACTTTCACTTTGTTTTTGTTATTTTTTTTTGTGGAATATTGAAAATGAACTGAAGAGACTCTTATGTAATAAAACATGATACCAAAATAAAAATTACACATTATTAAGTTTCATTGCTTAATTACCTTATTAACAAAATTATCACTCAAAATGCAGAAGTAGGTACTTACGATAAGATATTCCATTTCATCTGCAGGTTGAACACGGGAAAATTCGTATTCAACCAATTTCATACAATATTATAGCTAAGCTGACCATTAGTATTGACGAGAAAGGAGTACCTACTACTGATGATAATAGGTATCGCGCGGTGGAAGGGGGGAGGGGATAAAAAAAATCTCTATTTAAAGAATTTTATAACAAAATTAATCAAGACTGTATTTTGCATGGAATTTTTATGTATTTACGAGTGTATTTGTTTGATCTCCAAATTTTGCTCGACAAATTGTACATTTTACTAGCTGTAGATTCGTTTTAATTACCTATTTATGTGGAAACATCAAGAATGGAAATTCTTTCTTTAAGTTAACGTTAAAATATTTTTTTCTTCTAAAATACCCATCTGAAAACTGAAGTAAGTAACTTTTTATGCAATTAAATAAAGTGGAGAATAAATTTTCAAGAAACTGTTGTTAAACTCGTAAAATTACGTACCGCATGCGCCTATGCTTTGAACCTTACTAGTAGAACCGAGACAAAACGAGGATGCCAGCCGAAAAATTAAAGAACCGAAGGAAAATGAGTGCAGGTAGTACATTCGAATAAAAAGGAAGTACATTTGCAGTACAACTATCGGCCGGAGTACAGCTCCTAAAATATAAGTACAAAACTCCCAAAAGGAGTACGTTTGGTCAGCTTATTATAGCGTAGTGACAAAGGGCACCGTCCGTCGTTCAGGAACCACATGGTTGTCCGGATTTAGCTATAAAGGCAAATCTTCTAGGAACTGGAGTATTCGTTTTTTATAAAATTTAGAATTTTTGAAAACAAAACTATACAAGAACATATCACAAACTTTGTCCACCACAAAAATTTACAAATCACGGGACAGTTAACTACAACCTGTCGTAAAGTCCGATATTAAACTAAGTACTAACAGGTAGGTAAGCTTATTATTTTTACCCGGGACGCAGGCGCAGCGACAAAAAAGTTCACAAAAAGTAAAGATAATAAAGTGTGAATATTTCCTTCCTCCCAGAAAAACAACAGAATTCGTAAGTATCGTTATTTTTGGGGGTTGTAAAATGGTAATTTCAAAATGTGATTTAGAAAAAATGGTAAAGGAAAAAGTTGTTGTACTCGATGAGTTCTACCACCTCTCCAAATTAATGTACTTATTTCTGGGAAAAGTAGGTATTGAACAAACCACGAATGTTATGACCCATAACAGTCTTAGATGTCTTAAAATCCTCGCTTTACGAGCCTGGATTTCAATCTGACATCTGCGGCTGTAATAAACGTCATAACATTTCTAGGTATGCTAATAGCTATAAATAATACAAAAGTATTTTTTAATATTAATTTATCAAAATTAATCATCAGAAGTGAATAAGTGAGACATAAATCATGCAGTTTGTTAAAAACTAATGTTTTGGTGAGAAAACCTGCATCGATTTTTAATATTCCATCATTAACCTGAATAACATATTTCCTAAACCTAATATTGTGGAACGCAAGTGACGCCTCTGCCAACTTTCATTGGTCACTGGCTCTTTTCCCGATTTTAATCTAGCTCCTGCCTCAATTGCTGCTTCTGTTGTGAATTTTGATTCTTCTCGATCGCTATCAATGCTTAGTTTTGCCTCTGTTTTTCCTTCTGGGAATAGTTTTTTGACATCAGTTCCTCCTCGCTCAGGTTTTCAGTCCCACTCTCAGGTTCTTTCTAACATTCTTATATCCCATCCCCCTTACGTCCTTGTTGAGTTTCTCAAGTAGCTTGCTCCATTCTTTCTCCTTGATAGACTTCATGATGGATTGTGTGATTTTTTATATTCCTCATTTAATTTTTCCTTTTCCTTATCACCAATGCCCTTCCAGCAATACACCATTTTCCGTCCGTTTCGTTTTATCCTCCTATAGTACACTTCTTCAGAAACTTCTTGCATTCTTTCATTGCCATATCTCGATTGGGTTTTAATTTTTCCTTAGTAACTCTTCTAAGTTTTTCTTCTTCCAGTGCCTTCATCTTCAAACCCCTTTGAGCTGCTATCAAATTGGTGCATTGTTGGCTTTCCCTCATCGCTTTGCTTTGTTCTACCTCAACAATGTGATTGAATTGTGATCTGATTCATTTTCGGAGTCTTCTTCTTGCTGACATTAGTGCTTTGCCGAAGACTTTACACTTACTCGTACCGGCTTTGTGTTGCAGACTTTTCTTTGACTGCTTCCTTCACTCTTTGCAGTACATTCTCGTACGTTTCCTCTCTTCTCCGCTACCACAGCATATGTCTTGCGAGGCTTTATTTCCCTGTAGCTTTACTTTTTGTCCCGTTTGAGATGTGTATTGCTATCTCCGCGTTTGTGTCCCTCGACGCGACTTCCACTACTTTTCTATTGTCCACCTCCCACCAGGACAGCTTGGGTAGCGCAATTTTCTTCCTATCATGTTTTCTCATTAATTCTGCCATCTTTAGTACCATGCGATCATTTAAATTATAAATTAGAGTAGGCTGTGAAATTTAAATTAGTTTGGCACTACTATCCATTTTTATGACTGGCGACACTGCTAATTTTCTCATTTCACTCTCTCGCGAATTAAGTTAGGAGTATGTCATAATGGAAAAAGCAAAAGGATGTGTGGAAAGAAAATGGAAGAGAAGTAGAGAGAAGAAAGCAGTTTCATATTCGACTCGGATTGAAACCCTTAAATGACCTTCAAGCTCAAGCCCATAGGATCGGACAGAAGAACCAAGTGACCATCTACAGATTGCTCACTGCGAGGTCGGTAGAGGAGGAAATCATAGAATGCGCCAAAAAATTGGTTGTGCCAGCGGGCGTACTGTCCTGGACAAGAAGAGATTCTTCAAATAACAATCATTTCAACAAGGAGGCCCTCACGGCTATTCTCAAATTCGGGGCTGAGGAGTTGTTCAAGGATGAGGACGACAAGGACGAGGAACCTAATACAGAAAGTAAATTATCTCTGCCCAATGTAAGTTTTAATTTTTTTTTTCAGTTACTTAACTTTACTTTTGTGACGCTTACTACGATCGGGTTGCCTCGAGCGCCGTTTTTTTTTACAAGGTATGCTCCACGGGACCGCGGGTAGCTACAACGGAGTACGCCAGGGGTCAGCTGTCTAGTTTGGCAGGAGGAAAAAAATTACTTAACACAACGTGAGAATATTTAATAAACGCCCTATATACAACGTATTATATATAACACCACTATCTTCACTGTCCCTGTCGCTTTCTCTTCTCTCAATGGCGGGACGCCCTCCCAACGGCTGTAGCGGCGCTGAAAGTTGACAAGGGTAGGGAAGATGTGGTCCGGGTTTCCAGCGGAAAACACGAAACTTGTCTGGATACCACTAGCGCGCGACAGCTGGCTGACTCGTGAGCAGAGTGCCCCCGCCGTCAGACAACCGGAAAATGCCGGAATTAAACACCGGCAGACGACGGCTAGATACCGGAAGTGGAGACCGGAAAGAACGTGGTCGGGAATTGGAGGGAACCGGAAGAATGATCGGCTGGGACTTCGTCTTCGGTAGGTCTCACATCTGACTTCTGCGGCTGAGCGGAGCATCTTTTATGGACACGCTGGAGGGGAGACGATGACGTTAGCAGACGCGCGCGGCTTGTTGCAAATGTAGTAGGGAGAAAGTCTTATCGTAGCATTCTCTTCCGGACGGAACGGCAGCGACTCCAGACAAGTTAGCGATTCCGGAGCGGCGCGGTCCGAAGCGCGCTTCCTTGCTGATCAAAACGATATAAGTCCCATTTCAATCCGATTATGGGAAGCATTTTTCCTGGACACTTTAATAATTCGGTGACAAGGGCGGCGGCTTGGGGTGATCGTAGCGACTTCCGGAAAGTTGCATAAGCTGCGTTCTATTTTTCCGGTTACAACGGTGAAAGTTTCATCCCGATCGGAGATCAAGAAGTAGACTGCGGAGAATTTTCGCTTCAGAGCGTTGAGCCTCACTTCCGACACTCTTTTCTTGGAATTCTTCAGTGACTTCGTCACACTTTCTTGATTTGACACATTTGTAACCAAACTGGTGACACATGTGCTACAACTACAGTTTTGCCAAAAGTTTTTTTTAATTTTGACACTGCCAATGCGGACCTCATAAAAATGGATAGTACTGAAATGGATTACAAAATGTTTACTTTACATTTCTTTATTACTTCGTATGGCACTACATTATTGTTGCTACCTCGAAGGCAACGTATCGACTCCCCCCATTACTAATAATGTGGTAATACTTATAACCTACTCTTACCTATTCACTCTCTCACTCTTTCATTCCAGTAATTGATCAACATTATTATATTATCTATTTTGACACCTTTCATCTACCACTACACCTTCCGCGGTTTGAAGGAAAAATTTGTAGTGAAGCTACAAATTTTTTGCGTGATATTTAAGTCATTAACAATAATGATTACGGTAGGTAATGGTACATGCTACAGTATCGGATAACTACTATGCTATTTACTATAAGTTTACTGTGCTAAAAAAATTGTCTACGATAACAATAAAAATATTTACATGCGGTTGATTCTAACAAACTAAAGTATTTACATGAGGTTGCAACCTGGTTAATGATTGTGCTGATTATCTAACTTTAAAATTAAACATTTTAACTTTTCGAATAATACAATTTTGTCCTATTTTTGTGAATCACTAGGTCTTTTCGTTCTTTCCACACTTTCACATTCGGCGATAAGTCTTCTATCACTTTAAAAGGACCTTCGTAAATTTCACTGAGTTTATTACCGGTCTCTTTTCGTATTAAAATTAAGTCACCTTTAGCGTAAATTACAGGGTTTGCATTCCTATCATAAACTTGTTTCCTATACACTTTGGAACGAATTAAATTTTCTTTCGCGTCTTGGTGCGCTCTTTGTAGCCTAAATTTAAGTTCTAATGGATAGCTATCGAAATTATACAGGGGATCAATTTGAGTTGTCAAATTTGATAGAAGTTTACAACTCTTCCCAAAAACTAACTCGAATGGTGTATATTGAGTTTCGGTATGCACTGTAGTATTATAAGTGAAAGACCAATAAGGAACCCAAGAACTCCAATTTTCTGACTGATTGTCACACATGATTCGCAAATAAGAGCCTAAAACTTTGTGTGAATTCTCTAAGGCACCTATACTTTCGTGATGATAGGCAGTAGAATGCAAATTAGTAATTTTCAATAATTTACAAATTTCGCTTATTGTTGATGAGATGAACTCTGTTCCACGATCGGTTGCGATTTCGTTTGGGACTCCATATCGTAAAATAAATTTTATAACAAAAGCTTTGGCGATAGTTACTGTCTCTTTATTTGGTAATGGATATGCTTCTACATATTTCGTTAATTCGCATTGCAGCGTTAAGATGTAAGAAAAATTATTTATGTCTGTTTCGATAGGACCTACTACATCAAGAAAAATTTTTTCAAACGCTGAATTGGCTGTTGTTGTAATCACCATGGGTTCTTTGACTTTTTTACTATGTTTTTGTTTCTGACATTTGTCACAACATTTAACAAATTGGTTTATGTCATTTGTCATTCCTTTCCAAAAATAATATTTTTTAATATTGTTTGTCATTCGCTTCATGCCTGCATGACCACTGGTTGGAAGCAAATGGAAGTCGTTTAAAATAATTCTTTTCATTTTTTCATCTGTCACTTTCTTAACATTATTTATTACACATATTCTAGGTATATGATCATTATATTTACTTTTGTTTTCCTTCAAAAATTCATTAATCATACCTGCTAGCTTTTTAATTTGTTGCGCATTACCATCATTCTTTAAAAATATTAATTCATTAATTTTAATTTCTTGCAAAGCAATCCTAAATCTTTCAACAGTTCGTCTCGCGTTGCTGTTGATAAAGATTTTAAGTTCATATACAAAGTAAATAGTGAAGGAACATATTTAAAATATTTTTTCTCTGACAACTTATGGTCTACTTTATATACATTATTAAATTCATCTTTTGATGATATTATTAATTCGAAACTATTTAATGGTTTCTTCAGAATTTCGACAACATTTGGATGGCCAGTCCGCGTACTGTCGGGATTCTGTTTCACCTCTGACTTGGATTCAACTTTTTAATTCATCCGATGTCACACTAACACTTAAATTTTCATTCTTATTTCTATCATTGTTAGTATTTTCATGAGTATCGATAAGAACACGTGATAATGCATCCGCGGCTGAGTTATCACATCCTCTTACGTACTCTACTGTAAAATCATATTCTTCCAAACACAAGCGGAATTTTGTCAAACGACTGGATGGATCAGTCATGTTAAATAGATAGACTAACGGGCGGTGATCCGTCAAAAACTTAAATTTCCGTCCGTATAAATATACTCTAAAGTGTTTTATTGTCCAAGTTATGGCTAATAATTCTTTCTCGATCGTTGAATACCTAACTTCACTTTTATTCAAACTTCTGCTGGCATAAGCTACTGGTTTGCCATTTTGATTTGCCAAGACAGCGCCTAATGCAAGACCTGAGGCGTCTGTTTGTACTATGAATTCATTATTCTGACTTAAATTTGGATATTGTAGCACTGGAGGCTGTATTAAAGCATTTCTCAGAGTTTGAAACGAATTTTCACATTCCTCTGACCAATTGAATTCTACTAATTTTCTACTAAGTTTGTTTAATGGAACTGCAATTTTTGCAAAATTTGGAATATACTTTCTACAATAATTAGCAAAAGCTACAAATCTTTTCACTTCGTCCGAATTTTTTGGTGTTGGATAATTTTCTAAGACTTTAGTTTTTTCTGGGTCAGGTAAAATACCTTCAGATAAAATGGTGTGACCTAGATATAAAATTTCCTTTTTTAAAAATTCATATTTTAATGGCTTTAATTTTAAATTTACTTTCCTGAGTCTTTGAAAAACTTTAGTTAAATTCGAATTATGATCGTGTAAATTTCTACCAAAAACTATTAAATCATCTAAATAAACAAAACAATTTTCATAATTCAATCCAGCCATTGCAATTGTCATTAACCTTGAAAAAGCACTGGGGCTCGTTTTTAACCCCATGGGCAGTCGTTTCATCTGATATTGCCCTTGACTCGTTGAAAATGCTGTTAATGGTCTGCTGGCTTCATTTAATTTTACTTGGTAATAACCTTGACTTAGATCAAGATGTGAGAAGTATACTGCACCTGATAATGAATCAAAAATATCTGTGATATTAGGCAGTGGGAACTTATCATCATGAATTTTTGTATTTAATAGCCTAAAATCAACTACGCATCTAAATTTCTTTTGACCACTATTATCAGTTTTTTTGGGAACCAATAAAATTGGTGCTGACCGTTCACTTTTTGCTGGTTCTATTATATCGTCGTCGCACATTTGTTTTATTTGTTTTTCAATTTCAGCTTTTTGAGTATGAGGGACTCTATAGGGTTTTACATAAACTGGTGTCGCATTTTCTTTTAATGTTATTGTTTGTTCGTAAAGGTTCGTGGTTGTTAATTTGTCGTTTGGTAAATGGAAAATATCTGCATACTTTGCACAAATGTTTATGATTTCTCGACTTTCTTCTTCATTAAGTTTGTCGACATTAAATTACATTTCATTAAATTTACAACATTTATAGTCGCTTAATTTTTGAATTTCATACTGGACATCTTTTAATTGAATTTCTTTTTCACTAACATTTAAAATTTTGACAGGAATTTTTCCGTCTTGCGGTCTTACTACTACTCCTGCTAAAAAAACTTGTTCGCATAGTTCTTTTGGAATTACTACGCAGTCTTCTTTTATGGAAACTGGGAGGTATTGAATTGTTTCACAACGTGCTGGAATTGTTAAAATATTACTCTGCTCCTCCGGTTCTAAATTAATAGAAATTTTTCCGTTATTATTTGCCAATGTTAATTTATTATCTTCATAACTGATTTGTCCGTTATATTTTTTGATAAAATTTCTACCTAAAATTCCGTCTGTACCGCAATTTAATTTTTTAAAAACGTAAAATTTGTATTCAAAAATTTGATTTCTAATCTTTAATTTTAGATATGCAAAACCTTCTGAAAAAATGTTACCTATTATACCTTGAATTTTGATCTTTTCTGTATGAATTTCAATGTGCGGAGGTAAACAGTTTAATTTAATAGCTGACAAACTAGCCCCAGTATCTAAGTAATAATTTAAGTGATTTTTCATTTACCTTTACTGTAATCCAGTCGATGCCGGACGCTGTATTAATTTGATTTATCTGGTAGGCCTCGAGAATTTTTTTCGGACTCGTTGTTTGTTTCTGTATAATTTACTTGTCTATGTGACCGTTCGTTTTGGTTCTTAAATTGAGTCGTGTTATTTTGGTAATTTCGATTTCTGTGATAGTTGTCTTTTTTGAATTGTCCGTTATTAAATTTATTGTGATATGAACCGCGATTGTAATTTGAATTTGTAAAGGTCTTATTGTAATTTGGTCTTTGACTCAAATTTGAGCTGTTTTGGTTTCGACAAGAACCTCTGTAGGAACCCCTATATGAACCTCTGTGTGGACTTTTTGACATGGACATTATTTGAAATTGATTAGAACTTCCGGGTGCGCGTGAGTCGCTTTCGTCGATTGCAGCCCTTATGCTATCTTTCAAAGAGTCAAAATTTCTAGCCGCTAAAATAGTGCTAATACGTTGGTTTTTTAAACCATCTGAAAATTGCTTAATGGCTGCTTTCTCGTTTACCGTTTTTAGTATCTTAAATGCCTTGTTATCTCCATCAGCTTGCGAGATCGTTAGATTGACAAATAAATCTTCAATTTCTTTACCGAATTCTTCAATTGATTTACTTCCTTGCATTGCACGATTTAATTTCGATTGTAATGACGTTGCTGATTTTTTGGTTAGTAAATGCTTTCTGATATCCGTTACTAAATCTTTGACTGACTCATAAGATACGTCTAATCTTAATTTGGCACTTGCAGATAAATAATAATAATAATAAGTTTAATAATAATAAGTTTATTGCCATAGAGATCAAAAAATACATGATATTGGCTACGTCAAAATAAAAAGTAAACCTTACAGATATAAAATATAACAAAACAATAACAAACAATACAGATATAAAATACACTCTATTGCACAAACGCTAAATATTCGTCTATAGAGTAAAAACATCTACTGGTTAAAAAGAATTTAAGATCATGTTTACGCGTTTTTAAAACAAAGTTTATTAAATTTTGCTTGCTTGCATCATTTATCATCGTGTCATAGAGTTCAATGGCATCAATTAGTTGTAGTGTTGTCATTTCGTCATTGTTTATTACTGGTAATAAATTGCATGCTACCTTCAAATCAAAAGCCATTTTGGAAGAATTATCTGGATTTTGTAATTCAGAATTTATATTTAAATTTTGTGGGATTGGCTCCTCAATATTTTGAGAAATATCAAAAGCTAAAAATTTCGTTATAAATTTTGTCAATATTTGCTTTTAAATGTATAAATTCTTGGACCTCGGTGTCCGTACTGTTGTCAACATTTTATATATATCTTAGTTTTTATTGCGAGCACGTGTATATTGTGTGACTCATGTATTTTATTCTTAGTAAGCTGACCGATATCGGCGCATGTTATTGTTCACACACTTATTCTCCAACATTCGAAGAGTAAAGTCGTCCTGATTACATGTTTTGTTTTATTTTTAAAATAAAACCCTTTACATATAAATTATTTCTAATATCATAAGTGGGATCTTATTCAACCCGTGCAAGTGTAAATTACCTGCATAATGAAGAAAGTTAAAGCCGTCGCCAAAAATCAACATCAGACGATATTCTGTCAGATTCGTCCGCAACGTCAGGAGCACTGGATGAAGTCCTGGACTCCATGAAACGCTACATGAGTACCATGGAAGAAGTTGCATGATCCGTTGTGACAAGTTTAAAAACAGCGAGCGACTCCAGAGGTGAAAACTCCAGAAATGCTTCAGCCGCACAAAATCTTACCAGCGGAACCGAAATCCAGCTATTATGGTTCGATTCGAAAGAAGACGTAAGCGATTGAATTGCAGACGTCGAGAAGGCGAGAGAAAAGTATCGGTGGGACGAGTATGAGACTTTGCACCGGGTGACACCCTACCTTGTCGGAGAAGCCGTGGAATGGTTCAAGCAATGACAGGAAATGGTCGAATTTTGTGATTGATTTAAGATGCTCTTTGCGAGACAGATTGATTTTGGTATGCGTTTTGAGAAGACGGCTGAATGTAAGTCGAATAATTTTATTTCTTACGCTAATTACGCTAGGACAAAATTGGCCCTGTTGAATCGTCCAAGTAAAAAAATTTACTGATTTAGAGCTTGTAAGTATTATTTGTCAGAATATTGAATGCGATAAAATGCGAGATGAAATCAAGCAAACCCAGAAACAAACCGTTTCAGATTTAACAGCACCGTTTTTTGAATTTGATGACTCAGGAAACACTCCGGTTACCCGATCAGCTGCTAAGCAAGATTACAGTGTTAGTAATAAGAATTTCTACTTTAATACATCGTTGAAAAGGCCGAGACTGGAAAACAAAAAACGTTGTTATAGTGGTGGCCGTCGTGGTCATTTAAAAAGTCAATGCACTAATAATAATTCGAATATAAAAAAAAAAAGAGACGAACCACCCAAAAAAAGATATCCAAACAAGATAACTGCAGTTTCTGCAACAAATTTGGTCATACCGTTTAGCAAAACAACGCAGTCAAGGCCGGAACTAAAAATCTGTTAAATTCGGATTGTTTAATTGCCATTGTTTATGGAATACCAGTCAACACACTTATTGATACCGGAGCTCCAATATCGCAAATAAACTTTTACTGTAATTTATTTTTAGAATCTCACGGAGGCATTTTAAATTAACTTGAAAAGTTAAAGAACTGTTTTTTTTAACAGCAGTTGTAGATTTACTTGTGAGACAATTGCAATTACAACCGCGAATTTGTTCGATTCCTGTAAAAACTTAATTCTGTAGTGAAGATAACTGAAAAAGTTACATTAATAGTTGAATTTCCAGAGTTAACACTTGAATCAGATTGTTATGTTATTCCTGAAATGATAGATCCACCCGTGCTAATTTGTACCGATATTCTTGATAAAGAATTAATTTCTTATGAACGTAAGCCCAACGGAGAAATCACATTATTCAGAAATCTTCTGTAACACTTTGTTTTTCTATTTGAAATTATACCGAGTGTTAATTCAATTATACTGAGTGTTAATTCTCATTTGTCAAAATTTGTTATTACATCGTGTGGACAAAAGGCCTAACGTTTTTAACACATTCAAATCTGAATATTAGGAGCTTTACCTGTTTTACAAAATTACTCCCTTTCCTTGGACAGCCAGTTATGTTGGTCAAGAGAGGTATCGAGTATCGAGAGGTATGTTGCAATTCTGTGTAGAAAATGATTTATGAGCAACTAATCCTAATTAGAGTCGTGGATCTTAACTTGTAACCTTTTCTGGGTATTTCAAGTCAATAGATTAGAATTAATACCTTTGAGTTCGTCACTTAATGATCAACTACTGATCATGGTTTGTTTTAAAACATGAATACCTAATTATATCAATTGTCTCCATGACTAAATGAACTGAATTATCGAACATCTCAATTATTGACATTTCGATTGAGCTCTGCTTAGGTAGTTAGGAGACTGATGTGACAGACTCCAAATGCCCAGTACGGTACTTTGGATTCACATTGGGAAAGTCAGCAGAATAATTACAGATTAATTAACTTGACGTCAAGACTCAATCTCAATAATATCTCTTGTCCAAAACTCATAAGTCAGCAATAACTCAAGAAATGAATCAACCAGTACTTCAATCTCAGCAATATTGCAAAATAACTATAGTACTCTCATGATAATATCAACTTGCAATGATTAATCATAATTAAAATGTAAATTAGAACTGACTCACCAATCTTTTGTCTGGCAATTTCACGACAATAAATCATTCAAAACACTTTAACTTAGACTCAGAAATGATTACAAATGCACCTGGATTATATGGTCAGTGAAAACCTCGCCTCAATCACTTTTAAATAATTCTTAATGCAAAACTCGATTTTAAACACTTGTTCGAACGAAGAACAAAGCACGACTCCTTCCAAGGTCTCAACGTGTGTTAATTTTTGGGGCGAGTTATCGAAATCGAACTCTCTTAAACATTTCATGACTAATTAAGACTGAGTCGGACTAGATGATGTTACACTTCTGTAGTGCCCTTAAATAAAAGTGGACAGGAACAAAATTAATAACCACAAAGAACACTATCAAAAATTGTCCGGAAGTGCTCAAACATTTAATTAAGGAATAGTCCGCACTTTTTATGTCAGGTATCGCCCTTATCGTTTTTCATACCCCGAGAACAAAACTTTCGCGCAATTCTTCATGATTTAAGCCAAAAGGATATAATTCGACCATCATATTTTCCGTATGATGCTAGTCTGATTTTATTAATAGTCGCTAAAAAGGATGGATCTTACCGATTACCTTTATTGCAGTTGTATCATGATGAAAATTGTCAAGTGGGTCCTGAAAAGGTTTTCGAACTATACTTAGTCAAAATTTCTGGTTTCCAAAAATGCGAAATTTTGTAACAAAATATTGGAAAACATGTCTCACATGTTTGATTCAGAAACAGCCACGGCTGAGAACCGATGTTCCGTTGCATTCGATACCCAAAGGCGATACCCCATTCGAGACATTACATTGTGACTATTTTGGCCCTTTAAGATCTTCTGAAAATTACAAATATGTGTTTGTCATAATAGATGCCTTCACAAAGTATTGTTTGTTAATACTAAACTGAGAAATTACAGCTATCTTTGGAGAGGATTTGATCAAGACCATTTCACTGTTCGGAACACCAAAAGGGCTTGTAACTGATAATGGTTCCTTTATGAATGCTTCCGCCTAACAGCTGTTGGATGGAGCGCTGTATGTCAACATTTGCAGAGGTGTTCCGCAACGAGTGCCGAAAGGGTCCATGCACTTGGTCTGAGAAACTTTGGAAGATTCAACTTGTTCTAGACACCACTAAGCAAAAGTCTACTGGTTGCACGCCACTGCAATTGCTGCTGGGTCGCGCAAGGTCTGTCCCGGTCATTGCAGCAGTGTTAAACGATGTGGCGATGAAGGAAACATCAACAGGAGGATTATGCGAGGGAAGGCAGCACAATTCTTGGCGAGAAAGGCCGAAGGGCAAGAGAAGGCTACTTTTAAGGCTCTTTGTTCTACTTTTATGAATGAAGATTTGGTCGTTTTGAGGAGGGTGGTAAATCAACGACATAAGTTAGCGCCACCATGTAAGGATCCTTATGAATTTGTCCGAGACAAATCTCCAGGAAGGTACACCTCGGCTGCAGCAGGGCGTCTTGAGAAATGGACGAAGGATTGGTGCCTTGAGCTCTGCGAGGCCCTTCTGAATTTTGACGATGAGGATTCTCAACAAAATGTATGGTACTTACTTAATGTCTGACTTGCACTAAGTTATGAGTTGAGTTAATGTCACGTTGGTCCTGTCGAGATCAAAGATGGCACAACCTAAGTTGTTGCTTGAGCTGATGTCACGTTGGTTCTGTTGAGATCAAAGATGGCACAACATTAGTTATGGTTCGAGTTGATGTCACGTTGGTCCTGTCGAGATCAAAGATGGCACAACCTAAGTTGGTGCTTGAGCTGATGTCACGTTGGTTCTGTTGAGATCAAAGATGACACAACATTAGTTATGGTTCGAGTTGATGTCACGTTGGTCCTGTCGAGATCAAAGATGGCACAACCTATGTTATTGGTTGAATTGATGTCAAGTAGGTCCGTTGAGATCAAAGTTGGCACGGCACAGTGATGTCATGTTGGTCCGTTGAGATCAAAGATTGCACGAGAAAAGTTAATTATGCATGTAAATTGATGTCACATTGATAGTCACATATCAAAGTTGACAGTGTATTACATTTATACCTGATGCCTAAACGGAATGATAATTAAATGGAGGAGTTTTAAACGTCAAGGACCTCGAGGGCGAGTGTCCGTCAGGATTGGCCGTGTTGTCAACATTTTATATATATCTTAGTTTTTATTGCGAGCACGTGTATATTGTGTGACTCATGTATTTTATTCTTAGTAAGCTGACCGATATCGGCGCATGTTATTGTTCACACACTTATTCTCCAACATTCGAAGAGTAAAGTCGTCCTGATTACATGTTTTGTTTTATTTTTAAAATAAAACCCTTTACATATAAATTATTTCTAATAGTACACACCTCTATATTTTTTTTTTTATATTTTCAATCAAATTGATCCGTTGTACATAAATTTCTTTAGCTCTTCCTAATTTCTTACTTAACCATTCACCCTGTCTTCTTTCTTTCCCAGCTTTAATTAAATGTGTCTTAATTACGCATAGCTCATCATAAATACTTTGTAGTGACATTTAACAAAGTAAAAAAAAATATTGTGAAATTGATGGCTTGCAAAAAAAATAACAGGAAATCTATTTCAAAATCGAGAACAACTAGTCAATAATGCAACTACAGCGATTTCACAATTTGGACGACTTACAGTGTAAAATTCGCAATTCCGCACTTCCTGATGTCTTCATCGGGTGCACTGAATTCGATGAGGCGATGAACTTCAGTTGTCGACCTAATTCGGAGATCCTCTTTTGACAAATTTTCGCCAGGGTCCACTCTTTGACTTTTTGACAGGCTTCAGTCCTCGGCAGGATTCACTGTTTGACTTTTTGACAGGTTTCAATTTTCGGCAGGGTCCACTTTTTGACGTTTTGACAGGTTTCACTTTTCGGCAGGATCTACTTTTTGACACTTTTTTACCTTTTGACAGGTTTTCGTTTTCGGCAGGGTCGCCATGAAATGGATTACAAAATGTTTACTTTACATTTCTTTATTACTTCGTATGGCACTACATTATTGTTGCTACCTCGAAGGCAACGTATCGACTCCCCCCATTACTAATAATGTGGTAATACTTACCTACTCTTACCTATTCACTCTCTCACTCTTTCATTCCACTAATTAATCAACATTATTATATTATCTATTTTGACACCTTTCATCTACCACTACAGTACTAAATGTCATAAAATGTTTGAAGCATAAAATTTTTCTTACTGAAAAATATTTTCAGAACGCTGAACGGCAACATAATTGTGAATGGAATTATTCTATAGAACGTATTAGTGTATGATGTAAGAAGTTAATTTCTATAGAACGCTGTGTTGATGATTTTCGAAATGCTTACCCCAATTTTCCAGCAGATTATCAAAAATTAGTCCAACAAATTTATAAATGTGTGGCAAGATTTCGCAATGTTGGAACGCGGTTGTTGGATGTTGGTCGAAAAGCAGGTAGCGGAGCGCCCAAAAAAAAAACTCCTGAGATGTTGTAGCAGTAATGAAAACCAGAAACCTCTCCGCAGGTTAGCACCTCTCATATGGAACTTGTCAAAAAATATTAAAACAAGATTTAAATCTTCATCCATGTCAAATTACCGTCGTTCAAGAGCTGTTTCCACGAGATTTTCCTGCACGAATAGGACATTGTCAGTGGTTTTTGAATAACAAAAATACCTTGGATTTAACTTTTTTTCCGACGAAGCATCGAAGGTTCCACCTTTCTGCATATTATGTTAATAAACAAAATATGAGAATTCCATCCGCAGAAAATTGGTGTTTGGCTGGCGGTCTCTCGAAGACCTATAGCATAGTTGGACCTGTTTTTTTTTATGGAACGGTAAATGCCGGCAGATATCGCAATAATTTACTCGAACCTTTTTTCCAAAACCTTCATGATGACGAACTTCTACATGGGTACATCCAGTGGTATAATGCACACAAGCTCACAAGATAAGGGAACCTATGGCCCGATTTATGTTGATCGAGTCATTCAATTTCCGTCTCGAAGTCCGGACCTGACACTTCTAGATTATTTCTCAAAAACACCGTATTTGAAAATAACCCGCACAATCTTGAAGAACTGCAAGAGGCAATTGTTAATGCATGCAACGCTATAACCTTTCATACATTTGAAAATATGAAACGAAGAGTTAACAGCTGCATTGAAGTTGGGGAGGAACACTTTGAACATTTGCTGTGATTCTCAATAAACCTACATTTGTTGTTTTGTTTTCTTTAAATTAAGGCAATTTCACATGAGAAACATAAACGTAACAATGTTTACCATAACCAACCATAACATACCATTGGAATCCTAGTTATCTCTGCCATATAAATTATATTCTCTCTCTGTCCTCCTTTAACTCAGGTAAGTAAGGAAATCTCGCTTTATAAAATTTGCAATTTCTGTAGTCATTTCTTTAAGGGTTTCATCGACCACTATTCCTACGTCCCATTCTTTAGGACGCTGCACTAGATACCTCACGGTCCGGCTTGTATGCTTATAATTTCCTTCGAACCAGTTTCTCCAGTGGCTATTCTATTCGTTCCATATCTGCCCAGTTAGTCTGGATCTCCACATCCACATTCTCACCAACTGATGGTTTTCTGGCTGTTCTGGAAGTCGTATATTCCATCGATTGCGCCTATACGTTTTAAAGTATCCACAGACAAGTAGGTACAGTCGGTCAGGTCAGATAAGGTTTCTGGGGAGAAGTCAAACGTTCGGCGCGTCCCCTGGGTGGCGGATTGGGGAATATCCTCACCGGCGCACCGGTGGGTAATGGTGAAGTAATACAGTCACAACCGACTAAATAGAGCACGGAGGAGGCAACCTCCAAGAATAAAAAACAAGCACACAGAGAGGAAAAACGCTGCATCCAGAAACAGTCTCGGTTATCGTAATAATAATAATTATGGTTTGGCGGTCGGGATTTCTTTGACCCCACCACCTAGGCTCTCGCTCTTGTAGTGGCGTCGCACGCTTGTCCTTGTTTACAAATTTTCGAGTTGCCGCTACGTACGCCGCTGGGCCGGTCTGATTTTCGAGAAATTAAATTCCGACCGCCGAACCTTGAAAATAATCAATCGGTAAATCTGAAAGGTCATAAATGTTTCTATAAAGATTATCCAAAAGGGTTTTATAGTGTAAACTTTGATATACTTAGCTTTAACGATTCCGCCTTTGGCGTAAGCTTTGTTTAAATTTAAGCTATTAGGGAAACACACGAGGTTACTTAGCACATAAAAGCCTTTCCGTTTTCTAGGCGTTTCTGGATAAGCTCATGTCAGCTTCCACACGTGAAAGCACTACAGCACAGTATTAGTCAACCAAATTGAAAGAAATCTAACGTGATATTGCCTCAACATAATATAATATAATTTTATTGTTTCAGTTGCAGTAGTTGTTGCCTTCTTCATCTGCTGGGCACCCTTCCACGCCCAACGCCTCCTCGCCATCTACGGCAAGCACACCTCAGCCAACATGATCCGAGCCTTCCAGGTCCTCACCTACGTTAGCGGTATTTTCTACTATCTTTCGACGACCGTTAACCCTCTACTTTATCATATAATGTCGCACAAGTTCAGGGAGGCTTTTAAGGTGAGCGCGTGAGAGTTTTCTCAAAGATTTTTACACAAACACGATCTAAACAAAACACACACCACCGTACGAAAGCAACCCAGAATTTTCCGCGAGAGTGCGTTGGAAAACATGAATATTTTAAGAGGTAATACTAAAGAAGTAGGATATAGCAAGGGAGAGGTGTAATTAATGGTGATAGAGCAATTGAGTTAAGTGTATTGTATAAAGAGATGTCAATTTTGGTTGGACAATTAAGAACCGGAGAGGGGGAGTAATTAATGGTGATAGTTGGTGCAATTGGGTCAAGTATTGTGTAAAGTTTGTTTTTTGTTCTTCACAAGGCCATCAAGTTTAACGTGAAATTAAATTTAGACAAATTAGAACAGTGTCTGTTATGTTAACACTATTTTAGTATTTTTGGATTTTTCAGTCATCGTTGTCATATCCAAAAGTATTCGGCATTAAACTAATTTCCAGTTCACCAGGCACACTCCGTGTTTTTTTTTACAAAGAGTAATCACGCCTCATGTTTAAATGATATTTTTTAACGAAAATGTATAATTTAACGTGGGTGACGTCTCATTAACATAATTACGTCATTTCAGAAAAAGAAGTCGAGACCTTCTAATGAGAGGAGGTAATCTCCAACTTCGAAAAAAAGATACTTTATTAAAACACATTTTAATGAACTCGGATCATCTCTGAGGCATATTTAGAAAAAAAAATTTACCATATTACACATTAAGGCAATAATTATAAAAATTATTCTAGAGTTTTCGAGCTAAATTATTATCTCGTCGCACCCTATTTCTTTATCATGGAAATCATGAAATTTGTTGGACAATCGGCAATTTTGGAACAAAGAGAGGACGGGAAAATTTTAGAAGCTTACGAAGTTAGAGCTCAATTAGGTTATTTTATATTGAGTTTTCAACTGCCTGAAGACGGCAGCACTTAGATACATCTCTGTACTAATTATCCAATTTACGATATTTTTCCACATTGAATAACAATACCTGTAGTTCTTTCAATTCCGTCCCCAGATTTAAAAAAATCTATATCCCAACTTGTTCTGCATCCCCGATTTACACAACTCCTTGAACTTCCCTCACAGCCCTCACTTTCACTTGATTTTATCAATAAAGGGTTGTTAATTACTCCTGGTAGTTGAAACGGGATAACTTGATCAAATATGAGCTAAGTAATTACGGCACATGTTGAGCTGATCCCCCAAATTGTATAATTTACAAAGCAAATTAAAATGGATGTAGTGAAAGTTAAGATCGTTTGTGGTGAATTTAAATCGAAGAGAATATAATAACAATAGCAATTAGCAAAATTTAACGGAGCGTGAGGCTTTAATTGGTATAAATGAGACTGCTTCCGTGTAATGGTAACAGCAGAAGCCACCGGAATTCGCCCTAAATGAATGTTTTAAGCTTCTAAATTTTTAATTCCATTAGTGGTCTGATAGGGAAAATGTATCCAGCAGTCGAAAAATTTAAATACATTTTATGTCATAATTATCATGTCTATACAAAAAAAAGTGTGTGTGCTTGTGACCACGCGATAGAAGTGAAAACATGATCTTCTAATTTTAAAATAATAATATCACATGGTTCCGGATTCACCGAACTAAAATCCATTATATGACATCGATGTATTTTTTTTTATCTATTGGGGAAAAAAGTTTGCCGAACTGTGTGGAAATAAAAGTACGTTGTGAATGATGGAAATACTTATCCGATTTCAAAAATTATTTCACCAATATTGGTGGACATATGCTGTATATTATCCCGTTAAAATAAAAGGACTTTTCAAAAAAACGGTCCAGCATATGCGTTTCTTACGAACGCTGACTTAACGGTAACAGATATATGAATGCTTGCATGAAAAGTTGTAGAACTTAAAAGGGCATATATAAAAAAGTCCGCCACGAGTTATATCACAAATTCATAAAATTTTACCCATCCAAAAATCGTCCAAGGTCTCTATAGAAGTTTTCACTTCAAGAAACTTGATTTATAAGTCCTGGATTGTTACAACAAAAACTGAGAGCAATTTGAAGGCACCCTTGATGAAAGGAATTTAAGAATTTCAATATGATTTTATCATTGTTGAATCATAAATAAGACACCACTACTCATTTTATATATCTAATTATTAGAGAGGTATGTAGTAATGAGTGTTCAGCTGAAAATATATTTGGGGCCATGATGTACATTACTTTTGTCATAGCTGCACTTCAGGCAATTAATTACAATTACGACCTATTCTCAAAAATTATAAAAATCGGTCCATCCCAAGGGGCCCCCCTGGGCGCCAATGTCCATAAGTAAAATAGTTTACCACCTATTCTCATACCTACCAAATATTAAAAAAAAATATAAAAATTGGTCGAGCCGAAAAATCGGTCCAGCTCAAGAGGGTCCTCTTGCCCCCCATGTTCATGTGAAAAATAGTTTACCACCTATTATCATACCTGCCAAATATAAAAAAAAAACATAAAAATCGGTCCAGCCCAAGGGGACCCCCTGGGCCCCTATGTCCTTGTGAAAAGTACTTTACGACCTATTCCCATACCTACCAAATATAAAAAAAAATCATAAAAATTGGTCTACCCGAAAAATCGGTCCAGCCCTGGGCCCTCATGTCCATGTGACAAATAATTAATTAATTAACGGGTGTTCAGTTGAATAATTAATGAAGTGGTTGGGTGCGTTTTATATTTTTTAGTTTGTGAACTTGTCTCAGAACACAGACGTAATGGACCCTTCCTCAGGACGATGTAGTGAATCTTTAGAAAGAAAAGTGTGAAGTGATGTTTTTTTTTTCAATTTATTGTGAAATATACAGACATAATACAGCATAACAATTATTTGATGTTTTAGAGTGAATTTTAAGTTTTCCTTTCTTAATTTCGTAATGGAATTGACAGCTCTAGTTTGTGAAATAAAGGTCAAATTTATATTACATACACTCTGTTTCATAAATGCGTGCAATAAATTTAATCAATAATAGAACTCAGCAGTGTAAACAATTTTTCTTAATAAAATTTTGTTATCGAGTTAAAATTAGTTTAGTTTAGTTGAGTAAAAGTTTTGACGTTAATTTAGCTACCCGCCACTGAACATAATAACAAAAAACTTTAGAAAACAGGAAACAATCCAAAGCGCCCGACGTAAATAAACTAAAAAATTGAAATCTGACCTACTAGACGTTTTTACTTTAACATCTAATGCTATTAATGATGAAAAATGTGAATTTTAGGGCCTAATAGCATGCGGATTTTCGTCTGCCCATACGTGCGTATCATTTAAGTTGAAAATACTTTCTCTGGTACTTCAATTTAACTGCTGGTTTATTAAATTACAATTATAATTAAATCCTTAGATAAATCCTCAGGCTTTTCTGAGATTTTCTGTATGTGATAGTGATACAATGGTTGCTCTTTCAAAATTCTCCAAATGGTTTAATGCGATATTCCAAACTGATTTGATAATATTCGGTAAGCGGTGTCCACCATTTTGCAAAACATACACAAGGCACAAATTAGGCACACGGCGATTTGGGAAGCGTTGCACATAAAGTTTTTGTCCATCTTTTATGATGAATAATTTTAAAAACGAAAGTGAAATATTATAACAAATTACCGGCGGCCACCCTCGGTGTCGACAAACTGATTTCAGGTATAAACCGTACGGGACAAAAACAATTTATTCTAAGTAAGTCAAGTTAAAATAAATATCCATATGCGACTCGTCAATTTGTAGAGGACGAAGACGCTAAAAAAAAAAGTTTTTGGAAAAGTCGTATATAGAAAAGTTGTTGCTTTTGATGAGTTCTACCACTGGTTTGAATTATTGGACTTATTTCTAACATATTTTTGCGATTCTGAAGAGTTTACACTATTTTCCGTTAATCCAAGACTATTGCACAAATTCCCTGCAGTTATTTATTTCAATTCTAATTAAAAATACATAAGTGAACAAAATTATCTCCTATTTTAATAACAGTATACTGATTCATATATACAGTACAACCGATATTATGAGTTACGATCAAAAACAACCAATCGTATCTACTTCCGGCTCATATCTTCGCAACCTTCTTAATCCGGAAATATAACTACAACTTCTATTGACTAATTTACAAATTCAGTATTTGATTATCTCAAGGAAAAATGCCGTCAAACGAGTTGAGAATTAACCCTAAATTTCATTCTCAACTAGTGGCCGATCTTCCCAAATTAAATGTAAGCGCGGCTAGACCATTTTAAACACTGGCGTTGATTTAGGAGGCCGCTTTTACCATCAACATCTCTAGAAACAAAACTACCAAAGCTTATTGAGGTTGTAAGTGACTTGTCAACATACGCCTTTCTAATCGCGCTAAAACGTTTCTGACAGGAGAAATAATTTTGTCGGCGCAAACAAGGAATTAAAGACACTCACGCAATAGTTCCGATCTCGTGAGACACAATTTACCGTGGTAAGGTTTCTCAGTGCCAGCAATATCCTGGCGCTTTATACCCCCTCGTTCTCCACATCTTGGAGGGTTGTGGGAATCGGTCATCAAGGCCGCTAAATCCCATTTACAACAAGTTACGATGCACTTCAAAAAATGTGCGTGTAAACCGAATAAAGCTCAATGCAGAACAAACAATAAATTATACAATAAAATAATAGTTTCAAGGCGCACATGAATTAAGTAAGTAATTAAAGGCCCTATTCTTGAACATGTGAGTGGGTGAGTGAGTGAGTTGTGACGTCACGTCGACTAGTCGAGCATTCAATTTAAAGTAAGCGCTCGTATCATACCGCTCGAATCTGCAGTGATTGTGAAATGCGCTTACTTTAAATTGAATGCTCGGCTAGTCGACGTGACGTCACAACTCACTCACTCACCCACTCACAACATGTTCAAGAATAGGGCCCTAAGTAACTATAGTTATTCTCCAAATATCATATCAGTCTAGTGTTTGTTCATAGATCTTTGGAAATTCTGTCACTAATAGACAAAACAATGCTTAAGGCATTGCTGGATGAACGACCTTGAAAGCTTAACGGTAATAAAATTAAATAAAAATTTCTGTACTTTATCTTTATGCGCCGGCGCGCCCGCTAGTGGGTTAAGTATAATAGTGTGAACTTCCATATTTCCTTCAAATAAAGACTTAATAGAAAACAACAAAACAAATCTAATAATTTAAGATATACAATATTACTGTCAATACTCAATATTATTATCATATTGAATAAGGCTTGAATGCTACATTTTTAGATTTGGAATATGCCTAAACAACAAGTAGGCGTTTTATAATACCGCTGACTTAAACTAGGCATGTTGTAAAATCATTGAGTTTTATATTTCGTCTGAAATATCTACTGTAATTTCAAAGTTATTATTATTTTACAGTTTGCCTAGGCGTTTTACTAAATGGTGGTGCCCATCTCTCGTTCGGGCGCAGATTCTGTCGATGAGATTTTTAATTACCGTCAACTGCACTCTGTAGAACTGAGCATAGAACTGTTGAACGCTGTTCTAATGCAAAAAAATCGCACGTACGTAAATTGCGTGTTATGATAACTCAGGTTATGATGCGTTACCATGACAACGTCTAGTCCTGACCGTTCGCACATAAACAAGTAGATTGTTCTGTGCCTATCGGGAACTGTAAGCGCCGAATAAGCAGGATAATCATTTATCAAGGAATGCAAATACCGTTTTTGGTTATCAAACAGATAAAGTTTATCAGGGGTCCTCAAATTATTTAAACCTTTTTCAGAGTTATGGGTAAGATACTAATTGTTACACTTTACACCCAGTATTATAATTTATGATGTTTCTTGCGTATTGATATTATATGTGATCTCCGACTTGTTTTGTGTCTCTGTTTTTTAGACCAGAAAAGAGACTATTTAAGTCCCTCCAAATGACAGATCAAGTCTGGGATTACTCAACCAGATTTTTGTTTTTTTTGACTAACTCTCAATTTTTCAGGCCACCTACAAGCAGTGCTTTCGGCGCAGCCGCGGCACCCCCGGAGGTAGGTGTTACTCGACATTATCTGGTCGCTCTTCGCAAGTAAACAGTCATAGCAACACAGATTCTTACAGCCGCCAGAGCTCGCTTCGATACCTCGATGCTGAAATGGCACGTCTACACGACTCTCGAAGGCCACTGGTTGTTTCCTTCCGAAGGAAAAAACCACACCAGCAGGCGATGCGTAAACCGAAACAGGTCACCATTTTTGACAGCGACTTACAGGAAGCACTCACCAACCTGAACGCGTCTGCTGACGTGCAGATCAAAGAACACAGAGATAGCATACCGGTGGTGGAGGTGCACACCTTGCATCCCACTCACATATGTCCGTTGAGCGTCGGGAGGCTGGAGGAGGAGGAGTTGAGGAGGATCTACGCGGTAAAAGTGAAAACTAGGTCGGAATCGATGAGCTGGGGAGAGGAGAGTGGGAGCGAGAGCGTGGTCAAATCGTGTACAATGCCGGAGATTGGTGGAAGTGGGCGGGGCGAGGAGTTCGGAAAGGGGGCGTTTATGTACGCAAAGGGCATGACCGTGTCGGTCAACTAGGAGGTTGTAATGTTTTGTTATGCCTGTATGTACAATTTTGGTCAATTAGTAATAAATGAAGGCAAGTTTCGAGTAAGAAGTAGATCGAGGAGAGTTTAACAAGAATGGCTGCAAGTGAAGGGAGATCTCCAAATATTTACTGTGGCAATTATTACTGTGGCAGTTCAATTTATTTATTCTCAAAGAGACTTACTTATCAGTTGAAAAGAAAACTTTCTTCTTTACTATGTGACAGTAATTGTTCCGACTTCATAATGGTTAAAATTAAAAGAAGATATAGTTTCTATACTAATCTATTAATTTATGACGCTTTACATAAATTATTATCCCTCCATGTTTGGTGATGTTTTTATAATTTAGTCATACTTTTGATTTTCGAAAAATTCATATTGTGGAAAATTAAGTAGGTATAAATTGCCTATTACATTTTTTACAATATAAGTACATAATATGATTTTGTGATGTATATAATATTATACAGTATTCAAGAAATGTGACACGTCAGAAAAGGAAATAATGAGGGTATTTATTCCACTCTATTCGCGTGACTCTTAAAATTAAATTAATATCAAAGGTCAAGTGCTAAAAGATTTTGTCACATTTAACAACAAATATCATGATAGATACTTTACCTTATAATTCTAAAGAGGGTTTACTTATAATTATGTAAATACACTATTCCGGTTTTGAAGTCTTTAGGTTTCGCAGGCTTCTATGTTTCAAGTTCTTAAATATTTTTAACTTTTTCATATTTTGACTAGTTTTTTCAACTTTCACTTAGACTTTCCAATCTTTTGAGTGTCAATATTTTTACAATTTTCTAGATGCTTTAGAAGCAACATGATAAAAAATAAAAGAAAGAAGAAAGGAGAAGAAAAGGGAAACAGCAATTCTTATACTTTAAACTTGAAATCATAAAAACCTTTATAGTTTAAAAATTTAAATATCCAAAAATATGAAAGCTAGACATTGAAAATCTCGAAAAATGTATTCCTAGTGTAATGTGGAAAAACAGCAAAAAATACCACGGTCTAATAAAGGAAGCAGAATAAGATAAAAATAATAATGTTCAATACCAAAAAAAAACAAATAATTAGGAGGATGGGTGAATTATTTCCTTCTTACCCCATATATACATAGTAGGAAATTGATTAATTTTTGAATTATCTCATCCTTCAATAGTTTGAAATTGAAATTTCATTGTGTTCTGTCAAGCAGTTTGCATTTGAGCGTTTGTCAAAGAGAACAACTTTTGAGTTTTAAGTATGAGAAAACTTTCTGCGCGGTGGGTGCCGCGATTGCTCTCACCTGAGCAAAAATTCACCCGAATGAACATGTCAACGTAATCCAACTGATTTTCACACAGCAGTCAAAACAATAAACGGCAAAAGCCAGTCCCAAAGCGAAAACAGTTCCATCAGCTGGTAAAGTCATGACGACCGTGTTTTGAGATGCAAAAGGAATTCTTTTAGTGGATTACCTTGCAAAAGGAAAAACTATTAATGGGGAATACTTTGCAAATCTAATTGAGCAGTTGAAAGAAAAAAATCGCGAGCAAGATAATGCACTCTGTTGCAATAGCGAAAATTCATGAAGTGAGTTTTGAATTGTTGCCCCATGTGCACCCTACTCTCCAGATTTGGCCCCGTCCGACTTTAGATTTCAAATTCACTCTGAAAAAAATATGGGTAAAATATGGGAGTGTTAGAAAGCACAAACGCCTATTTTGAAGAGCTCGGAAAATCGGCCTATAGGAACGTCATTGAATATCGCTGGACCAAGTGCATCGAGTTGCAAGAAAACTATCTCGAAAAATAAAACCAATTTTAACTCTATGTTTTGTTTCATTTCTTCTTAGGTCGCATATTATTCATCCCATCCTCGTATGTATTCATAATCATGTATAATAAAGAAAACATTGCCCATGTTCTTATAATTTAATAAATTGTTTCAAATATCACATTTAAGAAAAAATGTCGCAAAAAATACGCAGGAGCCATCAGTTTGCAATAACTAAGCGTATTGCATTAAAACAGCATCATGCTAATTAATATTTCCACTTTGTGATCGATGAAGTTAATAAGTATAAAAAGGGTCCTTTAATTACAGTTACTTTGAATCACACGGTGGATAATTGTTTTCAAAGGGTTTACTTTTGCCGAGTTTTTCGGGGGATTTCCGCGTTTTCAAATGTTTCAGATTTACATCTTTCGAGGATTTTAAATTTTATGTCTTTAAAATTTTTACTTTTACTTTTAATTTTTTTTTCAGACTTGTTTAATTAATTATTTTTATCAATCTATTGTTATTATTTATCCTAAAATTTGTAACAGTCTAGGCTCACCACATTAAAAGCTCAACTTATGCTGTTAATAATATAATGTACTATTTAGGACGATCTCGATAATGGTCATAAATATAATGTTTTTATTTTTAATAATAGGTGTTCATCACTCCGTCCTGATGTAGCACAAAGCCAAATATGTCACACAAAATTTAGTTACCTGTCTTTCAAAATATTTTAAACTAATATGCTTTGCGCGGTTTAATTCAGTCTATATTATTGTGTATTTATTATTGTCACCTGTTAGGACAATTTATATAAAGTGCAAATTAGTAGATGACTACTCGACCACAAAATTATAGGCCTTAGTCTAATTGTTACGCATTGCAGTCACAAATTTAATGAAGATAAATCTCCCCACTTGCAACCGTTACCAAATTATTTTTGACTAGGTAGTAAGAGCTAACAGAAACGACTTGATGTAGCGTTTTTGATATCACCAAAGAAGATATTTTTGTACAAACTTTAGCACTTCTGTTACAATTAGCCATAGAAGAAATAGGGAGGCTGATAGCCAACCCTAACTTATCATTGTTTCTACACTTTAGTTACGTAAGGAAACCCGAACATGGCTGTGGAAAGATTCTTTCGTTTCCAATAACCCCGACTGTATCTACGTACCCAATGATTTCAATCACTCGAATGCTGAAAATTGTTGTTAAATGTTGTTGCCCCGCTTGTTGTTACGATTTCCGTTTGATAATTTTATACCAAAACGTTGTGTGACCGTAAAGTTACCAACACTTTAAACGAATTTTGTAATGTTTGTACCTGAAATTTTAAATATAAATGTGGTTGTTACTTAAATAAATTAGTGTTGAATGGAACTGTTCGTTTTACTGATTGGAGAAGTGGTGCAAATATTAAGAGTAAAAAATTATTTAAATGCTCTGAAAAGACGAAAATAAACTTTGAAATAAATCAAACCAAAGCAAATCCATAATTTTGTTACATCATACAATTGCATAATTATGATTTATATACACTAACTTGTATATAAATTCTCGCGACAAGCTTTTATATCATATGCAATTGTAATTGTATGTTTCAAAGTTTATTTTTTTCTTTCCAGAGCATTTAAATAAAAACTTGTTTTTAAAAATATTTTTACTATTAATTTATTAATATATATTTTTTAGTTTTTGCTGGACATGTTTCTAAGTCTATTCATTTCAATTAATGCGTCATTGTTGCATGGTCGCTAGTTCTATGCAACAAAATGCGCCATCTTGGAGTGGCCATATTGAATTTAGTGTGATGTCACTAACTTTATCGTTTCCTACTCTTCAATCTCTTTTATTTGATACCCATATTAAGGGGGTTGACTAAAAATACATCATCCGCCATCTTGTGACGACGGCCATTTTGAAAGCATTACAATATTGAGTATTGCTTAGTGTATTGTGACCAGAACTAAAGGCGTATACAAACTTTCAGCTCAATCGGATGTTAAGAAGTGGATCTAATTTAGCTTGCAAGATTTGACCCAGGCATACTAACAGCGCAAGTTGAATAAAAGCTTGTAAAAACAATTAACCACTTGGGAACAACTCCAGTTTAGATTAATGTGAAATGCAGTTTCAGCGAGGAGGAAACTCAATTAATTCCGGATTGTGATATTTGTCTTGTTTTCGTTGTAGCAATGTGGACTTTACCTGTTGATTCCACGTGTTGCATGTCGAGAAATTTCTCACAAGTTCATACACATAAATATGGTGAATTTAATCTAAAGTTTCTGAAGACCCATTCTGGTATCGACACTAAGGTACATCTTTGAGGTTTTAACAGTAATTATGGTTTAACAAATCCTAATTCTCTAATTCATCAGTGCTTTTAAAAATATAGATTGATGCGACATCTACCCAGCAGTTGCTTAAGTTCAGGTTATTAACAAAATGTCTGTAACAGGAGTTCCGAAACGGAATCCGAAATCAGAAATCTGCATAGCTCTTAACTCGACTCTATCCCTGTACATGTAAAGATGTCACTAAAATAAATTTAAGGACAATAATGATTAAGGTGGGGATTTCCCAATGGTCAAAATTCTATGCTGCAGAGCCTCTCAATTTCCAAGCCCCTGTGTATAATATAGCAAATATTTCCAATTAAAAATGGGCAATACAATCTACAATGTTTCTAGAATGACATGACACAATTTATTTTGAGAAATTATAATTGCTAAATGGGAGAAAAAAATCGCTTTTAAGCGCATATATTCTGGTTCTGTCTGCCGTAAATATTGGGCGATATCGTAAAATCACAATAATTGCGGGTTTGCCGAAAGGTTTCATGTCATAGCCAGTATATTTCTGAACTTTTTGAGCACAAGCAATACGCATAAATATGGTTGCGTTGAACAGGAGCTTGGAAATGGTAAAATGCATTAAAAATGTGAAAAATGCATGACAAATGCAACATTGATACTAGATTTCTAATCGAGTTCAATCAATTTGGCCCTGTTTAACTTGAGCAACTTACTGGCAGATGGCGCTAAGAATTTATTTGCGAGAACATTAAAATTAGATTATGTTGAATGTGTTGAAAGTACTCACGTATAGTAGCCTTGTGATAACCACCCTTTTACATTACCGCCATTTTTTGAATTGTCAATGACGTCACCAAACGTCAAATTTGAAAATTTGAAACAAACCGCGAACTTTAAAGGTTGGCCAGTGATCGTCAGACAATGATAGAAAAAGCAGAACCCTACGTTGTGTTATTTTTTGGACAAGACAAGCAAAGCAGGACATTCAAACTTGCCCAAACGAAACAAACCCTAGATTCTTTGGATACATGGCGAGAGCTAATCAGGCGTGGAGCGTAAATTGATAACACAAAAATTATGGTTTTAAAATATGTTTATTAAGTTTTAGTCGTTTTGTGCTTTTGAGTTTTGTGATCTCGTACTGTGGTTAACAATTTCTAGTGTCTTCGTGACAATGCTAATTTGATAATTTTAACAATAATGATTCGAGTAACAAATTACCACTGACAATTTACAATGATTTCAACAAATTAACAATTTAGTTCTTCAGAAAATAGTAAACAATAATACAACTTAACAATACTGATGTACATGATGGGTGAGGTTAAGTCAGTTAATTTTATTCCACCATGAGCTTTTGCAGTTTACAGGAATTTACAACAGACAGATACCATGAAATATCTACGCCCAAAGCGAATCTCTTCGCTCCTGAGAGGGAAAAACAAGAATATTGAAACACGGAGTTATCGAAGTTGAGTACATCTGAGTCAGGGAGTGATAGACAACATGTAGATCAGATGTGAAGACTACAGCGAAGTGAACAAGAAGTCTGTCAGTGAGGCAAGATTGTAAAGAGTTGACTATCATGGGAGAGAAGCTTGTATATCCAACACGCCAGGAGAAATGAGTTTGTTACTGAATTGTCCTAGACATACTTAGTTTCCTGTCTTTCTTTAACGCTTGTCCAAACCAAGTTAGTTAGCAGAACCTATCTCGGGGACTATGCTTTCGGTTGTTAAGTATTTCAATATTTGTGAAGCAAGCAATTTGTTAGTAGCCCGAAAACAGTACTGCAACTTCAACTTCGTAGGCTTAAGGAGTTAGTAGCAACTCCCTTTTTTGGGTCCCCCATACCCCAAGAGACAACGCAAAGTTTAAAACTTCGTCTGCCACCTCCCAGGTATATGTATAACCGAAGTAGGGCCACATAACTCCCCCAAACAGCAGCCTGAAACCGAATGTACGGACAATGTACAAACAATATAATAAATAAAATATACACTAACGCAACGTTTTCTTTGGAAGCCATTTTGAAACGGGCGCAATGCGATGACATCAGCTGGCGCAACACGTATCGAGGCGCAACGTAACTACAAACTTGCACAAGCAACAAAACTCTAATACCGATAGTTGGCTTCCCCGGTGTCGAATAATCGCTAGATGTCAGTTACAAAACAACGATAAGGCACCTTTCAGAACCCCATTCGGGGTGGCACTTTGTGCCTTGATCTTCAGTTTTTACTAAGCGTTGGTTAAATCAAGTCAACAGAGACAAAATAGCTTTTTAAACGACCGCAAGCTGCTGTCAGCCTCATACCGAAAGACAGGTAGTTATTAAAGGATTTATCTGAGTGGCAATCTAGTTATGTTAAGCATGTGATTCGGGCTCTGGAACTAGAATTCAACAACACATTTTAACTTTCTGAAATTGACAACAATAACTAAAAACAAATTACAACAACGACTTTTACAAGTTATTCGCGGTGCCTGTGACTCTAAAGTTTGGTAATTTAGGCTACTGTAGAGAAAAGAGGGGCTGAATGCAACTCATACGAAATTCCTGGGTTCACGGAATACTTCGAGTAGCAATAGTGAACATTATTTTAAACAAAGGCTAGAATTCTTAACAAGACATGTAGATACAAAAGCTGAACGACTTCGGGTTTTATGACGTACCTAGCGGACAAAATGGCCGAATAACGGTAAAATATAAAATGGCTTTTCTCTAGAAGTTTCTGGTATGCACGTGGAACAAACGCCGGTCAATTTCATGGTATCCTCATTATATTGAGTATGACAAAAAGAAATAGATAGAATAAAGGTTAGCTACTGTTACAATTTGGTTTTGCCGCGCATTCATCACCCGGGTTCAGGATTTAGAGATAACCGGCATATACAAAAAACACGATAGGTTTTGCAGTGCCGCGCGACTAAACCGAGATTCTCTCTTTTTCATTCGACATTTTTGACGAACACACATTCAACGTAAAGTTTGCTCCTGGCTCCAGAGAAATCGCGGTAGCGGTTAGAATCGTTGAATGTGTGTTATTTTGATAACAAATCGCTTAGCGGATAAATCGTTAAATGTTGAGATTTCGGAGAGAGGTAAGAGAAACTACTTTATTGCGTGCAGACCTTGACTATTCTCTTTCAATCAGATAGGCAGATTCACCAGCATTTACTAGGAACTTTGTACCACCTCAAAGGGATAATAGCGGTGAAAATTCTTTCCTGAATGCACGGAGTTTATTTCACGTGGAACCTGGTGTAATTTCGCAGGACCAGCAGGAATTGCAGAATCACTGACTCGCAGGATTCGCCAGAAAGTAAATCAGGACAGCTCCAAAACCAGCAGGAAGCGTAATAGTTCATAAGATAAGTAATAGACAATTTTTTTTATTATATTTTTTAATCTTCTTAATGTAATTTAAACATAAGTAAAGTGCAAAAGTCACAATTTAACTTGTCATTTTTTAATTATTTATCGTTCATTTAGTAATTTATTGCAACAACTTGTGATCAGTCATTATAATTTCAATTTTTACAACGTTATTTAATATTGTATAATTGTAGGAAGTTCTGTATTATTTTTATTTGTTCATTATATGATTTTGGCGACTTGAAACAATGAATTTAAGCGTTAGATATGACATGACGCTTCGTTAAAATGAAATGAATCTGTGTAATGGCCGCCGGTCCTCCTTCCACCGGATAGCAGGGACGCCAACCGACGTTTTAACCTCGACAACTTCATTGCGTTGTCAACCTCATGCTGGGTGTTGCTAACTTCAGAGCAACTTGCCGTATAGGCAACTCGAAGTTCTCCTATGCATTTTATGATGTATTTTGGGGGATATCTCAGTCTCATGCTTAAATTGACATGTATTTTTTTCTCGATTTTTTTGTCGGAATTGAGACATTGCGGGACAAGTAAGTTGTAACCGATATGATATGGATTCTAACCGGTTTTGTTTGTCTTATTGCAACTGGTCGACTCGATTTCAAACAAAATAATTAACTTTTAAAAACTTTTAGAACATTTTAAACTTTTTGAATACATATTTATAAGAAACGCTCCAAGAAGTGAAACATTTATAAGTCATGTTTTGTTGTCTTCAATGAAAGCGGATGTCCCATAAAATTTTCTTAATTAACAATTGCCTAACTTATTAAAAAATGAAGTTAAAGCGATTTTTCCAACGGGATCTCATTCCATCAAGTGTTAAAAGAACACACCATAATTTATTCAAAGTTTTAATTTAATACTTAATAATATAAAAAATTATTTTATGTGACGTCCTCTCTTCAGAGGCGGCGCCCGCATCCCGTTACGGCTACGGTTACGGCCTTATTTTTAGCGTTAAATTAAAATTGTTAATTAAATTGTTAAATTTCTTCCTCTTTTGGAATCGATTCCGATGTTTGCTATGGCTTACAGTTTTTGTGTTATGGCCAAAAAACTAAACCTCTATTTTTTTTTAGTTTTTTGTTAATAATTGTAATTTTTATTTGCGGAATAAAGAAAATAAAAATACATCTTTCTCAGAATAAAATCCCGAATCGAATGAGCAATCGCTCATATTTTTCGGGTCCTTGTAACTTGACTAGACTATATTATGCTTTATCTGGAAGAGAACCTATTCAGATTTTTGTTGCTTACATACACGTAGTATATAAGGTTTTTTTATGGCATAACCCAACAGCAGGTGGGCTAAATTCCCTACCAGACAGTCAAAGAGTTTGTCGATTGTATGTGATTTGTATGTGATATAAGAAGCCGACGAACCTTCAGGCTATTAGATCAGCTACTAATCAACACGAGCACGCCATCTTCTTGATAAAAAATATTCCATCTCATATGTAGGTGGTTTCTTTTTGCTGGGATCCCAGTCTTAACGTTATCAGCCCAACAACTACAATTACCTTGTTTCTTTTAATAACATTAAAATATAAACATGTTCAAATCAAACTCCACAAACTTTAAGAGCGTTCTCTAGTCGGTCAAGTTTTCAAATGTAAACAAACATTCGTCTTCCGTCTCTGTAGAAACCACATGCCCTAATGCTGTCGGTGTGTCCATCTGTACTACGTATAGACACGAATGCACCTTGCGTTGCATCCCACAAGCGTGCGTCGAAGAGAGAGACTAAATAGTGGGAGTGCTGAGCTTGTTCGTACTCTTAAAACGATCTGACAACACAGCTTGTAGCGCTTGCTTTTATATCATTGAACGACTGAGCGATGGAAGTTGGAAAATCGCAAAGCGGTGTGCACTGTTAGGAATGGAACATAATTTTAAAATAATCATAATTTCAAATGATTTATTGAATTGAATTAAGTTTGACAGTGAAAAAAGTTAGCCCTAACTTTTAATCGAACAAAATATAGTTTTCTAGAAACATTGTATTTTCTGACCAATAAGGGTTTTTTCCCGAAGTTAGAGAGTTTTTAAATGGCAAAATTTTTGTCATAACAACGAAATAAACAATATTTTTGAAAGTCAAAAATTTGTCTAAAATTAATAAACCGAAGCGAACGTTTTAGCGACAAATCCTTAGAACATAATTATTAGAAATGCAGTGTCCCAGAATGTGCCCCAAAATACTGTTACAACAAGAAATTCCATTTGGCAACAGTTTAATCAATTCTGGAATGAAAGAAAGTACCAACTTCTATCAAACAACGCCTGTACAAGAAATTGCTGAAATGTTAGAAGACTGTGCATACAATATGAGAAAAAAGAGCGGTGAAGACTATAAAGAGACGTGCGTAAAATTCATTTGGAACACCACTTCCAAATTGGTGAAAGAAAAATATTTTTCCGAGTATCAAGTAAGAATTAATCCGTTCACAGATATTCTCTTTGCGAATGCACCACGTGCTAGAGATGCTAAAAGAAAAAATCTGAAAGAATGTGCGGACAAGAAAAAACAGAGTTCTCAAGCGTTATCAGCAGAAGAGATTAATGCAATGGCAAGTGTTTGGAATGAGGAAGAGCCCGACGGTTTGCAAAGAAAATGTTTCCACGTATGTGCATTTGAACTTGCTTGGAGAGGAAATGAGGCTGCTAACTGCAAGAAAAAAAAATAGAAGAGAAAACAATACAATAACTGTACTTTTCATATAATAAAAAAATAACTTATTTTTTGTTTTATTCATGAAATAGTCTTCGGAATACCATTCGTGATAAAATTTTGTCTTGGCAAAATTTTTCGATTGATTTACTCGAGTTTGTTGCCAATTTATCTCGTGACATTGATCAAAAACCACTCGACTATCGTCTCGTGGTTTTATTAACAATGTGACTCGATAAATTGCTATGCAACAAACGCTCGTAACAATAAGAAAATTTTGCCGACAAAATTTTACCACTTATGATATTATTATATATGATAAAATTGCATTTTAACATGCGGTAAAGAGTAGATAAAATTCAATTTTGACATTAAAGATTAAATAAATAACATTTATCGTTCGACACTGTCAGAATTTTCAAATTTTCGCTTGTGTAAACACTCTGTCATGAAATAATTTAAATGACAGATAAACGTCAAACTATTTTTATGGATTTTAAGCAATTTAAAGGCTTTCCAGGGTTGTATCGAACGATAAAACGTTGTATTACACTCGTTCCTGTGTAGATTGAACGCTTTACGCCACTCGGGGTTCACAAAAGCACTCGTTTCACTCGTGCTTTTATAAACCCCTTGTGGCATAAAGCGTCCAATTTACACAGGAACTCGTATAATAATCTACTATTTTAGTTGTGCGAAAATGGAGAAAGAAAATAAATCACAATAATAATAAAAATAAAATAAACAATCATAATAATAACTATTGGAATGCAGAAGGCGCTTATCTTGAGGTCGTTGCGTTTGCTCAGGGTAATTCTCGGTATTCGTAGTTACTCACCCCATGGTTTTGGGGGTGGCTACGATGTGCGATTAAAACATCTGACCAGCAAGAAACCTCGTGAAGGTCGGAATCACGAGGATTTCCTTCTGATAAATTTTAAAAACAATAATAATAACTATTTAGTATTGTCTAATAATTTTAAAAGTTAATTCCTCATTCCTTGGGGGGTTATTTATTGTTTTTCCTCGCTTCTGCCTTGGATCTAACAACTCAGGTAAAAAACAATTAAAATAAAAAATCCTTAAATGCGGGTACATTTGTTCTTTCCAGAATTCTTCGTCAAAATTAATCTAAAAATTGCAATGTTGGTTATTTTGTACATTTTATACAGTCAAATAAAACTACCACTTCATATAGAATTCCTTTTGGACTCCAAATAATAAAAAAAAACAGGTATACAATTATATAAAAAACTAGCTGACCCGGCGAACTTTGTATCGCCTCAGAATCAATAGATGTTGTGTTAACTTATTAGCTGAATTAACTTTTTTTATTCGGAGCGGAGGCAAATCCAACAAATTAAAGATCGGTCCAGCCGTTCTTGGGTTATAAACCAAAGGAGGCCCCTGAGCCCCCATGCCCATTTATTAATAGTTATTCTGCTATTCGGGACGGAGACAAACACAACAAATCAAAGATAATAAAAATCGGTCCAGCTGTTCTTGAGTTATAAACCCAAGGGTTCCCCCTGAGCCCCCTGTCCATGTTTCAATAGTCATTCTGCTATTCGGGGCGGAGACAAATCCAACAAATCAAATATCATAAAAGCCCTTCTTGAATTATAAACCCAAGGGCCCTCCTGGGCCTTCATGTCCATGTTTTAATAGTTATTCTGCTATTCGGGGCGAATACTTTACGACTTATTCCCATACCTACCAAATATAAAAAAAATACTTCATAAAAGTCGGTCGAGCCGAAAAATCGGTCCAGCCCAAGGGGGCCCCCTGGGCCCCCATATCTATTTGAAAAATACTTACCGCCCTATTCCCATACCTATCAAATATACAAAGAAAATCATAAGAATCGGTCGACCCGAATAATCGGTCCAGCTCAAGGGGGACCCCTGGGCCCCCATGTCTATGTGAAAAATAGTTTACCACCTATTCTCATACTTACCAAATATACAAAAAAAATCAAATTTAGTGTTCAATGCTACAGTTGCTTTATCGCTCAGGAAATTAACATGATTATTTAGTTTTCAGTTTATTTATTTACTTATTGTTAAGGATTGGTATAAATGAGTATGGATGGCGACAAATTTGATTACAGCATTATTCAGATCAATAATAAATTGTCTAATAATGTTTATTGCAAGCTTTTTATCGTTAATTGCAGGCATTCCTAAATACAAAACAAATCCGTAAAAAAATGTTTCATTTTTAATTACTAACTTATAGACTATGCAAATAAAAAAATTATTATGTGGCCGAAAAGACAATTAAAAGACCTTTCAAACGACATGTTACTCGACCCCTATTCCCTATTTAAAAAATCGAGGTTGCTCCTGTCAGGTGTATGGGGTTGCACCAAGACTGCTTACTATTGCATCAAAACATGTCCCCCTCGAGATAAAAATTGACCTGTTTTTAAATTTTTCTTAAATATCTTTTCCTAAAAAGTTATTGAGGGTGGCTCGTTTCGATTGAAACGGTCTGTATATCGATTCTACACTTATCCGTGCACAAATCTAAAAAAAATTCTCAATACCCACCTCAATTGGGCCAATCGCCGGTTTTTTCTTTTCCCCGATAAAGTTCTGTTACCCTTACCACTATCGCGTCTTTTACACACACACCCCATATCACAAAAAACTATCACAACAATACTATTAACACTATAACAATAGTCAAAACTAAGAATACAAAAAACGCAAAGTCTGTTGGAGTCAATATGACGAAAGGTCTAGTTTTTACACTAACAATTAGTCAAAAGTAACAACACTTGAAAACGCTAAAAGCCTACTGCAGTCAAGACTGTTCTCAGGTTCTGTGCTCTTATAACTGGCATTATTAATTTTTTTATTTTGTTTTTTAACGCCATACTGAAAGGCGCCGGCGGTCTCTTTGACAACCAAGAAGTATTTTTTTAAGAACTGCTAAAATTATTATGTGTGTTCGGCGTTTCTTTGTATCTAATTCGTTATTAAAATGGCCCTTTTGATATCATAAACTGATCTCCAGAAAAAAAATCAATGTAAAAGTATGTCTTGGGAAATACCTATTTCCATAATAGGCAACTCAATAACAATTCATCATAAAGCTAATACGCAGCTATACGCAGTTACTGTTATAATTTATTGAATTCCTGTGAATTTTTGCTCTAATTTGATTCGTTTTCTCACAACCCATAAAACAAAAATACACGATTTTTAAAATTCTGACGTAATTCAAAAGGACCCTTGAATTGGTTTTTGAAAAATTAACTATGTGGGTAATAACTTCTTTTTTCATTCTAAAATTGCCCTGAAATTTCAATCGATGTTGGTCTTTATTTATCGATCATCGATCTACAAAACAAGTACATCCTCTACGAGCGCTGGCTGCCGCTCTGCTGAGCTGAAAACAGTGCGTTGTGAGAGCCGTAGGACCGAGAGCTTTGTTGCCAAATTGTTCACAACCCTCAATCTGCTATAGATGGCGACACCAACCGCTTAGAAAATTATTAAAACAAATTTTTCCATTCATGTGCTTAGTACTTGCGTAAATGATTTGTTTTTTTACACGGAACGTTTTTAATAAGTCGTAGCAACGTTCGAAACTCCCCTAAACAAAATTTTTCTGTCAATTAACGCTTTTTTTTTCAATTTTTTTTAGAAACAAAAAAATTTGGACTTTCGTAAACGCATCGGTCCAAGATTCTAACTTTCCGCGTTTTTAAAAATCGATAAATCAATATGGTAATCGATTTATTCGAAGAAACAAATTATCCAAGATGGCGTCTGGTAATGAACGCTCTTAAACCTAAATGACAATAGGAACATGTTTCGGGAGAAAATTACTCCCATCTTCAGCCATAGTTTTACAAGAGATTAATGATACAACTATTGATGAATTACAGTGGGGTTCTTACCTTCAAGAATGTTTATATTATGACGGTGTTTTCAAAGATTATTAAATTTGACATTTTGAAAAGGGTGCATAATTTTTAAAAATTTGGCAAAACTACATTTATTTCATACTTGTATCTAAAGTGACATTTTTCGAATTATTTATGATACCAAAAGTGGAGCATTAACGTCCTAGTAATTTTAAACGAAATAATCCAATAAAATATCCAAAATAATTCCACATGACCCAGTTTTTTCGTTGTCATTTTTGACAAACGTTTGTTACTATGGGAATGTTAGTTCCCGCATATTTAATTATTACGAATAATTTGTGCAAGACAAACACTCAAAATTTCTTATTATTTTAACCTAGTTCATTAAAATTTCTGTACGAAATAAAACCTTGTATTTACCTCGAACGAAGAAGTGTTTTTAAAGGTACTCACAAGTAATTCCGGCAAACAACTTGCTCGTACTTTAACCTTCACTTTTTGTTCTAGATAAATAATAATGTATACTATTTTTTTAAATTGTAAAAATTAAAAATCGATTGAGGAGAATCTGGTAAGTTTGTTTAAACTATATTTGAGTGGTGTAAAGGTGGTAAATAATGAAATCATTATAAGTGAAAGAAGTGACATTTGAGGTTAAAATAATTATAGGTTATTTTAATAACATGTTAAGTCACGAGATTTAAAATAGTGTTATTAACACATACTAAAAATTAACCAGTTATCTTTAACACCTGGTAATAATCTCCGCAAGCTTAAATATACCTACTGATTTGATTGTCTCGTAAAGTTTACGCCATTCTTATTAGTACTAAAACAGTGTTATCTGTTATGTGACAGCTCTTACTTTATAGCTTGCACTGAACTAAATTTCTTATTATTCTGGCATTGCTGTTCCTCTACCAGTAAAATATCCCAGACAAAGCTTTCTGTTTGGGTCATGGCTTCCCCTTTGACATATAAGTAGAGATAATACTTAAATGTGCCTTCTAGCCATTTTGTGCCCAAATATATGTCAGACTTCTGTATCGATTGCGTCACTAATGGAAAATATGGATTCTATAAATGTATTGTGGCTTCTGCAAATACTGTTGTTGAATTTGGGCTGATGATACACAATAGTTACGATAAAAGCATATTGGTTTTTACTATGTATTCATTAAATATTCCACGATTTCAATCAACACTTAAAATACAGCTAGCTTTTTAGATTCAAAAGCTTGGGGGCTTTTTGACGAAAATTACAAGAGTTGTTGCTCTTTTTACGTATGTAAATATGATTTTTTTTCAAGGCACTGATGGTAATTCCCTCAAAAAAAAAACACTCCCCACAAATGGGACAGACGTGCTTTAGGATTTAGCTTACAGTTGGAATATTTTAAGTACATAAAAAAGCCTTTAGATGTACAGAGATGTTAAATTATTAGCACTCTTTCGTGAAGTTCTTTGTGAATTCTAAATAAACCTGCTTTTAATAAAAAAATAGCTACATATAATTAGCAAGATGCTATTTTAAGTCATTTGATATCATTTAATCTATTTCCGATTTAATCTATTTGGTGCGTGTTATATTTATCGGTTTTTAACTGTGCTTAAATTTCTGTGCTATTTAATACATATTTCAGATTTTCATCGATACTTCTTATTAAATTATCCATAACGTTATGATGAGCCTAGGCTCTTCCCGCCAACAATTTGAATTTAAACGTCAAATGAAATGTCAATGACGTCACCAAACGTCAAATTTGAAAATTTGAAACAAACCGCGAAATTTAAAAAAGGTTGGCCAGTGAATCGTGATCGTCTAGAGACATAGACAGAAGAGCGGACCTACGTTGTGTTCTTTTTTTGACAAGACCTCAGTGGCGGGAAATTCAAATTAAACTTACCAGACACAGAACCAGGTTCTTTTAATGCAGGGGCGTAGCATATGGGGGGCGGAGCGTACAATAATAACACAAATTTATGGATTTATCAATGTATTTACTTTAGAGGTCTTATGGCCGAACTTTTGATTAATAATTGATTGTTTTAAACATTTCATCTAGTAACAATTTTTGAATAATTTAACTCGTTTAACAATGGTGGCTGATTTCATGACTTTTAACAATAATTTGGTTAATTCATACAATAACAATTAATTTAAGTAAATACAATATTTGAATAATTCATGACAAACATTAATTTGAACAACAGTATCTGGCGAGAGAGTTCCCAAGATTACTAGTATTGAAAGTGAAGTGATTATTATAACATCCCATACCCATTGATAACCCAATCAATAAAAGTTACAATTTAATCCAAGCAGTGAGTGTTTCCTTTTCTTTGAACAAATTAAATTTCATTTACAATCCCGAAATCTACAAGAAATAAACCCCTTTTAATTTTTGTATGAATTTAAACAGGTACACAGCTAAGTTATACAGTTTGAACCCCTTTCCAGATTATCAATAATTTTGGTATTAGAGTTGAAAAATACTGGTATTCGGATGACGAATTCGTGACGATCGGCACTCTCACAACTAAGCGAGAACGGCTAGCGAGGTACTTTCTTTCACACACCACACTCACTTCAAATGGAAGACGAAGAAATACAGAGATGAAAACCACAGATACATAAAAACACAAAATTTCAAGTCAAATTCAGCCGTTTCGGTTTACCAAAACTTTAGACTGATAAAATACGTCGCATTTCACTCGTTCAAGCACACGTACTCGTTTTACCATTAAAATTTAATTTTAACATTTTAAATCTTCATACTTGATACACTTAAGGTGACTTAAATTCAGTTTTTTGTTGTTGGAAGATAAATATGTTGGTTATGTTGTACCTTTTACGTGTAATTTACTACAATGAACTTGTATTTTTAGGCTTCCCCTTTGTTTTTCGTCCATAAGTTGCATATTTTGGTCACTCAAAACCAACGTAAACAACACCTAATTTGCAACTGTTGGACAAATATCTTTTCAAAATTCTTTGTTGTTTCAAAAAAAGAACTGTTGGACTAAATGTCGTATATCACACGTGGCCGAAATGCCATTGTAAAATCGCACTAGCATTTCTGTCATTTGTAGTATGTATAATCTACTATTGCTAACACTATTTGTACCTTTTACGTATAATTTACGACAATTAACTTGTATTTTCAGGATTCCCCGTTGTGGATAATACTATTGAGTACAATGTTTTTCTTGAAGTTTGCTATTTGTTACATTTCGCATTGAATAATTTATGGAGTTACTTCTATTAATAATTTTAACAGATAAACCAGGTGTTGTCTCTATTTTTGAACATGTTGGACTGTGCTACCATAGATTGTATATTATAATCATGTGGATACTGACTCTATTATTCTGGTGCATTTCAATAGCAATAAAATATTTTCCAAAAATGGTTTAGCTTCATTTTAAAAATTACAATTTTCCTAGTAATCACGATGAATTAATTATTAACCTTTGTGGTACAAGGTTCTTATTTGTAGTGCGCCAAGCCGCCAAGAATACTTACAATTAGAGATACTGACATATAATAATTATGATAGCCCCCGACCCATTTCGTAAATTCTACAAAATCCAAATTATATTTTCCAATTTTATAGCTCTGTCATAATACGCAAGGGATCCATGGACTCATTCCACTCGCACGTGTCCCGCTGCGGCAAAGATTGTCAAAGAAAAGTCAAAAATCCTGTTTCGGACGGATGTATCAGACCAAATTTAAAAACTCGAACGGTTTTGTAATCTCATGTAAAAGCGTTGCTGGCTGGCAGATTTTAGTATTTTTTTTCGTTTAAACAATTTTTGTTCAATTTTTTTTTTGTTTTTTTTTTTTGTAGAAAAATGTAATTGTAGCGCAAATTCCACCTGGTAATGAATTCTAAAAACATTTTTGTTTAAACAATAATTTATCCAACCATTTCCATATAAATGCGCAAATACTTTTCCGATATGGTTGTCTTCGTCGCACACTTGATCTCCTGTTGTTTAACCTTAAGAGTGACTAATTAGGTTACTAATAAATATAGATAATAGATGAATTAAAGTAATGTTCAAGAGTTTACGAGATCGGAAAGAATTCTAAATTACCGGTGTTAAGAATTCTGGGAAATTGTTTTGAAATCTGAACTTCTTACGATTCTGTATAACCTTGTATTTTATTAGTTCTTAGTATTCCAATAGTCTGTTTCGTTTGCGTCTGCTTGTATTCTTAATTTTATAGTCAGTCACAATAAAGCCTTTGACCAAGCTGTGTCTCTCTGTTTGATCAGCTAACAATTATCCTGATCTTCTTCAGGTTATGGTCCCAGACTAGCGTGAAGGTCGTATGTAGTTTTACGAGTTTTTCGGTACGGTAATTTCGGGTTCGGTGTTTTCGCGTTCGTCGTGATCGTTGTGGAAATTTGCAACAATGGACTCCGAAAGGATACACGTTGAAAAACTACGTGACAGTAGAAACTGGCCGCAGTGGCAATTTGTGGTCAAGACGCTGCTAGATTGCAGTGGGGCTTTGCAGATTTGTGACGGGACAACGGTCAAACCGGAAGCTCAAGAAGGCGAAAATGCTGAAGTAATTGAAGCGCGGATTGAATCGTACAACAAGCTAGACAAACTGGCGAGAAAACTTATCGTCACGACAGTGGAAGCCAAACCACTGCAGTTATTAATGACCTGCGAATCAGCACATGCAATGTGGTCTAAATTGCACGCAGTGTACGATTTAAAAAGTGATGAGACCTTGTCATTAATACAGAAACAATTTTTTGAGTTTAAGTGGAATCCGTCGGAAAGTGTTGCGGAACATATTGCGAAACTTGAACAAATGGGTGATCGTATGAAAAAGCTTGGAGGTACCATTCCCGATTCAATGCTACTAACAAGAATTTTGTCAATTTTACCGAGTGAATATAGGCATTTCCACAGTGCTTGGGATTCGACAGAATCAAGACAGAAAACTCTGGAAAATTTGACAACTAGATTGCTAACGGAAGAGCAGCGAATGAAACCGGCCAACAGCTCTGAATCCAACAGCGATGAAATGGTAGCTTTGTTTTCAAAAATGAAAGCGGGGAGTCAAGAGAGAAAGTCAGACAGTCAAAAGAAATTTAAGTGTTATGGATGCGGCAAAAGAGGTCACTTTAAGAAGGATTGCAGAAATAAAAGCAAGAAGGATCAATCTAAGGAAGGTGCGACAGCATTCGTAGGAAACAAATGTATCACGTTTGACAAAAATGACTGGATTATAGACAGTGGAGCATCCGACCACATGTCTAATGTGAGAGAAGTATTTAAGGAGTTCCAAGAGTTCGAGAAACCTGAACTGATTTATATTGGAAATGGTGAACCAGTAGAAGCCGTCGGAAAAGGAGTCGTAGAAATTGAAATTCTAGTAGGTGGCAAATGGGAACCAGGTTTCATGAATGATGTATTATACACTCCAAAAATGGTCTGCAATCTGTTTTCGGTTAAAGTGTCTGCAAGAAGAGGCATTAATTTCATCATCAAGAACGAAGGAAAACAGTGCGTGTTCGTAAAGAACGATCGGGTTGTCGCAACCGGTTCGGAGTTCGGAAATTTGTACAAAATCAACCTACGCGTCAAAACTCCGAGTTCAACGTGTGTCGTCGCAAATAAAGAAGACACGGGACATACGCTTCAGATCTGGCATGAGCGCTTAGGTCATCAAAATAAGCGCCATGTGAAGAACTTTTTAAAAGACAATGGTCTGAACGTAGAAGTGGACACTGAATTTTGTGATGGTTGTGTATACGGCAAAATGCATCGCGAAAGTTTCGGAATTCGGGAGGTTCGAGCTAAAACACCGCGAGAATTAATTCATTCGGATGTATGCGGTCCCATGGAAGTGGAATCTTTGGGTAAAAAACGGTACTATGTGGTATTCAAAGACGAGTACAGTAATTTCCGTCAGGTGTACTTTTTGCGGGAAAAGTCTGAAGTGAAAGAAAAATTTGAACTTTTTTCAAATGAAGTCAAAACTCGCTTTGGTGAAAACATACAAGAAATTCACTCCGATGGTGGGAAAGAGTATGACAACAAGGACATGCATACTCTAGCAGGAAAACATGGTACTAAACAGACTTTTACACCACCGTATACTCCAGAACATAATGGAGTTTCCGAACGAGAAAATCGAATTCTTGTCGAGTCCGCAAGATCTATGATGTATGCGAAGCCGTCGTTGCCAAAGAGTCTCTGGGCAGAGGCGATCAACACAGCAGCGTATGTTTTGAACAGGACCGGGCCGTCTAGATTTGGAAAGAAAACACCGTATGAACTGTGGTACGGGGAAAAGACAAGTTTTAAAGACTTTCGTGTGTTCGGTACTCAGTGCTTCGTACATGTGCCGAAAGAAAAACGGAAAAAGTGGGACAGAAAGGCGCTCAAAGGATTTTTCGTTGGATATCATGACAGCTTTCGAGGATACAGGATCTACGTTCCAGAAAAACACGACGTAATTGTGAGTCGAGATGTAGTGTTTAAAAATGAAATTCTGTGCAGTGCATTTCCGGGTGAACACAAAGAAAAATGTAAATCGGAAAGTGTGTGGGTGGAAGTCCAGAACGTTGGAAAAGTCGAAGAAATCCATGAGGAAGTTCAGGACGAGATAATTCCCCAATTCGTGGAACCACCGTTGCAAGACGTTCAAGAAGAAGTCAGTGAAAATGACTCTTTGCTGGATTATTTTGACCCAGAACTATTCCAGGAATCGGACGAGGATTTTACTACCGACGTAAGTTTGGAACATTTAGAACGTCAATATAATTTACGCACGAATGAAGAAAGAAAACAACCAGAACGATATGGATATTTATCGTCAACATTCAACAAAGAAAGTGAACCGAAGAGTTTCCAAGAAGCAATTAGTTCAGCTGATGCTGCAAATTGGAAGGTCGCAATGCAGGAAGAAATAAATTCACTTTATGAAAATAAAACGTGGGTTTTGGTTAAGAAACCGCCTGATGCTCAAGTAATTAGCAACAAATGGGTATTTAAAGTGAAACCTAGTTTTGATGGATCAAATTACAGACATAAAGCGCGTCTGGTAATTCGAGGATTTTTACAGCGAGAAGGCGTCGACTTCAGTGAAACTTTCAGTCCGGTGGCGAGATATGAGACAATTCGTATTTTGCTAAGTGTCGCGGCTCGTGAAAGACTTTTTATTCGACAGTTCGATATAAAAACTGCGTTTTTATACAGTAACTTAGAGACTCGAGTAGATATTTACATGGAGCAACCAAAAGGTTTTCAGGACAATAGCGGGCGTGTTTGTAGACTTTTAAAAAGCCTTTATGGTTTGAAGCAAGCACCGAGGTGTTGGAATAAGTGTTTTTCGAAATTTCTAACAAGCTTTGGACTCCAAGAAAGTGCTTCGGACCCCTGTTTATATGTGACAAACTCACGGAAGAATAAACTCTTTGTTGAAATTTTCGTGGATGACGGACTAGTGTTTTCCACTCGTGAAACAGATGCCGACAATTTTGTGCAAAAATTAGCACTGGAATTTAAAGCGGTAATCACAAAGACTGTAAAATCTTTCTTGGGTATTGAACTTTCATTTCGTAGTGATGGCTCTGTATTTTTGAGTCAAAGTGCCTACGTGGAGAAGATTCTCAAACGTTTCAACATGCAAGATTGCAAGCCTGTTACAACTCCAATTGAAATGGGATGGAACAAAACTGACCTACTGAACCTACCAGCAGAAAATATTCCCTATCGAGAAGCGGTGGGCAACCTCATGTATCTGCAAGTTATATGCCGTCCAGACATTTGTTTTGCAGTGAACATTCTGGCGAGAAGTTTGGACAAACCTTCTCAAGCTCACTGGCTACTTGTTAAACGAGTATTTCGATACTTGAAAGGTACAAAGACTTTTGGATTATTGTACAATGCTGTTGGTGATTTCGAAGTTTATGCTGATGCGGATTATGCAGGTGATCCAGAGACCAGGAAATCAACATCCGGAATTTTGTGCAAATATGGAGGTGCTGCCGTCATTTGGAAGACCAAGAGACAACAGTGCGTTTCGTTAAGTACAACAGAAGCGGAATTTGTGAGTGCGGCGCACGGTGCGAAAGAAGGTATTTGGTGTTCTCGGTTATTTACCGATTTCGGTATAAAGTGCGAGAAATTTAATATGTTCACCGATAATCAAAGTGCGATAAAGTTGATTAAAAACCCAGAATTTCATGATCGTTCAAAGCATATCGATGTAAAATATAATTTTATTAGGGATTTGTATCAAAAAGGAAAAATTGTAATTAATTTTGTTCCTAGTAGAGATCAGTGCGCAGATGTTCTTACTAAAGCACTTGCTCGTCCCAAATTTGAAGATATGAGAAATAAATTAGGTATTACTAATAATGTTTAATTGTTATGTATTAAAGGGTTCAGCTTTAGGGGAAGTGTTAAGAATTCTGGGAAATTGTTTTGAAATCTGAACTCCTTACGATTCTGTATAACCTTGTATTTTATTAGTTCTTAGTATTCCAATAGTCTGTTTCGTTTGCGTCTGCTTGTATTCTTAATTTTATAGTCAGTCACAATAAAGCCTTTGACCAAGCTGTGTCTCTCTGTTTGATCAGCTAACAATTATCCTGATCTTCTTCAACCGGGTATCTGTATCTATTTATAACGTGTTCTGACATGGACTACCACGATCATTGCCAAAACCACTAATGGCTTGTAATTTATATTGTTTACTGCTACACTGATGAAATTTCCAACCTTATCTCACTATCCTCCACACACTGCTGTCCTCTACATGTTATGATTAGAATAAATCAATATTAGGAATTACCTTATTCTCTTATCAATGTATCGAATAGTAGGTAATCAGATAACATTAAACAAAGCAATCGAAAATTTTAATTGAACAACATCGTTAGCAGCGAGAATTAAATTTAGATCCCTGGTCATGTTTTTTTTATAAAAGAGGACATCTACTATTCCCGCAAAAGGAGGAGACATATTGCTGAAACGTGCTTAAGCTAAAATAAATTGTCCAGGTTTTACATGAACGTGTGAGGATATTTTTCTAAAATTTTAATTAAATAGCTGGAATGGTTTTGTGGAACGTTAATGTTTGTCGAAAATTCGCAGTGAAAATGTTAGCAGGATAATTATTATATCTGATGTAAAAATTTATTTCAATCAGTTAATATAGCATTTAAAAGTAATATTTATCTAGCTGTGTTTAATTCTACTTAGTAGATTCCAATTAATTATCACACTAATCTTGAAAGGAACAGTTTTTCCACGCCAAGTTTCAGCCACACTGAGCTTCAGATGAATTCAGATGAAATTCGCTATAGATAGAAAACAAACAAAGCATTAACTTCATTGTGTCTGCAAATTGAATACACTAAGTTAGAAAATTCGAATTAATTTCTGTGGACGTGTTTTTCGGAGGAGCTGACGTAGAACCTTAAGACAAAATGATATACAGTAGATTTAAGTTTCTGCTGTATTGTTTAAGCAATGGCAAATTGCATGCAGACAGAAGTCTCTATTGTAGGAAAAACTATTACATTTGCGACTTTCATAAAAGGAGCTCAGAAAACTTATCGCTCAAACGTGCAGATATCACCATATGAAAAGCAACACAGGTTGTGCCGTTTTTCATTCTATCCATTCGTGCCAGTATCCTTTAATAAGAAATACATAGCCATGGATATATATATTATTAGGTAGATGGAAAATTCTCTGCAATTTTGCATAAATAACAGAACTGTATTGGAAAAGCGTGGAAATGTCGATACAATTCTCGTATCAAATGCTTTTTCATTTGTTGGAAATTCATGCAACAAAGGATACTCCAATTTGATTTTCTGGAAATAATGTAGTTTTTCGTTGATTTAGTTTGCATTCAATTTCATTTGCAATTCAGATTATTGTGCATTTTTTACAATACGTAACTTTTTAGAATAGTCAGTAATAACAATCTAAGAAAATCATTTTGTTTTTTCCATCTTACATGTTTTACTATCTTTTGTCTTTTTAAGTTTTTTATCTCATTAAACGGGAAGAATGTCGATGAATCAAAGTGGAGTAAATTTAAATTGTAATTAAAATTTAAAATTTTTCAAGTCGATCTCCACAAAGTTTAAATTACAAATCTACGATTGATCTACTGAATTTTTGCGTTTAGTTTCATAAATTTAACTGCATCCTACGTTTATTAATTCTTTCAGTCCCATTTTTCTAATTCGCTTCTTCCTGCGGCCACCATAGTAATTAGCTTCATTAAATACAAAAAAGACAGAAACCCTTATACTGATAATAAAACTCCACCACTGATTGTAATAAACACTTTAATAAACTATGCGAACTAGATATAAGTACAAATATAAATTTTATTATCACATAAAAATATTAAGTGAATACTTATGTTGACGACAATGCATAGATAATACTAGAACAATAAAAATGCCTCAACAAGTGCGATCAGAACTCCCACATCTCTTCTGCACTCATCCTAAATCTAACACTTAACATCCTAGGGTATGTACAAAACCAACTCTTAACCGACAAAAGTAACAATATTGACTAGAACCGCATGAGCACCGTAAAGAGTGGCAAGAATCAACTCTGAATCGAGTTCACACAGACTGTCCAAAGAGAATGGTCATTTTAAAAACAACACTGAATAGTGGTCCTTCGATTTTTCTTATCAGCCTGTAGCCATCCTTCGTTGCATCGATCACAGCATAGTAAACAAAATACCGGGCCGACGGCTTTAGAGCTGTAAGTTATAACAACTGTAAAAAAAAACGATATTCTTGTCTCTGTTATTAATTACAATTACTAAATGAAAAAAAAAAAAGAAAATATAATTCAATTTAGTCGGATCTGACAAATACGGACTAAATTCTTTTTACAATAATAATAATTTACATCTTCGAAGCCCTCGCCCTCATTTCAGTACAACATCCAGAATCACGACATCAAGTAAACTTCACAGTTTCGCCTCCACGTTTCCTCTATCGTCTGCTAGCTGCAACACTCCCTCCTCCGCACCTCCTTCATATAAGTTGTTAATTCGTCTTCAATAGCTCCATTTTCAATGTCTTTCAAGCTGCTGTTGCTGATTTCGCACGGACTTCGGCATGCTGGATATTTCTTGGGAGTTGCTTCAAGTTCCAGAAGTATTGTAGGTTCTTTAATGGGGGACGTGTAGTAGGCGGAAAGTTTTTTGTTGTCGTCCAAGGGACTTCTTGCGATGCAGGCGAAATACTGCCAGAACTTGTTGAGTCTGGGTGGCGGGGTTGTGGTGTTGATGTGGATCGATATGAATTTGGCGCTGTGGGTGGTTTCGGTTGATTTTGACAAATACGGGTTGTTCTTGGAGAAGTCGAGGCCAAGGACTTCCTCTTCGATGTCTGCGCCGCGGAAGGTGGAGAAGGTTTTGTTTCTGGAAAAAATAGAAAATTAAAGATAACAGGAGATGTTTATTATAAAAACATTATTGGAAATAATCTAGTTGCGCGCAGAGTAAAAAGAGGAAGTAGACTAATCTAGAAATAGTATAAACGATGAATGGCGATGAATCAAAAAGGAGTAAATTTAAATTAAAATTTAAATATATTAAAAAAATAGTTATTAGACAACAAGTGTTAGAAATGCAGCCGAGTTTAATAATCCACACGCGTGAAAAAGAAGCACGCTAACACGAGTTGTCTGTATTTTTTTTTTAAATTCCATTAAATCAAAACTTGTTTTAACTGTAACATTATTTGCTTCCATTTCGGTCAAGTGTGTTGGCCAGTTGTGGTAACTAAGGAAACGTTAGACAATGTTTATTGAAATTGTCTTCTTTACGTCAATCTCAATAAAAGTGAAAATGAATTATTCAGATAAACATTTTGAAATTACTGCGGCAAATGCCACAATTGCCGGGCTTCTACCTCAAAATTCGAAAGAAGTCTATGAACACACCTAACTGCATCTTTTCGGAATGATGTAAAGGAAAAAACTGCCCAGGAAAAGTGAATATTAGTGTTTCCTATCGCAGGTGTATGTATGGTGCGCATAATGTTTGCGCAGGGTCCAGTTTGAGCGGTAATTTAAAGTTTTCCGTCATTTAATAGATTTTCATAGAAATAATTCGCCATCGTGCGTATATTCGGCTGAAAATATGATAATAGGTGCAAAAATGCTAACGACGAAGAATGGCAACACAAATGTCTAATTTTCACGCTAATGCAAACTATTAAACTTAAATAATTTTTGTACCTTTGTATTAAAACCGATTTCTTGTCAGCCTTTGGTAACTTGCGAAAAGCCAGAAACCTCTTTAGGGCTATAACGCTATTCTCATGTACATTTCGTGATGGTAAAATGTCAAAAGTCACCAAAGGCTAATGAAGAAGCCATGTCGTTGTTTGCAAAAGGTAAACACAAACACTAAACACGTGTGACTCCAGACGTCAAGTGTCATTTAAACGCCAATCGCACGTTGTTGCCAACTTCACAAATGCCAACCCTCTATATCGATTGCCAAATTCCACTTAAAGCTGGCAAAACTAATTTCTTTAACAGATCCAAGTCGGCATTTCTGCCATTAACGAACCGTTTTCTGTTATTGGTAAGGTCACTAGATGAAAAATTCTCTTTGTAAAGGTACCGCCATCAGTTATTTTTCATGGAAATTAAAAGAGATGGATATAGGATGAGTTTTAATGGGTTAGAAAAAGATACAAAAATCTAGGGATTTTTATCGATTTGTCAAGGAATTTAATGACATAATCCGGATTTAGGGTTAAGGTTTCAATATTGATTTGCTGATTATATTTTATGAATTTATACCAATACCAAGTAATCTTGGAAAACTAGTACGAACACGATGGGTTGGACCGAAGAAATTATCAAGGCTCCAAAGCCTTCGGCACTGGACGGGTTTGAACGTGGAAAACATAATGCAGGCAACCCTCGATTGAGCCACTTTTTCCAAAATCATCAACGATTCGTCAACCGTGTATTTACCAATCTTCAACCTCCGAGTGTTCAACTGACAAACAAAATAACTACATAATAATAACAAGTGGTATTTTAATGTTATTTATTCAATTATTCTTGTCTAAATAATATTTTGTATAGCCCAGACTCATCCCAACGCTTCTACATCTCGTTGGTTATGGTTTCTTTAATTTCTTCTTTATTAACTTCTTTAAGCTTGAGCCTTCAAAGATTGGCTTCAAATGTAAGGAAGGCTTCTTCAACACTATGCTTACAACTCACTATAAAATCTTCTGAACAGAAGTGCCTCTGAAATAATTAATATTTATATAATTATAATTGCGGGTGTTTACAACTATTGTCGTCTACCGCATCCTATTTTCCATATAGATCGATTCGTTACATCTTCTTCCTGCAGATTTCTTTCTAACATTGCCTGTTCTACGTTCTTCTTGGTCTACCCCTACGTCTTCTTTCCAAAGGCTCCCATTGCAGCATTTTCTTTGGCCATCTGTAACAGTCCGTACCATCGTACCATCGTAGACTTTTTGTTTCTACTGTGTCTAATATTGTAGTATCGATTCCCATGCGTTGTCGTACTTCTGTATTTCGGATTCGATCTCGTAAAGTTAGCCTTCAACATCTACGCCAGAAGCCTATTTCTAGTGTGGATAATTATAGTTTCCTTTGTCTTTCACTCATGCTCCAAACTTCTATAATTAACATTCTAGGAGTGGAAATTTACATAATACCAATCTACTTCATCTTCTTTATTGTAAACGAAAACTCACACTTTATCAACTCAAAATTTTGAACTTTTTAAATTTCTACATAATCCTTCTCAAGTACATATCCCCATTCTACGGTATGTGTAGTACTTGTATGTATTTATAATGTTTTATAGTACTTGGTTTTTTCAGGACTTCCAAAAAAATTTTTCGAATGACATTTTCTTCTCGCCTAAAAATTTGAGGAGGGTAACAAGTGCATACACTCTAACATGGTATTTACCTGTGGGAAAACTGAAAGGGCTTAATATCTGTACTTGATTGTGCTTTACAGCCTTGAACTTCACATAGTCGCACCATATTTATCGAAAAATTAAAAAACTCCTCTTGACTTTGCCGAGAAACATCATAAATGACAGTTCAGGGCATACACGAATAACAGAAAATATCCATGTCAAATGTTCATGGAAATTAAAAGAGACAGAATGATATATGTCGCAACCGTTGGCGTTACCTTTACAAAGAGAATTTTTCATCTAGTGACCTTAGTTATTGGTGCTAAACAACACCCTCTGCTGCGCAGCATGACTAGCACTTTTACAAGTGAATTCTTTAACAAAATAACCATTTTGGAGGGAAATTTGAAATTTCCCGCTTCAACAGATTCTTGACCATGCGCACTGCAGCCAAGAAACTGACCTATTAAAATATCTTCCTTGCATACTTCGTCGCAAAAAGCAAAAATGTGAAGTCTTCAACATTATGGTCCACCTACGCGATGTTAAAAACCACCATTAATATAAGACACAACATCAATATCAGCAAATTTAATAAATTTGTGCCATTTTTAAAACGGATGTCTGAAAATTATTATAAACCGAAAAAATCCAAAACATTTACAAGGGATAAGGTTAACAAATTCTTGGTGGAAACAGCGGCCGAAACGTACTTCCGATGAAGGTATAATTAAAATTTTTGTTTCTTATAATTTGTATGTACTGACAGTTGTCTCTATAATGCAGGTGCTTCTAATTATGGGAATTTCCGGAGCAATGCGACGCGACGGTAGGAACTAATAAAAATAGATAACATCCAGGACAAAGAAGGGTAATTGTGATAAAGTACCCAAAACGAAAACAAAAATTGATCGCAGGTGCAAAGTCAAGTGACCGGATGTGAAAATACATCAAGTGTTTCGAGGGTGACGCTGTAGCAAGTTCGCAGTCACGTGACGGAAATATCTCTGTTGGTGGACACTGCGGGAAGTCATAGAAGTGGAGCTTTTATTGTCAAGACGAAAAAGTGGCGAAGACTAGGTTTATTTTGTAAGGAGGGTAACGTAGATTTAAGTAATTTTCCAGGACAAAATTCAAAAGTGCCGGCCATATGTCACAATCGAAGCTATTCACCTGGATGTCCTGTTTATTGGTGACGAGGTTCCCGTGTAGTGTACGTTCCCCTATCGATGAAGGGTTTGCAACTCAGCTATCCGATGTCCAAACACAATCGATAAACAAAGAAATTGCGAATGGGTTGACAAATGATATGTCAAATGACAAATGTCACAGTTAAACAGGTGAACTGAATAGTCAATAATATTGTAACGAAGTTATATAAAAATTCCAAGAGACGATTGTCGGAAATGAGGCTCGACGCTTTGAATCGCAATTCTCCGCAGTCTAGCGGGCCTCTGTCCCACTGATTCGACAAGGTGAAGCTATCTACCCCCAAATCGGCATCTTTAACAGCCTCTTAAAAATACTTCTTGACCTCCGATCGCGATGAAACTTTCATCGTTGTAACCGGAAAAATGGCGCGTAGCTTATGCAACCTATGCTTATGCACCGAATCATTAAAGTGTCCAGGAAAAATGTTTTCCATTGTCGGATTGGAATGGAACTTACATCATTTTGAACAGCAAGGAAGCGCGCTCCGGACCTCGCCACTCCGGAATTGCTACCTTGCCCGAAGCCGCTGTCGGTCGGTCGGGAATAGAATGCTGTGATAAGACTCTCTCCCTACTATATTACAACAGGCCGCACGCGTCTGCCAACGTCATCGTCTCCCCTCCAGCGTCTCGTCGGTGTGAAATTCCGGCACCTTACAGTTGTCTGACGGCGGGGGCACTCTGCTCGCGAGCCAGTCAACTGTCGCGCGTTAGTAGTATCCTCCCGGAAACCTGGACCAGACCATCTTTACCCTTGACACCTTTCGCCGCCGCTACAACCGTCTGGAGGGCGTCCCGCCATTGAGAGAAAAGAAAGCGACGAGGATATTGAAGATGGTGGTGTTGTACATACATTGTATATAGGGTGCTTATTAAAGATTGTCACATTGTGTTAAGTTATTTTTCCCTCCTGCCAAACTAGACAGCTGACCCCTGGCGTACCGTACTCCGGTGTAGCTACCCGCGGTCTCGTGGAGCATACCACGTAAAAAAACTGGCGCTCGAGTCAACCCGACCGTAGTAAGCTTAAAGCTCTGTAAGTGTTTAAAATTATTTTATTATTTTATTAAGAGCGAAACTTCAGATTCTAAGAAACTAAGAGCCTAAACATTTCTAGAAATTTGAGAAACTGAATGGTACAGTTCTTTATATATGATATAATTCCGCCTTTTCTGAGTATTTATGCTAGTTTGCAATGTATAGAGATTTTACGTGTTAAGTAAAGAATTTTAAAGGACCAGAATCATTTTACATTTTAGGTGTGAACCACCCGCCCAACATTAATACAACGGAGAGCTTTAAAAGATTGACCATGTACTTCAAATTAGTAGAGTAGGATTAAAGAAAGTAAAGTTACTTCGGTACTGAATTTCAAAACGATGGATAGTTTTGTTTGAAACATTACCAATAATTAAGACGTCGAGACTAGTTTCAAATGCAGTTTCAGAGTTTGAGATCTCTAATTTACTCTGTAATTTTATTGAAGGTATTTATTCAAGACGCGTTTATATGGGAGGTTTGTTCTCCTAAGTTCAATATACCGACTTCATTAATTTCTGGAACATTCTGCAAAGAAATGTGAAAAGCGTCGAGGCAAATTCAAATTATGGAAGTTTGCGTTTTCTAATTTACCGGCAAATTGTATTTATGGTTACATGAGGGTAGATAGAAGTTAAATGAATTATCACGAGTTGTATAAAGAAAAACTTTCATACGTCAGAGATAGGATTAGCGAGACTTGCAAACTCTCATTCAAACTACCAATTAAATGGAAAATATGAATATGTAAAACCAGAATGCAAATTTTGTTTTACTTTGCTAGAGTATTCAGGTTTTTTTTTATTAAATTTGCCATGTTTATTTAGATGTTTTTTTTCCATTGTTCAGTCACTTCTAATCGGTGACGTCGCGTCCTTCTAAGATCTAAGCACTATCAACTGCAGGCTTTTAACACCTATTTATAGTGAGCTGCGGTCTTCAACCTAATTCAATAAAATAGACAGGATTTCCATCAAAAAGCAATATTCTTATTTGATAGGGCAGCGTCAGTAGGAATATAAAACCCATCAGTTGAATTTGGTTCAAAAGCATGATTTGAGCACTTCGGAGCAATATATTTTACAGAGCGGATTTACGATGTTCTTTACCACAAAGTTAACCGAAGAGTCAACGTTACATATTGTTGTATGAATATAAAAAACTATTGACGAAACCATACGTTTCTTAAAGTAGAAAAAGTTTTATGATTTCAGCAAAGTAGATATTCCAGCAAAGTGAGTAAATATAAAAAAATAATGTGCTAAATCAGGTTGCTACTACCATTACACATGTTGTCTCGAACATCTACAGTAAATCATCTTTATGGTTAAAGCTGGAACGTTATCTATATGTCTGCTAATGCTACAGAAGCTTATGTAGGCTTAATAGCCGGAGAAACAACTTCGGTTAAGTTAAGATTATAGTTACCATCCTGGAGAAGTTTGATTAATAATAAATAATAGTAGATTATATCATAAGTGATAGAAATGCTTCATTGTCGGCGAGTGAGATTTTTTAATCACGAGTGCGATAGCACGTGTGCTTTTCGGTCACGTGTGATACACAAAAGGCAATTAAATTTCGACGTTTTGTTAAACTGTTGTATTCTTTCTACAACAAAAAATCTTACAAAGATATTTTTCAAGCGACATTGCCTGACATTACATTTTAAAAAATAGTCAAGCACTCATGGTATTGCATGGCAATTTCAGGGGAGCTCAGAATACCAAGAAATTAAAAACACCAGCTTATTAATATATTAGTATACAGAGTGTCTCATATATGGTCAGCTTCCTTCAACAAAAGGATCTGTAGAGTATAAGGAACAAAAAGTCACCCCAGAAGTAAAATTTTGAGTATTTCTGTTTAATAACACACTAGTTGACCCGGCGAACTTCGTACCGCCTCAGAATCAATAAATGTTGTGTTAACTTATTAGGTGAATTAAATTCAGTTTTTTATCAAAGAATAATGCACACAACGCCATCTACTCGCATTACCGGAACCAGCATACAACTCCATGTTAATTTTTGTTTCTGTCAAGTATTAGAGATACGGATTCCATACAAAATATATATAATGTATATAATAATATAATGTATATAATAATGTATATTTTTTTGTGATTTTTTTCCGATGTTTTAATACTTATTCGCCCCGAAAAAAAAATCAATCAGTCAATCAGTTCTCGATATCATCAAAAAATTTGTGTGTGGAGTCTACGCGCCACAGAAGTGATACTTTTGGAGTTTACATCTTAAGAATCGCTTTTCATTTTTAAAACACAGTACGACAAATTTTGGTGGACCGCGTTCTTTGTTATTGTCGTTGCCGTGTAACAAGGATGTTTCCTTGGGCCCCCTGTAATTTTTCCGATGTTTTAAGTTATTCTGCTATTCGGGGCGGAAACAAATTCAACAAATCAAAGATCGTAAGATCGTTTTAAAGGGTTATTACTAACCCGACTTTGTTTTATATACAGGGTGTTATGAAAGTCCTAGCAGAAAATTTAACCACAAGTAGAACTCGTCAAAATAAACATTTTTTTATCTATAATTTTTTTTGCAACCACTCCCTTACGAAGTTAAATTAAGAATAGTTTGACCCCTAAAACCAATAGCCGCCTATGGATCGACGTTCATTCATTGTCAGGAATGCACAAAAACCTTACCCGATAAACCAATCGAAATAAAAACTGTTTAGATGGAAACATGTACTCACCTACCATAATGATATGCATAATATTGAAGTAGGTTAAGATGTAATAATAAACTCTCTAGCTTACATCAGGGATAATCCTTGTTGTTTTACGACAAGATAAACGATAAATGTTGACACACCAACACTTCGAAGCATATCTTTAAATATTTAAAAATTTCAGGTTCAATTTCCAAAACGCGATTTCATCTGGGACATGCAAAATCTAGAGCTGGGAAACAAAATTTGCCATAATCAACGAGCACAAGAATAGCGGCGCGACACTGATAACTAAAATTTACTATCAACGACAATTTTTTTATATCAAAAAAGTTTGGTGTTTACCTCGTTCGACAAAAATGTTCTGATGCGTTCAAGTTCATGTAGGCATAGGCGGGGGGTGAAATAAGGGGTCAGAAAAATGTTCAAAAGAAATTGCGGATTTCAGCAAAGTGGGAAATAAAAAAAATGTTTATTTTGACGAGTTCTACTTGTGGTTAAATTTTCTGCTAGGACTTCCACAACACCCTGTAGACAGATTAAAGAAATGATATTTTAAGGTTGTTACAGTAAATGATCGATAATTTGGTTCTAGCAGGATAATTATTGTAGTTATTATACTTGGGGTTCCAAAATTTAATTTTTGCAAAACTACATTTTATTCTGTTATCAGTTCAATTTTGGCCTTCATTGTAGATTTTTTAATTGTTTTAAAGTAACGAATCTCACATTTATAGGAAACTAACCCTGTATATTAATCATCTACAAATAATGTAAATGGTGGAAGCGCAGCTCAGATAGAAATGTGTACAGCCAAACCGACAAACATAAAACATTTTAATTGATGGCATCAAATAACTGTTTGCAGGTCGTTAACTAATTTCACTGAATAAAATCTCGACAGTCGAGAGTTACGATTCGGCGATTTTAAAGCCAATAAAGTTTACCAACATTATTGTTGGCAGTAAATTTAGTTTCCTTGAAATTGACTGCTTATTCTAACAAACTGTACCATACGGACTGGATTTAACCAATTATTATTATTTATTGTTACGATGTCAGCATCTTAGCTATTCTCATTGTTTTTAATATAGAAAAACTTTAATTTGAAGTGTAGAATCGCTACTTTCCACTGTGGTCTTTAAAAGATTTAAAAACCATTTTGGTCCCAAAGAGCGCTTAAAACATAAACTCTTAACATTTTGCCAAAACTTCAATGCGAAAGTACGAAATTGAAGTTTACTCCTTTTTTGTTAAGACATCCTATTTATTTAGACGTTTCTCGCCTGCACGTCGTCTTATTAGATTTTTTTAACTTTTTATATATACAGACCGTTTCAATCGAAACGAGCCACCCTCAATAACTTTTTAGGAAAAGAGATTTAAGAAAAATCTAAAAACAGGTCAATTTTTATCTCGAGGGGGACATATTTTGATGCAATAGTAAGCAGGCTTGGTGCAACCCCATACCCCTCACAGGAGCAACCTCGATTTTTTAAATAGGGAATAGGGGTCGAGTAACATGTCGTTTGAAAGGTCTTTTAATTGTCTTTTCAGCCACATAAGTATTTTTTATTTACATAGTCTATAAGTTAGTAATTAAAATAAAACAATTTTTTAACGGATTTGTTTTGTATTTAGACATGCTTGCAAATATTAACAATAAAAAGCTTGCAATCAACAATGTTAGACAATCTGTGTTTTTGTACAATTATTTGCGTATTTATTATCTTATCGGTTTTTGGCTAGAGCTAGAGAACGCGTTGGTCTTTCAACAGGATGGACCTCATTATACTGCCTCAGTACGGCAGTTCCTGGTCAATAACTTCCCCGACCACTGGATTGGTAGACAAGGTCCTGTAGAATGGCCAGTTAGATCGTCCGATTTGACTCCCCTGGATTTTTATTTGAGGGGACACCTCAAGTCCAAAATTTTGGCGACAGAACCAGCTTCTCTGGAAGATTTGCGAAAAAGGATTATCCTGGAATCTCGATAAATAACACCGGAAACGTTGCGTAACCTAAAAAGCGTATTTCATAATCGTCTGTATGAGTGCATGGAAGTCGATGGAAATCATTTTGAACATTTCATATGAAATCAAATTTAGTGTTCAATGCTACAGTTGCTTTATCGCTCAGGAAATTAAACACGACTATTTTGTTTTCAGTTTATTTATTTACTTATTAAAATTTAAATATATTTAAGTCGAACTCCACAAACTTTAATAAATTACAATGGGAACATTTACTTATTGTTAAGGATTGGTATAAATGAGTATGGATGACGACAAATTTGATTACAGTATTATTCAGATCAATAATAAATTGTCTAATAATGTTTAATGCAAGCTTTTTATCGTTAATTGCAGGCATTCCTAATTACAAAAAAATCCGTAAAAAAAATGTTTCATTTTTAATTACTAACTTATAGACTATACAAATAAAAAAATAATTATGTGGCCAAAAAGACAATTAAAAGACCTTTCAAACGACATGTTACTCGACCCCTATTCCCTATTTAAAAAATCGAGGTTGCTCCTGTCAGGCGTATGGGGTTGCACCAAGCCTGCTTACTATTGCATCAAAACATGTCCCCCTCGAGATAAAAAATGACCTGTTTTTAGATTTTTCTTAAATATCTTTTCCAAAAAAGTTATTGAGGGTGGCTCGTTTCGATTGAAACGGTCTGTATGTTTGCCTGCTTGGAATTTAAAATAAGTTGGATTTGCAGAAGCTTCCGTTACATTCAGGAAATGGCTTCAGTTGAAATTCAGACATCAGTGAAAAATTAAAGATAGTTTAGGGAATGTGTGTGCTGCACTTCTGGGTTCAAAGAATTATCGGGACACCCAAAATCCTACTTGTACTTACAGAATATACCTACGACAAAAACTTTATGAACAAAAATTCATAAAAAGGATCTGTCCTAATTTACTGCAATGCAGCTATGAAAAGAAATCCCTGTTATTGCAATAAATAATACATCAGGCTATAATATGTAGGTACGACATTACACACTATAGTTAATAACGTGATGAGACCGATAAGTGGCAAATAACACACAAGATTGTTTGTAAAATAGAGTCGAAGCCGAGATGTTATAATAATCGCGTCTGTTATTTGCGTATCGGCCGAATATCGTTCGATACTTTTCATAATACCATAATTATTGTTTAGCATAATTTTTAGAAAAATCATAAATCAATTTTGTTTGCGTTGTGCTAGAAACAAGAAATTATCAAGAGTTTCCTCATGTACAATATGTGGAGTTGTATCTCTGCACGTAGGCCTGGTCTTTTATGTCAAATTGAAGAACTATTAAACAGTCCAGTGTATGTTAATCGGCTGGAGGCTAGAGAACATTATGATATCCTCAGACAGAAATTTATACCCAAATGAAGACTGTGTTTTCCAACAGGATAATTGCAGCGTCCAGAGAGGTCAGCAAGTTACAAATTGGTTTAGAAACAACGACGTTCCTGTCCTTAATTGGCCGAGTTGCAGACCTGACCTTAATCCAATGGAAAATGTTTGGGCAGAACTAGTGAAAACTGTCAAAGGGCAAAACACGAGGCCGCAAAATATTGAGGAACTCCTGGAAATTTTAACTGAGGCATGGCATGACATAAATGAATATTGCTGACATTTATGCAATTGAATGCCACGAAGGTTGACCGAAGTTGTGATCCGAAACGGAACAACGACTAAATATTAAGATTACACCCTTTTTGGACTCACCTTATTTTTCGACCACATCACAGAACTAAATTAATTATTAAGAAATATTAATTTGCGCATTTGTTCCAGTCTCTGCAACCAGTGTATCAAGGTCCCCTTATTTATTGGAGCTTACACTAGGGAAAATGGAATCTACCATTTTTATTTATCCACGATGGTACTCTACGACGTGGTAACTGCGTCCAAGACTACGAATTCGGCTATATACGGATGTCATTGATTTTCTGTGACCCAAAGCTTGACTCCCATCGTTTCCGATGGCCCTTGTCGTAGAGTAGACGACATTAAATTTTTATCAATTTTCTGCTCTTCACTGGTACTCCCAGCTTATGCATTGCTTTAACACTGCATACCAAGATTCTGCTCGTACGAGTTATTGCATCTGTTTTATAACAAATATTTGGTCTACGGTTGATTGACTCTTCCTAAACCCTCCGTGATATTCGCCAATGAAATATTTATTCTTGGTATCTTATTAATCTGGTTTGTATTACCTTTTCCAGCAATTTGTAAGTATGCTCCATATGATTTGCATCCTCTCCTCCCTTCTAACTTTTTAAAGTTTTACTCCGCTTTCTTTTAGCACATAAATCTGGCATATTATTGTTTGCGTACAAGTACAAGTACAAGTAAAAGCACTGTACTCAAGTTCAATGTTTATGCCCTATCAAAATTTTTGACTCAAATTTTCACGGATACGTCATACTGGAGCTTATGATGCACCAGTTAAATTTTTACATATATTTCAATTTCACCCCGTATTTATCGAAATCTAATAATTGGATAGAAATAACTAGGATTGAGCGTTATTTTGTAGTTTTTAGCTTCTGTTGTTATTTTTTTCACATAAACCTCTCCCAGTTTTTGATCCAAGACTTTGAGCTATTAGTGATTGTTGTTTCTTCCACTTCAACAGCATCAACACATAAATGCCTGCGCGCAGTTTAACCACCTCGTTATTTGCACACAACTTGAAACGTCGAGCAAAGGGCAATACACAAAACAAACTTTATAATCAGTAAATGCATCGAGCATGTTGCGAGCATACAAGTTTGTAATTTGTGTACCTACATATTGGGTTTTAGATTTGAACTTAAACTATAATAAAACTTACTTAAAAACGACCCTATAGGTGTGGCTTTGAAGATAATTTATTTTTACATGGCTGTCCGAATTTCAACGAACCGGATAAAATAATGAGATTATTCTTAATTGGCTGGCTTGTGTTTAATGTAATATTGTATAAGCATTGTGTGAAATTAAATTTCTTACGCTTGTAATTCACGGCCAACAATATTGTTTGTTGGGATAATTGAATGTAAAGCTGGTTTTTACAAGGGAATTTTGTTTATTCACTGAAAAAGAGGTAATGAACTGTAAACACTGTTCCTAAAAAAATCATTGATTTGGTGACTTTATAACTGTTAATTTGTTCTAACCTGTTTACTATGTAAATAAATGCAAAAAGTTTGGTGATCCCGTTGACTGTACAAAGTTTGTTGATGTTTACTCACTAATAATAATTTATAATTAAAACAAAGAAATCACAAAATTCAAAAAAATGTCACTCTTCTCTTCGTCCTCATCAATTTGATGAACACGAACACGGAATCTTTTTAATTCATCCCTCACATCATCTACCTTCAAGCCATACCCCCAAAACACCGTATTAAACGACGTGATTTTCCCAGGCTTAATATACCTCGACTTCCGTCATTCCAGATAAGAAACGAAAGTGACTATCGAGTCATCACATATAATACTCTGTGGAACTTTCTCTCCAAGATCCCGAGGGACCCAACTCGGTTATTAATTACGTTTTAAGTGTGAACCAGACTGGCGACATTAACTGGAAGTGCAAGCCTTGCAACTTACGATGATGGCGAATGAGCTTTAAAAGTTCCTCAAGGCATTTTCCAAATTGGTCTCTTTGGGGTGGGATAAAAGCAAGGATGACGATCTCTTCGTGAACTAAAATAAATAATTTATTTCGTTAGCTTTAGATCTTTAATTAACTGTGAAATCGTGTGGTACGGTTTGTATGAAAGCCAGCGTTAATATTCCTTCACACATAGCCTACTTCACATTCCTATCAGCATTATGTCAGACAGAGTTAAGAACGTCTAGACAAATTTGAGGCAGACGTTGGAATCCATTCAAAATCATAGTGCCAAGTTATAATGATTAAATTAACTGTATAATCGTCTGTTATTGAGGCGCATTTGTATGCAAGAGTTCAACATACTTGTGAGGGTTGTATCAAAAAACTTATCTTCGTCAGAGATTAAACTAACTTAAATTAAACGTAAAATCTGTAATAAAGAAATGATAACTGTGATACTGATAAAGCTTTTATTAAGCAAAGTCATAAACGCTTGAAAAGTGGTGAATGTTTCATTATCACTTAAAATATACAAGCCCTCTTGTTATAAGTATGTTCTACACATAATAGCTATTAACGTCATGAGGCCGATAAGTGGCAAATAACAGACAGGATTGAGTGTAAAATCGAGGCGGAGCAGAAATTTTATAATTAATCGGCAATAACGACAAAAAAACCGAATTGTTTAGCATAATTTTTAGACAATTCATAAATCAATTTTGTTTGTGTTGCCCTAGAAACAATTATCAAAAACTTCCTCCTGTACTGTTAATTTTTATAACTGCCGTGACAGTTGTTTTCACTCAAACTGCCAGTTTTGATATAATGCAATAACAGGTAGGTATTATGAAAATAATTTTAAGCTTTATTAAAGAGTGTTAATTCACGAACGAAAAAAGTTTTAAAAAGGGTGTGCCCGCCATTATTTGAAGAATATAATTATACGACGAGTGCGTGGCTGTGGAGTGAGTGGCTGTGTTTTTGATTGCTCTCGCTTTGGACCAAATTTGGTGAGTCCGTTCCATATCTTTGATATTATTCTGGAATCATAGTGCTCCCCGATTAAGTAGCTTGCGAAAGGTCGCGTTTGTTCTGGCCCGTTTTTGGGCGATTTTTGTGGGAGTCACGGTCAATGTTTCCGTGCTCTTTATCTATTTGCGTTTTTCCTAGCAGATAGCTCGGGAAGTTTTTGTGTAAGGTGAAGAACTGTGGCGTTTTGCCGCTGCCGTCTTCATGACGGAGTCAACACCCTTATTCCCAAGGAAAGAACAAGCTTTTGTGCTTGAACCTTTCGATGATTTGAAACTAACTGAGTATGTTAAGGCTGTAGGTGATATCGTCTTACCCAAGAACCTGATTTTTGCATCCCGTATGTCCAATAAACGTGTATGTATTTACTTGAGGACCCTCGATCTGGTTGATAAGATTGTATCCGAACATCCCACGATCATTATTAACGGCAAGGAAGTTCGAGTTCGCCGGTTGTTAAATCCGGCACGGCGTATTATCTTGTCGAATGTGTGCCCCTCTATTCCACACTCAACTTTGGAAAATCTTATACAAACGGTGGGCTTTACTACGGTTTCTTCAATGAATTTCCTTAAGGCGAACATCGAAGGAAATGAATATGGACACGTGCTCAGTTTACGGCGTCAAATTTACGTTCAGCCAAACGAGTCAATTACCCTTCCTTCGTCAATGGTATTGAAATTTGACGACACTAACTACAGGATCTTCCTGAATTTTGACGACGTCTGCTATAAATGTAGAAGAGCTGGCCACGTTGCCAGTGATTGCTCCACCGATATCTCTACATCGCAAAAAGACACTGACAAAGACAAAACAGTTCCTCCTCTAACTATCCAAAGTAACACTCCCCTAACCGAAGTTTCCAACAAAAGACCATCGGAACCACTTGAGAGTCCGCCTTCTCAAGATGTGCTCTCCATCTCATTGGATAGAGTACGAAACTTCAAAAAAATGCGCACTTCCGACTCAACTGAAAGCCTGACTTCAACTCTAGAGCTGTTACAACCAGCTAAAGAATTGATTAACAACACCGACCAATACCCCCTTACATTTGAGCAAACCGTCAAATTTTTGGAAAAGGCAGTTGGAGAAAAGGACATTCTCAATCTAGTTCGAAATCTAGTGTATCCGCTTGTCACACATGGCAGCATGAAGAATAGATGCAAAAAAATCAAAAGAAAAATTAAAAAAGCCCATGAAGACAGAAGCCTACACCATGACGATGACATCAGTGTACCGATGGATCTGTCCGTCCTTCATTCAAATTAAACATTTTTTCTGCTTCCCTTTGTTTTGATAATTATTTGTTTCAATTTGAAATGGCTTCGGCGCAGTATTTTTCATGTTGTATAGTGTACACTAATATCGCCTCTCTTTCCGCTAAATATGACGAACTTAGTGCTTTCGTTGATAATGACAAACCATCCTTTATCTTATTATCAGAAACTTGGCTGACACCCTCAATACCCGACAGCTTAATCGCTCTAGACGGCTACTCGGTTTTTAGAAAGGATCGTGTTGACAGAAGAGGTGGAGGTGTTTGCATGTATATATCTGTTGCCATCTTGTCTGAATTTGTTGTGACTGGTGTGGATGTTGATACGCTAGGCATTGAATCGCTTTTCCTAAAATTTTCTAATAGGTTGACTACTTTTGTGGTGGGTTGTGTCTACAGGCCACCCTCATCTACACTTGTTGACGACGAGAGCCTTTTTGCATGTATAACTGAAATAGTGAGTCAATATGATAAAGTCTTTCTTTTCGGAGATTTCAACATGCCAGATATTACGTGGCCTCTGACTATGGATAAAACGTTCCGTGCATCTTCGCAATTGTTAGTCGACTTATTGTTGGATAGTCATTTACATCAGTTAGTGACACAGCCTACCAGGTTCAGACAAGATCAGCAGCCATACGTCCTTGATTTGATCATAACTTCTGATCGCTCATCTCTGACAGATTTGGATTTCCTCGGTCCCATTGGGAGATCGGATCACTTGGTCTTAAGAATCACCTTACAGATCTGTTGCACCTGTAGACCAAGAGTGATAATTCTAACAAGGAAACTTATAGAATATAATGCTGTAAAGGAGTGTCTGACCGATGTGGACTGGGAATCACTTCTGTCAGCCCCCTCAGTGGTGGAAAACTGGAATCGTTTTAAAACTCTCCTGGACGACACTATCGCCAGACACACTTCTATAGTAGATAAAAAAAGATCTTCTACTAAGCCTTGGATTAATGCCAGCATTCTGAAATTAATTAGGAAAAAAAGAGCTTTGTGGCGCGCTTTTAAACGAACAGGTAGTGATAATGATTATCGCGTACATCGAACTTTTTCCAACCAACTCTTCTACGTCATTAAAGATGCCAGAGTAGCGTACGAGAAACGTATTGCTGACAGGAAGGATCCTAAGTCCTTCTACAAATACATTCGAACTAATTTGACGGGACCAGTTTCCACTCCACGCGTAAGGGATATTGGCGGTAAGATGATCGATTGTAATACCATAGCTGCAAACGAATTCGCCACTACTTTTTCTAAAGTATTCACAGTTGAACCAAGTACCGCCATTCCTCAATTACCTGAACTTAACAATGCTGCCTGCGCATCTAGATTTACAATCAGTCGAGTTCCCGGGCACGCTAATACGTGAGAAGATTAACAAACTGAAATGTTCTAAATCGCCTGGTCCCGATAATATTAGCGCCACCACATTGAAAGCATGCGCCGATTCTCTTTCTAGGCCTCTTGGCATACTCATGACTCAATCATTTAACTCCGGAACTTTGCCGGTTGACTGGAGAAGCGCAATCGTGCGACCCATTTTCAAAAAAGGTGATAAGTTTGATCCATCTAATTATCGTCCCATCAGCCTTACATCACTTATTGTGAAAATAATGGAGGGTATTGTTTATGATTGCGTCATGAAATATCTTTCAGACCACCAACTCATACCTACAGAGCAGCATGGTTTTGTTTCAGGAAAATCCATTAATTCCAACCTTCTTTGGTGTCTTTCTGATTGGACGAGAAACATTGACTCAAATATTCCTACAGACGTCATTTACTTAGATTTCTCTAAGGCCTTTGATCGGGTGCCGAAACGCCGCCTTCTGTATAAATTGCAGCGTCTGGGGATAAAAGGTAAACTGCTATTGTGGATAGACGCGTTTCTTACAAACAGAATATTTAGGGTCAAAGTTGGTGACGAGTTAAATGATCCTGTCGAGGTATTGAGCGGGGTGCCTCAGGGGTCTGTACTTGGCCCTCTCCTTTTTATTGTCTATGTGGCCGATTTAAATCAATTTCTGTCGTCACCCTTTGCTATGTACGCAGACGACATTAAGCTATACAACAAGTCAGACAACTTTCGGGTACTTGCTCAAGATCTTGCGGCAATCAATGATTGGAGTTCGGATTGGCTGATCCCACTCAATCCGGAAAAATGCACTGTTCTACATCTTGGCAGCAAAAATACCAGACACAAATACTTCATTGGTCAAGTGGAGCTATCCGGTACGAATTCTTGTGTAGATCTGGGTGTCACCATCACCTCTAATCTTTCTTGGTCGGAGCACGTTCTGCGTGTGACAAAGAAAGCCAACACAATTTTGTTTCTCCTCGGCAAGGTCTTTTCAAAAAGTAGTATTAAAGTAGTAACCTACGTGCGGCCGATTTTAGAATTTGCTAACTGCGTCTGGGCGCCGACGCTTAAACGCGACATAGAGTTGTTGGAGGCCACACAAAGACGAGCCACCAGGTTACCTTTTGGTAGAATTCGCCCTTCATACCAGGACAGGCTTCTGCTGATGAAACTACCAACATTGGCAGAACGGCGTAGAAGGGGAGATCTGATAACAACCTTCCAGGCACTCGTGCTTCCTGACTCCCCCATAAGGCATCTCTTTGACCTTAATAATTTCGGAAGAACCAGAGGGCATAGCTGGAAACTATCCAAAGATAAATTTTGTACCACGATCAGAGGGAGCTTCATCACGAACAGAGTGTTTGACAGATGGAACTCTCTTCCCGCCGAAGTCATACAATGCACTTCTACGACAAGTTTTAAAACCAAATATGACGCATACTGTTGTCCAAACTAATCAGACTTGGCGCACTCGGTAGCGCGGGCAAAACAGGCAAGGCTTTTCTGCCCGATCGCTAATACCATAATAATAATAATAATAATAATAATATAAAAAATATAATTATATTATGCTCAGTTTAGAATGGGGACTCTCAAAATTTTTGCTCCAGGGGTAAAACGGCTTCGACTAGGGGTTGATGTGCAAAAAGTTTTCTGTTTCGATGTTCCCTATAACCTCCTTAAGTTTGGCCCCACCTTTTTTAAACAGCCTCTATGTTATTAAAAAAATGTCACATTAGGATGCGATTATTAAACATTTACTACTTTTACCGAACGTTTAGCTTTTTGTCAAGAGTTTATTCCTTTTATCGAACATTCACACTTTTTATCAAGCTTCAATTGTGTTGAAAACAAACATAACATAATGATGAATACAGCTAGTTTTAAAAAAATTAAAAAATATAGAGGCTGTCCCACAATTACCGCCATCACGATGCGTTTGAACAAAACCTGCTATTAAAATTGTCCAAGCTATCATAGTTTAGAAACTACAGAGGTCCAAAACTTGACCAATGAGAGTGCTAACGCAACCAAAACTTAAGAGTCCTCTCTATAGTCGTGGGAAGTTTGAGGAAACAGAGTCAGACTTGAAGACATTGATATTTGCTGCAGCAGACGTGTAGAAAAAAAGACGTGAAGAAACAAAAAGTAAAATGGAGTTTCCCTTATTTACAGACCGCCGATGCTCATTCTGTTTATTTTTTTTTTTTGGAACTTACGTCCCTTGAAAAACAATTCTGTAGAATTTTCAGGAATTAATGCTAATAAAGCCATAAATACATTAAATCCGCATTCGGATATACTGAATTATTTAATACATGGTTTAATAATAAATAATAATAATACATTTATGAAACTTGTAGTGTTTTTTTTTTCAATGAGATGTTTCAATTTCAAAATAAATTCAAAACAATTATTTCGAGAAGCTTAAATTGTCAAGGCAAATCTTAGGTCTCTAGGTGTAAATATTGCCGCCAATTTTTGCTCTGCAGATTGACTCATTTTTGTTGCTTGAGAAAATAATTACTCATGCAAGCACTCAATATTTTAGTCGCAACAGAAACTCATATCTGAAACGCAAAAATTATTGTCGGCAATATTTTGACCTCTCCTCCTATTATTTTTGATAATTTTGTGAATGACAACATGTATTCAGATGGAAATTTGAATATTGGAAGAGAATCATTATTAGATGCGTTTCTCTTGTATAGTCATTGAAAACTTTGTAAGAAATAAGTAGGTCTATCAACGTTATTCGCCTTTTTTGGCTGGAAAATATCGATACAGATCTGAAAATAACACTGTTTTTCCAGTAGGAATAAAAAAAAACAATGACATTTGGCCTGGACACTTGTGCCATTGTTTAGCTTTTATTATGGAGGGGCCCTTTAGTGTATAACTATAATGTACAATTTTAGTTAAAGAATATGACAGAATATCAGAGAATGCCAAAGCATACGTGCGACGTCTAAACAGTAAAGAGCTGTCGTGTTTAAAGTGATTTTTTTTCCGGAGACTTCCTTAGGGTAAGTAGCTCAATTTTTATACTTTGCGAGTCAAGTCCGCGTTAATACGTATAATATGTAATTGATTTATGGGGCACGTTAAACGGCAAATTTATGGAATTAGTCAATTTTACACATACGAAATTAGACATACGAAAAAAAGCCCTACTTAAAAAATACAGTAAACTCTTCTTAACAAGATATACTCGAAGATATAATAAGGATTTTTATAGTTCGACACTGTCAGAATTTTCAATTTTTCGCTTGTGTAAACACTCTCCTGTCAGGCAATAAGAAAATGTCACATAAACGTCACACAATTTTTATGGATTTAAGCAATTTAAAGCCTTGCCGCTTTTATGTCGAACTATAAAACGTTGTATTACAGTCACGGCCATGGAATTTTAGCCGTCACTTTAATGTCAATTAAAAGAAAATGGATGTAGTGCTTGCTTTATTGTCATTATGATTGACTTTTTGAAATTGAAATCTAAAAATTTGTCACTGTTAGTGTTTTCATGCGAGTATGTTGTATGAGTCAGTGTCAAAATGACAAGTCTTTGAAATAGTAGAAAGTTAAGTTACGAATACCTAAGGGTCGCCTTACATCTTATGACAATAAATGAAAAGTGACGGCCAAAATTCCGTGGCCGTAACTGTACACTCGTTCCTGTGTAAATTTGGGTGCTTTCGGGCACTCGAGGCTTAAAAAAGCCCTCGTTTCACTCGGGCTTTATTAAGCCCTCGTGCCCGAAATGACCCAATTTACACAGGAACTCGTATAATATAGCTATTATTACAACTAGGGGAATATGATTAGTATATTTCCCGAAGTTGGCTAGTTACATCCCGAGGGTGAAACCCGAGGGATGTATAGACAACCAAGGGAAATGTATTCATATTCCCCGTGTTGTAATCAATAGTTTTTTTTCTGATTGGAACAATATTGTTGTGAAAATGGAAAAATATTGAATTGTATATTTTTGAATTTGTCGGATTGGTAACGTTGCTAAGAGCCGTGTTTGTAAATAGCGTTCTGTCATAAATAAAATAGATGAAATGTCAAACTACGTGTTAACACAAGCGGCGAAAGCCCGTGAATGCTTGGTTCCGGCGAAATCCAAAGCTGCTTACATTAAAGTGTATGAAGACTTTCAAGAGTGGAGAAGAAAAAATTTGGTGAACGGTGTCGACGAAAATACTTTGCTAGCGTTTTTTGAAGATTTAGTATTTTGCTATGATTTTTGTTATTTTTGAGGTATGACTAATTTATTCGATCCGTAGTCGCAGAACTATTCACCAAACACGTTGTGGCCAAAATTATCGATGCTAAAAAATTGATGTCAAAATGTTTGATGAAGTAGAAGCATTTGTGAAGAATAAAAATAAAGGATACGTTCCTAAAAAGTCAGAGGTGTTGTCCCGAGAACAGCTCAAAAAATTCTTGCGAGAAGCTCCTAATGAAATTTTTTTGATGTATAAGTTAAGAATTTCATTGGGATTCTCCTCTGTTGAATAGATTGTTACATCCGTAATTTTGAAGGTCGCTTTAATTATGAAAATCTTTGGCGCCTGCAGAACGAACGAATTGGTAAATATGCTGTCTTCCGATATCGAAGATCGTGGGTCGGTGATCGTGATCAACGTTTCAAAGACGAAGAATGATGTAAATAGGAAATTTACAATTATTGATGAAGAAGATCTGGGTGCTGCTCGTTTGGTGAGAGAATATTCGGCGTTGCGTCCGCAAAGTGTTCTTAGGTTCTTCGTGGCTTATCGAAATAAGAAGTGTACTCTTCAGCCGGTCGGCAAAAATACCTTCGGAAAGATTCCCAGTAAGGTTGCTGAATTGTTGGGTTTGGATAATCCGAAGGCGTATACAGGCCATTGTGGAAGACGAACATCCGCGACTTTGTTGGCCGATGCGAGAGCCTCAATGACTACACTGAAGAGACACGGTGGTTGGAAAAGTTCGTCTGTTGTAGAAGGCTATCTGGCTGACAGTAGGTTGCAGAAAAATAAGGTAGCAAAGATGATAGCTGGTGTGGAGGGAGAGCCATGTGCAGCATCTGTTACGGTTCCTGGTGTGTCGATGATGGCATCGCATGTAGCACAGTCATCACAATCTTTGGTGACGGTTTTTGGAAAATCGTTCAAGACTGCAACTGAGAATGCTCTTAGTAAGGAAACGGCAGTCTCATCGACGAATTGCGAAGATTCTTCATCGTTTGCATCTGCTTGTAATCGCTTTAGCGGAAAGTTTGAAAATTGCAATTTTTATTTTGGTTCTGAAATGTAGTGTTACATTTTGTTAGTTCATTTGTTGCTTTAATTAAAAAAAAAAAAACATTTCGTATTATTTTTGTTGCGTCAATTAAAAAATATAACATTTTTATAGTGAAATATGACATTTCATATTTCCCTTGGGACAATATGAGCGTTTCATATTTCCCTTGGGAAATATAAGTGTGTTATGACATATCGTAACCAAGACAGTATTATTCAATATTGTTTCAATCAGAAAAAAAAAACTATTTTACATGCTACTTTGTACTACTTTACAGAATTTTACATTCTTGTAAAACCCGACGCCTACAAACAGTAGAGACTAATCAGGATGCAGCACAGAGAGCATATTATATTGGAATATTTTCCTTTAGATTGGAAATTTTTGGTAATATCTACCACTTCTTTATCAAGTACCTATAGGCCAGGCGACAGAGAGTTCAATAAGGAAATAATTAGTGGAAAGCTGGAAATAGCCTTAATCTCTTTATTTGGACCTACTTATTACTGTCCTAAGTTTTCCCCCTCGAGCGAAGTCGGCGTTGGCCCTTATGGCCCTAAGAAGGTACAATTTTTCAGTTTTTTGCAAATATCTCTTAAAGCATCAACTTTATCAACAAAATACTTATTATCAAAAATAATCTATAGTAAATTTGCAACAAAAAAGTTCTTTACCGTTTGTTTCTAAAGTTAACCGTTACGACGCTACGGCCATACCACGTATACAAGATGTTAACTTGTTACAATTATAACTGCGATATAAGACAAACAGTTGGGGCTAATTATAATCCGAACAAATTAGACGAAAAAACGACGAATAGGAGAAATAATTTATAAACTTTTGAAATTTTGGTTATGAACTCCCAGCAGGGACCCAAATAAAGATCCGAAGAGTTCCCACCCCCCTGGAGGAAGCTTGATCCCCTTTGGTGTAAAAAAACGCCCCCTAGCGTGACCTCGTTAAGCTTTTCTGCATTTTCCTCGTAAAACGGTAATTCTGACGAGAAAATGTTATTTGACCTATATTCTTCATTAAATTCTGCATAAAATTGATCTTATGAAGTTTTTGTCCATCTCCCACCCAACGCTGATAAATGACGTTCGAAAATGAGTCCGCTGTTCGGCGGCGGTGGTTTCATTTAATACAAGTCGGCCGCACTATGAATTGCATAAATCAATACAGGGTGTCCCAACTAAAATTTGTAACCCCCAACAATTCCAATTTCGAAAGACTCAGAAGAAAACGCTCGAACAGGTCAATTTTGTTATCAAGGGGGATCAAATTGTACCACACTTTCATGTCTTAGATCTCACCCCTTTCGCCAGGGGAGCCACCCCCCTTAAAAATTTAAATAGCATGGGGGGTCGTGTGATACATCATTTTAAAGCTTATTCAATTCTCTATTCAGACCTACATTTATCGATTCCTTTCTACAAAAAAAAAACGACATCAATATTTTCCAAATATACATAAAATACTCAATTAAAATTTGTACTCCCCAACCATTTTAATTTCGAAACACTTAGAAGAAAACACTCGAATAGGTCAATTTTGTTATCAAGGGGGGCAAAATTGTCCCAAACTTTCAGTCTTCACCACCTTAAAAATTTTAAATGGCATGGGGGGTCGCGTGATATGTACATCATTTTAAAGACTATTCAATTCTCTATCCAAACCTACTTTTATCTATTCGTTTTTGTAAAAAAGAGCATAAGAATTTGTTATTTTCCAAATCTACATAAAATACTCTTGATTTGGAAAATAACAAATTCATGTTTTTTTTTGTCAAGTGTCGGACATGGAACCCGAAGTTTTTGAAGAACAAAAACGCACATTTTTACGCTTATTAGAAAAGAACACCGAAGAAAGAGCGGCGCTAGAGCGTGAAACTGTTCTTCAAGCTGAAAGTGGAAAATGGAAGGAATACCGCCGAAACATTTTGACAGCGTCAAATTTTTATAAAATAGCAGTACCTACACCAACTCACAAATACTGTAAAAACAAAGTGCGACAATTGCTCTATGGTGGAAACATCAACTGTGATAGCACCAGACATGGAAGAAAATACGAATCTACGGCAAAGCACCAATTACAGTCACAAGAAAATATATTGATTGCGGACTGCGGTCTCTTTATTCATAAAGATTACTCATTTTTCGGCGCGACGCCTGATGGGCTCGTTGGTCAGAACGCCATCGTTGAAATTAAGTGTCCGATAAATGCATTTAATAAACAAATCGACGATGTGATAGCTCAAAATAAATTAAAATTTTGGAAACACAACAGAAGCGACAGGTCTATTGAGATAAATCTCCGACACCCTTATCAAGTATTGATAACTTGGCAACCTTATGTTCCAAATTTAGAAAAAAAAAAATGCAGTTGTAGCATTGAGAACAGCAAATCAGAAAATGAAAGAAATATATGCAGCTTTGAGGGTAATATACATATGTATATAGTGTGGAAATTAAGTAAGGAATAAATTCAGTAACTCCGTTAGTATTTGCACTAGAAATAGAACTTAAAAAGCATGTAATAGGGCTAATTATAGCGCATCCGAAGAACGTATACTAATTTTTTTCATCAGTTTTTTTTTTGACAGTTATGATGTCATCAATATTTTTTTAATGGCAACCTATGTTTTTTATTTTACATTTCAATAGAGTTTTTTATTCTGTTTTCAACGTTGTCAAATACTTAATAGGTTAGATAAGGAAAAAATGAATTAAAACGGCGCTAAAGTTCAAATTAGTAAAATTTCAAAAAGTTAACAGAACTGTCTAATGTTATCGGAATTTAAGAAAAAACCATAGAGATACCAATACAATGTTGACAAGTTCTGAATTGATACAAAATAATTGTGTCAACTGTTTTTCTCTATTAAATAATAAATGAACTTCTAAATAATAATACCCGGTTGCAACAGGATGGTGCTAAGCCCGGTGCGGCGTTATTTGGACAAAGTGTTTCAAGTATACTTGAATAAGGTATTATAAGGTATTATCAAGTTCAGGGACAGTTGGAGGTGACCGATAGGGAGATTTGTATTTTTGGGGTGTGGACTGGATCGGATTATCCAGTTAAAGTCGTTCACATTAAAAGAGACAAGGATTTTTGGGAAGAGAAAATGGTAGAAAAGCTCTCGTTTTTTTATCATGAATGCTTGCTTCCAGAACTAATAGATCCTCGCTACACGCGAAACATGCCCATTCGCGATCCTCCAGTTATTTTGGAAGCCCAACAGAGAAAAGAGGCGGCCAAATTAAAAAAAATATTAACAAAGAAAGAAAGTAAAGTCTAATTTCCATTCGTTTCAGAGTACCCATTACGAGCGTCACATCATGACCTTAAGAGCATTGGGTAGTATGAATTCTAGTATTTTATAAATTTCTGCCTTATTACTTATTTGATTTTGATGCGGTTTTCACAGATGTGTTCAGAAAAAAATAAAGAATGGTGGTGACCTAATAAACAAACAATAAAAAAATATATGATTATTAAATTTTGTTATTTAACGGAAAATTGTTTTTTAAAGTAGTCACCACCATAAAATTGAGTATTTTATAAATTATAGACCAGCAGAAATTATAAATTGTGCATTCATTATTCATTTATTTTTTAAAATAGAGAATCCCTTGTAAGGTGGCTCCATGGCGGAAATGAGTACTACTCAGTACAGTTTGGCAACAATGCAGCTTGAAGGATCGTAGTAGACGAAGGACGCGAACTGTGTTATTTGTTTTGTGAATCATAATTTGTTAAATTGCGTTTTGTTCGTTCTTCTGATTTTTGTGGTGGATTTTTTTTATAGAGACGCAACAGAAGGTAAGGAAGAGTAGTAAGGAAAAACACTTGCGATGTTATTATTTAACGTGTTTACTTCCAGAATTAGTTAATCCTCGCTTTACCCATAAGGAATCCACAAAGAATTATTTAAAAGGATCATGTATGATTATCAATAAAGATTAATTAATTACACCGGTGGACACGATTTGCTTTTGTAGAAACCAGAGCGATATTTCGAATTTTGAGGAAAATTACCTATTTTCTCAGAATGTTATTGTAAATTACTACTACACAAATATTTATTATACATCTGTCACTTTTATTCAAGAATTATAATTAATAATAATAGACTAAAAAAAAATGTAGGTACTGCACAATGTTCATTAAAATTGAAAAACAAGTTTAAAAACTAATATTTTTTATTTTATAATAGCATCAGAGTTTCGAATGCGTCAGGGCTTTTGTAACTTCCCGAAAATAAAGAAGTTCTCATAAAAAAATCTGCTTATCGAGAATAAAGTGCCGGCACGCGACTTTGATGAAACAGAGCCGGGCTGTTTTTTGCGATTTTCAAGGTTGTTATTCATCCTATGTTGAAGTGAGATAAAATCTTGTACGTTCGTCGTGAGATGCTGGAACCTCGTGCAGAGTAGTGGAACTAAAGTGTCTCGGTGTGATTTGCTTTGTGATATTACAGTGTCCTGTTGCTTTTAGACACCAAGAAAATACCCAGGTTAACCAAAGATTATTTTCTGTGTTATTCTGTACGTTCAAACTGAATATTGGCCTGGGTGACCATATCTCTTTCCCATCCAATCTGTTTGTCCCCGTAATAAAACTAAGTAATAGATACCTCATTTATTTTAAACGTTGTTGCGCGAATCATTTTTCGCTTGGTGCGTAGTATTTATTGAATAAAGAAATTATGATATATATAAAATAACAATATTTATGGTGGAGTAAAGAAATTTATTATAAAAATTTACGAGTAATATTCTGAGAATATAATTTCGACAAAAATCAAAAATGTAGATTCCGTGTTGTCGTTTGTTATTGATAAGTGACAATACAATACTGTGGTATTGTCACTGTGGGGCGCACACTTCATTACCCTTGATAATACGTGATTTATAAAATACATTGCCTCCATAAAATTACTTTCCTACATACAGTGTGATGATAGAGTTTGAAACAATTAATTATTAATTAATTGTGTTATGTAATGTTTTTAACACGTTCGCTACCGCCATTTAAAAAAAAAACTTTCTTGACAGACCACTTCGCTTTCTTTGGAAAAGTAGCAAATAAACAAGGCATTATTCAAACTTATTTGGAGATTATTTTGTCAAAATTTTTTAATTTTTGTTTATAGTGCTATGGCTCGTATGTGAGACGACAATGGTCTATAGTAATAATTTTAACCAATAGACCACGTGTCCTATTATGTGAAACATAAACCTGGATTCTAAGAAAAATTAAAAAGGAAAATTAATTGATTCCAATACAAAATAAAGTTTATTCTGTACACATTTGCAACAAAAAAAAATAATTAAATGCTATAAAATAAAAATGGTTGTTGATTTTTATACTATAACACCATCAATTTTTCTTCCCTAAATGGTGATTTAAAAAATTGCCTAAAAAAAGCCTCGATCTCTTCTTAAAATTATTTCAGGTGCTATGCAATTTTCAAAAAAAGAATTTCATTTCGATAAATTTTTTCAATGACTATTTCACTCATATATATTTTAACCAATCATATGTGATCATTCAACAATGGAATCAAAATTTAAATTGAAAAAATCAACTTGTCAAAATTTTATCTATTACACAACGTACCTCATTTTTCAGCCAAAAAATAACAATTGCTGTAGTCACTGTGGCAGCATACTGCATGTCAAATACCTCAATTACCTTTCACCTTCCACCACATTATCAATAATTTGTTCGTTTTCGTGAAATAGTCTGGCGAATATAATTCGAGTTGAGATTCAACTGCGTTTCGTGATTTTTATGTCAATGTCATTCGCAAAATTGCTAGGAAAACTCTCGCAACAATCGGTAAATTTTTCCGACGAAATCTCAACTCTTATTATATTATAACTGAATAAATCATTGTGATCATTGTAAACAACGAAAGAACAAAAAATTTTTCGACAAATTGCTAATTGTCCTTGAATCTGAAAATTGAATGAAATGAAAACAACCTGCTGTGTTTGTGTTCGCCCAATTTTATCATTTTATGGTGGGTTTTGCCGAGAGGATCTTTCTTACTTGACCTGATGATTTTTCATAACCAAACCGTATATTCCAATAATCAAAACTAAACTCGTGAAGTTCAAGAATCGGCTCGGCCACAAACAACAGATGCATCCAATAGTTATTTACGTGTAGAGGGCCGAAAGAAAGAGTTTACGCAAGAGGACAATTTTGAGGCCCGAGGAAGGAGGGCCTTTAAGTCGTCCGAGGGCGTAAACGGTCTTTCGAGCAGAGATACGTACAACGTTTTACGCACAATTAATAGTTATAATTATCATAAATAAATGTGCATTTCTTTTGTGATAATTTTGCGGGCTTTTTCTTTACGGGTGTAATGTTCCATTTTCAATCATGGTAACCAAGATGTAAACGAGTATAAAAGATGCAGTTGTGGTTAAAAAAGATTACGGCGTCGGTACACAAACTAATATAAACCTTGTTGAGCGTATCCTTTGTCGGTTAGTTTTATATTTTTTTGTAATTTTATAACAAGCAAAACCAGTCAAGACCAAAAATATTCTTCTCTAAACAACTTACTAGAAAAAATCACCTCATGGGCACCCCATCCAGGGACACATTGTATTTAAATGTATATTAAAATTAAAAACCCAGTAAGAGGCCGCAAATTGTAGTACACAAATAATTTTTAGTCCGGCTCTGACTAGCAGTCGGCAATCTCGCTTTGTATTGCAGGTGTGCATGTCGGAAAGAAGGTTTTTTTATGAGAACTTCTTTATTTTCTTTATTTTCGGGAAGTTACAATATTAGTAGAAAATTAAACGTATATTATTATAATTATTGCAACTTTGGTAACAACTAAAGCAGTATATTATTTACGGCTGGATTACAAGTCGCATATCTCGTAAGATGCTGCAGGCTTATTTCGAAGTTCAAAAAAACCCGCACCCTCTTTTCTGGAAAGTACGAACGGTAGGTACCGAAACTTGCCAGGGATAAAGTTCGAAGCTCCTACAAAACAGTGAAAGTGAACGTGACGAGGTGATGAGTACTAACAGTGTTGCCATATCATTTTCTGCGTGTGATAGCTTACACACATACGTTCCCATTACTCCCTTCTTCTTTCCCGTGCGCAGAAAGTAGTGTCACAGTCAAGAACGTGTCTAACGGAAGATTGTCAGTGCGGGAGGCGCGAGGTGTACTGGTGGAAACCAGCGAAAAGTCACGTGGTCCATAGGACTCTTAAGTTAGGAATTACTTATTTGTGTGTTTTTTTTTTATAATTAAATTTTATTTATTGAATCCAATGTGTCCTTTTAAAGACAATAATTTTATTATTATAGGTCATTAAGCAAAAACCACCTCTCTATGTCTATGTTAAATGTTCACCTAGTTTTGTGTTCGACGCTCCAGTCTCGTTTGTTTACGAAACTGGACTTTTATGGCCCATAAATTTAAACTTGATACCTATGCTTCGTTTCAAAGCCGCGAGCTGGCGCATCCTTCCACAGGACAATTTCTGACATATTACCGCCAATATAGAAGGTGCACGGGCGCAAATTTTCACGCCAAATATTTTTTGTTGTGTTTTTAAGTTATCAATTAACGGATCAAGTTCTTTTTTTGTAAAATGATACGATTTCATCGCATCGTGTTTGTTTTTCCTGGTTGAGGGGAATTTTGGAGCCTCATATACGATTGTGGCACTTGTCTTCATTGTGTTAACAACATACACAATATTATATCTGAAAAGACATCATCTCTAACGAGTCTTAATTTAGTATTAACCCTACCCTATTTATGCATTCCTTTTGTTGATACGGTTTCACTTAAAGTCATTGTTTTTGCCCAACCTATAAAGTTTGATGTTTGATTTAATTTACTGGTTTTGCCCTAGTGTTTGAGATGTGGCACTAGAAGAAGGCGTGTGACACACTGAATTTCAGGTTATCGTTTACCTATACAAGCGATGGGCCGTCTGGCTGCAGTCCTCTTCCACCTTTTTTTCCCTTTCTATTTTCTCAGCTGCAAAGGATATCCTGTAAGAGGTTCCCACTTTCACTTTATCTTGTTGGCCTTGCAGAGATATACCTTTTCTTGTTTTCCAGCTATCGTTTCTTCTTCTTTGCGCTATTCTTCGTAAATTCTTCAGTATTTTTGTAGTTTTCTTAGGTTATGTTTCTCGAGAGTAAACAACATGGACGTAGCTACTTTACCTATGGTGCCTATCGGAGTCAACCTTCCGGTACTACTAGCGCGTTATTTGAATTTACTACTTTTTCAGCATAGTTTTCAGACTACCACCCCTCTTATTTGTTCTAGAACATTCCTATAGAGCCTTTTAGCGGAAACGAGAATTTTCTCGGATCACTTACGTTGCAGATTCGGACATGTAAGGTCCTTTTGGTTAGGGAGTGGTTTTCGCTTATGGAAGGGAATTTAGGTTTTCCACTCCCTGTTTGGGCAATTTGTTTCGGCAATTTGTAGCGTTTCGGAGAGTGAGTTTTTCCCGTATCGAAGGGAATTTAGGTTTTCCATTCCCTGTTTGGGCAATCTGTAGTGTTTCGGAGAGTGAGGTTTTCCCTTATCGAAGGGAACTTAGGTTTCGTTAGAAACTCATCCAGGGTTCTGCTAGGAACACTGCTAGGGTTCAGCTACCTCTGGGTTCAGTTGGAACGGCTTTCGATCTTTTCTGTCGCTATCTGCAGTTCCTGAAGGAGGGTACGACATCCGACCCCTCCGTCCCTGTCACGAGTTCATGAAGGAAGTTGCGGGACAAGACAGATAAGTCGTCCGTTTCTCTCTCATTTTGGTTAAGGGCGTGGCCCTTCTAGTTTTTCTTACTGTTAGTCATTGCAATAGTTGATTCAGTCATTGTGGATTACCCAATTGTTTTGTGCCCTTCTGGCTTTGCGTAATCTACCTTTTGATAGTTATTCGGTAGTAATTTAGTATTTGTTTAGTTTGGTCATCATAAATTTTCTTTGTAATTGTTTTCTTTTCCGGCCCTTCTGGCCTAGCGTATTTCATTTAGAATTAATTTAGTCTAAGTCAATTATTATTGTTTTGCGGGTTCGCCGATAAAGGTTTTTCCGGGTTCCGTCGTTTGCCGGAGAACGCATACTCTGTGTCGCTTATCAGAACTTCTTGCGCCCATCAGCTGATCGGACGAGATTGGGGCGTGAATTTAAAAACGCAGAGGGTGGCGAGGTGACGGGATCGATTCGGACTTGGAGAACGATTGTTATCGGACGCATCCGTTTTTCTTTGTTTCCCTGTAATAAATTCTATTTTTTTTTTAATATCTGTGTGTTATTGGTTTAACTGGAAACTTATACGAGGAAAAAAAAATTAATTAGTTGATTTTGCGGTTATCAACATCGTGAGGGACCCCCTCCTTCTCCGCTTGAGCTAGACCGGCACAAAACCGCGTAACAAAAAGTTTTTAGATGCGGTGATTTTCTCTGATATGTGCTTCACCTAAAACATGCGATACAATAATTCTGATTGTGCCTTTGTTATCGTAGATATCGCAAAACTTCTGCATCAAAAGTTACATAAATAATCATATTTTTAAATGACGTAAGTCGCACCCCAAAAAAATCAGCCATGTGCTTTATAGGCTGGCGGAAGTTAACATTATAATTCCCATACCGCGTTTGAGTAGAGATGAGTCTTAAATGAACTACTGTAATCTTTGACACTAACTTTTCAAAATTATTTGGCAACGTCAAAAGAATGAATCAATTTGATTTCATGTGGTTCGTTCAATAATCTTTTTCAAGGATTTGCATGTCATATTAATTTAATGCGCATGAGCGTACAATATGTCAACAATTATGGTAGTCAAACAAACGGGTTGAAGGATTGATTGGTCAAGTTTAGACCTCTGTAGCTTCTAAACTATGATAGCCTGAACAATTTTAATTGCAGATTTTGTTCAACATCAAATAAAAAAATGAATAAAAATATGTAATATTAAATTAGTATATTATGATACGAGTTTTATAAGAAGCATTTTGTCGCACGCACGGGTTTAGGGCACGACGAGCGTAGCGAAGAGTGCCCTAAATGAGTAAGTGCGACAAAATGCCTTATAAACGAGTTATCATACAGTATTTTTTCTACTTTGCCACTTTTTATACAAAATAATCAAATTTTACAATATAGGGAATTCCGCGGTGGTTGGCTACCTTTGGTGCATTAATAACGGCGGCTATGAAAAAGAATTAATTTGAAACGTCAATACTCGTATGTGACTCGTATTTTTGTTTATCCTTTCACATGTATCAAAAACGTGGTAGTGAATTTTAACCCATCCCGAACGACCTCCAAAAACGTCGGACTCAGCTGTAACTAAAACCCTTAACCTCACAATAACCTCCGTAACAAATGCCCCCATACCACAAACAACTCGCACAGGCTCATTCTTTTTCTCTGTGATCCACGGTGTGGACATTGACAAGGACGAACACGATTTCCTGGCCCTGGAAACTCTCAATCTCCCCATCCACAAAACGTCTAGACTCAAATTCCGCCGCACAAACAAGTGGAACCCCCTTATCCGCGTGATCACCGGAGACACCCTCAAGCATTTTCTGACTTCTTCAAGCGCCATCAGTGCTTTTGTTTGAATGGCGCAAACCGCTAAAATCCCAATTCACAATTTATTGACAGCCGTTGAAATCGACTTGGACTTGACACAGCGAAGTAAGGTTAGGACCATGCGGGATCATGTTAGGATTGCCAAGATTCCAATATTAAAAAAATAAATTATACTGTTTTTAGTGTAATTATTATAACACGGTTTTTGTCTATTATGACACTCAAAACCGTATCGTAATAGTCTCAGTACGAACGCAAAGTAGAAAAAAATAATAATTAAACATTAAACATTAAACGCACATCTAAAATAGAGGCAAATGCTGTACGTATCCTCTTTAAAAATCACATTTCCATAGCTGCCAATGAAAAGAACACTTTCTAGTTTGTATTACTGATATTAGAACACTCTGCATATTACTTTCATAAATTTTAAATTCTAAAAATATGCTGCAGGTAGCCTCTTTAAAAAGCACATTTCGATATCCGCTAATGCAAACAAAAGGTTCACCTGTTAATGTGAATTGGGATTACAATTCTATTCTTAGCACTTGTTTGTTGTTTGGAGGTGGCTTCACGTGCATTTGGAAAAGCGATTTTGTTGGGGCATTCGGTCTGGGGGTGGCCAAGCTGGTAACACTTGGCGCATTGGAGTGGAACGAGGACTGGCGGTTTGAATGGCTCGCACTGGAGGGGCAATTGTTTGTGCGGCGGGATTTGATTCTCTACATTTTGTGGATGGGCATGGGGAGATTGAGATTTTCCAGGCCCAGAAGGATATCGCGTTCCTCCGTGTCAAGGTCGCCTCCGCGGATTACAAAGGAAAAGAACGGATCTCTGCGAGTATTGCTGGTGGTTTGAGGTCGTTTGTAATGGAGGTTATTCTGAGGTTCCAGCCATGGCTGACAGACGTTTTTGGAGCTTTTAAGGGATGGGCAAAATACGCTAGTAAAGTGTTTTCGGAGATTGTAGGGATCTTCTTCTCCTTCCACCAATTTTAAAATGGGCGTATGTTTTTTCATTTACCTCACGTGACTTCGACGGTAGCAAATTTCCCATCGTATTTTTGTCTAAGTCCGTATTTCAATCAAAGAGTATGTATAATATACCCACTCCCTGATTTTAAGTATTGACGTTTCAAATTAATTCTTTATCATAGACGCCGTTATTAATGCACCTCGCAAACGGGGCAGTTCCCTAGATTGTGAAATTTGATTATTTTGTATAAAAAGTGGCAAAGTAGAAAAAATACTGTATGATACCTCGTTTATAAAGCATTTTGTCGCACACATTTATTGTTTATAGTATTATACAGTTATCTTTTTCATCGAACGGTTACCCTTTTTACCTTACCTTTATTGATTATATCAAACGTTAATCTTACGTTTAGATTTTATATTGAACATAGAGCATCTGCGGCACGTGACCAAAAAGGCGTTGCCTGGAGGAAAAACAAACGCGTAACATAACCTTAATTACCATAAATTAATTAATGTGTATTCACGCGGAGTGTAGAGTGCGGTCTTTCGTTTGCCAGTGTGGATTGAATAAAATATGCCTAATCTTGGATATACAGGGTGTTTAAAAACTGCCGCACTAACGCAATCGTACGTTATTTAGGACCATTTGGTAAGTCAGAGAAAAATATAAAAAAAAATCTTGGTGTTCATTTCTTCTGTGTATGTGGGTTTCTTTTAGAGATCTTCGAATGTTGATTGCAGCTATTTATTATCAGTAAATTACACCCAAAATGCTGCTAAAGTATGCGAAACAAAATGCAGATCAATAATTATTTGACGCAATGCCTTTGGTCTTTAACATAAATGTATTTAAACGCATCTTAAATTATCGAAATTTATGCAAAAATCAATTCGGCAACATTTTAATATAACAATGGATATTTTTATGCAACAATGGGATTGTATGCATAGTAACTAATTTTTCAGATTTATTTAAAAAAAGTCACACTGACATTGGGGGGTGGATGACGTGCCTCTAACACTTCTATTAAGGAATATGTGAATTCAACTGGATGAAGCACCAATTCATCAACATCCGGTCCTGTGATGGCCTGGCCATGCTTAGCGTCGAATTGGTCGAGATGGCCCAACGCGTTAGCTCCCCGTTCGCTCGACCTTAATCGTTTAGATTTTTTTCTTTGCGGTCATTTTAAATCGTTGGTTTACGTAACACCACCTGAGAGTCGCGAAGACCTTCTCGCAAGAATTTTTGGACCCACTGAAACTCTAACCAAACAAATACTCGAACGAGTACAGGCCAATATTGTGAGACGGGCAAACGCTAGTCTTACGGGCAATGGTCGACAATTTGAACATTTGCTGTGAATTGTATTTTAACGTTCTGTTAAATAATAAATTGTTCCTTCAATTATTGTTATAAAAAATTCCAGTACCTGAGAAAAACATTGCCTTGGTTACTTAACATGCCAGTACTTTAATTGTCCATTGCAATTTCCTCAATTGCCAGATTTACTATAAAAGAAACCTAACCTGCCACATGCAAATCTAACACAAAATTTTTTTTAAATATTTTTCTATTGCGTACTCTTCGCTTCTGATCACTGTACCATTAGTTTGGTGCGGCAATTTTTAAACACCCTGTAGTATGTACCTTAGACAGTATTAGTGCCGCACGTTACGTGCAAAAAGTGGCCGTGATAGACGGAGTCACGGAGGGGATCCACTCTGCATTTTCGAAGAGTTCAGCCGCAAGCGTTACACCCAAATATTGTCAATTATTAGGTGTACAAGAAAAGTACGTACACCACAGACGATTTCAAAGATTATAAGAGCATAGAGGCATACAAACAAGTGGAACTGGGATGAGTGACGAAAATAGCTGCTAAGAAATTCAGAGACAAGTGCTTAGTAATCAGAAAGGTAAGTTTATTATGAGAACACGAGCAGAATAATATTAATAATAATGTTGTGATTACATAGGTTATGCATTCACGATGACTAAGGGAGAAATTACTCAATCCATGGATTATAACGGAAATGGTTGGAACAGTTATATCTCCTTTCACTTCTTGCTTTTGGGAATTTGGTGAATTTGTAACCCATAGCCACAGATTGGGATTATTTTTGTCCTCCAACTTTGCAGGCTTCCCAAATAGAATGATGACTATTATTCATCGGTGTAACAATATTATTTATGGCGTAAAACAGTACATATGTCAATTAATATTTACCTGAAATAAAATGCTTCAAACATAATTATCCTACCATATTTGAGCTTACATTGACTCCAACGACGTCAGAAAATATAGACCCGGTACGCTGGGAGCTTCTAGGCGAATGTTTTGAACTGACTCTAAACCAACAACTAAAATGACCCAATCAGCGCAGAGGGATTTTAAGGTCGAAATTCCAACTTCTCGTGGTTTCCCTTTTCCCCTCAGTTGGATGTTGTCTTCAAACAATCGGAATTAAGCGGATCTTGAAAGTTTATGGCCAAAGATTCACTCAAATCTTCTTTTTTTATACACTGTACCCAAGTTTGTCGTCTTTCAGCTGCTAATGGATTTATTCTTTTGTCGTTATCAAAATGCCAAGGTATTCGAAAAAAGTTCACATTATCCCTGGTCGCCTTCTATCCACAACCTACTACCATGCAAAAACTGCGCATTTTCACACAAAATCATCACACTAAGGTTAGAACAACAAACGTCAGCTGACTTGTCAAACGCCGCCATCGCGTATGCTTGGTTTGTTTATCCTCCAGACTGAGGTCACGCGAAGATGCCCCATTCGCGACTTTTATCAATCATTTAATAAAAAATACCATACAAACTACATACCGTACGATCATTTAAATTATAAATTAAAGTAGGCTGTGAAATTTAAATTAGGTTGGCAATACTAACTTTTAACAATTTCATTTAAAATTCGAATGTCAAAAAAACGGCAACAGAATGGTGAATGGAGTTAACAGCTAAATTGAAGATGCGGCAGAATACTTTGAACATTTGCTGTAATTCTCAATTATTCTACATCACTTGTTAGTCTTTTAGTTTGATGAGAAACATAAACGTCACAATGTTTACGATAGTCTCAAATTTTACTGTTAGTCTAAGCTGTCAGTCAATTTGCAGGCTGGGCCATTGCATAATAAAAAAGCCGCCTACTCTAATTTATAATTTAAATGATCGCACGGTATTATATCGAAAAAACGTATCGTGCAGGAATATTAAGTAACGAACATTTAATAAAAAACACGCCACCAACGCTGTTGGAAAATGTTGATTTACAAACACGAGTCAACTAGGACCAATCATTTTTGTCCAAACTTTGATGCAATTCGATTAATTGTGGAAAAATCCATGTTTCTGGACTACTAACATTTGCCTGGGCAAACATATTTTGACAGAATGCTTATTGTTTGTTGTTTTGAATTGTGGACACAAAGTACTAGTAAGATCCGCTTTTGGGTGATGACCCGTTTATTTAACACACCATAATTACACTATGTACATTTCATAAAAAAAGGACATTGTTAGGAGCAAGCTCCGTCTTTGTGAAGATTTAGATTTTGAATGAGTGGTGTGGCTGGAGCCACCCCAAAAGAAAAGGTAAGGTGGGGGTGCGTAGTACCCCCTACCCTAAGTGCCTCAAGGGCGGAAAAGATCGTTCACTTATTAAAAATGCTATTTGGAGGTATAATGGAATATAGGGCCTTGAAATTGAAAAAAAATATATACATTTTGTGAAACTACACCCTGTATAGAAATATCCATTTAGATGACGTTCAATTAGTGTGTATTAAAGTTTGGGTCTATAAAATATTATTGATACAAAAGTATTGAGTTATCTCTGTTAGAAAGGTCTCTAAGCACTAATTTTGATCTAAAATTCTCCATAACTCAAGAACCATTCGTAATAAATCTATAGTACCTGATATTATTTTGCTCAACATTAATTGCTCTTTCAGTTCAGTTCACAATATACAGGAAATTCCACTTAAAAAAACATAACTTTGGTATAATACTAATATTAAAACACTCAGTATATGATTGCCAATAATTTTAAATTGTGAAGGTATCGTGTGGTTATCGTCTACCGGAAACCCTGTTTCGATATCTTTCAAAATAAAGGCGTAAATGGTGGTCCACACACCTCTGAGACATTCGTAAGAGCTCCAAGAAGTACAAAAAAATTTATACAAAAATGAAGGGTTTGTAGTTTTTTGTTTCTTAATCTCTTTTTGGTTGAGTAACATAACCCGGACAATAATTAATTATTGGAAAAAAATCTATCACACGTTTAAATTCTCGCGGCGAGATCCTCTTCTCTCATTGGTCCGTCTGACTAATGTCGTTGATTTTCTCCTGTCTGCACGGTTTAAATGTGGCGTTAAAAAAGGTGTGAAATTGCGTATGTTTTGCGAAGTGTAGTTCAAATTGTGTTTTCATTCTGTTGTCAAGTGTTGCTGGTGTCTTTGGGACCAGAATTCCAGTGTTTAGATGTAATTTTCCAGCCGGTTTCGTGTTGTGGTGCCCACTAAAAGGTAGGATAATTTAACTTTTTCCGGGAGATTGTTATAACTGGAGATACGAAGGGTTGAAATTGGGTTGTTAAGGGTCATTTGAGAGGTTTCAGTCGTTTACAAGGGATGATTTGGGATAAAGTGGTAATTAAACGGCTGCTGTAAAAACTAGGTTATTTCGCATAATGCCATGCATGGCTACTTGATCATTATTTTGTTCCAATTCCCAGTGCACCGAGTTTGAATGCGTTGCCTCAACTAATAGAATGGTCTCGACTACGAAAATTACGTCAATTAGTGCCCCAATGGTGTTGTTAAATAACTGTGGTAATTTTGAGACTAAAGTTTACGTGTTTGGATGTGTTTCAGTAGAATTTGTTGTTGCTATAATACTCCGCCAGAGATAGGTTAGCTTGGTATTGCTTTTTTTTGTGACACCATCCACTGGTCCACGAAAACCGCAATTGATAATAAAAATGGAGCTACAATAATAGAGCTTATAATTACGAAAAGGGTAGTTTCAATATTGGATCCTGGGATTTTTCTTTGCTGCAGACCCTCCTGGAAGGTAGGTTAATTTTTGTCTGGGGAATTGCTACAATTGGGGGGACTGGGGACGTAGAGGGTATAATTCCTTGGTTATAAAATTTAATTCTTTTCAATGTTCTAGGGGCAAAAAACGCGTATTTTGGAAACTTTTTAAATTTTTCACCCCATTTTAACTTATGTTTTGGGCAAATTTCAAACTTGAAATTTTTACCCGACATATATATGTACACTATTTGTTCCTAAATTCAAAAATATCTCCAAAATAAAATGAATTTTTATCGATAATATGTATAATAAGTTGGCAGAATGTCAGTTGTAAATGTAAAAGATTGTTTGATCCAAATTTAATGTATTCCAACGGCTTCTACGTAATCACGGATTTATTAATTTTGATGTAATAGTTACTTACATAAAAGTCAGGAAAATCTTACATTACTGAAGAAGAAGTTCCACAATTCATGTTAATATTTCTAATTAATAGTTTTCAATAAATTGTTTTTTTTTAAGTATCTTTGTTATTTTACGTTTTGTAAAGTCTTTACAGTACTAGTCCAGAAAATTCAATTTTCCTGCGCGTAAATAAGCAGGAAAATGTTGTTTCCAAAACGATTTCCGGAAAATTGTATTGTTCCCATCTAAAATTTTTAATCTTGATGTCTATTTTAAAATTTGTAAAAACAAATAAAATTCGTATGCTTCAATTTTACGTTGATATTAAATTTATCAATTTATTATACAGTATGTCCTCGGATTGAGTTTACAAGAGGTTTTTTTTTTTATTTTTGACTTTATGCCAAAATCTCAAAGGAATAAGATTTTTTGCTTGTCCTGAAACCAGCAAATCTGTAATTAAAACTTCATTATTCTGACTTAGTGGAAAGAAAAGTTCATTTTTCTCTCAATTTTGGACTTATAAATTTTTTTCTCTGCTCTTTAAATCCCATCACATTGGCGATTTTATTTTTTTGACAACGATGTCACGTTGACAAATGAGTTTACGCAAGTTAAATACATAATAAAAATGTTTGTGATAAAATTAATTTTAATAAATGGCAACTCAAAGAAACACCTTTAACACAAAAAAACTAATTTTTAACAAGAACAATCATTATTCAATTAACCCATTTCTTCGATGGACAATGATGCCACCGCGTCCCCTATTCGATTTTTTAATTCTTCAGCATTATTAGGTAGGTTGTCACTATACACAATTTGTTTTAAACGTCCAAAAAATATAAATCCAAAATTGTTCAATCGGAACTTCTGGCAGGCCACAATACTGGACCATTTCTTCCAATCCACTGATCTCCAAATTTAACGTTTAAACAGTCAGTAACAATACGAGAATAATGTGCAGGACAACCGTCCTGCTGAAAAAACATTGTACGCCGGTAATTAATTTCTAAAGCATCAAGTTCATCGTTAAGAAATTTTTCTAACATGTCTAAATATGTGCGCTGATTAACGTTTTCAATAACAAAACGATAACTTTGCTCACCCGTACCATAACATTGAATCAAATAAGAAAACTTTAAGATTAAAATTAATCATTACCAAGTCCAAAATCAAGAGAAAAATATACGTTTCTTTCAACTCGGTCAGAATAATGAAGTTTTAATTACAGATTTGCAGATTTGGTTTTAGGAAAACCAAAAAATCTTTTTCCTTTGAGGTTTTGGCGTAAAGTCAAAAATAAAAAAAATATTTTCCTCTTGTAAACTCAATCCGGGGACATACTGTATATAGATAATTCAAGGGTAGTTGTTTATTCTTCAAGCTTATTACAAGTACAAGAAATAGAATGTCTGTAATGTTTGTCAGATTTTGTAAGAGCGAACTTCAAGAGCATCTTTTCATTCGCTAGGCTCAAACTCCACCAAACATTCTACGTACCGATCAATTTTGGAATGAGTGTCATAATATTCATGTTTTTTTCAAAGTTTTAATTTTGTTACCAAAGAAAATTTTGTGATTCTTACTTTGATAAATTCACCACAAATAAAACAGAATAAATCAACATCATTATTACATTGTTGTGACGCCATTTTTTTCATTCAGTGACACTCAAACGGTTTTTATAGCTGTGATAGAAAGTAAAGACTCATTACTGTGCACTACGCAAATAATATGCAACTTGGCGTCATTTTGTTTCAATGTGCTGCTACTTGTTGCTAATAAAATCAATTAAAGTCTTGAATACTTACTTATCGACGTACAACTGACAAAAGCAAACTTTATAAGTCGAAAATGGATACTTTGGTTTTATTTTATGCATATAATCAGAATTTATGCATTAAAACAGAAACCCAAAGAAAAAATATGTTTTTGTCGACCTGTGTTATAAGCTGCGTCATACAGTTTCCAAGATTTCACTGGTAGCATGTTGAGAATCACAGCAGAAGCAGCATCAAGAATTTCTTTTCTTGTTCTTTTTCGCGTTCGTTATCCACTGCGGATAATAATTTCACGAAAATGTCAGTTTGTTGTTAAGGTATGAATAATTTAAAGACTACTAATGTTTTACGTGCGCATTTACCAAAAAGTATTTTGAAAAAATGATCTTGAATTGTCAGGTTCTTATGGTTTCGCTTGTGTAAAAAATAGTATACCGGGTGTCCCAGAGGTGTGTGGCCCATCAATTACGACCTTATTTTAAAAGATATCAAAACGGGGTTTTTGGGGAACGATAGCCACACGATACCTTCACAATTTAAAATTATTAGAAATCATATACAGAGTGTCCTAGTATTAGTAATATACCAAAGTTATGTTTTTTTAAATGGAATGCCCTGTATATTAGTTGGTGAATTAAAAGAGCAGTTAATGCTGAGCAAAATGATATCAGGGATTACAGGCTTATTATGGATGGTTCTTGAGTTATGAAGAATTTTAGGTCAAAATGAGTGCTTTTTTAAAAAATTGCGGAGGCCATTCCAACAGAGATAACTGAATACTTTTCTGTCAATTATTTTTTATAGACCCAAACTTCAATACACACTGATTGAGAGTCATCTAAATTGATATTTCTATACAGGGTGTACGATTTCGCAAAATGTATAATAACTTTTTTTTTTCAAATGGAACACCCTATATTCCATTATACCACCAAATAGCATTTTTAATAAGCTTTCTGTCAATATATAGTTGTAATGTTAGTACTTTAGATAATTTTTACAAAAAACGTAGAAAACTTTCCCAAATTGATGAAATCAATTATTAAGATCAGATCGCCTTGGACTTGTTGCCATGGAGATATCATTTTAGACTGGTTACCATGGAGCCGTTTGTTCTTGTTGACAGTAAGTTATCCTCTAACAAATAGTTTCACTTTTGTGATTTTTTTACAAAATGAATTTTACGAAAGAAGTAATAATGAATAATTATGGTACAATGCGTTAGGAGAAGCCGAAAGAAATTCCTTTTTTCCACAAAAATTTAAAACGTTTTGAAAACACTGGAAACGTGGCCTACAACAAAAAACAAATAATTAGTAGAAGAGTAGGTGAAAACACTGAGCTAGAAGTTTTACTAATCTTAGAAGAAAATCTTCACTCCAGTACAAAAGAAATTGCTGCCCAATCTGATACATATTTCGAAATCTTTAGTAAACCGTGTGATCAAAAAATATTGGTTTCATCCATACCACATTGAACTCCATCAAATTTTTTTTGATTTTTTTTTTTTTTTCAAAAAGAGTGGAATTCTACAAAATAATGGACAAACTTCTAGAAAGGAATAGAAATATTGTAAACAGAATTTTGTTCACTGATGAGGCGACCTTTAAGAGCAGTGGGTATGTCAAGAGGCATAACATGCACTATTATGCCACTGAAAATCCCCACTGGATGCGGACGACTGATTATTAGAATCAGTGGTCCTTAATGTGGTTGCAACAGGATGGAGCTCCTGTACATTTCTATAGAAATCTAAGAAGATATTTAAATGACTGGTTGACGAGACGTTGGATTGGTAAGGGCGGATTGGTAAGATTTAACTCCTCTAGATTTTTTTGTCCATGGCAACAAGTCCAAGGCGATCTGATCTTAATACGCGATTTTAGCAATTTCGGGAAACTTTCTAGGTTTTTTGTAAAAATTACCTAAAGTACTAACATTTGCCGAGGCAAAGTATATATTGACAGAAAGCGTATTAAAAATGCTATTTGGTGGTATAATGGAATATAGGGTGTTCCAATTAGATGACTTTCAATCGGTATGTATTAAAGTTTGGATCTATAAAAAATTATTGACAGAAAAGTATTTTGTTATCTCTGTTGGAATGGTCTCTGCAATTTTTTAAAAAAGCACTAATTTTGACCTAAGATTCTTCATAACTCAAGAACCATCCATAATAAACCTGTAGTACCTCATATCATTTTGCTCAGCATTAACTGCTCTTTCAATTTACCAACTAATATACAGGGCATTCCATTTAAAAAAACATAACTTTGGTATATTACTAATACTAGGACACTCTGTATATAATTTCTAATAATTTTAAATTGTGAAGGTATCGTGTGGCTATCGTTCCCCAAAAACCCCGTTTTGATATCTTTCAAAATAAGGGCGTAAATGATGGTCCACACACCTCTGGGACACCCGGTATATACCTCGGGAGGGCAGGATGTTATTTTTCGATCGGTGCTGTGCAGCCCTCGGGCTTCGCACTCTGGCTGCAAATTGCACCTCATGAAAAATTATGCATTTCTCTCCCTCTATGTATAATGTACTATTAAAATATGTATGTGGCATAAAAATTCTCTTAGAAGTGGGTATCCTGACAATTTTAAATGAAAACGTTCATAATAATTACTCATACCCTTCTGGGACGAATGCAGTGGTTAGTGATACTGCTTTTTCATCATCAGCTTTTCAGATATTCAACTGAAATTAATACCTTCTCGGGGAAAACCGAAATTACCCTACAATTTTTACTGTTAATTTCAGGGCGTAAGTATCTTCGTTTAGAGACTGAACGTCCGATAAAGTCGGACATGGAGGTAGGTAAATTACGTATTCTGGTCTAGATAAATATACCTGTTCTGCATATATTTTCTGTTGTTGTTTTCTAGTTCGGTAACTTTCGAGAGACTCGACGCTCTTCCTGTGTGTTTATTTTCCTCGACTTGTTAAATAAACAAAAAAATAAATTGTTTTCTTTTTTTTGTGTGCATAAAAGAGAGAAATAAATAGTCAAGTTTATAGAGAAAATAAAGTATGAACATAACACATCATTTTCGAATTTAGCGAACTGTGTTCTGGAAACTTCTCAACATTTCGCCCTTCAGGAGAGATGAGCACAGCAGCTCAGTACGTGAACCGTACTAGAGTTGAAACTCAGTATAAAACGTACGAAAACGTATTGAGTTTTACCTTTGGTACGGTCAAATATTGAGTTATTGTGTTCATCTCTCCTGAAGATGCCCCTTATAAAAGCGGCCGAAACTTGGATAGTCCAAACCCGGACTAAGTATTTTCTCTATTAAGTTCGACCGCGAAAACTTCGTTCTTTCATGTAAAAATTTCTTGATTATCCCTAATAGACATATTAACGAACACGTCATCATCGGCGATGTCCTAATAGCCATTAAAGCACGTAACATTCTACGAAAATTTTTAGGTTGGCAAAGCGTGATTATCTTGTTACTAATCTCAGTTTAAATAACAAAATGTGTCAAAAATAGGAAGTGACAGCACATGGAAATGAACGAATCGCCACAAAAATCCCTAAATCCACTAAAGTAAAAAATTATGTTGTTTAAAAACGGCTTAAAAGGAGCAAATTACAAAAATAGCATAAACTACTCGTTTCATATGACCTTCAAAACCCACTATTCACAATAACTCGGGAATGAAGTAATATTTATAGGAATTTGCCCATTTTACTTTTTATTTCCTCAAAATTAGTAATGTAAAGATCCTCAATTCCGTAATAGTAATTAACGTGATAAGTCCGGCCGCTTATTACATTTATCTTTTGTAATACGAGTTTAGACGATAATTTTGAAAGGAGTACTGTAAAAGGGGGCCTTGGACGTATATTGTGAAATTGAAACACTGGTTTTGTAAAACTTATATTAAGACACGAGTTCAGTGCCGTAGGCAGGAGTGCCTGTAAAGAACGAGTACTCTTAAGTTTTACAAAACGAGTTTTTCTAATTTGCATAATTTATTATGAATTTCATTTTTTTTACAAATAAACTCAATTTTGATAATTTAGGGAGTTTTGGTAAATTTTGATTTTTATGTACCTGACGTATTAAACTTCACATGACTTGACATAGAACCATAATCTCAAAATTACAGTATCATTTCATTACGTTGTGGTACCGACATCGTGGCCCAAACAGGACATCTAAAAAGTACTGTATAGTTGGTTGCATAGATATGCATTAAAAAAATAATTATTTTTTTAATAAATTATGGCTACTGCAACTACGGTGTATGTAAATAACTCAATTCTTTTTATTCATAGAGAGACTACCATAACAAGTACTTGCCTTAATAGAACTATTGTTTTTTTTTAATAATATACAAACGAGATCGAAGAAAAAAATTTTCAATAGAATACTGCATTTACAAATGTCCATATCTAATCCTAAACTTAAAATTTGATCTTCTACATTAATTAACTAGTTTTTATTATTTTTAAGATAATTTTGATTGTCTAAATAAAATCGTAGTACGATCGCTAAATTTAAGTATCACCCAACTTTCGTCACTCATTGTGAGATGGTACAGGATTTCGAGCTCTGCAGGAGAAAAATAAATTTTCCAATTCGTCTTGTGTCAAGCGTCCGTCCAAGCATTATGAATTTGAATCTGTATGTTTGTAAATATAACTGCTGAACTAAAATTGAAAATATTATTTCTTGGAATTCTTTCAATAACTTTATATTTTCCTCATAAATTTTGGGACATTGCTGGCTAATTGCAGATGAAAAGTTGCGTCCAGACATCAGATGAAACCATTTCGCTGTGGTTTTAATAAACCATGATTCTGTTGAGTAGTGGGGATTTAACACCCCTTTTTCAATTATAGGTATTTATGTACCAAGGGCATAATGAGGATGTTTATATTCGAGGGCAACAGTTTACAAATTCGAGGGCATCCGGCCCGAGATTTATAAACATCGAGTTATCCCCGTGGTGCATACAACGTTTTATATTTCACGGCATTTGAATTTGTGAACATTTAAAAAAATATAAATTTTGAATTAGATTTAGCTAAATTCCCTCGTTTCCGGTGGCTTGCATCTATGAAGTTGGAAGCTCCCGTGAAACTGGAACGTCCGGCGAAAATAGAATTTTCGGTAAAACTGATGCCTCCAAGCTGAATGTTTCTTCATTTAAACATATTATAGATTTAATAAATTGTTCAATTAGTGGATCTTCATTTACAAATTGTACTTTTAACTTTAAATAAATAATAATAAAATTTAAAATTTTTGAGGGCATAATATGCGGGCATTATGATTTATGGAACCCAGGGCATTATAGGCTACTTAATATATCTCGTTGTCAAGGTATAAAAAACAAATAATGATACAGTGAAATATAAAGTAATTTATACCGGCAGCAACATCAAGGTGAAATAGATTAAACGCCAAATCCACCTTCATTCTTCGAAATGTGACGGATCAATAACATTGTCTTTCAAATAACGAGCCATTTTTAAATCATGTTTTTTTTATCAAATTCCAACAATTGTTTTACCCCGGTGGGATGAACTAATTTAAAGTTTTTTACAGTTTTTGCTCCGAAAGAAAGCGTATGCTTCTCGGTCAGGTCATTTATCATATTTTTTATTATACCTGCATCAGAATCGCCGTTTAAAGCACCCCTGAGCATGTGAAAACAGGCGATTAAAGCACGCCGCGCTTTAATAAAGGTTGTCAAGGAAACAAGGTAAATAGGTAACATCATAACTTCATAAAATTTGAAAACTTTTGATATTCCTTCATGTATGCGTCTTTTGACTTCGACGGTAGTATTTTCGATTCCGCTTGTTCGGCCAATTCTTCTATATCGGGGGAAATCTCGTTTTCACTCATTTTTGCTCGATTTTTGCTGACACGATTAAATGCAACGACGGACGTGGATGCGAGAAAAACGTAAACAATTCTCGTAACTAATAGCAATATTATTATGCCCTTTCGATTTATCACGACAAAATTATTATTTCTAAGTTTTTAGTGCGTAATTTATTTCCAGTATTGCAGGTATAAGAAAAAATAGCCTAAAGTATTCGTGGATAACTGTTTTTTAAAAACACTACGCCGTCGTGCTCGAAAACTCGCGCGTGTTTTAAGGACCTTGTTATCCACTCATACTTTAATATTATGTACTATTTTATTACGTGGCAGGGGTCTGACATAATATGTAATATCCTCCCTTCAATAGGATGATCCCCTTTATTAATAATTTTTGAATGACGGGAACCTTTAATTTTTAATAATCTCCACCAGCTTTGATTTTGAGGATCCATATCCGAAGTAACAATATTAATAGTAAGACCAATTTCTTCACATGCTTTAATAATTTGGAATATTCTATTTTTAAAGGTTTCTGCGTGGGCTGATTTGCCTGTAAATTCATAACAAATCGTCTGCTTCCATTTTATGCAAAGCCCACAAGGCATGAATACAAGAGCGTGTTCCGCATGTTCTTCATATTAACAGTACAATTTGGCATTGTACATAATTTCACCACTTCTTTCAAAGTTATTTTCATTTCATCCACCAAAAGTGTCGCATGTTTATCGTGTGGTGTCATATCATCCACATGAAAAATTTTGCAATCTATTTTTTTGATTTTTGACTGTTGTGCTAATGTAAATATATGGCACTAAGTAAAACTAATAAACTAAAAATACTTTTTGTGTACCTTATAACTTTCAACAAATCAATAATTTCTGTTAAAATTCCCGGTTTAAATTTTAAATATGGTGCTGAATTGTTCTTATGGTAGGTAGGTAGCTCTTGACGCAAAATTTCTTCGTATCCTGACGTTCCACAAGAGATATATAATTTTAAAGCTTTATGTACTGACATACGGAACCAAGAAGAAAGTCCCCTTAAAACTGCCATTATTTTTTACAAATATCATTTGATCTTCAGTAAAAATCTGAGAAAATCCACTTGTTAATAATTTATTTTCTTCTTTTAAAGTTGTTATTTCATTATGCTGGTGCTGTAATTGCCTTTTCAAATATCTAATTTGATTTCTTAAGTTCTTATTAATATTGCCACTTTTTCAGTTACTTTTTGACCATTCTGTAGGGACGTTCCGCTCAGCATTTTCAAAATTTGTCTAAAATTATTACAAAATTTAATGTTGTATATTATGTAATTTACAGACATTTAAGTTTACATAATTAAGATTAAGATCTGGAATTGCATCACATCTAAGCAATTTCGACCCTGTTGGTTCTTTCTTATTATATTCTCTTGAACGCTTACCTCGCATATTCTTAAACACTCGTCACTCGCTAATCGGGCTATTCCTTTCACAAGAGAGTGCCGGATTATAATGAGACCACGAGAAATGTATCAAATATAATAAAATTGCAATAAAAACAGGTATGCAAGTTAATATTTCAAGGAGTTTTTGTAATTTTGTCGCGTAACCTTGAATTTCAATGGCGCCGGATTACTGAGAGGCCGGATTGCTGAGGGCCGGATTACCGAGAGTTCAGTGTATTATTATTTAAATTTATTTCAGTAAGTTCTTTGTGTGGTCTTATTAGTTCCAACCACTTAGCACAACGCTGAGGGATTTTCGGGATTCTGTATAAGGTAAATCCTTTCTCTGTTCTACTTTTACAACTAGGAATGAAAACACTGGACATTTTTATTTACAATGCAATGACAGTATGAAGTGACAGAACAAGTAATCAAATTTAAATCATACCCGCCTTCATTGATGACCAAGTGACTTCAGCGCTAGCAACCATATTCTGATTCAGATGTTGGTACCATAACGTAGTTGTAGGGGCCATAGTTCAGTGCAGGGTTGACTGTGTGTTACCAATGGAAACAAAAATTCTAGATTTTGGGTGCGTTAATGACTTTGTTACAACAGCAAATTAGAAAATAGTATATTAAGAAACAAGTTTCATAAGACCATTCTTAAAGCACGACTTCAAGTTTACAAAACGACTGACGTAGCGATGGCTATTATAGGACATCGCGTTTGTTAATATGTCTATTAGGGATAATGTAATCTATCTACGAATAATATCAACGAGTGTTTTGATCACAGTATGAAATAAAGTTTAATTTTCACAGCCAGTTTCAGCTAATAATGATAATATTTTTCGATTCGACATAAGCAGAACTGTTTAGAAAAAAAGTGTACTAACCTCCTTATGCCGTTATTGAGCCCATTGAACGACTCGATCGAAGTTTTTTGAGTAACGGAGGTGTGCGAGTGTACAGTAGGGTCGTCCCTCCCGGAGTCTGTAGAATCAGGGCCGCGTTGAGCAGAACGAGAGAGAACTGAGTAAGATCTCTGCGGCCTCCGATCTTTGAGGTGGTAGAAGCAGCAGCATCGAGAAAACGTCTCCTGAAAAAGATTGACTAGAAATGCTTTAAGTCACGCCCGATTACGGGAGACCTGTGCACATAAAATCAGACCAAATCATAAGATAAATGAACCTAACCGACCTCAATTCTGCCCAAAAAGACGTATACTTATGTTATTGAACTTCATTAAAATGTTCCGTTTGAAGCTTTGCATGGAGATATAAATACTTTTATATTTCACTGAATCATTATTTGTTTTTTATACCTTGACAACGAGATATATTAAGTAGCCTATAATGCCCTAGGGCCTATAAATCATAGTGCCCGCATATTATGCCCTCAAATTTTTTTAATGTTATTATTATTATTTATTTAAAGTTAAAAGTACAATTTGTAAATGAAGATCCACTAATTGAACAATTTATTAACTGTTTAAATGAAAAAGCATTCAGGTTGGAGGCATCAATTTTACCGAAAATTCTATTTTCGCCGGACGTTCCAGTTTCACGGGAGCTTCCAATTTCATAGATACAAGCCACCGCAAACGATGGAATTTAGCAAAATCAAATTCAAAATTTATATTTTTTTAAATGTTCACAAATTCAAATGCAGTGAAATATAAAACGTTCTATTCACCACGGGCATAACTCGATGTTTATAAATCTCGGGCGATTTACAAAATCTCGGGCCGGAGGCCCTCGAATTTGTAAACTGTTGCCCTCGAATATAAACATCCTCATTATGCCCTTGGTACATAGATATCTATTTTGGGAATTAAGTAGTAAAACTGTGTTAAATAGCTTATATATTTTTTTTACTATACATTTTCATGGAATTTAATGAATATTGTAATGAAATTTAAGACAACAAATCTCACCTTGAAAGCCTCTCTAAACTTCACCGACATAATGTTGTACAAAATGGGGTTGACCGTAGCGGACACGTAATACAAAATTCCGCTGACGTAGGTGACTATTTCGTAGATTTTGAAGTAAATCTTTTCTGGCTCGGAGCCTTGTTCGTGGCCGGAATAGAAGATGGTGAAGAGGCGTTGGGCATGGAAAGGAGCCCAACAGATGAAGAATGCCACTACCACCGCGACTGAAAATAAAAGACATTTTTTAGACTTTATTATTGAACACCTTTTATGTAACAATATAGTCGGTAATAGTGCACAATCGCGTAGCCGTAGAAGCAGTTTGTAAATACTAGGAAATTTGAGATTTCGCGCCAGCAGGTACATAGCGCTAATTGATGATATTCATTCAGCTCTTGACTTTGAAGCTTCCTCCAGGAAACAAAATTACATCCTTTAGTCATTCCTATTACATAGTATTTATAAACCGCATGTTAGCTTGCAAATTCTCCAAACTCTATTGAAACATACACATTTTAGACTCGTACACTTTTGTCCAATCAGTAACCTATTCATTCACGCAACTGCTGCAAGACCTACTAACCCAAATTATTTCGAATTAATCTAATTTCTCATCTTGAGTTTACACTTTATACCTGCGCATAAAAATGGAAATCTTAAGTAAATATTTTATCAGACCGAAACCGGATTTTTCCAGTGACTGGAAAATGTCTGTAATGTGAAATTGCGTTGAAGAAAATGTTTTATTATTTGGGTTGATGCGAAATCAATAGTGCGGCTGCACTGTTGAAATGAGAGTTTTTGTGTTGTGATAGCAGTTGGAGCTTTTGTTGAAAATGCAGGAAAATTTGTCCTAATAGGTTGTTGTAATATAGATTAATCGTTTCCGTTGGGAGATGTAAAGTTGTGGAAATGCAGCTATTACTGCTGAATGTGTTTTTATACGAGTACTTCATAACAGTCACGTCTGTTTTTAATTTTGCATTAAAGAATTATTGCATTGTGTAACATTGTAAGAGGAAAACACATTGTCTTAGAATAAGCACGGCTGGTTGTTAAAGATAATAACTAATTTCTCATGAAATGGTAGTGCTATGTCCGAAATTATGTTTTTGCTTGAATTGATGTTTATGTTATTTTCGCTATCCGAACCTATTGTTTGTTGCTATTTTAATTAATCTCATTATGTCCTAACAGTTGAGTAATTCTGTTAATAATAGGTGAGAAGATGCGGACGATAGGCATTTACCATCTCAAATAAAATAGCGTAAGTAATTTACACAGCAATAACACTGATTTTAAATAACGGTACAATCAGTCTAATATCTCTCCAAAACTTATTTTTGTTGCCATACGTTTTCGAAAAATGTATGTTGCTCTTTATGTTATTAAAAGCAAAAAAATCCGGAAGCTATAGCTATCAGCACATGAATACGAGGGAAACATGAATTTTAATTAAAAATAACAAATTAAAAGATCTGCACATTCAGAAAAAACATAAATAAAAGAAGTGGCGAGTATTTTAAGACGGAAAAAGGGAAAACGTTAGTGAGAAATAATAATCAAAGAGGGGGAAGATATGAAACAGAAACGAAGAAAAAACTTTTATGACAAGAAAATACCAATAAAGAAGAGAACGAAGAAGATTCAAGAAGAAATAACGTCACGTGTGTAGAAAAATAAGAAAGAGAGAAATAATCACCAAAATGAAAAGTATTGCCATTTTTGGTGTTGCCGAATCGAAGAAGAAAAGAGTATGTCTTTGAAAATAAGTCTGAGCAAATAGAAATTGTAGAAAGTAGAAAATAATGAAATTTATAAAAATATAAAAAAATCTGAAAGGCAGAATAGGAACCTACAGGATGTTTAAAATTTGCCGCAACAAAATAATGGTACAATGATCAAAGGCAAACAGTGCTTAGAAAAATATTTTCAAAAAATGTTGGTGTCGGATTTGCATGTGGCTGAAGTTTCTCTTATGGTAAATCTGACAACTGAGAAAATTGCAATGAATAATTAAAAGTCCTGACATGTTAAGTAACCAACGCAATGTTTTCTCAGGTACTGGAATTAATAATTGTAACAATAATTGTCAAATAAAATACATTTCACAGCAATGTTTAAATTGTCGAGCATCGGCAGTAAAATAAGCGTTTGGCCGTTTCTCAATATTGGCCTGTACTAGTTCGAGCATTTGTTCTGTTAGAGTTTCGGAACATGGTTTTTAATACTACATAATTACATTTTTTGTTCACCAGAGACCAGGCTGCTTTATTGATGTTATTTGACGTTGTGAGCCTTCTAACATGAGATTTTTCTGCCGCCTCAATATTGCGTTGGTGTTGTCCTATTGTAGGCGCCCTTCTTCAAATTAGTTCCATATTTAACTATCCGTTACTTTCGGTGGTCTTGTGTTTTATAATAATTTTTTTCTACTTTGCGTTCGTACTAAAGCTATTACGATACGCTTTTGAGTGTCATAATAGAGAAAAACGGTGTTATAATAATTACACTAAAAACAGTATAATTTATTTTTTAAATATTGGTAATCCTATTAACCTACTTTACTGGCTGCTGTCACTGTTTCGGCGTTGACTTTGGTGCCAGTCTGTCCAGTCCATGTGAATCTGTTTTATGATGTCAATTGATATTTAGTCGGTGTATCTACAGACTCCCCAGTCCAGATTTCTTCGAATTGATTATTGTGATTGAAAAATCCTCGAACAGGTCGATTTTGTTTGCCAGGGGCACATCTTCCCAGGTTCCTTTCAAGTTCCGGCATTTCGTCCTCTTCGCGAGGGGGCTGTTAGCCCCAAAATCTTAAATGGCACTATGGGTCGAGTGATATCTCATTTGAAAGGTATTGGAGACCTCTTTACAACTAACCACTTACTTTTCAATATTTTGGTGATTTGACCACAAAAAAACGATAATTTTCAATTTTCAAGATAATCCACATCTTCTGATGCTGTGTTCCACAGCAACCACAAAGACAAACATGTTATTGCTGAAATTAGGCTTATTTTGAGAATAAAGGCACCAAAAACTGGAGGATTTGTACTTTTGTCGTTGAAGTTCAAAATATGCGAGCACAACATTTTCCGAGATTGTCGAGATGTTCTTTTCCCTCCGCCAATCTTCAAATTGGGCGTATGTTTTCTCGTATATCTCGCGTGATTTGGAAGGCAGTAAATTTCCCAGCGTGTTTTCCGCCAAAGCCCGTATTTCTGGGGGCGTACATGGAAGACCTTCCGAACTCATTATAAAAACTTACTAAAATATGATTGACGTTTCAAATTAAAATCAAATTAAATTTTTCATAGCCGCCCTTTAATGTAAGTCCAAACGTGACCAACCGCCGCGAAATCCCCTAGATTGTGAAATTTGATTACTTTGTATAAAAAGTGGCAAAGTAGAAAAAATACTGTATGATAACTCGTTTATAAGGCATTTTGTCGCACTTACTCTTTTAGGGCACTTCTCGCTACGCTCGTCGTGCCCTAAACCCGTGCGTGCGACAAAACTCGTATCATAATATACTACGCATTAGTGGAAAGCACAATTATTATTAAAATAGTGGCAAAAAGTATCAGAATATTTAGAACTTTTAAAAATCAACTTTTTCCCCAAATACCTATACATCTCTCCAATCTTCCTGAGCTAGAAGGTGTTTAACAAACTGTATGTTCGTCTTTTTAGAGAGAAGCATAATTTCGAAGAAGGGTTTTTGTCATTTTTTTGTTATTGAATATACATAAATAAATTTTAATAAAAAATTAAAATATTGGTTTAAAGTTGCTATTAAATATTTTTCATTTTAACAAGCTGAAAATAAAATTCTTTAAACCTTATTAAACTCTCCATTCTAACAATCTTACAAATTAATCTCTTTTGAACAGAATAATTTCATTAAAACTTTTTCCAAGTTTACTAACCTTATTGCCGCATTGAGCCGCGTTCGGTTTGTTATTTTCCACCTAATACTTAAAGTAGATTAAACAGCTGTAATTTCTCTTACAACCTCTTATGGAAGAGTGTTAAAGTACCACTTAATTAGTGCAGCTTGTGTAATTTTAACTAAGGAGTTTCAGGAACTGTTCTCAAGTTGACTTGCTTTGCCTTATTTACTGCTTAGCTGTTTAGTTGGTAAGCAATAATGCACCGGTAAATCGGATACGTACAGAAACGTAAAAAGCGTTTGCTATTTCCGTAAACGTCTTGCTGAGTTAGCTGGCAACGGGAAACGGGACAACAACTGGGACGTCTGCGATTCTTGATTGAGATGAATTATTTAAGTGGCAATCAGAAATCAGTTTCGATAGCGTTTTATTTTATTTTCTTACAACACACACCCGGACATTACTTCTTCAAAGTTTTAGGAGCGCAGATTACGGAAGTTGTTGTATGTTGCTTCCGAAGTTTTGCCGTTTAATTTTTAGAGCCTCCTATATCGGAACTCTCAATAATTAAACAATGAACTTTGAACTTGTATACGAGAAACAACAGTATAAGCAATTAATCAGTTATTTCTGGTCCTGAGTTCATGAATTGACGTATAAAAACCACGATTGATATGTACTCATTTTTTTAGCACATAATTTAACATAATAATTATGACGGAATAAATTGTTCATTATAGAGTTATGTTCATTAGTTTTCTGAGGGGCTACAATTTTCGAGCCTTACGAAAATTCCGATCGCATGAGGGGAATAGTTGCGTACGTGGTGGGGGAACCGGCACAGGAGGAGTGTGTCAGCAGTCCTTTATTTTTTAATTTTATTACCTAGATTGGATTCATTATAATTTTGTGAACTGGTACATTGAAGTAGACAATTATCTATATATGTTAGAAGTGCGCGGTGCATTGCATTGCATTGCCTCAAATTAGATGCACAATGAGAAAGGTTCAGGGTTGTAAATCAACAGGAAGCGGCAACGTCTTTGAGTTGCTTGTCTATTGGTGGATGAAATTGCAAAAGATCAAGGCCACTCAATTCTTCGTCTTCCTCCCTATCATTGTGAGTTCAATCCGATAGAGATGGTATGGAGTCAGTTGATGACTTCATCAAAGAAGGTGTTGATGAAATATCGGCAGATAATTGGATCAATTTATATTCGACATGTTGAAAAAATCGAAAATGTATACAGACAAAACTTTGTACAAGAATTAATTATAGAAATAGGAAATGACAGCAGTGAGAGCAGTGATGATGAAATTGTTACAAATTCGTGATTTTTTTATACTTTTTTATACATTATTTTTATTTCAATTTATTCGTTAAGTAAATATTTTCAATTTTGGTTTAACTGTTAATTTGTTATTGATTTTCTCAAAAGTTGACCTGTGCATGTGATTATTATTTTCTCATTTTAATATAAATTGGATGCGTTACTTTCGTTTCACACTGAATATTATACAGTTACAATATTATGCTAGTTTTACTAATAAATAATACATATTTTTGCATTTTAATAGCAGCAGCAATATAAAAAATAGAATACATTACTTATTTATGACAGTTTCGGTGTAAAACGTTTTGCACACAATTTTCAAGTACGGTCGTGACTTCAAGCTTTCAAGAAAGCTCTCGGAGTGAGCCATACTTTGGTCTCGGAAATTTATGGCTGGGTTTAGTCCTCCATTATTAATATAATTGTGGGCAATAGACCCCGTTTTATGGGTGTCAGATTATAGTGCACTTTACTATATTTAGTTTAATTCGCCGCGTTCCTTCGTTGGATAGTTTAAGTTGCTTGTTTTTGTTGAGGTGGGAAAAACATTGTTTTCAGAAAACTTACAATTTTCAGCGAACGATCCACTTTTTTTTCCATCACTCATCGCGACCTCTTTCCCTCGGACAGTAATCGTTGTCGACGAATACGTGTCACCACACTCAAAATTAAAAATTTTCGACCACTTTTTTTCCCCCCTCACCACACTTTTATTTCCACACGGTTCCGCACACTTTTTTCCCTAATAGATAAAAAAAAAACTTTTGCCACACACAGATAGGCAGAGGAGGATAGAAATGACGCAGTATCTTGATGGACAATTTTGTCGGTTTTGTTGTTATTTTTCCTGCGGTGCAGATAAGATTCTAAATAAAACATGTCTTCTTGTGGACAGTGTACATTTAGTGACGCTGTCCCTTATCGATTTATAGTAGGAGAGCCCACGATGCTAAATGGGGATTCACTCGAGCGTCGTGGGGACCTACTCTATTTTGAAGATTACATGCTAGAAAGAAAGAAAACAGTCACATGGAAATACTTGAGCCCGTCATATTTTGATAGTCTATATGCCCCATGTGTCTCCCATGACGGATTTGAATCTGCCGATTTGCATGGTGGGAGCGGCCGTGCGGAAGGTTTAAAAATGGGAAAAAAATTTACTAGCGCGTCAGATATTCAGAGGGTATGTTAAGGCACCCAAACGAAGCTTCCATTCAAAAGACTGACGATTCGGATGTGACGCAAGTTCGTGGCGCTTTTTGAAAATACAAAAAAATATAATGTGTACTATTGTTGGAAACTATGACTAAGGACAAATTGAAAGAACTCGATGTAAGTGTTTTGCACTTATACCATCTAATGTTTTTACACTGCTTCTCACTGGAAATAGAAAAAATCTGCTCAACGCCCAGCAAAACCTCTAATTTCCTAATTTTGGCAAAAACCATATTATTATAAACTGTTTTGGATGAGCGCGAAGAACAATAATAATAACTTCAAATTCGTTTTCATAAGTATTATCCTATTATTACGAAATATGTCTTAAATAACATAAGGCCTTGATTTTGTCAAATGTTTTGGATCTTTAAAAACGAAATTTCGGAATGCGCCGTAAAAATCGCAACGCGCCCACTTATGGTACCTACTCTTGACGGCTAATTAAGTTAAGTTAAATTATTTAACTCTCAAAGGTTAATTTACTTGCTGTTACCTGACCATTATGATAAAACCAAGACAAAGACTAAATTTCCCAGTATTTGAGCGTCAAGTGTATTGAAGTTAAAATCAATGAAAACTAAATTTGTAGCACTTTCCTCTGTCGGTTTATGTTAACGTTGCACATTCTGTGATTAATTACGTAGAAAGTTCGTCAGTATTAGCTTCATTTTAGTGGCAATGTAATCCGGTTATTATACCTGTTGTAGTTCTCTCAATTTCCGATGATTCATGGAAGGGACAAAGGTTGTTGGTTTGGGTCGGAACTTGTATTAGTAGTGTGACAATGACTGCATGGCAAACAGTTAATTTATTATGTCTATAAAGTATTCACTAATAGACTTAGTAATGAGCATCGCAGTAGGAGCGACTTTGTAATTCAGCGCCTGGCAGGCTATGTGTCCGAGGAACTATGTGCTGCCTAAGCGACGGCGTTATAATTACCTCGCGCTCCAACAGCATAGGAATAATTTATTATTATTAAAAAATGTTTACAATTGAAATTGCATATTTCAAAGTTAGTTAGTGCAGGCAAGTTTATATGAATATGTGAACGTATTTTAACTTAATGCTGCAAGTGTAAACTTTGACGTAAGTTAGTTGTTGTATAAATTTTTTTATGTATTTTGACGGGTTTGTAGGTGTCACCTGAGGATGGCCCACGTGGCCAAAAACGTTTGTGACAAATAATAAAAATAAAAAAATAAAATAAAAAATTTAATACAGGAAGTACATTTTATATATATATATATATATATATATAAAACTAATAAATTAGTCCTCCATCTAGAATTGTTTTATCCTGGTATACCTTATTAATACCTCTGCCAATAACGAAGTGTAGGACACAAATGTCATGGCTGACTAGATTCGTAAAAAGAGCATTTGATTCTTCACGGATGTATGTAAATCTGGTTAATTAACGACTATGATTTGTGATTGTTATATACTGTATGCACATTAAAATTATTGCTAGAATAGTTAACTACTATGGAGGCATTGCTTATTTTAATTCAAAGGTGAAATATTTAATTATTATAAGAAATTTCATCAACTTTACAAACCTATGAATACTAACTAACTTGGTAAAGCAGTTTCATTTGAAAACCTGTATCCATCCTGTAATACCGACTTACAATCCCAACAAACTATCGATTCCTTATTTTTCTCAATTTCCTTGATGAAAATGGTTTGCAACAAGTAGTTCTGTGCTCCAATTAGATCACAACAAACACAACTTTTTCTACTTACGCAAGGTTTCTGATGAGTAAAATTAGACCGAGACTCGTCTTTGATCTTGAAGAAACACTACGGTTTCTTTTATTTATAAACTGGGTTATTTTAGGAACTTCAATATTTGTCGCTTTAAGGAACGGAATAATAGACACTAATAGCTATTTATTATACTAGTGTCTTATAAGGCAAATAAGTCACGAAAGAAATGTTTAGCCACGAGAGCTTGCTCGAGTGGCTAATTTTTCTTGAGTGACTTATTTGCTGTTAAGACACGTATTTAATACATAGGTTTATAGGTTTATCCAACACTCCCTCCTGTAACAGTTCTTGGATATTCATCAAAACCCAAAAAAATTTGACGTTCATTTGACGTCCAAAACTGTGGCTTATGAACTGGTTGCTATGACAAATTAGAAAACCGTTGAATTATTTTTTCATAAGTCACATGTGTCTTATAGACCTCATAATCCATTCAAAATCGGCGTTATTATGACTACATAATACACAAGTGTTGGATAAACATTTTTATAAATCCATTAACCGTGATTTACTTTTCAAAAACCTAAATGATGATGATGAAATTGAAATACTTGGAACACAAATACCTACTTAATACAAGCAATCTCCTAAATTTCTTACTTACATTTATCTGTTTTCATATTATGTGTTCAGATGCTCAAGTCTTAAGTTCTGAATTTCTTAGTGTCTTGGTTTTTGATCTTCTGAAATATTCGAATCTTGGTATTGCAGTTTCTCAACTTTTCAGGTTTTTATTTTCTGAAATTTATTAAATTTGCTCTGGTTTTTGTATCCTAAAAGTAGCCTAGCCTTTAAATTCTTCACTTTATCAGGTTTTCAAACTCTCAACTTGTCAGTTTCTTAAGTTAGTATGGTTTCAGATTCCCACTTTTTTTAAGTTTTAGTTTGTGTTTTAAAACTTCTATGTATTCTAAGCTTATTGGTTTTTAATATAATTTTTTATATGTAACTACCAAAATCTTTGGTTTTTAAATTATCAGGCTTTCAGGTGTTTTAAATTTGAAGGTTTTCCAGTTTTGAATAATTACATATCTGAAGTTTTAATAATAATCGAGAAAAAATGCAATGCAAGTGACGAAGCACTTGTATCGTACTGGTGGTGGACCAAGTCAAAAAGACCAAAATAATCTGATCAAGACTTAATAATGAACATTATTAACACGAAAAGGATTGTCAAATTCATTCGACTCTGATCGCCTTGTACACCAGCAGACAGATATTAGTGATATAGAAGAAGCTTTTAATCCTGAAGAATTTCATTTAGTGGAGTCCCCTGCAAATCTGGGCGAGGAAAATTTGACGGACTTGGAGAATAATGTAAGTTGTTCAGTTCTAAGTTGTCTATATTTGTTTATTTGATATTAACATAGTATTTGATAGTCAGGGAAAGGGATTGCGAACGACCACTGTAATGGTATGCATTGGAAAAACTATAAACCCGCCGATTTGACACGTTCAAAATCAAAGTGTTTAATAAAAAAAAATCTACTACAAAAAGTCGAATATGATGCGAGTCGACGTAGACCCGGCATATCGGTCTTAACAGGCAGTCATGTAGCAGAAAAATAGAGTCGTCTATTAGATCAACGACAGAGTAAATAGCAGAGTTAGAGATTCGTTATCTGGATAGCCATTGTCACCCAGCAATAAACCATTATCAAATTCTCCATTTTTAAATCTTTTGCCCTACTATTGTTAAAGATTGTAACGTCATTAGTAGAACCTGACCATCGTACTACAATCTCAAATATTTTTAAATCTGGATATGTTTTTCGATTGCGATATATTTCGCCATCCTCACGACTTGGGTTTTGAATTTTCAGATCGGTTGCATCTATTACGCCGAAGACCCTAGGAAAACCAGCGATATCATAGAAGTTATTTTGCACTTCTTGGCGAGTTGCTTCATCGGTAGACATCTCCACAAACTCTGTAGCATGTCTTGCAATTTCTCTTGAAACCTTAGCAATTATTCGTGAAGCTCTAGATACACATTCCATTTAATCAGCAATAGCGTTCAAGTGGCCATCAGAAGCATAGAAGCGCAGCAAATAATATATTAAAAGAAGCTGCAACAGAATTACGATTTCTACAGGCAGTCGTAATGAGAGATCTGACGTTAACATTAGTTTTACTGAATTTGCAGTAAAACGTAGTAGGATTTCGAGCAACTGTTCTAGGTACTATAAAGTTTAATTAACTTAATAGGTGTGGGCAGTCAATTTTACCATGTACTAATTTATAAATGAATCTAACAGATGCCAAAACTTTTCTAGTTTCCAAACTTAACAAATGAAATCTATTCAGGAGTTGTGATTGATCACAGCCTCTTGGAGGATTCACTCCATCAAGACGAAAACTAAGAAATTTCAAGAATTTCCGCTCTACACGTCCAATCGAATCTAAATTTATATTTTGAAAAAATACTTAATATTGAAATTGGCCGATAAATAATTAATAACTTGTAACCGATCCCCTTTTTCTAAAATAGGACAGACCAGTGGTGTCTTTCATACAGTGGGAAATTTACCTTTTTTCAAGATCAATCATTTTGGGTGTTGATGAATGTTTGAAGAACTGTTACAAGTACAAGTCAGTCTCAATTCTTTGCATGTAATCAGAATAGGCAACTTTGATTAGATTTTTCAAAAATGTTCTAAAATATTTAAATCGATTATAATACTGTCCATATCCTGTTTTTCTGAATTTTTTATGACATCCATGTTTTTTCTTAATGTTACGAATGATTTCCGGTGTAAACCAGGGAGGATAATCGAAATTATCTGAACAGACAAGGGCACAGTACTGTAAAAAATATTGTAAATAAGGGCGTAAAAAATAGCTGTACAGACAGTTAACTGATGGGAACAAATCGTACATATTACAGTAATTTTACAGCTTTTTTAAAGTTGAAGATACGGAAAGTAAAATCAACAAAAAGAACTAGAAAAGCCACAATAGATGGGTGATAGTTATTTTCCACTAGATCAAGAATATGATTACTACAGATATTATTGTACTGGTTAAGATTAGTGATATGCTGAAAATTGCTTATAATCTGATGCTTTCCATCGTTAAGGTCAATACTGTATGTGCGTTAAAGTCCCCTAATATGATGACATAGAGCAAATAACATTTCGAATTGATGGAGAGATATATTGGGAATAATTTATACTACCATTAAATAAACATGCGTAGAATTAAAGCTAAATGTTAATTTACAGCAAATTAATATCAATCATACGTAAGATATTTTTTATAACTGAGATATCAATATTGACGATACGAATAATATTTTTTGTTAAGCGGGGTTTATGTACTGATTAAAATGCGGAACAACCGAAAAATAGAACTTAATCAATCAATACATAAATTTAAAACTTGTTTAAAAGTGCGGTGCAATCGGGCATAAATTAGTGTACGACAACATTCCCCTTGCAAATACAGTTAACTCATTCAATTAATAAAAATATTTACAAAAAGTTGGTTTTGCTTGTTCCCAACCAAGCAGATGCTGTAAATGCAATAATAAATTGAAGTCATCAAACTCTCCACCAACAAGGCAGACTATTTACCTTTTTTCATTAATTTATTGTTACAACATTCATGACTGTGAAATTTGTTTCAATTACATTAATGGGGACAACAACAAAACTTCTCTCTTTCTATTCCGTAAATCCCATTACGTTATACATGAACGTCTTTAATTACTAATTTTCCGATAGAAGGAATTGCCGCCGTGCGGAAGTAACACTGTTTTCTCATTGTCACGCTGGAGATAACACGGTAAAATTGTTATCTGAAGCTGAGATCTTCTCGATTCGGACATTTTTGCAATCATATTTGTAAGATGAATTGGGGGTTGATTGATTTTGATTTAGAGAGGTTTGAAGCTCTGGTCGATTTGGTTTTTGAATTTGTATCTTGCTCGAAGGACCATGTATTGATTTCGATTGAAACACTCGCGAACTTATGTACTTGTATATTTCAAATAATTGCAGATGGTTATTAAACGTTTCTTCTCCCGGTGGTTTCTACTTAATTTGAATAACCGAGCCTTGGTTTTAGATTAAGTTTTGTTTGAATAGAATGAATGCGAGTTTGTTTTCGACTCGTTGGTTTGAATGATTGAATGCGACTTGTTTGAATAAGAGTTCGAATGCGACTCGTTGTTTGAATGTTTGATGTCGACTGGATTGAATAAGAGTTCGAATGCGACTCGATTGAATGAATGTTTGATGTCGACTTGTTTGAAGTAGTGTTTGGTTACAACTTGATTGAATAAGAGTTCGAATGCGACTCGTTGTTTGAATAAGAGTTCCAATGCGACTCGTTTGAATGAATGTTTGATGTCGACTGGATTGAATAAGAGTTCGAATGCGACTCGTAGGTTTGAATGATTGAATGCGACTTGTAAGTTTGAGTGTTTGGTTACGACTGAAGAGCGATCGTGAGCGGTGCCACTCAGGTAAACGGTTTTATGACCCTTTGGTTTTTCCCAAACTGGCAGACGCGACGGCCGCTGCAAATATTACTCAACAATATTAGAGCAACTAAGTTCAGACGTCGCCGTCGGTCGGTGCGAATTTTTGGCTGAAGGCAAAATGATTTTTTGATGTAATATTTTATAATTAAATGCTAATTAATTCTTCATATTCATTTTATCGGTGGTGTAGAAGAATAAAATAATCATAAATTAGTGATGTTAATTGTTTCCATTACAGTGTGCTTTTCAGAGACTTGTTGAAAACCACTTAAATTGATTCATTACTTTTTGTTAACTACATAATTTGCAAAGGGTGTACGGTTATAGCGCTCTGTAAGCAGACAATTCTTAAGAACCCTTTGGTCGATCTAAAAGTGTACATTATGCTTATAGGCAACGAGTGATATTACATTTCCGGAGAGATGAAATTTTAGAACACAAACGAACAGGTTTCTTCTGTAAAACTACTAAGGAACATTTGGTTTATTATAACATATTATAATTTGATCCTTATGGAGTAGGTACATATAAAGCAAGAAGGGCAATTATGTGCATATGAATGAGTTGCGGCAGCGATTTGCGACACTTCAAGAGGTGTCTTAACTGATTTGCCAGAGTGGTAATTTATTTAAATTGGATGCGTTTATCGTGGATTTATTTTAAGAAATATCCCATGTGCCCATGGTGACTGGCATGAAAAATCCACCGCGGCAGGCTTTACCTTCCGTTAAATCTCTGTATACAAATCAACTTTGAACTCGGTATTTTTTCGAGTTTATTATGAACATTTTTTGAATGATATAGCTCGGGAAATAGTCCTTCGAATACCCCTCGTGCAGGTTAAAGTACACTCGAGAAAATTATCGGCAGTTTAACCTGCACTCGGGATATTATTTACGAATGTTCAATATGACAGATTTGTTTGTTAAATAGGGGGTCCATCATCTTACTTATTCACGTAACATGTCCCTGGCATTATGCCAGCTGAACAATTCTGTGTGCTACAAAGGGAACACGATCCTCTGTTTTGCATGAAACCGCTCTGAATATACATTTGCTTTTGGGCAGCAAATATATCGTGCGATTCTTTAAATTTTCATTCTAGGTAAGCCTTGGAATTTGAAGGTGCGTCCCCGGCGAATTGTTTCGTCTGCTTATAGCTGTCAGTTTGAAACGTCAACCAGAAAACCTAACCATAATCATAACATGACATTTAAAAAATGAGCTATAATCAAAGACATGACTTTTTTTCCACCGCCTATTCAGAATGGAAATTTAAAGAATCGCACGTTATAATTTTGTATTTATAAACAAAGCGAATATTTAAACAAAATCCTGTATGGGAGCGTCTCCATTTTTTATTCGCAACAAATTATTCACATAGTATTTAATTCGTTTGCCTGGTTACATTTTTCGGTAAAATTTGATATTTCAAATTATATAATTCTAATGCATAATATTAGTAATAGAATCATAGTAGGTATTATTATTATCGCTATGTATTTAATAAGCAGTCATGGTTTAATGGCGGCGATCGGAGTCCTTATACTCCCGCATAGCTAGCGCGCATCTAACGGATTTAGTGTTTATATTTTTAATTTTTTAATAATCCATTTCTTATGCTAGGATATTGCAAATGTATTTTAATAAACGCTCTCTCTATTTCGGATTTTTTCGGGCCACAAATAATTAAAAAAAAACACAAAATTTATTGACAAACTGCAAAAAGACGAATAAACTGTAAAAAAACGCAACAAATTAATGGGTAGAATTCTTACATTTAATATAAGATAATAAAATGGCCCACAAATACCTATTTACATTATATGTATAAGTTACCTACACATCATTTATACATTATAGTATGTATTAGCAATACGTCTGAATACCTAATTCGACTGCAGCTTGGCCACTTTATCTCGTTTTTTTGCCTTTTTTGCCTCTTCATTTGCATTATTTTTAATTTTGGAATAATTATTCAATAAAATATTTGTTAAATAGCCAAGACAAATTTCTATAAACTTTATTCCTGATAAGTTACAATCGGGACAAGAATCTTAATTATCAACAAAGCTTTTGGATTTCAGATAATTAACTATTAAAATTATAAAAGACGACTTTTGACAATGAAGTTTTAAAAAATCACTTTCATACCTCCCTCTCAGATATAATAATTAATGTTTACCAGGTAATCGGAAGGTACCTTCAAACCACCCCTATCAATAACTTTAAGATAATCATATTGTGAGGGCACTATTTCTAACTATCTTCGGCAAGTTTTTTTAAATTTGACGGAGCACAGTGAGTATGGATCCATCATTGCGTCTAATAACGTCTTCGGTAATAACATATTGGTCCTGGAAATGTTTCATGCAAACAACGGAATCACTTTTTGATACAAAATTTTCAATTCGAAATAGGGTCGTATATTTTTCTTTGTTGTAGTTGGATCGACAACCGGGTACACAGCAACGCCGCGACATTTTGGCTACAAAAAATGATAAAACGATTCGTAGAAATGCATTAAAATCATGAATATTTTTTTGTTTGCTTGAGCGTGTAGGTTCCTACCTGGAATTGACGAGTCTACTACTATAATGGCACTATATACCATTTATATCACCGGGTTATTGTTTATTATGTTCAATATTAAAAGCAAAAAATTGTAACCAGGACAAGTTAGAAGATTGCCAAATGGAGACTGATTGCACGCTGATTGCCATATAAACGCGCGTAAGTTAAGCGAAAGAAAGGACTCCGATTGTGACGTCACAGCGCATCACGTGGTGCAATGCTCCGGCCTGTAACTTATGTAGGGCTCGGAACACACCCCACGACGACCAGTAACGACTTGTCGATCAAGTGAGGTATCAGGACGCTTTGTTTTTTTTTGCGACGAAAAAGTAAAAAATTAGTTTCGGTTTATATTCCTTCTGTACACGTTAATAAGCAACTGTTTTCGGTCATGTAGGTGTTAAACTTTCATACATCTACTATATTTATGATATCTAGAAAGGTTCTTATCCAAACCGTTTTTTCATAAACTCACTTTTGTTTGAAATATTTGGTACGGGGCTAGTTGGACAATGCTGGTTTTAAGTATGTTAACGATGATTAATTTTATATATCACATTAATATCTTTTTGTGGTATTTAATGTCTATTGATTGTCACATAACTGATGTTAACTAAGTATGATTTTAAGTAGAAAGATTAAGACTATTCCAAAAATTAAGAGTAAGAAATGTTTTATTTAATATTTGAGGAAATAATAGTTTCTGTTTCACTATTATATCACTAAGGGACTATAAATAAAAGGTTGATTATAAAAAGCTATTTTTATGTCATGTCTAGCAAACATTCACGTCATTACATGACTTAATTTTCTAATTGCTCAATGTGCCCCATACCCTTGCTCAACTTACCCCACCTATGGGGTAGGTTGAGCATGTCTGATCTTGTTCACTTAAAGGACCGTAGCTCTTAAACAAGATTTATGAGAGCTAAATGACTTAGGACATGTTTAAAAATGAATAAATTACCTATCTATGAGAGTACATATCAAGGAATTTGGACTTATCGTTTAGGAGCTATAGCCGATGAAGTGAAAAATTGTTGAACTAGCCCCGCCCTACCCTATACCACATGTTTTAAACATTTCTCATCTAGACTCTCCAAGTATTTAAAAATTATTGTACATGTTTCATTACATCCTCTATTTCCATTTGATTCGCCCCATATAAAACAAATGCCATTTCTGGTACCACTTTCATACACGGTTTCATTGTAGAAAGAATACTTTCTGGAGTAATACAAAAGCAAATTATCCCCATGGGGGGTATTCAGCACTTTTTGCAAATCGAAGCTTGTACAAACATAATGTGATTCGTCTTCTGTAAGATGCCTTTTTTGGTCAGCTAAAAATAATTCCTTACACTGTTCCTTCATTTGCAAATGTTTTGTGAACGCATCTTTTGAAGCTTCTGTTTCTTGAAAAGCATTATCTTTTCTGGATTCACACATTCGACATTTATCTTTTTTTGGTTGATGAAAGTCCAAATTAAAATCTTTTAGAAATATACCGCGAAAAACCTGTAGTGATAATTGAGGTTTACCTTTTTTTTCTCGTTCCTTTAAAAAAAGCCTGTGTACAAAACTAATATTTCTAAGTTCATTAGGGAGATATTTGCGGTCACTTTTGTTTCGGCAATAGTGGGATGGAACTGCTGGAAGTTTTTTAATAAAGTCATGAATCTCTCGTCTATCTTCATCGCTTGTCTTATTGTGTGGTACATGTCTACCTCTTCCATCAGGTTTCGCTGATTTCTGGACAGCATTCTGAACAGCATATCTTAAGGTCATTTGGGAAATATCGAGAGTCTTTAACAAAAATTGTTGGCAAACCTCTAAACGGTCATGATTCCAATTTATAAAATATTTAAATGTACTTTGTCTTCGGCTCACCGATGCTGCTTGAACACTGCGTATTGGCACGCTTTCAACGCAAGTTAGAAGCCAGTTCCGTTGCCGTTCATAAGATCCTAGACCCCAGTAAAATTCATGGACATCCTGTCGTTTAACATTGTTAAATTTTTGTGCGCATTGATTCTGGCATTTTTCTTTGCATGGTATGGCGTTTACTTCTTTTCCCAAGCCAAGACAGAATTTTTGTTAATTTGTTTCTTTTTCCTTTTTCCTTTATTGCCCACTTGTCCGGTCTCTGTGTCATCATCTGTTTCTTGACTTTAATCTCTTAACATAAAATCTTCACTGTCTGTGTCTGATGAAGCGTCATATTCGACAAGTTTAATTGTAGAACTTTGGACGGTTGCAAGAGCGGTTTCCAATATTTTAGCAGCCCGCGTTTTTGACATTGTTCCACTTCTAAAAATACATTTTGATAAACAATAAAGAAAGAAAACAATTTATGATAAAGGATAATTACAAATTTAAAAGCTTTATATACGACAAAACTTATGCAAAAAAGTACGACTGGCCTTAATTTTGTTGAAAACTAATGTACATAAAAAAATAAATAAATGGTATTTTATTTTTATCACTGATTATTTCCTTCATGCAACGAAAAAATTATAATTACTATGGTTTCTGCCCATTTTATAGCGATTAATTGCATGTCAAAATTTTGCCGCGGTTAAAAATGTGTCAAAATTTAATCGCTTCTGAATTTATTAGTCACTGGGCTTACAACATGCGAAAACAATGTGAAATATCACAAAATTTATTATTTATTGAGGAAATAATCATGCCGAATATCCCGCGTGCATGAAAACAACCTGATTAAATTTTGACGTTTTTGTCGCAACGTTTTGAAAATTGAATCGGTTATTTTCATGCACTTGGGATATTACTGTTGATTAAAACTACCAAACAAAAATGCTGTCGAAATGTTTTTCGAAAGTTCAGAGGTTAGGAAAAGAATTATTTCAATTAAATAAAAAATACGAATTAAAACGCATGTTTCGTAAAACTTCATGAATGCCTTAGTTTTTGAAATAATTTAAATAACATTTCTTGTTGTAATAACAGCTTAATTACCAATAATAGTTAAAAAAACACTTACCAGAAATCACTTTTGTAAAAGGAAACTAAACACTAATTATCGTATCCAACGCAACCGATATCGTAAGCGACGTCACGTGATGTTGCTTACGTTACTTTGGTGGTGCATATGTTAATAAAATATGCAACTTACGATAATTTGCTAGTTGCTTAATAGAAAACTGTTTACTTACGCTAAAATAAAAATAGTTATTTCCACCAAAACCGTCAATATATGTTTACGATAGTTTTGCAGATACTTCCTTTCAACCAGTTACTTAAGATAGACAGAAAAACCTATTTTCGCAAAATTGCGGCTTACAATACTTTGGCAAAAAGGCATCGATATGTGGTATCTTCATGATGGAGCCCCTTCTCATCACGCTCGCGAGGTGCGGACCTGGCTTGATCAAAATTTTGACATTACACTTGTCAATCTTTAATTGACCACTGGTTGTCACTTTATGTTGCTAGTTGCTAGTGGCGTGGACTATGCGTGGAAATGGTTAATTTATCCCCATCGTTTTAGACATCAAAAAATGGGCTGTTGGAGCTTCTTTAAACCTCTAGATGGCCTAGATTTTTTATTGACATGCATTTCAAAAACACCATGTATATCGTGTTTGATGTTTGACAAAATTGATGTTCTGCACCTTACCCAATAATGGATTTTTCTTTCCTACTAGTAGATAATAAAAACAATTGACAATGTGGCATGGTTAATCTAGACTGCCGTAGTTGATGTATTGACTTGACATTTACTGTCTTTTCTTTATTAATGACAGCTCGTTTTTATTATTTATTTAATGTAAATGTCAAGTAAAAAAGCGGCTACTTGGTGGAGAAGTTATATATAAAAATACAGATATTGTGACCGAATTGCATTTTAATTCATAAAGTTTTACGCAAAATAAAGATATAGATATATCTCTTTTGTCATTTTGAGTAGTTTATTATCAATGGCTTATAGCCTTTAAAATTTTGGTTCACTTTAAAATAATTTGGTTAGTCGAAAAACTCATATCTACATGTTTATTTAAAATTAAAGTGCTGCAAAGTTGTCAGTTCCTGAATTTCTCTGTATAAAAAACCCGGTTACCAATTCTTTCTTCAGTTGTATAGAGCGATATTTTATCATGAAATACATAGTTTGACAACATAGCTTAGCAATTTTATTTTGTTTATTTGCTAAAAATGTCAGTCAATTAATTAAATAGAGATAGAGTTTATTCATGTTAATTACTTTCTACAAGTTTACATTCGTCATGTGTTGATTACAATTACAAATATTGTATAGTATAGTATAGTATTTATTCATGCATTTTGTACAAATTTTACATACGTCAATAAATCCACTGAATGAAAATTTGAGGCAATTCTTTCCTTTCCATTTTAAAACATTACTTATTAAAGGCTAAACTAATCCAGAAGCACCTAAAAGATTTTTGTGAAATGTAAAGTAGGAAATCCGTTAACACTAAAAATAGCACGGTATAAGCCGAAAGCCATTATCACGTAAGTGTACCTAATAATATAAATTTAATATTTCATTGTTACTATTAATTTGTAGAAAAATAATAATATAGTTTGCCGTAAGTTTACGACCCAAAAATCGATTACACAAACAAAATGAGAATACAGAACTGTAAGTAAGGGCTTTTATTTATTAGTGTAGTCGTAGAGTGAACAGTCGGATCAATATTATTTAAAAGTTTATTTTCACCGTGTGAGGTTTCGGTGACAATATGTAATAATCACATAGCTATTTACACTCGAATATGGTGACTTGAATTTTACAGTGCGACCACTTTGTAGGGCTCTTGCCATATTAGTTGGAACACTGTAAGAGTATCTTGCATTACCAGTGCCGAAAGTAACGAATAACATACATAACAAGCGCGAATGAGGCTCGATATTAATAAATAATAATTATTACAATTCAACCCGAAAATATTTTGGTAATTTAGTTTTCCCTAAATATGAAATGTCCAATTTAAATTCGAATGTCAATGTCAAAGTCATCTGTGAACAGATTTTGTTTAAACATTTACAAATTACGGTTGACTGCTCCAGTAGTATGTAATATACGTGGGGTTAATTACCGTCCTGTTGGTCCAGACTAAATGTTCAGATTTTTATGAAATAACTCGTAGCTGCTGAACACTCGCACAGGGTGTAACAGAAATATTAGGTATCAAAATTTTAACCAGTAATAGTACTTGACAAGAGCTACAAAATTTCTATCTACCATTTTTGCAAAAATCCAGATTTTTTTTAGAATTTTTGCCCTTCCACAAATTCGCCTTGACAAGTCGTCTCTGCTTGCACAAATTAGTTAGATTATTTACCTCGGATGATAGGAAGAAAATATGTACTTTTTTGTTCCATTTTTTTTGTTTTTTGTGATCTTTGTTTTCTCTAAAGGTTCATATTTTTATTTAGATATAAGTGAGGCTCTAGTCGGGTGTAGTTAGGTACCATTGTCCATTCTTTGAGTGAGTGAGTAAGTGAGCTTAAAAAATATGCTAGCCCTTACAAATATTGAAAAAAACGAGTGTGCTTTAGACCACACGACTGAAGTAAAACTTCATTTCGCCATTGTGAAAGTGCTCTTAATTTATGTAAGTTTATAAATGGAGCTAGAGAATCCTGAATTAATACCGTCTGCAGTATTGGATAATGCATGTTTCAGTTTGTCGTCAGCGAAAAGTCGGCAATCATGTGTAGCGATTAAGATAAGTAGCGCAATTGCATACAAAACTGACATACGCAAATGGCTCTGTCGTGAGCAGGGCGGAACCACCACCTAAAAGACCTGGGTTCGAATCCCGTTAAAGCAAACATTTTTTCTATGAATTTATTATTATTATTATTATTAAAACTTCCGTTCGCTTCGCCCGATCACACTTTTCGTAACGCTCTCGTCAGGCATTCACCAGCTTACTCCCCAAGTCAAGTGTCCGTAAAGAAGTATTTACTTCAAAAACGGGCATTGCGCTTAAAAATGCTTCAACTGCTCGAAGGATTTGCAACGAACCTTTTCCCAATCGCCAGCTTTCAAGTAGCCGAGCATTTATAAAAAGTCTTCGGCAACATCCGGGTCGAAGGACCAATTTTGTCTATGTTTCCAACCAAGACAAACAATACAGATTTAACAGTTTTTAATTTAAAATGAATGATGTTAATACTAATTATATACACCAAGGTTGAGAAGACATCTATCTTAGTCGAGCTATTTTATTGCCCTAGATGCAAAGCATCGCGGGAAATAATGAGGCGAGGCTAAGAAAATGCTTCTCAACCGTGGTTTATATACTTTTTTTTTACACTACTAACACATTTCTTTAAGTTTTCTTCAAATGATAATCATGTTAATGCGAAAGGTCGGAACGAACTTAACTAAGATATCCATGAAACACAAGTAGCATATGAAATTAAATTAATACCTGTCATTTCAATTTTTTGTTGCGATGTTAGGTGGTTCAGATAGCAAATTTAACATTTCGCAAGAAATTCCAACTCCCCAGAGGCCAGATTAATAAAAGTTACAAGTACTAGTATTATTAGTAAATTTATGACAAGCTTTGAAAAAGTGACAAGTTTCTGTTTCATAAAATCTTTTTTATTAGTTACAAGTGACAAGCTACAAGTTGATAAATCACTAGTGAAACTTTTGAAATAACAATCGTTTTGTTTCATAAATCTATAAGGACTTCAAATTCAAAAACTTTTCCCGTCAAAAAAGTTTTTCGTAGTTTATTTTTGTAATTATTATGGATTTGTAGCTGCTTAATGATTTAGATAGTGACGATGCACAAGAGGTAAAGGAAGATTTAGAAATCGCATTAATTTTAACTTTGGAAGTATTTTTTAATTCAATGAACGGTTTCGACGGAGTGCCCGCCAGTACCACAGCGTAGCAGATATGCATGGTGTGCCTATAAGGCCCCAGTCCACCGATGTAAAAAATGTCACAACAGCAGTAAATAGAATTATTGTACCAGAATTGTTAAGATAGCTCAACAATGTTCTAAATGTAGTAAAGGATTCCCGATGGTAATCGGTGCAGTGGATGGAATTCTTATACCCATGGACGCAGGATTTGGGCGGGAGCAAGCGTTTGTGGACTGGTATAATCATTCCATAAACGTGATGGCTGTTTGTGGACCACACTCTAAATTTTTTGTTAATGCTAATTGGCCGGGAAGCGTCCACGACTCTAGAGTTCTAAGGAGTTTCAGTTTATATGCAAGAATGGAAGCAGGATGGCGACCTATCCTGAATGGCTACATCATTGGGGATAGTGCGTATCCAATAAAAATTTGTCTAATTACTCTGCCAGTAACTATCAACACAATTGAATTTATTCGTAGACACAAACAAACAAGATGAGTGATAGAACAGGCGTTTGGAATATTAAAAGAAAAATTTCTGTGTCTCAATCACCTACGCGTTCAGCCCCGTTTTGCAGCGAACATTATAAAATGTTGTGCTGCACTTTGTAATTATACAAGGGATGCTGAAGATGAAGTGAGAATGAGACTTAATAATAATTTTCGGCAACAAGATAACCAACTTTTTTCTTTAGAAAATGTAGATGTTACGGGAAGACGACGACTGCAAGAATTAATTGCATTAATTCTATTTCTAGTTTTAAAATCTCCAAATCTGTTTTTCTATTTAATTTATGTAAATAATCAATTTCGAATTCTAATTTCTGTTGTTTTAATATAGCCAGATTATCGTCTGCTGTCGCCATTGATTGTTCTACAAAAATATGATGTTAATAAATAATACTACATTTTCGCCTATCAAGATTCTGTCTGAATTTCTTCTTGTACTTCATCTATTCATCTTCCTTCGTCTCCTATGCTTCAAACATTCAAGCTCATTCGTTTCCTCCAAAGTATCGGTCACCCCATTTCCAATATTCGATATTTCAAGCAGTTTTTCATCTACCTCGGGTTTCATAATTTTACCTCCGCCAGTTCCGGTTTTTCTAAAGTACTAACAATAAGTAAATTAGTTACCAATGCTCTCTTTTTTAAATTTGTCAACACCGTGTTCTCACATATTTTCAGTTCTTCAAATTGGAAGCTACACCAAGACACACCGCTGTTGCGTGTATGTCTTGGCAAGCTTCTCTTTTTCGTTTCTTGGTTATTTGAGGACTTAACGCCCCAAACAAAATGTCTTGTTCATCGCTAATTGCTTGAAGGAAGCTGATTTTATGCAAATTTTTGTCACTCATCTTCGAGTTCAAACCATACGCCACAATAAATGCCATAATTACATAAACCTACTACGACTACATTTACCATTAACAGCGCCACAATGCCCCATTGTGTTAATGGTGAACATTTTGAGTATTTGTTGCGTTAAAAACGCAATGTTTCTATTTTAGTTACTTACTTGATTTGAGTTGTGTTTTTTTTTTGTGTTTTTGTTGGTAATAAAATTTATGTTTTGAAACAAAAATTTTCTTGTGTAAGGTATAAAAAATTTTATAGTCATTTTGATAACTGAAAGAGCATTATTTCGTCAAACAACTTTTGTCATGAAGGTTTTGTGATAAAATGTACCGTTACGGCTGCAGAATCATTATTCCACACATTTTGGGCACCCTGTATAATGATGTTTTCCCAAACTCCAGTCTCGGTCAGAAATCGAATTGGGAGCTGCAAAGTTGGAGCGTAATAGCTATTAATATACCTAGAAATGTTATGACGTTTATTACAGCCGCAGATGTCAGATTGAAATCCGAGCTCGAAGAGCGAGGATTTTAAGACATCTAAGGCTGTTATGGGTCATAACATTCGTGGTTTGTTCAATAGTTTATCGGTTTCAGGTGACCAGCTTCTCATTTATGTGAATTTAGTGAAGATTTTTGCAATTTTCTCCGTAAAAATCAAAGTCGTTATGCAAGTTGGTTGCTAGCTAGTTACAAAGATGTTTATTTGTCAACGAAAATTTAATTTTTAGAAAATTTGATGATTTCTAAAATGATTGCCACTGATTTATCTGAAAACGTGCTAGAAAGTGCTCAGGAAGCTATACGAGCCCCTATTGTCAAGCAAGTCCAAAGTAAGATACGAAAAATCTTATACTGACTTCAAACACTGGCAGCAGATTAATAATTGTGCAGAAATAGTTAATGAAAATGTTCTGCTGGCGTTTTTCAACAATTGGTAGGCTCATTAATATTGGTAATGTCTAGTTATATTGTATTATGTTTTTCTGTTTCAGTCGACAAAGCACAGGCCTTCATCTTTGTGGGTCTATGAGTCAATGCTTTGAAGCACCATCAGTGTCAATAAGAAAATAGACATAAAATCATTTGACAAGCTATTTGCGTTTTTAAAAAGAAATAATATGTTGGACACGTGGCAAAAAAAAAGCAAAAATTCTGATGAGTTATTAAGATACAGAAAACCTGAAAATTTTCCTTAAGGACGCAAGGGATAATCAATTTTTAATGTGCAAGGTAGAAATAAATCAATGTCAAAAGTACATGATGCCTAACGTTTAACGTTGTTCTAGGTTGTGGACATTTTCGGACTATTTGGGGCCACTCAATACGATGAAATCTACAATTTTACTGTTTAAACGATGTTTAAAAGGAGAAAAATGGTTGATTGCGAAACCTCTTCCTCTACGTCAGAAAATAAAATCTTGGTGTTAGCACCCATACTGAAACCAAAGAAATCACTAAACCTTCTATTGCGAGTTGTTCGTATTGTACGGTGAACATAAATAATTACAAATAATTTGTTCAATTTTGTTACTTCAAATTTTGATAATAAAGTTTTGTTAAATTATTACTTTTTTTCCTGTATTGTAAAAATATTACAATACTCTGCTGTCATTATTACATTACCGATACGGTTATAAGGTACATTACAAACCAACTTTTGTGAATGTTAAGGACCTCTTTACATCCTGAAACCGATAAAGAAATAAAATCAACTTTAACTTTAAATTTACCACTTTCCTCACCAAATATCGTGATGATAAATTTTTCCAATTGCAAACTCGCATGGAAAGTATCGTACCGTTGCTTCAGCAATTCAAAGCAGTACAACTACGTATCGAGCTGTATGATTCAAACGATCAAGAAAATGACTCTTTTGAATATAGATATTAATAATAATAATAATTAATAATTAAATTAATAATTCAACGCCCAACTCACAATCACGAACCAGCGGGAATGATCTTGCTTCTATAGTAATTTAGCTGTTTTACACTGCAACATTAGACTGGCCAAATATTGGCAGAAAGAAACAGTTTATTGGCTTTTATGGAAATCGTAGTCAGAATTGCTATAAATATTTATTATCTAATTATCAATAGTTGTTGATTTTAATCCATAGCTTAATATAGAAGCTAAAAGGTATAATTTTGTGCTTGAATTCATATTGCTGGAAATATCCTAGCTACATGTGATCGATTTGTCATTGCATGTTGTTATAATTGCATAATTCCACATTGTTAGTTGCAGTGCAATCAATCAGTAGCAGGTATGATTTTGTGTTAAGGTAGTTATGTCTAATTAAAGTGTTCAATAACGAAGTGTAGTTAAACATTTATTTCACATCGGAGTAATTAGCGGACCGGTTCGGATTCAATATCGTTTTCAATTTATTAACTTCTCGACGGTTATTCGCCATAAATTATTAATAGTTTAAACTAGTATGTCTGTGGTAGAATAAGAATATCGTGTCATGCCACGTACTTCCCGACTATTTCAGTAGGTAAGGGCAGACCACCGTGATTGGCCTCTCCTCCCTCAAACTTACCCTGCTTACAACTTAAAAAACGGAATATACTAAAATTGCAGGCGCCAGTTGGGGTAATCAACAGATACACTAAGTTCTCCAGCAACTCAAATGATTTACTTAATAAATTAATCGCTGGAGCCACTGAACCGATTGCAATGAAATTTTGCACACTTTTTACTGATTTTACCACGTAGGCGCTGACTAGAAAACCGTTTTTTAAAAATCCACTACTTATTAAATAAAATAACAATATAAAATCACCGTGCGAAGCCGGGACGGTCCATCTAGTATTATATATAATATACCAGGGTATAATCAGTTCATGTTATTCTCATCGATTTCCCTTGCTTGGAATTCAATACACGGTGAAGATATGATAAAAATTCCGTGTCTTGACTTTCCAGAATACAAAATGTTAAATCGCAGATATCTCGAAAACGGCCGCTAACTTTAAAAAACGGCAATTCAATTGAGCTATCGGAATTAGGTTTACTAGCCAGGTGCCCAGCTTGGTCAGATTTTCGACTAGCACAGTATAATTGAGTTGACCTTTTAAATTCGTTTAAATTATTATTAATAAGTCGGTGCTGAAAGAAAACCTGCTGGTAAGAAATGTGATAAATATGTATGTAACAAGAGTAAACATAAAAACTTAAAATTCATTACTAACATAGCACATGCTCAGAGTGGTCATCATTGACTTGTTGCCAAACTCCTAATCCAAAATAAAATTCTTCTTTAACATTGTGTAAAGTTACAGGTGTAATATTTCTAATTTCCGTTCGGATACTGGCTTTCAAATCATTTAAATTGTTGGGTTTTATTTTTAAAAAACTTTACTCTTTAAGTAACCCCAAAGGAATAAATCGAAGTTAAATCAGGCGATCTGGCTAACCATTCTATGAATTCTCTCCTCCCAATTCATCTATTTGGGAAAACTTCATTTAAATATTAGCGAACACAAAGGGCATAGTGAGCTTGTGCACCATCTTGCTGAAGTCATAATGTGTGACGCGGAAAGTCTTCAGGATTTGGATATAAAGCTGCTAAGGCTGGCACAAGTTCGTTCCTTAGAAGATTTAGGTATTTTTCTCCAATAAGATTGCCATCAATAAAAATAGGACCTAGTACGTGATCATTGACTATGTCTGCCCAAACATTTACTTTTTCTCCAACGTTGGGTGTCATTTTTGCGCATCCATTGAGGATCTTTGGCAGCCCAATATGTATGTACAATTCTGGCGGTTCAATTCTAAACATTATGGTGTCCAAAGAAATCTCATCTCTATCCAACAAAATCATCATTTGCTCACAAAATTGAAGACGGCGGTCCGGATCATCTTCTGTTAACTCTTGAATGTATTGAAGAGTACAAAAAAAGTAGTAAATTTTGATTTGATCAAAAAATAATCAGTAAACTTCGACGTTTTTTATAATATTGTTGTGGTGAAATGTAAAAATCTCAAGAAAGAAAAGTTTTCTCAAACGGTTCAAAGTAATCCACCGCAGTGTTTGGAAATTCCTCTTGAAATTCGTTCGAACAAAATACACCAATTCGTTGTTAACTTTTCTTCCTGTGCGGAAATAACCTTTCAGTAAAAACATTGTGTTCCACAGTGTGTCATTACAAGAACACAATGTACTATCCATTTTTCTGACTTCCGCATTGTCAGTGTCAAAGTTTCAAAAAAACTTTTGGCGAAACTGTACTTGTAGCACTTGTACTTGTCACCAGTTTAGTTACAAATATGTCAAATCGAGAAAGTAAGGTTAAGTAACTGGAAAAAAGATTACATTGGACTCCTCGTTCTTGTCGTCCTCATCCTTGAACAACTCCTCAGTGCTCCTCAGTCCCAAACTTGAGAATAGCCATGAGGTCCTCCTTATTGAAAGAGTTGTTATTTGAAGATCCATTCTTGTCCAGGTGGGTACGCCCGGTAGTGTCCATCCTCTGGATGTCCAAATGGTCCAGTACCATTTTCTGTTTGGCACGTGCTACGATTTCCTGCTCTACCGACCTGTAGATGTTCACTTGGCTCTTCAGTCGGATCCTATGGCTTGAGCTTAGAGGTCGTTTTGCGAGATCCAATCCGAGTCGAATATGATCACAGTTAAAAGTATTCTCTTGCGTTTTCTTTCCACACATCCTGCTTCTTGCATTACAAAATATGTGCTAACTCGCGAAAGAATAAAATGAGAAAAATTTCATTGACAGTGTCAGTTTTTGAAATTTAAATGATTAGTACGAAGTACCAAAACACTAAAGAAAAATTACTACTAGGGATAATTAGCAGTGTCGCCAACATACTGTCACTTTGACAATGCGGAAGTCAGAAAAATGGATAGTAATTAGGGTTTCGATATGAAAAAAACAGCTGATTCCAAACGATTTATCCAAAACAAAGAAAATGAAGACTACCAAGCAAATCACTCGAAACGCAGACCAACGCAAATGACATGTGACATTTGAATTTGGTATGAAACAAGCCGCGGACATACATTTCTAACGCTGTCTAGTAATTTTTCATAATGTAATTTAATGACTTTTACATTTAACATTTTATGATGAAATTTTCCGTGTATTTTATCCATTGGAAATTTATTGGTCGGCTCTCGGACAAATCCGTTATGATATTAAGTTGCAAATTACAGAATACAGAATTATTATACAGGGTGTTATTAAAATGCATGTCAAAAATAAAATCGGTAATTGGTCACGATGAGAGGAAGTCCATGGCAAAAAATTTTTGCAATAGAAGTCTTTTCATTTTCGATATAAAAATCATTAAAAATTTGGTCAAAATCCCCCGTCCGCTACTGCGCTAAAGGTGATTAAAAATGTCCTCTCCTTCGCTTAGCAACAATAGTACCAGGTAAATTTGAGTTTTCTGAAGTGTCACAGTTTGCCGTCATAATTATTGTTCTACATGGAAGCTATACAAATGCTGAGATGACCGACATGGTCTTGTTGTATGGAAGAGCCTTAGGAAATACTCGCGATGCGGAACGTAGAATTTTGGACGCTGAGCCAGACCTCATTGAAGAGGAACCAGGAAGTAGCATAAAGGTTGTTTTATCGTGTGTGTGATTCGCCGTTTGTCGTGTGGCGAACATTAAATGAACAGGGCCTCCACCCCAACCAGATCCAAAAAGTGCAGGCATTGAAACCTGAGGTCCTCCCTCGAAGAATAAGATTTTGTGAGTGGTTACTCCAAAGAAAGGAAGAAGATCCTCGTTTTGTTGATAAAATCTTATAAACCGACGAGGCAACGTTTATGGGATGGTTGGCAACAATTTGATAGGTCTATATATTTTGCCCCCCCGTTTAACTGGCGCGGCGTATTTGAGTGTTTTAAATGAGGAGCCAGGAAACTTATTAGAAGATGTACCTTTGATTAGTCGGCGTGATTTGTGGTATCTTCATGGTGGAGCCCCTTCTCATCACGCCCGCGAGGTGCCGACCTGGCTTGATCAAAATTTCCCGGGGAGATGGATAGGAAGGATAGTGTTTTTTTTTTTTTGTGGGGTCTCATGAGACAATTTATGCAATGTCTGTAAATACCTTTGAAGATTTAAGAAAGTGCGTTCAAAATACTGCCGAAGGAATTAGAAGAAACCCAGAAGTAATTGCCAGAACGCAACAGTCGTTGCTTTGGGGTGCTGAGAAACGGTTAGCGGCATTTTGACCATCTATTGTAGTTTTCTGGTTTTTGTTTATTTGTTTATTTTCATTGTTCTTTAATCATTTTTGCATGTTTAAATACAATAAATTTCTCTTCTTCGAATAATGTGTTTGCAATTAACAATAAATCTGAAATAAAATTAATTTTGGCATTACACTTGTCAATCATTAATTGACAATTAGCTATTAGTTGTCACTTTATGTTGCTAGGATTCAACTGCAAAAATGTAATTATTGTATCCGCCTTGAAAATGCAATCGACAGTGGCGTGGACTATGCGTGGAAATGGTTAATTTCTCCCCATCGTTTTAGACATGAAAAAATGGACTATTGGTTTTCATTGAACCTCTAGATGGTCTAGATTTTTTATTGACATGCATTTCAAAAACATCCTGTATACTAAACACTTTTATTGTGTTAGGAACTTCAACGTGCAACTATAAAAATTTATTAAAACTTACCCATTTAGAGAACGTCGTCCTACATATCCAGTACATTGTAAACAAACGCAATAACTTAATACATAGTTTCCACATTAATCACTCGTTTTATCAGCTGCCAGATATTTCATTCGTTACTTTACGATATAGAATTTATTTTGATTTATCGTCATTCAAAACGCGATTTGTAGTCCGAAATTAAAAGCTTTATAGACAGACAGTTATGAAGATTTTAAATATAGCGATTAGGATTAAGTTTAAAGCCCCATTAAGGGTAGTCCAAGTAGTGGCAACAGGACGACATTCGTTAAATTTTAATAAATGCATAAACACTCCAAGTTTTAAATAAAAAGTGCATCAATTATCCCGGTCTCCTCTAACTCATGCATATTCCACATTTTAGCAGACAAGTCTTCCTAGATTTCTCCCAAGGGACAGTTACATTCTAATCCACTTCATCTTCCATCCAAACTTTTTCAGAGAACAAAGTTGGGACAACAATACGTAACTACCGAAAAGTAAGCATTAAATCTCGTCAGTTGTATTTAATTACTCTGTTATACGAAGTCTTCCAGAAGCAGCAATACCATAAAATTACAAAGTTGGATCGTGTCCTTGGGTGAGTTGCCAATTTATTTCTCTCAACGGATGTAACAAGATCACTACCTGATTCCTTCTGACCAAATTGGCCAAATTGGATCGGAGCTTTTAACTTCGGTAGTCGTAAAACTGATTTATTCGAACGGTGTGGTATAGAAAATCTAAGTTTGATCTATAGACAAGACTTTATTTATTGCTGGGCGACGCATGACGTTTTTGCTGATTATATGTACAAGAGTCGAATAATAACAGACAATTCCGGCACCATTACGTCGATGGATCCAATAATAGATCACAGGCTAGACTTTATCCATTTGATCAATTGTTATTAACAAGGGCGTATCGTGCGATACGTTATTAAAGAGTAATTTTCCACTGGCCTAAATGTGAATAAATTGTTGGATGCTATCGCTGAAACAACACTCGTTTTGGTAGGGGAACCGAGGGACGATTGTATTAGCAGTTAGTATTACACAATTTGTTACATTTTGGGATCACGTGATTGACAACGTGTAGCATCATCCTTTTTATTTATTGTTTGATTTTAACGAAGGAAAGTGATCTTTAAAATAATAAAGGGTACAAAACTAGTTTTTTAAATTTTATTATAGGCCCATGTAAGGTCGAGAAACTTGTACAAAATTGCCAATTTTAAAACAAGTCGGGTCATTTTAATGGTATACGTATTTCACTTACTTTAAAAGGGTCTTAAAAATCCAACAGAAACCAAGAATAAAAAGTGCATGAAATATAAATTGATGTACGTAGGTAGCAATTTTATGCATTTAGATCTCCCCCATCCTATATGTCATATATGAAACTAACGAACTCTGAAACATTTCGCACACAACATACTGCAACGAACCCGATAATTCCGGTATCCAGCGTCAAAGGAAATCCAATTTTCCCCGACTTCCCTTGAAAGCTGCTGCCTCAAAGCACGAAAAAAATATGTCACTAGATTCGTGCCGAGACGCATCGGATCTAACCTAATTCTTAGTGTCATTCTAACGGGATTAATGAGCGGCGGATCTAGTTCCCGTGGAGTAACGGCGCACTTAAACCCTTTACTCACACTACACCCACCTGCTGAAGAAATTTAGTGTTGCTACAAAGTTTGCACAAAATGTGGGAGTGAAAATTGAATATTCGAAAACTTTTTTTTATGTTTATAACTGGACTGTGTTGTATAAAACTATACAGTCTGAATTGCAGATAAAACAAAGTTGTCTTCCAAATTAATTGCACATCTGGGAGATCAAGGTGAAATATAAATAGACAGCTACTAAATTAATGCACTTAACTAGATGTTTCATCGTTTCTACAAAGTTTTCACTTACAGGGACATAATTACCAAGTTGATAGATAGTATAATTAACGGCTGCAAAATACGCTGTTTTTAAACAGTTTTAGATCCTTAGAGCAACTTCAAAAGAAATTTATCAAAAGCTATTCTTTTTTCATTCCCAGTGCGATGTCAAACTCGACGTGATTACCTACTTGTTCTTCCTTTGTTGGATCTTTTAAAATTTTCTGGACTTTTTTTTTCTAAAGTTGTGTAGGTGATGTCAGTTGCAATTTACTTTCAGTTAATTAATTGTGTCACTTTGTCATCGACCTATGGTAGATGTTATATATTGGAAGTTAAAGTTTTTTGCCTCATGCGAAATGTTCTATTGACAGGGTTGACGCATTGGTGCGTCACATGTATCTTTATATCAGTAAGGTTGTAAGTACAAGAGCACCAGAAATTAAGGTTAGAGCCTTTCTTATTCGAAATCGTCTCACAATACGGGTGTTTTTTTTTCGGAGAGAGATAAAAGATATGGCCTATTGATTTTTAGGCCCTTCTTACCCTTAAGTGTAAGACTGGGGGCAGCATCTTTATTTTCCACAGTTTTGTCTTATGTCGCTCTTTCTCCTCCTTCGTTTTTTGGCGCGACTTACATGTACATGACATAAGAATTTAAATTGCGGCTCTTGTATTTAGCAGTTGTCTTCCATCTTTACATTTTTTTGATATATGTCGATTTTGATTCAGTGTATCTAGATTTTTGTTTTTCGTGCATTTTCTTCTTTTTTATTTCAGGCTTTTGTATTCAATTCACCCCATCGTTACTTTTTAGTAATTCATTTTCTCCTGTGTATTGGTTCTTTGATAAAATTCTTTATTTTCCTTATCATTTTCTCCGTAGAATCGACCTTATTTCTCTTTCTATTATTCTTATTTATGTATCTCTCTTATATTATCTCTTATAGCCTGAATAGTTTAACGTTTAACGTTGTGTGATATATTTGTAGCTTGATATCTCTCAAATATACCATCCTCCTTCTTTCCATTTTATTCTAATTATCATTGGTCATTTTTGAATAACCTTTTTCAAGGACTTTTCCGTCATATCAAATTAGTGCGCATGACTGTACAGTCGTCAGGATAGTCGTCAATCACATGGATTGAAGTGTGGTAGTTTGTTACGTTTTTGATCAGTTTTACGTATTATTACATCTAAAAAGGGTAGATATTACTGTGTGGTGGGTTCGTGAAACTGTATGAATTATGGATATTGATTGGTTCAAACAAGGAGCGACAAAACTGCGTTTTCGGTGGTTGCAAGATCGACAGCAGACGTCATTTCTTCCATTTTCGAAACCGTGTTTGGCAGTAAGAAAGGGCCTTGAAAGCGGAAGAAAAGGGCACCTCAAGGAGTGCAGTTTGTGTAATAAGTGTAAAATGTGGTTGACGAAATGCCGGTACAAAGATTATGCAATCCTAACTCATATCAATAAATGACATTATATAATTGTGTTTTACGCTAGTAAATATCGAGTAAATACACTGCCGCTCAAAAAATTCCGGACACCCTAATTTTTGGAGTTTAAAGTATTTAATGTATTTTTGTTTTAAATTTAATTGAAGTAATTAAATAAACTAAAGCCTTAATAGTGTTTTAAAATTTAAATCGTAATTATTGATTGTACTTTTTAATACAACTCTCGCTTTTGGTCATTTTACCACTTTTTGCCTATCTAAAACTGTTCCATTATCACGTTGGGTTTCATGTGGCTTTGACTGGTTTTGTGTTTTTTTGTTGGAATCTGCTTGTTTGATGTTAGATTGACACATTTATGTTCCATGCTGCCTGAAATTGCTGCCCAAATTGTTGCTTTAAACAACGGACGGCCGAAGTGTGCGATCTATTGCGCAACACCTTTATATACCGCAAAGTACTGTGCAAGACGCCCTTTCACGATTCCGTGAAACACATGGATTCGCCCGATGGGCCGGATCTGGTTGTGGGCGGTCAACAAATGATCGGGACGACCGCTTCCTTCAACTTTCTGTGCAGCGAGATAGGGGACTACCATCAACTCTTCTTTCTGGACGATTAACTGATGTTCGTGGAGTCAGGATTTCAGCTCAAACAGTTAGAAGGAGGCCCAAAGAAGGAGGTTTGTCTGCAAGAACACCAGCTTCAGGCCTTAAATTAAACGCAGGACATCGCAGAGCACGACTTGCTTTCGCACACCAGTATGTGGATTGGGATGACAAGGAATGGCAGAACGTGCTCTTTACAGATGAGTCTAGGTTTAGTCCTAGATCACCAGACGGTCGTGAGAAGGTGTGGAGAAGACAAGGTGAGCGATATAGTCTATGCTGTATATCTCCCAGAACTGGATTTACTGGAGCCAGTATAATGGTGTGGGCTGGTCCCTCCTTATACGCTCGCACCGAACTAATGTTTGTCGGAAATGGCACAATGACGGCACATAGGTACATCCCCGAATGTGTTGAACCACATGTGGTGCCCAATACGCCATTTATTGGCGAGAATTTTCTTTTAATGGATGACAACGCTCACCCGCACATTGTGGGAATTGTAGTCCAAAACTTGGAAGAGGTTGGTATTCGACTTCTTCCGTGGCCAGCCAATAGTCCAGAGTTGAATCCAATTGAGCACGTCTGGGACTTTATTGGTCGAATAGTCAAACGTCGCCAACCTCGGCCGGAGACGTTAGGTGACTTAAGAATGGCGTTGCAAGAAGAATCGGCCCAAATACCACAAGAATACCTTGTGACTTTTATTCAAAGGATAACATCGTTTAAGGACCGTCATACGAGCTCGTGGTGGGAACACTCGGTATTGCTGTTGTTTTTAGTGATAATTTTGAATTTTTAGAATATGTTAATTTTATTCTGTTAATCTTAAATCTTCAATTTCTCTGTTAATAAATCTTTTTCTTTCAATTTTGTTATTGTTAAAAGAAAGACTTTCTTATTTAAATACAATTTTACCAATTTAATTGACTTTCATGTACCCAAACAAAAATTTTGAAGTTGTCCGGAATTTTTTGAGCGGTGTATATATAACATGATTTTTCCTATGCGAAAACATTTTACTCGGAAAATACTTAACATTTAGATTTTTATACCGAGCGTCCAGTAATCTACTGAACACTCTTCATAAAATACTGAACATTCAGATTTTCATACCGAGCGTCCATGATTTTTACTATGCAAATAACATAATATTATACTTGGCAGTGTGGGTTTTAAACATGGGGCACGATTTTTTTACCGAGCAATTGAGTAGATATCAATGACTGCTTATTAAATACATATCGATAATAATACCTACTATGATTCTATTACTAATATTATACATTAGAATTATATAATTTGCAATATTCAAGTTTTACCGAAAAGTGTAACCAGGCAAACGAATTAAATACTATGTGAATAATTTGTTGCGTTTATAAAACGACGTAGGTCTGGCGTTCACGAGCTCTTGGACTATTATTTTTAAACCGATTTTAGCAGTTGATACATCAAATGAAAACATTTTGAGTATAGTTTATTTTTTTATTAATTTTCATACAGATTTATGAATTTGTGAAAAAAATAATGTTATGGTGAGAAAATTTCTATCGTTTTTTAATATTTCACCATGAACATAAATATCAAAAAATGTGTGAATATTATAGAAGCTTATTTTGGCCAGATATATTCTCAAATATTTTATTGGACGCAAAGGTAACTGTTACTAGAAGAGGTTTGGGACAGCATGTAGAGACGTAAATAATTTAGAATATAGAATGTAAATAATGATGAAGTGTCTTTAAACCGATTTTATTTCATATATCAGTCGTTAAAATCAGGTTAAGAGTTTGCCAGATATAATGTCAAAGGTTTCTTAATATCATTCTAAAATCACACACATGCTCGAACTTACAATTTGCAGTACTTGTTTTGCAATATTCGTTTTATTTTGAACGAAATCCTGTATATACCCTTCGGTTACAGCTGTAGATTTAAAGCCGCCGTGCCTTTTTACAGTAGTAATGTCAACCCCCAAGTCTGCGAGTAAAGTAACTGAAGATCTGCGTAGAGAATATGTACATCAGTGGTTCTGGATACCCTAAGTAGGAATGTATTGGAAGGGCCTAGTTTTGCGTACTTGCGATATAATTCCATAAAATTTATGTTCCCTTTAGTACCTACCAATAATCACAAAAGTTCTAGGTATTTTAGCCTTTCTATTCGGCACCTTGACAATTAGAGATGAGTTGACGTCTTCGATATCAACTGTAACGTCAATTCATCTCAACGTAATGCACCCGCAATGCCAAACATAACAGAAACCTATAAAATTCAGATATTTAAAATTACAATTCAGTAGTAGTTATGTTATTTTATAATCTTACTTTAATCATTAAATACTCGTTATCATTTGCCGTTGATAGGAAAGTTTTAATTTGGTTCCTCGTTAAAACTTTGGATTTTTTCGCTTGATATCCCCGCGAGTCCTTTTTTAAAAACGTCGACAACTTCGAGTACTTGTTTATATCAGTGTTATCATTTACTAGTAAACAGGAAAGTCGACGGTTTATATTTCTTGGAAAATTCATTGAAATACGTCAAAATTACATTTTCCCTGTACGTTTGCGTCTTCTCGGAACACCATTCTCTAAAGCGATTGACTATAAACTGCGTCATACAGTTATCTAGATTTCACTGGTAGCATGCTAAGGATCACAGCAGAAGTAGCATCAAGAATTTCTTGGGGTTCTTCGTTGTGTTCGTTATCCATCATTGCGGACAACAATTTCAGAGAATTTCACGAAAATGTTTGTTGTTGTCAAGATACGAATGCAAAGACTACAAATATTTTACGTGCGGATTTATCAAAAAGTTTTATTCTTCTCTTGACTTTTGCGTTGTTTTTCGGTTTCGCCTGTGTAATAAGAAGAGAATTTAGTTTTCCTAGTTGACGTTCGATGTAGATAGACTGTATACAGTGTAACCGCCTGGGTTAGGTAATTTTAAATAATGGACAATTTTATTGTTCATATAAACTATGAAGACTCTTCAGTGATTGATGTTTTGGACGCAAGCTTACATACCTCCTGTAATCTCATTAATTCCTCTGATTTCCGTTATAACAGTGAATATGCGCTTCTTCCTTGGCTTAGTGTCCCGGAAGGTGACAACCAAAATAGAGCCTGTTTTCTTTCACTCTCAACGTACTTTTCAATATGGAATATGTTGACCACACCGTCGAAAATTTCAGTCTTTCAGCCTGTACTCAAATATAAAGATAACACCTAAAAATCTATAAATGTAATCAGGAAAACCAACATTTTCATGAAAAAAAGCAAGCATAACTTCTTCGTCGATATCCCGTCCATTCTTTGAAGTCCTACAAGAATTGAAAATATTGTAGGTCTTTTCATATTAATATTTATTTCCATTTTCACAAAATTTCACGCCACAATTGACAACATTTTTGTTTAGTTGGTGAAGTGATGGAAAGGGCTATTTGATTCTCGTAATCTATTTCCATTAAGTGTCCGAAAAAATTGTATGTATTGTTCTTAACGAAAAGTAAGTTCTTCTTTACTCATCACGTTCGTAAAGAAAAACAATAATTTTCTTTACTTATAGGCTATTTTTTTACAGACTTCAAAAAAGGAGAAGGTTCTATGTTCGGCTGTGTTTTTTTTTGTATGTTCACCGATTTCTTCGTCATTTGTGGACCGATTTTGAAAATTATTTTTATTTTTGAAAGGGTATACTCCTGAGGTAGTCCCATTATCACCAAGTCCGGATCTGATGAGGGGATCTCGTGGAAATCGAGGGAAATTCTTAAAATTTTCCTTTTATGTATATTCACCGATTTCTTCCTCAATTGTGGACCGAGGCAGACGGAAATATTATCGAATACGAAAGATCGAACACAACTTGTCGAGAGTACAAAATATCGAAAATACAAAATATTGAAAGTACAAAGTATCCAAAAACAAATAATCGAAACTACAAAATATTGAACAATAAAATATCGAAATACATACACAATTTCAATGATCCATGGAGAAACTAATTTTCTTTCAATTTGGCTTGTCCACATTTCGAGTTTCACGTACAGGGAAATATGAGCTTCTTGGAGTATGCTTCTTTAAGGGGTCGAGCGCGAAGCGCAAGGCAGCAATTTCAATGATCCACGAAAAAACAAATTTTCACTCAATCTGCCCTGTCCACATTTCGAGTTTCACGTACTTGGAATATGACCTTCTTGGAGTATGTTTCTTAACGGGCTCGAGCGCAAAGCCCGAGGCACCAATTTCAATGATCGACGAAGAAACAGATTTTCACTCAATCTGCCCTGTACACATTTCAAGTTTCACATACAGAGAAATGTGACCTTCTTGGAGCATGCTTCTTTAAGGGGTCGAGCGCGAAGCGCAAGGCACCAATTTGAATAATCCACGAAGAAACAGATTTTCACTCAATCTGCCCTGTACACAATTCGAATTTCACGTAAAGAGAAATGCGACCTTCTTGGAGTATGCTTCTTTAAGGGGTCGAGCGCAAAGCGCGAGGCACCAATTTCAATGATCCACGGAAAAACAAATTTGGGAAATTTTTACCTGCGACATTTTGTCCTTTCGATAATTTGTTTTTCGCTATTTTGTACTTTCGATAAATTGTTTTTCGACAAATAATTGTGTTCGATATTTTGTAATTCGATAATATTTCCGCCTCCCCTACCCCTCACTTGTATAAATTGTACAGGGTGATTCAAAAGGGTCGCACCACCGTTCGGGTGGTGATAGAGAACATTAAGAGAAGCTCAAATTATGTATAAAGTTTTTTTCTACGTTGCAGGGTTTTCAAGATATAAGTGCTTAAAGTTGGCCCAAATAGGCAACGCTGTGCTTGCGCCCTGCCCTTGCACCTTACAGTTAATAATTTGAAACCATAGTGAAGCCACAGATAATAGGTAGATACATTCCATACCCGCTTTTTTGTTGACAAATGCATTGTCAAATTCAAAATTGACAAATTTTTTGACAAAAACGAGGTAAACTTTCAAAAAAAATAAAAAATTAAAGAATAGGAAACACTGGTTTTAAAATGTAATGCTTTAATAAAGTAGGTACATAAAAATTTAAAATTAACTCAAAAACGAACAACAAAATTTAAATTAAACAATGAAACAAGTAAAAATTAAACCGCTTGCCTCAATACATTTGTGAAGCCGTCTTCCAGTACTTCCTTGAATATTTTGTAGCATCTGGCGCGTTACTGTTTGTGCAGGATCAAGAATTCTATGACAAAGTTTTTGTGCATTGTTGGGGATAGTGCGATAAACAATTGTTTTAATGTCCCCGCAAGAAAAAATCGAGAGGATTATTATCGCAAGACCGAGGAGGCCAGGCAATGTACCCTCGGGGTTTGATCCACCCTCTTGGATAGTTGACATTTAGCCACCGTCTCACAGGTCTAAAAAATGCGCAGGGGCCCCATCTAATTGCAGCCATACCGAGTTAAGTAAAACCATCAACTTGTCGCCGATGATGCCAACCCAGACATTGACGGAAAAGCGATGTTGGAACCCTCGTCGACGTATTACATGGGGGTTTTCTATTGCTCAATAACGATGATTATGCATATTAAATATTCTATCACGAGTGAAGGTAGATTCAACTGTCCACAAAATTTGATTTTGAAAATTTTGATTCAATTTGATGGCATCTTGAATCCAACGGCAAAAGTTGACACGCAGAGGGAAATCGTCTTCACATAGAGCTTGTACTTTTGTGTAATGGAAAGGGTGATAAGCTTCTAATTTTAAAACACGTTGAATGAGGCTGTAGGTTACATATTATTTAAATTTCGTCCAGTTGCTCGAACACTGACGTTGGGGTTATCTTCAACGGCTTCTTCAACTTGGGGCGTTCTAGCTGATGTGCGTGGCCTACCTACTGTTTCATGGATAGTATCAACTCGACCCGTTCTCTCATTCGCTGATCATGTCTTTGAAAAACATTTTTATCTGGATGTCTACGTTCATGATAACGTTCAGCAATAAGCCGGTGCAGCGTGTCGAAAGTTTCTCCTGCACTCTCGCAGAACAAAATACATAGAATCATAGTATTCGTTTACAATAAACATTTTGAGTACCACGAAAAACTTGACATTCAAAATCAAAATGTGACAAATTTTATTTTACCACAAATGACAGATTATACCGTAACCTAGTGCCAACAAATTTTTGGTGCCCTGTTGCCGACCTTATTTCTTCAGAAAATGTTAATGTTTCCAAAGCTTTTTCCTGCTTTATTACTTAATAATTGTAATGTTTATTAACTAAGAAATCTTTTTAATACGAGTATTTTACATCTCACTTAATTAAAACATACAATTACTTCATGTAATTAAGAAAAAATGGACATCAAAATCGTATTCTTCAGGGACTATTATCTGCGTAAAGGTAGCTTATAGAAACTTTTGATTTGCATTTTTGGGAGCAACTAAATGGTTTCAGATACCACCTGAGTGATGGTGCGGTCCTTTTGGATCATACTGTATAATTAGCTTTTTTTTTTAAAAAAAAAAAAGAAACCGACTTCAAAAACCGAAAAATAACTGAATACATGTACTATTACATGTGCTACATAATCATCTTGAATCTTGAAGTCGGTGACAAGCCAAATAAATAGGTAGTAGATAGATAGGTTGTCCGCTCCCGCCACATCGCAAGTTTCACCGCGCGCCGGAATGCGTGGGCGTGGGCTCGTGCTGAGCAAAACAACCCAAACGCGGGGCAGACGTCGTTGATGGCCTGATACTGAATTTTTGATGCGCTATAACGTTGTTGATATATTTGTATAATGACAATAGGTTACAAATTTGTTCACCTCTTTAACTTGGCACCGACTTCAAACAGATCAGCAGGTAGCACATGTAATAATACATGGACTCAGTTATTTTTCTGTTCTTGAAGTGGGTTTCTTTTTTTTTTAAACTAATTATTTTTATTATTTGTCCACTCTTGTGGCAATCTCGATCAAAAATAGAAAGCTGGTGTTTTTTCTGTCATTGTAAACAAAAATTAGGTTAGGTACTCAAAAATAGTACCTACTAAAATTCATTATTATTCAATCTACTAATACTAACAGTAATAATGGTCCCGCTGAAGTTTGTTCCACTCAACAAATGCAACAAAAAGTGTAAGTGTAAGTGTGTTTCTCTGTCTATAGTGACTTCATATTAACAGCAAACGAATAACAGTGGAGCAAAGCGCAACGTCGTCGTACTGTTTAATTTGTCGTTCCTAAAACCAGTTATAAAGATTAAATACTGAAAAGTTAGTTTTGTTGACTTACAGCTCTATTTTGTAATTTCTCGTTATTGAACGAATCGTGATGTAGCGGTCATCGTTAACTTGGTACCGATAGGTAAGATGAACGATTTCGCTAAAAGTGCTATTTTGTAAACCATCTCGTTGACGTACGATCTTGACCGATAAATAACGATAGCGCCTATCTTGACGTTTGTTTAGTCAGATACATTGTGATCAGCTAGTGGTGGATAAATTCTTATATGGGTTCCATTCACACACCCAACAATGCCTTTGAGGAAACTTGATATATTCGTCGGCTACATTGAGAAGAACTTTCATGGAAATTCTGACTTACAGCAGCTTGTGAGATACTGCAGTGCTGGTGCATACCCACAGGTTTTTGATAACTACCATAAGCAAAGAAGTTAAGTGCCGTGATAAACTTTATAACAGCAGGAATTTTTGTAGTTATTCGCGCAGCATTCATATACGGCAGTAATTCCAGAAATAAATTTCTCGCCACTTTTCTGGTCAATCTATAATGTTTTCTAAAACTTTCTTCTGGGAAAACAAACGGATCGGCAACATCTCTCAAATAACTATTAATTTGTCTTGACCGGCGGTCTCTAAAAGAAATATTGATATTGTTGGTTATACATATTATTTCATAACTTACATTCTTACCTCCGTTCCATTTCAGCCAAAATTCCATCACAAAAACGATGAAAACTGTGATAATTAACTGAAAATACCCTACCGAGATAGCTAAACCCAGTCGTTCATTAACGACTCAATTTTAACGAAGGCGTAGTTCAAAAATAACCCCTTTCGTTATTCTAACGAAAAATCGGTAAGTAACGATGTCGTTAAGAGTTACAAAATAGAGCTCTTAAGAGCGTTCTCTAGTCGGTCAAGTTTTCAAATGTAAACAAACATTCGTCTTCCGTCTCTGTAGAAACCACATGCCCTAATGCTGTCGGTGTGTCCATCTGTACTACGTGTAGACACGAATGCAGCTTTCGTTGCATCCCACAAGCGTGCGTCGAAGAGAGAGACTAAATAGTGGGAGTGCTGAGCTTGTTCGTACTCTTAAAACGATCTGACAACATAGCTTGTAGCGCTTGCTTTTATATCATTGAACGACTGCGAGATGGAAGTTTGAAAATCGCAAAGCGGTGTGCACTGTTAGGAATGGAACATAATTTTAAAATAATCATAATTTCAAATGATTTATTGAATTGAATTAAGTTTGACAGTGAAAAAAGTTAGCCCTAACTTTTAATCGAACAAAATATAGTTTTCTAGAAACATTGTATTTTCTGACCAATAAGGGTTCTGCCAAATGCTTAAAATTAATCGTACCTATGTAATTACACGAGAGGCTATTGTTCTACCGGATCAAATTTACTTTTGAAAGAAATTTTGTTCCCCGGAAATTTTGCAAGTAAAACTGCCAACCTGTCAACGTAACAAAAACGTGACACCGAAAGTAGAGCAACAAAATTGAGTTTACAAAAATTAACTTTGTCGTAGAGGTAAAGTAAATAATAATCAGTTCAGCTAGATAATTTCATGCATAAAATAAATTTTGTATTATTGTCATGGTAAAACGTCGTGGCAAAAGGTAATAGTTATTTATGTGGTATATATTTATTATTTAATAACGTGGACGCGTTAGCCGAGACGTTAAAGTCACTCGAAACGATAGATAATCATCAATTTTATCGTCGTATATAATATAAAATTTTATTCAATCTTCACGGTTTTTACTGCAACATGGATTTAATTCTTTGACGTGAAAAATTCAACTGTCAAACAAAATGTCAAAAAACGTTAGACAGTAATACAACAATGGATGTTGGTATAGAAGTTGTTTTTTTTTTAACTTCTAAACGATGAAATTGCATTTTAACATGCGGTAAAGAGTGGATAAAATTCAATTTTCACATTAAAGATTAAATAAATAACATTTTTCCAATTCCTACTAATAAAATGCTCATTTTATATATCAAATCTCATTATTAAAACAGTAGTTTAATCAAAAGGATGAATATAATCTGAAAAGAGTGAATAAAATGTTTATAGCAACACTTTATTCACGTTGTTATTGACAACACGAATAAAGTAAAAAAAATTAAATTCGCACTACCTTTGAAATTTTCCTTGCTATCGATAGCTTGTTTATAAAACATGACAGTTCACGCAAATTTCTCAAATTCTCCAATTTAGACTCTGAAAGTGTGTTTGAACTGGCAAATAAACAGCCAGAAAGCATACCACAAGATGTTCTGAACGAAGCTGCGGGTGCAGTATACAATTTATGTATTGCCTGAAAAATCAAAATTAGTTAAAAAATTTGAAAACTTAACGAGGAAATTCTGCTGGCCTATTTCTTCGAAAAATCGAAGAAAGTAAAGGTGTCCACCTTATGGTGTAGTCACTCAATGCTCGGAGCAACGCTATCTATAAATGAAAATATTGATATGTCCAAGTAAGTCAACCTAAATACTTATTCTTAATTAGATTGAACTATTGGAGTTTTCCAGGTTTTCAAAGCTCATCACATTTATAAAAAGACAGACTTCAATGAAAGGCCTGTAACATCCACTGCACTTGACCATGACGAAACTCATTTAACTTCCACTGTACTTAATGAAAGTAGAGTTAATTTTCCGTCTTTAAGTATTCATCAAATTAGTATAGTACAATTAACATTTATGTAAATGAATTACCTAAGAAATAAACCTTTTTGAAAACTCGAAATTGGAAAAAATATTGTATCATACACGTGAACAAAGAAATTTTATCCACTCAAAAACATTATCACACTCGGCTACGCCTCGTGTGCTAAACTGTTTTTTCGTGGATAAAATTTGTCTTTATTCACTTATACCATAAATAGCTATTATCGTTCGACACTGTCAGAATTTTCAAATTTTCGCTTGTGTAAACACTGTCATGAAATAATTTAAATGACAGATAAACGTCAAACTATTTATATGGATTTTAAGCAATTTAAAGGCTTTCCAGGGTTGTATCGAACGATAAAACGTTGTATTACACTCGTTCCTGTGTAGATTGAACGCTTTACGCCACTCGGGGTTCACAAAAGCACTCGTTTCACTCGTGCTTTTATAAACCCCTTGTGGCATAAAGCGTCCAATTTACACAGGAACTCGTATAATAATCTACTATTTTAGTTGTGCGGAAATGGAGAAAGAAAATAAATCACAATAATAATAAAAATAAAATAAACAATTATAATAATAACTATTGCAATGCAGAAGGCGCTTATCTTGAGGTCGTTGCGTTTGCCCAGGGTAATTCTCGGTATTCGTAGTTACTCACCCCATGGTTTTGGGGGTGGCTACGATGTGCGATTAAAACATCTGACCAGCAAGAAACCTCGTGAAGGTCGGAATCACGAGGATTTCCTTCTGATAAATTTTGAAAACAATAATAATAACTATGTATTGAGTATTGTCTAATAATTTCAAAAGTTAATTCCTCATTCCTTGGGGAGTTTCTTATTGTTTTTCCTCGCTTCTGCCTTGGATCTAACAACTCAGGTAAAAAACAATTAAAATAAAAAATCCTTAAATGCGGGTACATTTGTTCTTTCCAGAATTCTTCGTCAAAATTAATCTAAAAATTGCAAATGTTGGTTATTTTGTACATTTTATACAGTCAAATAAAACTACCACTTCATATAGAATTCCTTTTGGAGTCCAAATAATAAAAAAACAGGTATACAATTATATAAAAAACTAGCTGACCCGGCGAACTTTGTATCGCCTCAGAATCAATAAATGTTGTGTTAACTTATTAGCTGAATTCACTTTTTTTATTCGGAGCAGATGCAAATCCAACAAATTAAAGATCGGTCCAGCCGTTCTTGGGTTATAAACCAAAGGAGGCCCTTGAGCCCCCATGCCCATTTATTAATAGTTATTCTGCTATTCGGGACGGAGACAAACACAACAAATCAAAGATAATAAAAATCGGTCCAGCTGTTCTTGAGCTATAAACCCAAGGGTTCCCCCTGAGCCTTCATGTCCATGTTTCAATAGTCATTCTGCTATTCGGAGCGGAGACAAATCCAACAAATCAAATATCATAAAAGCTCTTCTTGAATTATAAACCCAAGGGCCCTCCTGGGCCTTCATGTCCATGTTTTAATAGTTATTCTGCTATTCGGGGCGAATACTTTACGACTTATTCCCATACCTACCAAATATAAAAAAAAAATACTTCATAAAAGTCGGTCGAGCCAAAAAATCGGTCCAGCCCAAGGGGGCCCCCTGGGCCCCCATATCCATTTGAAAAATACTTACCGACCTACTCCCATACCTATCAAATATACAAAAAAAATCATAAGAATTGGTCAACCCGAAAAATCGGTCCAGCCCAAGGGGGGCCCCTGGGCCCCCATGTCTATGTGAAAAATAGTTTACCACCTATTCTCATACCTACCAAATATACAAAAAAAAAATCAAATTTAGTGTTCAATGCTACAGTTGCTTTATCGCTCAGGAAATTAACACGACTATTTTGTTTTCAGTTTATTTATTTAGGTACTTATTGTTAAGGATTGGTATAAATGAGTATGGATGGCGACAAATTTGATTACAGCATTATTCAGATCAATAATAAATTGTCTAATAATGTTTATTGCAAGCTTTTTATCGTTAATTGCAGGCATTCCTAAATACAAAACAAATCCGTAAAAAAATGTTTCATTTTTAATTACTAACTTATAGACTATGCAAATAAAAAAATAATTATGTGGCCGAAAAGACAATTAAAAGACCTTTCAAACGACATGTTACTCGACCCCTATTCCCTATTTAAAAAATCGAGGTTGCTCCTGTCAGGCGTATGGGGTTGCACCAAGCCTGCTTACTATTGCATCAAAACATGTCCCCCTCGAGATAAAAATTGACGTGTTTTTAGATTTTTCTTAAATATCGTTTCCTAAAAAGTTATTGAGGGTGGCTCGTTTCGATTGAAACGGTCTGTATATCGATTCTACACTTATCCGTGCACAAATCTAAAAAAAAATTCTCAATACCCACCTCAATTGGGCCAATCGCCGGTTTTTTCTTTTCCCCGATAAAGTTCTGTTACCCTTACCACTATCGCGTCTTTTACACACACCCCCCATATCACAAAAAACTATCACTAATAATACTATTAACACTATAACAATAATCAAAACTAAGAATACAAAGAACGCAAAGTCTGTTGGAGTCAATATGACGAAAGGTCTAGTTTTTACACTAACAATTAGTCAAAAGTAACAACACTTGAAAACACTAAAAGCCTACTGCAGTCAAGACTGTTCTCAGGTTCTGTGCTCTTATAACTGGCATTATTAATTTTTTTATTTTGTTTTTTAACGCCATACTGAAAGGCGCCGGCGGTCTCTTTGACAACCAAGAAGTATTTTTTTAAGAACTGCTAAAATTATTATGTGTGTTCGGCGTTTCTTTGTATCTAATTCGTTATTAAAATGGCCCTTTTGATATCATAAACTGATCTCCAGAAAAAAAATCAATGTAAAAGTATGTCTTGGGAAATACCTATTTCCATAATAGGCAACTCAATAACAATTCATCATAAAGCTAATACGCAGCTATACGCAGTTACTGTTATAATTTATTGAATTCCTGTGAATTTTTGCTCTAATTTGATTCGTTTTCTCACAACCCATAAAACAAAAATACACGATTTTTAAAATTCTGACGTAATTCAAAAGGACCCTTGAATTGGTTTTTGAAAAATTAACTATGTGGGTAATAACTTCTTCTTTCATTCTAAAATTGCCCTGAAATTTCAATCGATGTTGGTCTTTATTTATCGATCATCGATCTACAAGACAAGTACATCCTCTACGAGCGCTGGTTGCCGCTCTACTGAGCACAAAAGTGGCACAAAACAGTGCGTTGTGAGAGCCGTAGGACCGAGAGCTTTGTTGCCAAATTGTTCACAACCCTCAATCTGCTATAGATGGCGACACCAACCGCTTAGAAAATTATTAAAACAAATTTTTCCATTCATGTGCTTAGTACTTGCGTAAATGATTTGTTTTTTTACACGGAACGTTTTTCATAAGTCGTAGCAACGTTCGAAACTCCCCTAAACAAAGATTTTCTGTCAATTAACGATTTTTTTTTCATTTTTTTTTAGAAACAAAAAATTTTGGACTTTCGTAAACGCATCGGTCCAAGATTCTAACTTTCCGCGTTTTTAAAAATCGATAAATCAATATGGTAATCAATTTATTCGAAGAAACAAATTATCCAAGATGGCGTCTGGTAATGAACACTCTTAATAATTTAACAGCCCCCGGCGATCATCACGTAGACTACGCCACGGGATGATACAACAAGATTTCAACTCTGTACTTACATATAGATTGTAATCAAATTACTTCTTCATTAAAATTACATCATTTTTTAGCAAAGATTGTGATCACCAATTCAATATCTTTCATGGAGTGCATGCACAAGGGTAGAAACAACTGTTATTATTCAAATATATTTGTTTGGAAACGTTTGTTGAAAATGATAATAAATCAAAATTATTGTTACATTGTAGGTTCTGATTATTTATCTGTCATCAGATTAAACGTCGCCATCAAAATCAGTTTCTGAATTTTCAGCTAAATTTATAAGAATTGCTGGAATATTTTGGAGACTAAAATTGCCCATATATTTATGCTAATTTGCTATGATGATATCTTTACAGTGCCTTATACTATTTTGCCACCTAACTGGAGTGTACTTGGATATTGCCTCTGTCCACTTCATTGTTCGTTCCCTGAGATTTGTTGCTAAATTTATGTGATTATTATAATATTTTTTGCAAAAACCCCAAGCCATGCCGTTATACTGCTAATCCAACTCAAAATCTAGCAACCAATAAAAACAGTCTATTTTTTGAATTTGAGCAAATTAGGATTTGATTGCACTGGCAATCTTTCCATACTAAGGATCAGATGATTATAGCGATAATACAGGTGATTATAAAGTTATAGAATTCAACAATAAACTTTATTAACAATAATTATTATTATTTATAACACATAGTAGCCAACGACAAAGATTTTAACGGGGCCTTTCAATCTAATATATAAAAATCAATATTTGTTTGTTTGTTCGTATGTTATGCACGCCTAAATCGGTGAACAGATCCTCACGAAATTTTGACCACAAATAATATTCGCAATGGAGAGTAAAATAGGGGGGTTCACGATCCTAATGTGTCACCCCTTTTTGGTAAAAAAAATATTTAAAGTTCAAACCAGGCGAAATCAAAACTGTCAGATAAAAATGTCACAGTGACAGTTTTAGACGTAAAATGTCACGCATCAGTTTTCAATATTTTTCACATGGGAAGAACAGTGTAGTGAAGTCAAGGGAGAAGTGCTAAAATTTATTGTGGATGTGTCCAGGATTGCTTTCGATGTGGGTCCAACTTTAAATTCTTTTTAGATAGAACGTGCAATCGGTAATTAACGTTAATCAATTTATAATAATAATTATTGGATCTATGTCTAAAATTTGTTGTTATTGTAAATCCTTTCGATGGAAAACAGAAGGCCCGGGCATGTGCTGCAATAATGGCAAAGTCAAGCTGGAACCTTCTCACCGGCACAGATATTCGATCAAATATGTTTCTTTCATCAGGTAAAAATTACAATGCTTTTCAAATGATCATTTTGGGCACCAAAAATTGTATCTGAGGCTAACTAGATACCAATATTTAAAGTCCAAGTTCAAGTCTATCACTTACCAGGTTCACTTCTTCCCGAATCTGGCGATCCAAATTTTCTACAACTCTATTTGATATAATACAATGACGATGAGACAACATTAAGATGTACCTAATAATTACCCAAATCTAAATGCTGGTATTGTCTGAGATTTACAGCAATATTGGTGGTCTAACCGGGACAACGCTGGGCATTCTGCTAGTTATAAATAAAAATGTAAATGTCTGTTTTTTCAAAATATTAAATCTCCGAAAGTTCTTCACCGATTGCTTTGAAATTTTGACATAATATTGCATTTGAATACCTGCGTGATTTTATATAGCTATAGGAACGGGAGCGTGAACGGGCGAGAGTAATTCTTATAGTAGAGTCACAACGCACTAAAAAGTTGCTCAGAACTGATGTTCGTCCGTCATTGAGAGGTAAAAAGCAAACAATTGCATTATTCGATGTAGTTTTGTTTATATATCAACTCCTAGAATTCGTCTGGCGATATCTGTGTCCAAGCAGCCCCCAGGGGGGTAAAACTGCATCTTCCCAAAATAAAAACAGACACCTTCATACACCCTCTCACACTTCCACTTTTCAATTAACTCTCCTGAACGCAAAGTTATTCAAGTTTTTGGTCGAGCGCTTTACATTGTTTAAACGGGAAGAGCGCGAACAAAATTGGCCATATACCGCTTATAATGCGACTTTAATTTTTTTCCATATGGGGTAATTCGCTCACATCGCATTATCTCGGAGACGAATGAAGATATGTAAAAATGGTTAAACAGAAAGTTTTAGCTGATAGTTTCGGGATTCGATTCATGTTTTTGTATTAATTATTGGATCACAATTAACGGAGTTATTATTTAATTTGTACCACCATGTCAAGACGCGAGAGCCGGTTCCCGAGATTCTACATGCAGTCCCCACTACTCCAAAAAGATTTCTCTTCCACTCCAACTCGTTTCAATTGTATCATGCTCTCGCTGTCGTGTAAGTTCTTGGAGGGGTGAATTGATTTGGCGGATTAATTTAATAATAATAAATAATTATTATACACATAACGTAAGTATTGTTTTGTATTGACACCCTCACATTTCAAATTCAACTCCATACGAACAGCTTGAACTTGATTTCCACCCGGAAAATTTTAGTTTTATACGCTACACCCTCTGATTAAGGGTGTTGAACGGGATTTCCAGGGGGTTGGGATAAAAAATCGTTTTACTGGAATTTATGTGTGGGAAAGAAGGGAAAGCTCCTGGACCCATTTAAATGAGAAAGAGAAAATTGTTTCGTTGATGTTCGAATTAAATTGGAACTTTTTTGTAGTCTGAGAGTTCATTGACATTTATCGGTAAGCAGTTTTTGAACAAAACTGTTGAATTAATTTTTTTGAGCCGAAAAATAATAGAACCAACAAATATCTGCTTTTCATTATTATATGCGAGGCGACGGCACAACAGTTTCTTTCACACCACACTTTCACAACACAAAGTATATTTACTTATTTGGAAATATACTTTGCCGATTTCATCAATTAACCTCAACGTTTCGATTTAATAATTTCACAGAAAATTCAATATCAATGCAAAGTTGACGACTAAAACCCATTAAAACATCATCAAGATGTCGATTTTGATCAGAATGTTTAATGGTTTGCAACATCCCCAACAATTCTCATCACTCTTCGATTATTTCCTCTTTTGGAGCATTGATCCTTCTGAGCTTGAAAAGACTTGACGCCCCGCATCATGTCAACGATTAAAATGTTTTGCATGGCTCCGACCTTTCAGTTAAAATCCTCCATTAATTATTGTGCTTTATCTTCAGAAGACGAAAAGGTCTTTGTGATGTCAGCTAAACGGAGTTTTTTAAAAAGTCGGTCTGGTCTCACAGATAATTATAAATTTGTATTGGTTAATTTGCAACACAAGACAAGTTTTTACACCCAGGTAGTTAACCAGTTAAGATGAGATTTAAGACTAGCCACATATCCAGGATATTATATTTTTCCTTTTAACATGGTTTTTATACATAATACTCGCTTGAAAATAGATATGTACATAGTATATTTAAGCAGTTTTTTACACACATTTTGGACACTTTGGAACTGATGTATCACGCACAATTACGTGCTAAATCATTTCTATACTTTACCATGTGTATGGAACATGACGATTTTTTTGCCATGCCGTTTTTGAAACGAAAGAACGTCTGTGTATGGCCGGCTATTAAAGTGTGGAGGAAATCCGCACATCTCGCATTGTTATGTAAAAATGTAGCTGCTGGAAAGTTGTTAACATTAAGTTCTTGAGTATGCAAAACGGACGAAATAAAACGGTCGATTTAAAGAGGTTTGTAAAGCAACAAAGTTGAAGGAATATTTTATTCTCAGCGGCGTGTTCAGAATTATGAATTTATGCAAGTGTATAAATGGAGCTAGACAATCCTGAATTAATACCCTCTGCAGTATTGGATAATGCATGTTTCAGTTTGTTGTCAGCGAAAGGTCGGCAATCATGTGTAGCGACTAAGATAGGTAGCGCAATTGCATACAAAATTGATACACGCCAATGGCTGTGTGGTGAGCAGCGCGGATTCCTAACAAACAAGATGCGGGTCTGAATCTGGTTAAGGCAAAACATTTTTCTATGAATTAATTATTGCAAAATCGTGCATTAATAAAAAATCATGTATTAATGAGGTACATTAACGATCGATTTGTTACTCAAAATCAAACGTTAAATTGGCTCTTAATTATCGGTCAACGAAAAAGTTATTTTATCTTGCACAATTAATTGTTTCTTAAAAAATCGTAAAGTAGGTACTTAGCAATAGTTACTAACTTGAAGGTTATTGTTGCTATTTGCAGATGTTATATGATTTTTGTAGCGTCTTATGAATATTGATTTATGTATTAATACATTTACAATCACACTGAAGAGTTTGTTGACCAGTACAAGTATTAACACCTTTTAACATTTTTATTCACTTTGATAATTGCAAGGTTATAACTGGTAAACAACATGTCTATTAGTGTCACATATTATATGTCCCGTTAATAAAGATGATAAATATGAGGAAATAAATTAATGCAAACTTCAAACAGAAATGGCAAAGATGATCGGTTTTTTCAAAGAATTAAATAATTGTACTGAAAAAAGTGTGTTTATTGATGAGTTAGTATATAGATAAAATTGTATTAAAGTTTGCTGTAATAGGGTGAGAACTGACTACATGTAAATGTTATTTTCACAGGCAACATAATGTATGAATCATTAATGGAGACCCTATACTTCTATTACGCTGCGAAATATTAGGATAGTTTGAAATGTTTAAATGTTTCCAAAAATCAAAATTTATATTTACAATAATGATAATTTCTTGTAAAGGTTATTAATACTTTTTCTAAGAAAATCTCAAAGCTGCACCGTTACAGCACTTGCAAACACTTTGTGGGATTTTACGGTATAATAAGTTTCTGAGTTTTGAGGGCATACTACAGCTAAATTCGGCATGCGAAATAAAAACAGATAAAATATGGCCCCTTTAGTTCAAATCGTTCTACCGGAAGTACAATAGTTGTATAACTACTAATAAAGTTGTGCTAAATATTTTCAACAAAACTAATTAATTATAGGACTTCTAGCGGCGGCCAAAAGCTAATAGATACATATATTAGTTTCCAAAGTTCATCGCACAAGGACTTTGTTGGTGACGAAATTTCAAAATTGATAAAAATGGTGAACTTATTAGCTAATTATTACACTATTTAATTTTAAATGTAACTATTAGGTATACATGTAATATGTTAATACTTATAGACCGAGCATTTTTAGCCTACTTGAAGGTTAATAATATTTTAAAAACTCTAGGTCAATAATGAAAAAGTCCACAATAATAATTATTGAAGAATCTATTATGTACGTTACAGTAGAATAGGCTTGTCAAAGTTCAGAAATTATCATTTAAAATAATTTGAACATCAAAATTTGCATTTAGATGTTGTTTTATTTAAAATTAATCTGAATAAAAACTTCAAAAACGTCAACAGTGACAACTAATTGATTGAAATTCGGTAAAGGATCCGATAATACCGGCAGGGTGACCCTGTTGACAGCTGCGCATGAATAGAAAAGTAAGAAAGTAATTTTATTAATAGGTAAGCAACTTAACAACAATTAGAAAGCTTGAAACGAGTATTACTTATTATTTTTATAATAATTTAATGGTAGAATTGTGGCAGGTCATGTTGAATCCGGCAGTACCCGTATTCAGTGAAGTGCTTGTATTGTTAGGAGGAATGCCAGTTAAATTCCCCAAAGGAATGTTTATCGTTGTGCCATAAAGCAATTGCTTCATCATGATGGTTTACACTCGAAGGTATTGGTAGGCTAGTGTGTGTTGATTCTTTTCTTATCAGTCAAAGGTTTTTAGGGATAATATGTCACCACCCCTTTTAGTTAAAATGGTGGCAGAAGTGCGGGAAATGTGGGAAAAGTTTCAGGATTTCTCAATCTTATTGGGCATTTTATTAATTATTGTATCATGCCCTATATTTTGTTTTGTAGGTTTCTAGGCTCCTGACATGTCAGGAATGAGTCTGTTGCCAAAATATTTTTAACACCTCCATTCATAGATTCATAATTAAAAACATTCTTGAAGATCCATTTTTACTGTTGCGAATATTTTATAATAATGATATCTTCACGAATGTCAATATCTGTCATGAGCATGTTCAATAGTTCGACAAGGCCCAGCAACACCAATGGCAAGCACAGCCTACAAACATTATGATCACTAAGCTTTTTGAATTTAATTATAATTATACAAAATACGAACCTTTATTGCCAAGATACGCTCATCAGGAGCTTGTGTTAGAAATAAATTAATTTCTTCTTTATAAACAAAAGAGAATTTCTTAGGTTTGTACAAAGTGTTTTGTCGCTTTAAAAATGCCGTTAGCTTATAATATTTGGAATTTCCTGCCCTTATGTATAAGCGCTATAAGTTTCAATTTTATGTTTTAAAAATAATGGTAATAATAGAGAAGACATTTGTCTGAGCCAATTGTCTATCTTATTACCCAAGATGTGAAGCATTGCGGGCAATAATAGTGCGCGGCTAAGAAAAGGGTTCTCAACCGTGGTTTATATACTATTTTTTTTACTGGCACATTGTGTTAACACTTGTGCTTCGCATTTTGGGCAATCAAATAGCTTGGCTAAGAAAAATATCTTCTCAATCTTGGTGTATAATTATTATTACTACATATGTATTATATAAAACAATGTAATTTGTTTTTATTATCGACTATAGTAGGAAAAAAAATCCATTAATGGGTAAGGTGCAGAACTTCAATTTTTCAAACATCAAATACAAATAGATGTTTTCATGGATGCTTCACATTTCAGTCTAACTAAATTGATGGTTGTTTTTGATCCTCTGATTTTCCTTATAATTGTTTGGAAAATCCCGGATAGTTTTCCTATTCTGTGGTTGTGATGGGAACCAAATGCAACTCATTATTTCCTGTAATTGTTCGACATTCCACAGAGTCATTTATCCAGTCAAAACTTTTCAGCACTCGCCACAAGAATCTACTAGTAGTGTGACAACAAATTCAATTTAGCAACTGTTTTTTGTCGCATTTCTTACGTATAGCTTTCTATTCATGAAGCTCACCTCAACATCGTCAACAAAATCCTGGACGCGTCGCGAACACAGAAAGCGGAAACAAGGAGTGATTTATGGAGATGGATACACAATACGTCATTAATATGACTAAGTGACGACCCATAAATCATTTCATTTTTCCTTCAGTTTGGTAAACAACCCTGGCGAAAATCGTGAAAACCTAATTCTTGATTCACATTTCAACGTCTTATTGGCACGAATACGAATACAGAAAAAATACCGAGCGTTAATGTTTGATTTTTATTATCCCAATTCACTGCATCCAATAACTGCAGTTCTTGCTGTCTGCTTATTTTGTTGGTAATTTTCCTCTAATGTAATACATATATACAGGGTGTCCCAACTAAAATTTGTACCCCCCAACAATTCCAATTTCGAAGAAAACGCTCGAATAGGTCAATTTTGGTATCAAGGGGGACGAAATTGTACCAAACTTGCTTTGCTAATCACATTACATACGTACTCAATTACATTCATATCGGGCGAGCTTGGTGGCCGATTCAGTAATTTGGATGTATGACCAAATTAGGTAATTCATCGGAAAGTAGAACGGAAAAAAATGGTTGTTTGTATATTGAAGTAGATTGCAGATAACTGCTATTATTACACAGATGTGCACTGGTTTATTAGTGTGCAATCGGATCAAACAAATCAAACAACATTTTATCATAACTCTTTCTGTTATTGTCGAGTTCCATGAATATAAAATGCCAGAGCCATAGGAAATACGCTAAATATGTTTTGGATTTGTGTTTTTAACCTTTACACTGCTCCAGACAAATATATACGCCAGGCTGCTCCCTGCTCCAGACGTATATATATGCGATGAGATTTGAAATTATTTGGAGACGCATAACAATTTTTTTAATTTTTTTTATGTTATACTTTCATGACAAAAAACACAATTTGACAGTAATTTACACTTTCTTAAAAATTAGGAACCAGCTGCTGCAGACGTATATATACGCGATACGAAGGCAGCAGTGCTGAGGTCGGACTAGTCGATTACTGTATTCAGTTCAGACGTACGTATACACAATACACACTGGCTGCTGCAGACGTATATACACGCATCGGACTCAATATCGCCTCATACGGTGAGCAATATTGAAATCTAATTCAGCAGTGTAAGGGTTAATGCACTCAAAACTATTTTTCACTAGCTGACCCGGCGAACTTTGTACCGCCTCAGAATCAATAAATGTTAACTTTTTAGCTGAATTAAATTCAGTTTTTTTTTCTATCAAAGGATAATGCACACAACGGCTTCTACTGGCATTACCGGAACCAGCATACAACGCCATGTTCGTTTTTGTTTCTGTCATGTATCAAAGATGGCATTATATACGGATTCCATACAAAATGTATGAGAACATTTTCTTCGTTATTTTTTCCGAGTCCACGCACAACAGAAGTGAAACATTGGAGTTTACTCCTTAAACATCGATTTTCATTTTTAAAGCCCGGTACGACAAATTTTGGTGGCCGGCGTTATTTGTTATTGTTGCCCTGTACCAGGGGGGCTTTGTTATTGTTGCCCTGTACCAAGCTCCCCGCCCCTGTAATTTTTCCGATGTTTTAATAGTTATTTTGCTATTAGGGGCGGAGGAAAATCCAAAAATTAAAGATCATAAAAATCGGTTCAGCCGTTCTTGAGTTATAAACCTAAAGGGGCCCCTGGGCCCCCATGTCAATGTTTTAATAGTTATTCTGCTATTCGTGGCGGAAACAAATCCAACAAATCAAAGATCATGAAAATCGGTCCAGCCGTTCTTGAGTTAGAAACCCAAGGGGCCCCCCTGGGCCCCCTTGTCCATGTGTTAATAGTTATTTTGCTATTCGGGGCGGAGACAAATCCAACAAATAAAAGATCATAAAAACCCTGAGCCCCCCTGCCCATGTTTTACTTCATAAGAACCTTCCTCGAACTTAAAGGAATACTTAAAAAAAAAATTGCTAAATTGGTCCAGCCGTTCTCAAGTGATGGCGTGACCAAGGAAAATAGCGATTCATTTTTATATACAGTGTGGAAATTAATTAAGGAATAAATTCAGTAACTCCGTTAGTATTTGCGCTAGAAATGCTTTTTAAGTTTTATTTCTAGCGCAAATACTAACGGAGTTACTGAATTTATTCCTTACTTAATTTCCCTTCTGTATATAGATATAGATTTAGGCTTGAATGCGAATTTTCCGACTTTTCTGTAGAATTATCGCGAACTGTATTTTCTTGATAACATTTCCAGGACCATAACAAACAAAGCAAAAAAGAATTACGCATTTCCATCTTTCGAATTGTTAGTTCTGATCTACAGTCATACAAAAATCCGACAGAAAAATGCACTTTCAGTTTTTCCCGAATTTTCTTTCATACAAACCTTGTTCCGACAATTACGAATACGACAAAAGAAAATCAGCCAAATCGGTCGAACAGTTGTCAAGTGATGAAAACGCTCACTGAGCACAACGCGTTGTGGATTTTCCGATTCGGCCACAACGCAAAATTAGTGTCGTGGCACTGAGAGTACACTAGATTTTATGCACTGACTTTATTTTCATGTCGTTGAAATTTTTTAAACTAGTTTGTTCGAATCAACGGATTTTTTGGATTCCTTGTCTTAATGTTCATGTCGTTTAGACTTTTTAAAGTTCGTGGCTGGTTAGAATTGGCTATGTTTGTTAATTCTCCGTATGCTAACTTTCCGTTAGAATTCCTCAGTTATTTTACTTTAGTTTATTGATTTTGTTGTAGTTTTTGAATTTGGAAAGGCTTGAGAGCCTTGAAAACCAAGAACCTCAGAAAGTGAAATTGCGAAACTGGAAACCTGAGAATCTTGCAAACTAAAAGAGCTTTTGAAATTGGGGACCTTAGGACCGGCATCCCCAAAAACCGAGAATTCAAAAAAACCGAGGAACTGAGAATTTGAGAATCTGTTAAAACCTAAAAAATTAGGTAAATTGACGAAAAGGAAAATTGTAGAATCGAAAACCTTAGAACGTAAAAACTTGAGAAACTCTGGATGTTTTCTTGGTTATATCTTTTCGATTTGATGCTTATTGAGTGCTTTAGAGTGTCGTATTTTTTTCTAAATAATACTAGGTGAAGTACATTCTGTCTTATTATTATTATTATTTTTAGAATCGTTGGTTTATTTGATCTTTTGGATTGGTTGTTTCCTTTGGGTGCTTTCCTTCTAAAATCTTTTAGTTCTTAATTGTAGGAGTTATCAGTAGTTATCTGACTTCTGTGGATAGTGCGGAGTTTAAGAGACTTCAAGAGACGTTTATATTCACGACTCGCTAGCTTTCTAACAAATAGCTTTCTGAATGGAATAACGTTCATTACGGTTAGTTTAACACTTGATGCAACTGGATTTTATTATTCGTCTGATGTCGGGCTTGGCTATGCTCTATAGCCACCAACAATCAAGTTATACTCTAGTAATAAAATGGTTGTACATAAAATATTTCATATGTATTGTCCTGGAATCACGTGTTCATATATTCAGTTTTAAATTGGATTATGTACCCCGAATTTAAAAATAAAATAATAAACATCAATTATTGTCGTTCCAATTTGCTCATCAGGGAAGCCCTGTCAAAACAATAATAATCAGAATAACTGATTGCTATGCAAATGCAGCTGTTGCGTCACTTTATTCTCTTCTCTAAATTACGAAGGAGATCTTCCGGGATGTCTTAAAGACTAAATTAACATCATATTTCAACAAAATAAATCGCTGTGTGGAAGCCCAGTAGGTAAAAGCCCAATACCTTCAACTTCCTCTGCTCGATTTAATGGCTGGAAGAATTTTATAAACACATTCTCCAAAATCTCAAAGCTTCATATATTCAGGTGCTTTTCTTGAGAATTTAAGAATCTGCTTGTAAAATATTTTCGTAGAATTTAAGGAGGTTTCAAGAAGAAAAACTTGAGTGCTTTTAGTCTTAAAGCTGTTAGCTGGATATCGCCTCTGGACTACCACCTGCAGAAAACATATTTAATTCATAGGAAACGAGAGTGTATAAAATCTTTAATAAATTAGCGTTGAACCGACGAATATTTGTGTTTTTCCATTTAATAAACGCAACAAATTATTCACATGGTATTTAATTCGTTTGCCTGGTTACATTTTTCGGTAAAACTTGAAATTGCAAATTATATAATTCTAATGCATAATATTAGTAATAGAATCATAGGTATTATTATCGCTATGTATTTAATAAGCAGTCATGGTTATCTACTCAATTGCTCGGTAAGAAAATCGTGCTCCATGTTTAAAACCCATACTGCCAAGTATAATATGTTATACGCATAGTAAAAACAATGGACGCTCGGTATGAAAATCTGAATGTTCAGTACTTTCTGAAGAGTGTTCAGTAGATTACTGGACGCTCGGTATAAAAATCTAAATGTTAAGTATTTTCTGAGTAAAATATTATTCGCATGGGAAAAATCATGTTATATATGTCGCACGCATTTGGAATAATCAGGATTTTTGCATAAAGACCAGGCGTTTTGCAAAACAGCGTCACTTTGAACAATCGCGAGAAATTATTGTAATTGACCGGTGATTTTCAATCACTTTGCAAAATGCCCGAAAGCAGTTGGGCGTATCGAAGAGAGCGTTGAAGTGCGTCCAAATGCCTGCCACATATATATTTACTAGCTGACTCGGCGAACTTTGTACCGCCTCAGAATCAATAACACAGGGGCCCTCTGGACCCCATATCCATGGTTTAATAGTTATTCTGCTATTCGGGACGGAGACAAATCCAACAAATCAAAGATCATAAAAGCCGTTCTTGAGTTATAAACCCAAATGGGCCCCCTGGCCCCATGTCCATGTTTTAATAGTTATTCTGCTATTCGGGGCGGAAAAAATCCAACAAATCCAAGATCATAAAAATCGGTCCAGCCCAAAGGGACCCCCTGGGCCCCCATGTCCATGTAAAAAATACTTTACGACCTATTCTCATACCTACCAAAATATACAAACCAAATTTCATAAAAATCGGCCCAGCCCAAGTCCATGTGAAAAATAGTTTACCACCTATTCTCATACCTGCCAAATACATAATTATACAAAAAAAAACAACACAAAAATGGGTCGAGCCGTTTCGGAGGAGTTCGACCACAAACACCGTGACACGAGATTTTTATACAGAGTGATCATAGTTCTGCACAAAATTCATAATTTAGTTATGTATGTACTATTTTTGTGAAAAACGTTCGAACAGATCGATTTTTGTTTTTTTTTTAAATTGCCATCTTTTGACATAAAAATTTTGTTGATGACGTCATCTGTTTTTGAACTATGACACCGCCATGAATTTTTTTAAATGGCAACCCCCAACTTTTTTGGGTTTTAAATAGTTTTCAATTCTCTGTTCAATAAGAGTAAAAAATTGATACTTTGCATAACTTTTTTTTTTTTTGAAAAAATTATGTTTTACATCAAAAATAAAATTTTTATTCCTTGAAAAAAATTAAAAAATAACAATAAATTTGGAAAACAAACAACGAAAAATGAAAAACCATTTAATTAAAACTATAAATTAACCGAGGGGCTGTTAACTTGGAAAAAATTGTACAACTAATTCCACATGGAATTAATTCATGGTAATGACAAAAAATTCCGGTAATTCCGATTCGAGAAATTAGTTCGCATGTAATCGTGGTAATCGCAGTAATTCGTAGGTAATTCCAATAATCAGGAAATAACTCCCACAAAAAGTAACTAATTCCAGGAAACAAAAGGTAATTCCGGTAATTCCAACAAAAGATAAAGCACTTAATTCAATTCCCATTTTGGAATGACGCCAACTATTAAAAACGAAAACTATATAATTCGTTCCATCTATCTTTTTACATTATTCAGGCACGGTTTTTGAATTAAAAAAAAAGCAAAAATAATAAAACTCGTAATAAAATAACAAATTAGGTTGGCAAAAACAAAACAATTGTCTGGATCACTTTTGGTGGTAGATAACTACTTTTAGTCAGTTTTTCCCTAAAACACCAAAAACAATTTTTATTACAACTGCCAACACACTCATTGCCCTGATGATACCAACATTGTTGGCGAAACGTGCGTCGGTAGTTGTAATAAAAATTGTTTTTTGTGTTTTAGGTAAAGACTGATTAAAAGTAAATTAGGTTGGCACTACCAACTTTTGACAACTTGATTTAATAAAATTTGAATGTCAAAGTGACTTCAAAAAAACGGCGACAGGATGGTGATTGGAATTATTCTATAGAACGTTGTGTTAATAATTTTCGAAATGCCTACCCCAATTGTCCAGCAGATTATCAAAAATCAGTCCAACAAATTTATAAATGCGTGGCAAGATTTCGTGGGACTGTTGGTCGAAAAGCGGGTAGCGGAGCGCCCAAAAAAAGAACTCCTGAGATTGTGGCAGATGTTGCAGCAGTAATGGAAGCGTCTCCCAAAAAACCTCTCCTCAGGTAGCACAAGCGATGGACCTCTCAGATGGAACTTGTCAAAAAGTATTAAAACAAGATTTAAATCTTCATCCCTATAAAATTACCGTCGTGCAAGAGTTGTTTCAACGAGATTTTCCTGCACGAATTGTATACTGTAAATAAACAAAATATGCTAATTTGGTCCGCAACCGCAGCAAATTGGTGTTTGGCTGGCGGTCTCTCGAAGACGTATAGTTGGACCTGTTTTTTTTTTATTGAAGGAACGGTAAATGCCGAGAGATATCGCAATAATATACCCGAACCTTTTTTCCAAAACCTTCGTGATGGCGAACCTCTACATGGGTACCTCCAGCAGGATAATGCACCAGCTTACAGGACAAGGAAAACTATGGACCGAATTTACGAGTTTTATGATGATCGAGTCATTCAATTTTCGCCTCGAAGTCTGGACTTGACAGTTCTAGATTATTTCATATTCTCGTATTTCAAAAACATTGTATTGTATATAGTTGTACTATCAGATGTTGGAAAATACATTTGATAATATGAAACCGAGAGTTAACAACTGCATTGAAGCTGGGGGAGAACACTTTGAACATTTGCTGCAATTGACTGCGCAAGTGTGAGGACGCGGCGGAAGGTGGGTCATAGTGCTTGAATTATTATTTTATATGAGTGGCCTAACCATAAGTAGAAATAAACGCTAACATTCATTGCTTTTATTTGAAGAAAACATGATCCAAAGTTTAGACCTTAAGTCCTATATATTTTGGTAAGGGGGGCTCCTATATATTTTTTATTAATTTTCTTCTTACTTCCGGGATGATGCGCTACAACGTTCCGAACTCGGAATACGCTAATTTTGCGACACCGTGTATAATGTAATATGTGTTACAAATACATTAAATAATAAATTAATAGTCTGTGGTCAAACAGTCGCACAGAGCACTATGGGTTTAGAGTTGTGAATTTTGTGTGATTTCAAATGTAATCTATATATATAAAATCCAAATACCACTCACTGACTCATCACGAAATCTCCGGATCCATCGAAGGGATTGCAATGAAACTTTGCACGCTTACTTATTTTACCACGTAGGCGCTCACTAAGAAACGGTTTTAAAAAATTTCATTCCAAAGGGGGGTAACGGCCCCCCCCCGCTCCGTTAATCTCTGTATCCACTGAACCGATTGCAATGAAATTTTGCACACATACTTATTTCACCACGTAAGCGCCCTTTAAGAAACGGTTTTTCAAAATTCCATCCCTATGGGGGATAGTGGGGCGGGGGAGTTAATCTCCAGATCCACTGAACCGATTGGAATGAAATTTTGCACACTTATTTACTTCACCACGTAGGCGCTCACTAAGAAAGGATTTTTCAAAATTCAATTCCTAAGGGGGGTAACGGGCCGGGGGAGTAATCTCTACATCCACTGAACCGATTAAAATGAAATTTTGCACACTTACTCATTTTACCAAGTAGGCCCACTAAAAAACGGTTTTTCAAAGTTCCATTCCAAAGGGGGGTAACGGGGAGGGGGAGTTAATCCCTAAATCTACTAAACTGATTGCAATGAAATTTTGCACACTTACTTCTTTTACCACGTATGAGCTCACTAAGAAACGGTTTTTCAAAATTCAATTTCTAAGGGGGGTAACGGGGCGGGGGAGTAATCTCTACATCCACTGAACCGATTGGAATGAAATTTTGCACACTTACTCATTTTACTACGTAGGCGCTCACTAAGAAACGGTTTTTCAAAATGTCATTTTTAAGGGTGGTAACGGGGCGGAGGAGGTAATCCCTAAATCTACTAAATAGATTGCAATAAAATTTTGCACACTTACTCATTTTAGCACGTAGGCGCTCACTAAGAAACGGTTTTTTAAAATTCCATTCTAAAGGGGGGTAACGGGGCGGGGGAGTTAATACCTAGATCTACTAAACTGATTGCAATGAAATTTTGCACACTTACTTCTTTTACCACGTATGAGCTCACTAAGAAACGGTTTTTCAAAATTCCATTCCAAAGGGGGGTAACGGGGCGGGGGATCTAATCTCTAGATCCACTGATCCTATTTAAATGAAATTTTGCACGCTTACTTATTTTACCACGTAGGCGCTCACTAAGAAACGGTTTTTCAAAATTATTAAAGTATTAAATAAAATACTTAATAAAATAAAATCACCGTGCGAAGCCGGGACCGGTCAGCTAGTCTATATATATAAAATCCAAATACCACTCACTGACTCATCACGAAATCTCCGGATCCATCCAAGGGATTGCAATGAAACTTTGCACGCTTACTTATTTTACCATGTAGGCGCTCACTAAGAAACGGTTTTTAAAAATTCCATTCCAAAGGGGGGTAACGGCCCCCCCAGCCGCGTTAATCTCTGTATCCACTGAACCCACTGCAATGAAATTTTGCACACTTACTTATTTCACTACGTAAGCGCCTATTAGGAAACGGTTTTTCAAAATTCCATTCCAAAGGGGGGTAACGGGGCCCCCCGCCCCGTTAATCTATGGATACACTTAACCGATTGCAATGAAATTTTGCACACATTCTTATTTCACCACGTAAGCGCCCACTAAGAAACGGTTTTTCAAAATTCGATCCCTAAGGGGGGCAACGGGGCGGGGGAGTTAATCTCTAGATCCACAGAACCGATTGGAATGAAATTTTGCACACTTACTTATTTTACCACGTAGGCGTTCACTAAGAAACGGTTTTTCAAAATTCAATTCCAAAGGGGGGTAACGGGGCGGGGGAGTTAATCTCTAGATCCACTGAACCGATTGAAATGAAATTTTGCACACATACTTATTTGACCACGTAAGCGCCCACTAAGAAACGGTTTTTCATAATTCCATCCCGAAGGGGGGTAACGGGGCGGAGGAGTTAATCTCTAGATTCACTGAACCGATTGGAATGAAATTTTGCACACTTACTTATTTTACCACGTAGGAGCTCAATAAGAAACGGTTTTTCAAAATTCCATTCCAAAAGGTGGTAACGGGGCGGGGGAGTAATCTCTACATCCAGTGAACCGATTGGAATGAAATTTTGCACACTTACTTCTTTTACGACGTATGAGCTCACTAAGAAACGGTTTTTCAAAATTCTATTCCAAAGGGGGGTAACGGGGCGGGGGATTTAATCTCTAGATCCACTGAACCGATTGGAATGAAATTTTGCACACTTGCTTATCTTACAACGTAGGCGCTCATTAAGAAACGGTTTTTCAAAATTCCATTCCAAAGGGGAGTAACGGGGCGGGGGAGTAAACTCTACATCCAATGAACCGATTGGAATGAAATTTTGCACACTTACTCATTTTACCACGTATGAGCTCACTAAGAAACGGTTTTTCAAAATTCTATTCCAAAGGGGGGTAACGGGGCGGGGGATTTAATCTCTAGATCCACTGAACCGATTGCAATGAAATTTTGCACACTTGATTATTTTACCACGTAGGCGCTCATTAAGAAACGGTTTTTCAAACTTCCATTCCAAAGGGGGGTAACACGGCGGGGGAGTAAACTCTACATCTACTGAACCGATTGCACACTTACTTATTTTACCACGTAGGCGCTCACTAAGAAACGGTTTTTCAAAATTCCATTCCTAAGGGGAGTAACGTGATGGGGGGGTTAATCTCTGAATCCACTAAACCGATTGCAATGAAATTTTATTACTTATTTATTTTACCACGTGGGCGCTCACTAAGAAACGGTTTTTCAAAATTATTAAAGTAGTAAATAAAATACTTAATAAAATAAAATCACCGTGCGAAGCCGGGACGGGTCAGCTAGTGCCATAATAAAGCAAAATTAAAAAAATATATGATTATTATTATAGATGTGTCTACCATTTGAAAAAATAAGAAATAACGTTCAGGCTTACAAATTTCATTAATTACGATCGAATTTTGACCACTGGGCGACCACTAGTAGTAATAAAACCTGGATGTAATTCAAGTAATTTCAGAACAATTCCATATTATTTGAAGGTAATTCCCGTAATTCCATGGCAATTCCGGTAATTCCAGTAATTCATGAGTACTTCCTATAATCACGAGTACTTCCATAATTTTGTGTACTTGAAATAATTCCATGTACTTCCAAACTAATTCCGGTAATTCCGATAGTACTCGGAATTAATTCTCGCAAGATGTACAACTAATTCCATAGTTAACAGCCCCTCGAAATTAACCATTTATTAAATTTTAAGTGCTCAAACTGACACCCGCCAATTATTTGACACATCCCCAGACGTGTTTTAACGCTTTGAACACTTCGTTCAATCACTTCGGGGCTAATCTGCGCCATTTCACCTCAGATTCGTGAAATAGTATTTTTTCAAGAAATGAAAATTTAATTTTTTGAAGTAAAACTTGTAAAACTGATTTAAAATAAAAAAAAAGTTATGCAAGGTATCACTTTTTTACCCTTGTTGAATAGAGAATTGAAAAGTACACTTAATCCCAAAAAAAAGTTGGGGGTTGCCATTTAAAAAAATTGATCGCGGTGTCATAGTGCAAAAACAGATGACGTCATGAACAAAATTTTTCTGTCGAAAGATAGCTATTTAAAAACAAAAATTGACCTGTTCTTCGCGGAAACAACATAACTAAATTATGAGTTTTGTGCGGAACTTTATGATCACACTGTATATTAGAATATAGTGTGCAATCTGTAATAATTGTTCTTATTGAATTGTACCGGACATACATACAGTTTTTATACTGTACGTGACGCAATTAAATACGTATTATATGATGTTATATTTTATACCGAGCAAACATATTTTATATTGTGCATAAAGCAATAATATACATAGCAGTTATGCTATATTTTACTATGCAAACATATATTTAAATACTGCTGTAACCTACCGAATTTAAGTTTGCAATCCATCCAAAATCCAGATATTGAATGGAACATCTCTGTCATTAAAAATTGGATCATCTATGCAGAATGTAAAGTATAAATGGCATAAAAGTTTTTTGCTAAATAAAAAAACTAAACTAAATAAACTAAAAAAACTAAATAAAAAACACTGACATTAATTTCTAACATAATCTAAGCAATTGAATAATTATTGTAGATATACCGATAAATTATTAAGTATATACCAAAACTACTACATATAATCATTATATTTTTTGACTCTGTAGAACTGTAGAGCTCTGTATTTTTCAATGACAAAGCGACGTATCGTTGCAGGTCTACGGGTGTACAAAGATATTCAAACCATTAGTCTAAAGAATGACAAATAATTCAATGGACCATCTTCACCCGGTGTTCCATACAAACTCGTATTGTAACTTCACAAACACGCGATTTACAAGCTTTTAATAAAATCCGATATTGCTTTTCAGTATCTCGCTTTATTGCTAAATAAAACCTTATCTCCTGGATTCAACACGTTCTAGCAAATTCGGTTTTATATCACGATTTTACGATTTGAAGTTTCGTAGCAAACTGTGGCCTTTTTTTAGATTTTCGATTTTCAACATTCTGTAATAATCCTCTTGATCGTCCAAATCCTCCTATTTTTAAACATTTTTAGATGTTAACAGCAGCTTCAAAGTCTAAATTATATTCTACTTGTCGTATCATATACAGAGTGATTATAAAGTTCCGCACAAAATTAATAATTTATTTATGTACTGTTTTTGCGAAAAACGCTCGAACGGGTCGATTTTTTTTTAAATTGCCATCTTTTGACATAATTTTTTTTTTGATGGCGTCATCTGTTTTTGAACTATGAGACCGTCATCATTTTTTTTTAAGTGGCAACCCCCAAATTTTTTTTTGTTTTAAATACACTTTTCAATTCTCTATTCAAAAAGAGTAAAAAATTGATACTTTGCATCACTTTTTTTTTTAAATTACGTTTTACATCAAAAATTAAAAAATATATTCCTTAATTTAATGTAATTTTTGATACGTGTATTTACTGTGTCTTTAAGATTTTGAAGTACGAAGATAACGGAGCACAGCTTTTTGGAAAGATTAACTACATGGGGCTGCCAAGTAAGGAGTGAGTAAGTGTGATTCCAAGAAATACCACATTTCTGTTTTCTTGTGCATTTAATCTTCTATTGCTAGAGACGATTAGGTGTGACGTTTTATTATTGTTTAGTTTCAACTTATTTGCGTTGAACCAATCTAAAGCCTTCGACATTGAATGTTTGAGTTTAGGAGTTATTGCATCTGGAGCTTAATTTGCGATGGTCGTATCGTCCGCATATAGTATAGTTTTGTTTTGAGTCTAGGAATCGCGGTAAATCATTGATGTAAATAAGAAATAACAGTGGACCCAATAGAGAGCCACGGGGCATCCCGAATTTTACTGGGACTATATTGGAAACCAGATCGTTGTATTGAGTTACTTGATTCCTACCCTCGAGGTAGCTTCGCAGTAAGGGTACAGACATGTCGAAGATGCCGAGGTGGATGTCGCGGTCGCGGTGCAGGTCGATGTCGAAGCCGCGTTGGATGTCTACATTGCTACCACGATGTTGTGTGGACATACCAAGAAGTTTATCCATTCAGTGTTCTGTACAGTGTTACAAGGTATGACGTGTTTCTACTGCGTTCTCATAAAGTAATTCCTTTTGTATTTACCCACTAATACTAGCACTTAATTTTTTAATTTTTTTCAAGTAAAAAAGTAAAAAAAATAAAAAAAATATATTTTTAAAGTACAAAATTTAAATTATAAAAAAGTTGTGCAAGGTTTCCTATTTTACTCTTGTTGAATAGAGAATTGAAAAGTGTATCTAAAACCCAAGAAAAGTTGGGGGTTGCCATTTAAAAAAAATTGAAAACGGTGGTGTAGTTCAAAAACAGATGACGTCATTCCCAAATTTTTATGTCAAAAGATGGCAATTTAAAAACAAAAATCGACTTGTTCGAGCGTTATTCACAAAGGCATTAAAGAACTAAATTATTAATTTTATACTGAACTTTATGATCACTTAAGTATTATGTACATGGCATAGGTTACGTTATCATTTTTTTGATAAATTGTTGTATTGTTGTTATTATTTGGTTTATTTATTATTGACATGCAATATGTTTATTATGCTATTTTTCAGGGGGGAATATCATATTCACTTAAGGCGATTCGGAATTAAGCACATATAAGAGTTTGGCAATAAACATTTAGAATTAAAAAGGTCTAATAGAAGTAGAGCCTATTGAAATTTCGCGGTATAGTTAATTTAAACTGTACTCTACCTCGATGCCATCCTTTCTACCGCGATGTAAAATCAAATATTTTGAATCGCGCAGTCAGCATCGACCGCGACATCAACCGCGATCATCGATGCATCTTCGATATGTGCGCGCTCATATAAACATACAGTATTGTTTTACAGCGATTCGACATCGATCGCGACCGCGACATCCACCTCGGCATCTTCGACATGTCTGTACCCAAAGTCTAGTGAAACATCGATGATTCCGTAGATCTTTAACTTTCCAGCAAATATGTGGGGAGTGTCGCAGTGGAAAGCTTTAGGCATCACAGAAACTTCCGGCCGCAATATCTCCTTTCTCTATTTTCTCAGTAATAAAATTGATTAGCTCTCGAATCGCCATTGTGGTAGATTTATAACCGTTTCTATTATTTTTCCTAACGTTAGGACTATGGATATTGGTCTATAGTTGCCCGCTTCATTGATATTTGTTTTTTTAAATATTGCGGTTATTTTATAGATTTTTAAGCAAGTTGGGAAATAACCAGTTCCGATGCAAATATTTGTTAGTTTAGTAAGGGGTAGTATAATTACATCCTTGATATACTTTATAATGCTGGTGCTTATCTCAAAGAAATCTCTACTTTTTTTACTTTTCATGTCATTAATAATGTCTCTGAGATGTATTATACTTACTTCTTTGAAAACAAATAACCCTGGGGATGAATGTATGTGCTGAAGTAGTAGCAGAGGATCAATTTTGTTACTAAAATAATCATTCAGTGAGTTAGGTGAGTATTTTGTTTTAATTTTTGTTAACCCTGTTTTTGTTAATTAGATTTCAAGCTGCTTTGGTACGGTTCGTGCTCTGTTCAAGAAAATTTGCAGTAGCCACTTGTTTTGTTTTATTGGGGAATGTATTGGGAATATATCAACAATAACGGCTGGATCGAAAGTGACCTGCTTTTGCCAAAAAGAAGGACCTTAAATAGGTCTATCAGAAAAACTAGAAAAGTGTTCTGAATACTTCGAAGATTTATACTTTATTAGAGTTATTAATTAAACATATTACACCAAATGTTCAAACCGATGACTCTTGCAATACGTTTTGAATGTTTTGAGGAGTTATAAAACTGCACTCATGTCGAATTCTTCCTTCAAGATCATCCAAATTGTTGGCTCGGTTTTGATACACCTTGCTTTTTAAGTGCCCCATTGAAAAAAAATCTAATGGGGTTCGATCTAGGGACCTAGCCTGCCATTCTATTGAACCTCTTCTTCCATCTTCTTGGGAACACTTCGTGCAAATAACGCCGCACCGGGCTTAGTGTGTTGGAGCCCCATCCTGTTGCACCAGATATTATTATTTAGAAGTTCATTTATTATTTAAAAGAGAAAAACAGTTCAAACACAATTATTTTGTACCAATTCAGAATTTGTCAACATTTTATTGGTATTTCTATGGTTTTTTCGTAAATTTCGATAACATCAGACAGTTCTGTAAATTTTTTGAAATTTTAATAATTTGAACTTTGGCGCCGTTTTAATTCATTTTTTCTTTATCTAACCTATTAAGTATTTGACAACGTTGAAAAAAAAAACTGATGAAAAAAAATTTGTATACATTCCTCGGATGCGCCAAAATTAGCACTATCACATGCTTTTTAAGTTCTATTTCTAGTGCAAATACTAACGGAGTTACTGAATTTATTAATTACTTAATTTCCACACTGTATGTCAAATTGTAACTGTGATGATAATCTCTGATTAAGTAGGTTTGTTTGGTCGATATGGTTACTTTCATAATATGCAGTCGTCTCAAAAATACGATTTTTGATGTACCTATTACAAATTGGCAAAATAATTTATTGTTTATAAAGCATATTGGCAAAACAGCTCCTGTTCCAACATTATGGCCGCCAATGTCTATACAACTATATCTATATATATACAGACCGTTTCAATCGAAACGAGCCACCCTCAATAACTTTTTTGTAAAAGATATTTAAGAAAAATCTAAAAACAGGTCAATTTTTATCTCGAGGGGGACATGTTTTGATGCAATAGTAAGCAGGCTTGGTGCAACCCCATACGCCTGACAGGAGCAACCTCGATTTTTTAAATAGGGAATAGGGGTCGAGTAACATGTCGTTTGAAAGGTCTTTTAATTGTCTTTTTGTCCACATAATTATTTTTTTATTTGTATAGTCTATAAGTTAGTAATTAAAAATGAAACATTTTTTTTACTGTTTTTTTTTTGTATTTAGGAATGCCTGCAATTAACGATAAAAAGCTTGCAATAAACATTATTAGACAATTTATTATTGATCTGAATAATGCTGTAATCAAATTTGTCGTCATCCATAGTCATTTATACCAATCCTTAACAATAAGTAAATGTTCCCATTGTAATTTATTAAAGTTTGTGGAGTTCGACTTAAATATATTTAAATTTTAATAAGTAAATAAATAAACTGAAAACAAAATAGTCGTGTTTAATTTCCTGAGCGATAAAGCAACTGTAGCATTGAACACTAAATTTGATTTCATATGAAATATTCAAAATGATTTCCATCGACTTCCATGCACTCATACAGACGATTATGAAATACGCTTTTTAGGTTACGCAACGTTTCCGGTGTTATTTGTTGAGATTCCAGGATAATCTTTTGTCGCAAATCTTCCAGAGAAGCTGGTTCTGTCGCAAAAATTTTAGACTTGAGGTGTCCCCACAAATAAAAATTCAGGGGAGTCAAATCGGACGATCTAGCTGGCCATTCTACAGGACCTTGTCTACCAATCCAGTGGTCGGGGAAGTTATTGTCCAGGAATTGCCGTACTGACGCCGTATAATGAGGTGGTGCTCCATCCTGTTGAAAGACCAAAGCGTTCTCTAGCTCTAGCCAAAAACCGATAAGATAATAAATACGCGAATAATTGTACAAAAACACAGTTTTTGTAACATTATTGATTGCAAGCTTTTTATTGTTAATATTTGCAAACATGTCTAAATACAAAACAAATCCGTTAAAAAAATGTTTTATTTTAATTACTAACTTATAGACTATGTAAATAAAAAATACTTATGTGGCTGAAAAGACAATTTCAAATGACATGTTGCTCGACCCCTATTCCCTATTTAAAAAATCGAGGTTGCTCCTGTCAGGGGTATGGGGTTGCACCAAGCCTGCTTACTATTGCATCAAAACATGTCCCCCTCAAGATAAAAATTGACCTGTTTTTAGATTTTTCTTAAATCTCTTTTTCTAAAAAGTTATTGAGGGTGGCTCGTTTCGATTGAAACGGTCTGTATATTTATTTATTTTATTTTTACGATCTTTAATTTGTTGGATTTTCCTTCGCCCCGAATAGCAAAATAACTATTAAAACATCGGAAAAATTACAGGGGTAGGGAGCTTGGCACAGGGCAACGACATTAACAAAGCCCCCCTGGTACAGGGCAACAATAACAAATAACGCCGGCCACCAAAATTTGTCCAACCGGGTTTTAAAAATGAAAATCGATTTTTAAAGAGTAAACTCCAAAGTTTCACTTCTGTTGCGCGTTGACTCCACACAATTTTTTTTTGATAATATCTCGAGAACGGATTGACAGTCAACGGAAAAAGTAACGAAAAAACTTTTCTCATACATTTTGTATAGAATCCCTTCATAACACGACATGACAGAAACAAAAATGAAAATGGCGTTGTATGCTGGTTCCGGTAATGCCAGTAGAAGGCGTTGTGTGCATTATCCTTTGAAAAAAAAAAAATAATAAAAATCTGCTAAAAAGTTAAACATAACATTTATTGATTCTGAGGCGGTACAAAGTTCGCCTGGTCAGCTATTATATTATAAATGGATGGTATTTGACCATCATGTATTAGTTGTTGCAATACATGTTCAGCTAATTCATCAAGTGAGGGTGTTATTTTCCAGTCCGTTCTTCAAGTTTTGTTCACTATTTCATTGTATGATAAATTAAAGTAGTTTTAAAACCACCAAAAGGTGTACTGAACTGAATTCGGTGTTAAATTGGTCAGATAGTCTTACTTGTGACACTACTGTCAAATTAGACAGATAGGACGGTCGACCAAAGAAATAATAGTAGATTATATAGACCTGACGTGGTTCTGCTGGACCACTCCTCCAAGCAGACGTTTGTAATTGAGTTAACATCTGCATCAAGGAGGAAAAATGGACGAAATATCAAGACCTGCTGTTCGAACTCCGCACGCTGTACACAACTTATACGGTGAAGCTGGTCGTTCTGGTAATTGGGTGCATGGGAGGCATCAAGGGTTCGTTCGTCTCCAATCTCAAGATCAAACCCGCTTGCCGAAAGCCAGCAGAAGCTCTTGCGGCCGGAATGCAGAAGGCAGTTATCTTGGGGTCGTTACGTTTTCTCAGGGCACATTATTCCCGGTATTCGTAGTTACTCACTCCATGGCTTTGGGGAGTGGCTACGATGTGCGATTAAAACATCTGACCAGAAAGGAACCTCGTGAAGGTCGGAATCACGAGGATTTCCTTCTGGTCTATAAAAAAAGATTATATTATAAGTGACAGAAATGCTTCATTGTTGAGTGATTTGATACACATTTCACAAGTTTATAATGGCACTTCGGTCGCGTGTGAAATACGACGTTTTATGCCCAACGTGTAATTTCTTGTAAAACGTTAAAAATAAACAGAATAATAAAATTGTCAACATGAGCATTGTGTAAGCATAGTAATTTGTAATACCTATCACTCAATTACATGTAACGCAGAGAAAGAAAATTTTGCGAATTTTCTACTCCTTATTGTTATCGGCATTCGCTGCAGTAGAATTAAAATTTAAGCTAAAATCTTAAGCAGTTTAATAGTTAAGTAGGTATAACGGTTGCAATGTGTATGAGATATTTAACACCTAATAATTTAAGGCAAATAAAACTAAAAAATTTCGAAAACGTACTATATCTAGACGACGATATTCACTTTGACCAAACATAAACTGTTTTGATCTTATTTACGATAGACTTGCTTTATAGAGTTCAATTTCCGAGTACATAGACGGCAAATGGGTTTGGAGAGAATTATAAAGGAAGGCTGTGAAATCGATAGGCAGTTACACAGCGCTTTGTTGGTCGATTACGCGAGTATATAATAGAGGTTTTACTATCCCATATCTAGCCTTTACAGTTACAAAAATCACATTAAAGGTGTTAGTTTTTGTGATCTTTTGACTCTGCACCGGAATATAATTTTTTTGTGTTGTCATAAAGTATGTATACAGAACCAGGAAATCCTAGTTCTTTCAATAGATGTGGACCTTTGTGTGTAGACAATGCCTTTCGCATGACAACCTTGCAGTGTTATCCTATACAGGCTGTCCAACCATTCATCAAATAAATAAAGGTGTATCAGATGCGGTTCCCTTGACGCAGAACCCATGTACAGCTGGCAACTGCAGGCCAAGAACCCTATTTTATTCAATTCTATCACATCTCGGAAAAAAATGGCGACTTTCAGTGAAACTACATTTGTATGCTAAAGTGCATGCTCTCAATGCCACCAGAATTATGAAGTAACACAATTCCACAACTTTCCTTTTTTATCGCCCCTTTTTTGACGATTTCAATCTAATCAACGATCGAATATGAACCCTGGATGAAATAGTCCTGAAGAGACGGAAAAAAAATCATAAGCGTGCTGTCGTTTCTCAGATTTTACACTCGCCAAACTGAAATGTATGATTTCCGAACCTCCTGTTGCTTGCCAATTCAAGAAGCACTAAATTGAACTGAATTAACTTAACATTGGTAATTGTTCCTGATAGAATTCGGTTCCAGCAGTTATACCGAGTGTAGAATACATTTTGAGACAGGAATTTTACATCTAAAAATAAAAGTCTGAGAATATTGGCTCCCTTATTTATTTTAGTGCAAAAATTTTTGTAGAAAAGTTGTACAGAATATAATACCATTTTCTAGAAAAGTCGTACAGAATAAATAGTAATACTTAAATACACAATTATTTATTTTACATGGGTTTCAAGGGTAAAACAGAAAAATGAGTGAAGAAATACGAAAAATAGCACTGGCTACATTTTAAACTTAGCCACAAGGCCGAGCAGCGATAAAAAGCAGTAGCTGTGAAAATTTTATTAATTTAATGATTTTATTAAAACTATTCTTCGGAAGGAAATAAACAGGCGGAACTTGTCTGAAATTGACTATTCACAAAATTAACTTTTTCTTCGAAATGTACAGTCAAATTATGAGATACAATTAAACCTCTTTTACTATTCAACTGATTTTGACGGGTCATCTTCAGATTTCCATAAAGCTGCTTAATTAAAATTCTTTATTTTGTTCTTGTCTTCCTTGTCTACCGAACACTGGCGCTGTTATAAAGCAACTAAAAATGGATTTTGGTAGTAGTTTTTATACTCCACAACTTTCATTTGTTTTGTATACTGACAACCGCATTCCCTTACCTATGTAATTTAATACAGTATCAAATGTTGTTTGCTGCAAACTGTCCAAAATTCTGAGAGATACATACAAGAATGTGCCAGCGGTGTTCGAGGTAGTCATGCAAATAAGTTACGACAAGATCTGAGAACATAATTTTGACTAGTTAGCAGTTAGTTTGGAAGCAGGAATGCAGGAAGTGCTGTAGTCAATTATGCAGACTCCTCCATTAATTAAAAAAATTTGAAAACTTAAATAGGTAAAATAGGGTAACCCGTTGCTTAAAGTCCGTGGGGTACAAAGTCCCAGAGTAGTGACTTTGTAATATAAAACATCATAGTTTTACTTTGCCATTGTGGTATTCGGAGAGCGATATCCGAGGGAAAGTAGGGGTAGCCCCCAGTCGCCGCGGATCGCTCACTTTGCGTACACGAGAACGTCGTTTGTTTTCAACCTCTAAAATAGAATTTTTCGCTTAAGTTTTAGACTTACTAATTTTTTGAGTCGGTGAATGCAATCGAACAAGGTAAGTTTTAATGCAAGAAAAAAAATTGCAAGGTAAGGACGAGTCTTTCAGCTCACATTCGCAGGATGATTGTCTATGCTTGTATAACATTATAAATAATAATTAAAAAATAAATATTATTAATAAATAACTGTAATTATTGTTTTATTCTTATAATAAAAACAAATAAAAATATTTTTAAAATATAGGGACACAATGTTGGACTTTTTACCCCTAGTACGGGGTAATTTTTTTAATTTTACATCGAAAATGCACAGGCGACCAGCTGAAAATGATTTTGTAACACCTTGTATATATACGGTTTTAAGAAAAGTCACTTCATTATTGTAGTTGTCTTGAAAATTGAGTTATCGAGGTTTATAGGAAAAATGGGACTTTATGCCCCGCGCTCCCCTACTTATGTTTTGGAAAATACATCCATCACAACAAGATAATATTCCATTTCGAACCCAAATTTTTGTGGCACCATTTCTGTATTTAAAAAAATCAATGTTGCTTTAATTGCAAGTGACGCGAATATATTTTTTCTTCAAACGTTAGAAAAACGTGACATTGTATATACGTTAATAGGTAATTACAAATGGCCATTTCTCTGCCATGGCAGCCAAAGTCGTCTGACGGCGCATAAATTAACCTTGAAATTACTTTATGCGCCGCCGTCAGTCAAGTTTTATCAAGTCAAAGAAATTGCCAGATTTTCGACGTTTAAAGAAAAAATAGAATGTTTTATTCGGAGAAAAGTAGCTTTTCGTGACTTATCTGTATTTGCCACGAAAAGCCTGACTTTTGCTCCTAATAAAACAATCTACTGTTTTATTATAATTTTGTATTATCATTTTTACTATAATTTTTCTTCTTCTTCTTCTTATTAAAACAAACAAACCGTAAACAGTATTTTTTTAGAAATTGGAGACGTATTGCTGCATAAAAATTGCAAGAATGGATTCACCCCATTATTCTTTATTGTCTCCTAAATTTAATGCAACAAAATAGTATTAATATCGTTAATATTTTCTGTACTATTTCGTTATTTAATTTTCTATTACGTTTTATTATTTATTTAGTTTGCATGAAATTACATTTAAGCACAGGTGTGAATAGAACTACTGTTTCTGTAATATTTAAACATCACTGTCACTATCTAAACTTCTCCCATTAAAAAGCAACCTTGTTATTACATCGTTGAAACCCTTCTGTCACAAAGCGAAAACTGCCACGCAAATAATTTTTTAATCCTTTTTTAACTTAAAAAGATCACGTATCTTGATGTCAGCCCACCACAACTGCTCTTACTTATTCCATGGGCGACATGTGTTCCAAACTCGCAAAACGTAGATGTGCGTTTGAACAGTAAAAATTTGTTATATATGTACACATCACAAAAGGGTTTTTTATTTGAAAAGACTTTTCCCCAAGCGTAATTTTTTTATGGTCGATTCCGGAATTTTCCGCCGGCAATTTTCATCTATCTCGCTGATGTTAACTGACGAAAATATAATAAATGAGGTGTAAATAGAAATTTCTGGTGTAGAACAGTCGTGGTTGGCTTTGATACCCGTGCAGCTGGATCTTTAATCTCCTACACAGGGACGCTGATACATTTAAATTTGTAATTTATACATGATTAACAAATATCTAGTCTAGTTAATATTGAACTGTTTTGTGGACCTTGTATATTGAGGTATTTCCTTTATTGCTAATTTAGTTTGGAAAGTTATTTAGAATAAATCAACTTCCAGATGTAATATTATATTATACCTGCATATACAGGGTGTAACAGAAATAAGATCAAAACTTTAACCAGTAATAGAACTTGACAAGAGCAACAAAAATCCTGTCCACCACATTTTTTTAGCATTTTTTCCCCTTCATAAATTCGCATTGACGATTATTTAAGCAGAGTTTTCCTCCACGATCGCCTACGATTCTCCAATGGTCCGGTAATAACGACTAATTCGCCGCGAGGAAAACAAGCACATTGAAAAACCATTGGAGAAGTCGGTCGTAGCGACTCAGGGCCCCTATTCTTGAACATGTGAATGTGTGAGTGAGTGAATTGTGACGTCACGTCGAGAAGTCAAGTATTTAACTTAGAGTAAACGCACTTCACAATCACTCCACACTCGGGCGGTATGAGACGAGCGCTTTTTTCTGAGTATAACTATGTGGCGTGATTGTGCGTTTACTTCGAATTAAATACTCGATGACCCGTCGTCACAACTCACTCACTTAAGCACTCATATGTTCAAGAATAGGGCCACCAGTCGCGTTCGTCGATCGTAGGCGACCGTGGGGGAAAACGCTGCTTTACCTCAGATTATAAGAAAAGATGTTCTGTTCCGATTTTTTGTGGCATTTAATTCTGAAGGTTCACATCGGCGGCGCGGCGATTAAACAGTGTCTCGAGTACAGTTTTTACGGAACGTATTGTTTGATCTCCTAGAAGACGTTCCTCTGGCTACACGAGGTTGTGTAGTACTCGGCATGTACGCAGGTGGTTAAGTTAAATTCATAACTTTCCTGATCGATAGATTGGCAGAATGATATGGACCTATTGCATCGCCTGCTAGATCTTCGGACCCGACACCGTGTGAAACTATTGACATCTTAAGGCAATGGGTGACATGCGACAATAATTGTATGAAACAATAAGGTGATGTTGATAAACATCCAGCATTCACTTGAAAAACGTGTTCAAATGTGCCTTCAAAACAACGGGGGATATTTTCAACATTACTTAATCGTATTCGAAGGACTATTCAGTGAACCAAACCATTTTTCTTACAAGTACTAGTCCGATTGTCGGCGGCAATTTGTACTAATACCGCAATTGATTTTGATTGGCCAAAATTTTGAAATTCTACGGCTGTTATTGGTTGAATGTCACAGTTTGATAGGTGGACTGAATAGTCACTATAATTAAAAAAATAAACTCTTATGATTGGTCGAAAACGTTGATGAATGAAATAATCCTTTATTTATTTATAACATTTTGTGGCTTCTAAAAATTAAATCTTGTTAAACAAGTGTTTTAAAATTGAAATTTAAATGTCCACAAATGATCGGTAAAATCCCGTTACCCCAAATTTTAATTTGATGACAATAAATAATAAATGACCTCCTGTTACGACGGTGATTGACCATTGCTGCTAAAGAAAAACTTTCGCTTGTGCCGATGGAGTGAATTGCTTTTTTGTACGTGCGATAAACGAGCCCGAACCACCTGTGGAAATTAGAAATGGACAACACCTCTGACTAAGAATTTTTGACTATCCAAAATCATCCTCGAAGTCTGTCACATGTGCGAGACCAATCGGTTTGGCGAAGAAATGTCTGCACGCAGTTGCTCATAATGTTATTAACAATTTTATGCTCAGAATATCGAACTCTACCTACCACTAAAAACTGTCAGCCACAACCCCAAACACCCTGTATCACTCCAGTACATAAAGTAGTATAAATAAAATTGCACATGGCCGTAAAATGTATAAAACGGATTGAATTTTTTAGGGGATGGTCATAAAAATTGTGTGATTAGATTGATATGTAATACTGAACCTTTCGTGATGCCTCATGTCTCCAAACGAGATTTTTGGACACGGGAGCGTACCTGCAACAAAAATATGAGTAAACCAGGAGTATATCTATGGGTTCGTTTGATGTCAGTTCCAATATTGCTCTATTTCATTCAAGGTAGAACACAAACTAACCTCTAGTCTTAAAACATATTTTATTTGCCTTATCAACTTCAAAAGAAGCTTTCCTTACAGTAATGAGATTTTCGCCCCCATTGAATTTTCCATTTTCTCAGTTTCTTCCCGGGGCAATTATTATGCGTGGTTGCTTTAAGGGAGCGTCGACATTAATCTTTTAACAAAGTGAGTGTGTTTTATGTGTTTTCTGAACGTCACAGATATCGAGTGGTATCCCTCAGAGACGTAGAAGACATCGTGACATCCGATTCAAAGTGTTTCTCCTTTGTGATTTTTAAGGGAACTCGACAGGAAATTGCGAGATACAGTGTTTCTTAGAAGCATATCTTCTCTTCTGCGCTGATTACTTTCCCCATGTTCTGTTTTCGTTGTCATCGTGTTAAAACGAAGCTTGAAATTCCAGGAGCCAAAATCAATACAATTCTTTATTAACTTTCCAAGTTTCGTTTATTAGAAGATTAAGCGATCCAAAAGAAATTAAATTACGCTCTACTTAAGGATATCTGGTAATAATTAATCTCTGAATGAGTAATGAATTTTAGTAATCACTTAACAGAGAACTCGGGAATTTTCCAACGGTGTTCTTCTAATTACGGCATTGATAACAGCGACATATATAATAAATATAAATTATACACTTAAGTTAAAGACAGTAATTGTGGCAACATTGTGAGTACTTGTTGGGACTCGACCGGAAATAAATTCTTAGCAAAAAAGGCCGAGACAAGTTTGTATAATTTTCGAAATTAATTGTTATTCATAACTCCACAACAAAGAGATGTTTATTCTGTGGCGACAATTAACAGTAAATGATGAGGATATTTAGGGAAATTCCATTCATAATTTGTACACCAAAAAAATTTCGCTTTCCTTTCCTCGTGTTTTTAAATTCCAGGTTTCGCACCTCATCTGTTGACGTTTCCAATCTGTTGTTGCATTAATTTTTTTGTTCGTTATCTTCATAGTTTCGTTCAAATTTCGCGTTATAAGATTTTCTACAATTATTTTCTGCCTGTTTACAAGATATTAATAAGCCCCTACTAACAAATATCCCGGAAGAAAGGAATGGTCTTTTATACATAGGGTCTCAGATTTGAGTAGGTATTGGTCCAAACTTCAATACAATACGGATAGTGGCAAGACAAAGGCAGTTGTGCTTTAAAGACCAAAAAATTTAAAAAAACAACTTCAAACAAGTTTGCTAACTGTTTTGCTTCCAACTGCGCATCTACGGTTATTTCCACTTTAATAAATTAATCCAAAGAATAAAACTCCTAAATCTAGTTTAGTTACTACTTACACATTGTACACATTCAAGAGGAAAATGTACCAACCGAATGAAAGTCAAGTATCATCATATTGCTGTTCGAAAAAGGGGACAAGAAGTATTCACTAAATTATAGAGGTACATAATATTATATATTATATCTGGTTGTGACGTAAATCGCGGACAGCCGTCTTACCCGAGGTTGCTGAGTTTCATAGGTTCCCAAATCTACAAGAATAATTATTGCTTAGGCATCCTATGTTTTTAAAACGCAACGCTGTAACCTTTGTTTAATAAGAATTGGGATATTATTGGATGAAACCGTCGAGTTGCTCCCGCTTGCGCTCCTCTCCCGGTCTAAAATATCACCCCACTTACATATTGCAATTTCGTGTCGGGTTCGTGTCGGGTTGCGGTGCGCTTACCCCCTACAAAATTCTTACACCATGAGGTAAGAAGTTTCACTTCAAAAATTCTTGCCTGTTAAGCGATTAGGCAGAATAATAGGTCCCATCATACGGTCCTCAAGTATGCCGGCCCAAATATTCAAACTAAACCGATATTTATGTCCATTTTCAAAAACAACGGCGGGGTTGTCAATAGCGTAATATTGATGGTTGTGTCTATTGAAAATGCCATTGTTCGTAAATAATTCTAAATAATTCTGTCCATAAAATAGGTATATGTTCGTTCTGTGCAAGGAACCAACGAGAAAATACCACTCTGGGTTCATAATCCCTTGGCAACAACTTTTGAACTTTTGTGTTCCAGGTTCACGGTTTTGGATGGAATCTGCAACATGCGACTGACTTGACGTACTTGTTCGCGGTCTTCCTGGCCTGATTCCTTTCAGATCTGGAACTGCAACATGATTTTGCCAAAGTTTCTGGTCCAGACGCTTACTCACATTCGAACTCACATTAATGCAGGGGTGCGTCCTTTTAGGGTAGCGTGCAGCATACTCACGAGCTGCCAAGGCAGCATTATTTTGCCCGGCCCCCAGGGCTAAATACATGTCACAATATTCAGTAGCCGTGAATACTATTTTTTGAAATAAATTGAATATTTTTACAATTTAAAACTATTACCTTGTTTGTTAGGGTAACGTTTTGAAACTTTCCCTTGTTGTCGCCTTTAAAAACCATTGTTTCCATAAATTTAGTTAAATTAGCATTGTTGGTCTCTGGTCTCTTGCAAGAAAAGATAAATACGTAAGATGGATTTCGATTAAGTAGACCTTTTGCAGCGGATAGTTTAGTTTTTAAAGTGTTAATTTATTAGTTTTGAAGAGGTCATCCAAACCCAAACCAAAAATGGAAAATTTGTTTCTGCTTATTGTTTCTTGAATACAGTAGAACCAGTATCCCTGAAATATTGTCAATACAGTATCAACCGGTGAGGAACAGCAAGGGTTTAGGAAAAAACGATCTACAAGAGTGTTTGGGGTTGTGGGTGACAGATTTTAATAGTAAGTAGATATCGATATTCTGAGTAAAAACTGTTAATAAAAACTGCTGCGTACGTTTACGCCATAATCGCATACCACTTCACTGATTAACAAATTCTGCTCAGAATATTGAAATCTACATAGCATTAAAATCTGTCGCCCACAACTCCAAACACCCTGTATATACTAAGAGAAGTCGCTGAAAATGCGCTAGAATATAAGTACCCAGATTCGTCGACCTCACAAGCCTTGGATAAGGCAGAATTAAAAGACATAATAGGAATCCTCAAAGAACATAACATCTCCCTAAAAATTTAAGAACTTAATTCAGACTGTCACACAAAGATCAAAGTTGGAAGCAAATTAACTGATAAAATCACAGTGAATGCTGGAATTAGACGAGGGGACCGCTTGACTCCACTGCTCTTCAACGCAGTAATGGACAAGTTAATACAGAGCATTGTAAAATGGAAGGGTATCACATTGAACGCCACAACTCAACACAGTGTGTTACGCAAACCATGCAGTTCTGATCGTCAGCAACGAAGACAACCTACAAAAACTTCTCTCCAAATTTAACATCACGGGAGGGAAATATAATATGAAGATATCGATTGAAAAGACAAGAGAACCAATCAGATGTAAACCCGTGATCAATGATGAAATAATAGAGCAAATATTGACATTCAATTATTTAGGGGTGAATCTAACGAGCAACCACGATCCATATCAAGAAAAGAACTAACCAAGTCAGAAAAATAGCCGTTGCATCAGGTGCACTAAGACATAATATGGCGGTAAAGAAACCTCAGGAGTGAAACAAAAAAAATATAGTCTTGGATACATCCCACATATACGCTAATGAAACAGGAGCAGATACCAATAGAACGAAACAGGTGCTAACATCGCAAATAAAAATACTTTGATCAATATATGGTTTTCATCCTGTCAGTTTTCTTTCTTTCCAGGTTCGTAAAATTGAGTTTTTAAGGTTTTTAGAGTTTAAATTTTTAGGTTAAACGGTATCAATTTTTTTCTTAGCCTTTCAGATTTTTAACTTTCCAATTTTCCAAGTTTTCGGCTTCATTGTCTGTCAGGTGCACACACTTTCAGTTTCATCGATTTTCCGGTTCTCAGGTGTTTCAGATTTTCCCATGTTTTCAGTTTCTTAAATTTTTAGATTCTTGTGTTTCAACTTCTCGGATTTTTAGTTTCTAAGGTTTTGTTTCAAATTTTTAGGTTGTCTGGTTTTTAGGTTTTTAGTGTCTCGTTTTGTCGTCTTTTGGATGCTCAGGATAGGTTTTCATGTTTTTAGATTTTCAGGTTTTCAATTTTGCAGATTATTAGGTATTCAGCAATTAAATTTGTTTGGTTTTCAGATTCATAGTTTTATGTTTTCAGTTTTTATTTTTCAGGATGTCAAATGCATATTGTACGGTTTGTTGTTTCTCACATTTTCAATTCATGGGTTTTCAGGTTCTCACGATTTTCGAGATTTTTGAAGTCCTCTCTTTTAGGTCTCAAACTCTTATGTTATTAGCTTTTCAGAATTGTATATTTTCAGTTTCAGATATTGGGAAATTCTCTCTTTCAGGTATTTACAGGCTTTTAGTTTCGCAGGTTTTTAGAGGTTTTTAAAATTCACAAGTTTTAAACTTCTCGATATTTCAAAAAATTTATTATTTATCGACTCTATGATTATTATACGGAGTGAAATTGAAATATATGTGACAATTTTAACTGGTGCATCATAAGGTCCAGTACAACATATCTGTGACAATCGCCCTCACCTGTCAAACTGATATGTCGCACCAATCTAAACGTCAGGTTTTTTTGAAATCGACCAATCAAATTTGAATTTTGCGACAATTTCCCGCGTGGCGAAAATCTCCCTAGGGAAATTGTCGACCACCATGACAACCAACTCATAACATGATTTATGAGATCTTGACGTTTAAATTTTTTGTTAATGTTGTTCGAGCGATTGTCTGAACAAATATCCCTCGCTCAGGCACATTGTTTAAAATCTTCCCGACCTGTCTAGCACAAGTGTTTGTTGCCCCTGAAAACTTCCCGCGCGCTACGCGCCTGGGAAGTCTTCGGTGCAACAAACACTTGTGCCAGACAGGTCGGGAAAATTTTCGACAATATGCCTGACTCTTGGGATATTGTATATGAAAATTTTTGTGAAAAGTTTTAATAGGGCATAAACCATTTATTAAACCATCCTAGTTTAAACTGATCAGAAAAACGCATACACTCGAGCACCGACCGATAAGATTTTAAATTGGCACTTGACATTGAACTTGACTTATCTGCCTCAACAATATTATAATAAATGCTCACAATGACGTCCCATATTTTGAACACATGCTTGGGCTGTTCGAGTCATAAAAAAAGTCGCACGGGTTCAAAGCGGGTGAACGCGGTGGCCAAGCAACTTGGCCAGTTTGACCTATCCTGTTGTTATGAAAATTGTTATTTAGCCAATCGAAAAAATGTAGAGCGAAATGGGCGCTATGGCATCATGTAAGTACCACATCTTTTGGGGCGTAGCTAAGGGCAGATCGTACAACACCCCAGTTAAAAACTCTACGTAGCTAACACAAGTAAGCCGATTGGGAAGCACGTGTACTCCCGGATCGCGCGGGGGTTTTCGTCGCTCCAAACATGTGTGTTGTGATGGTTTGCCGCTTCGTCCGTGAACAACACAATATTTAAGAAATTTGGCACCTGTCGACACTTCTCCAACAACCACTCGTAATAATTAACGCCGCGGGGAAAATCTTCAGGTAACAACGTCTGCACCTTTTGTACATGATACGAATATAATCCTTTCTTTTAATGTTCTGTGCAGCACAAACTGTGACACGCCGATCTCAGTTGTTAGCCTCCTAGTGCGTATACCTGGACTTTCTTCTACACGTTCGGTCGGTCCGTTGTCGCCCACTATCATGGGTTTGGTAATAAAAAGTACCGTGATCGCAAAGATGTTGGACTACGGTCGTAAACATGCGGGAATCTGGAGTTGGACGCTCTGGATATCGTTCTATCCAGAGTCTAAGTGTAAGAAGAGGGTTGCCCTGCGCCTCCCCATGCATAAGTACCATATCGGTACGATCACCGTCAGTAAAATTAGCCATTTCGACAACCACTGGTACTTTCGGAAACTGAGGTGGATCTCCAAAACGAGGATCCTGAGCTTTTGTCTATTATTTATGAACTAAATGTATGTCGCAAAAAAATCCTTGTTTTAATTGTGCCGGGTTATTTTCATTTCCATAGACGTGCACAGATTTTATAGCCAAAGAAATTTTATCTCGATACAGGGGCGGGGTGGGAAGCGCAAACCCAGGGTGTTACACTGTACTCATCCCAAGGTGCTACCCTGTATTTCGAGTCATAAATGTTTAGGTTTTGAATTTCTAAAATTTTTGGGTTTCCTGTCAGCTTTTATAGAGGCTTTTTAATTTCCCAAGTTTTGGAATATCAAATGTCCGTTTTGGAGTCTCTCATATTTTCAGGTTCTCCGTCTTGCAGGCATTCAATTTCTTAGGTTTCTGATATTTTCAGTTTTTAAAGCTTTTACGGCGTATTGCACAAACGTCTGTCAAACATTAACCATCCATCAAGACGCGGTTGCCATAAGTACTTATATGACCACAATAATTATAGGCCGGGACAGACCCTCCAATCTGCATTTCAATTTGCTTGCGCAAACATAAGTTGTACGATAAAACTAAATAATCGTTGGACCACCAACTATTCAGTCTTGGTGTATAACTTTGCGTTCAGTTATAAACCAATATAGCTTTCGGAAATAAGTACGCAGTGAATTTATTCTTTTTATTCCATTTTGACAATTTAAATTGACTTTATAAACTCCATAGTAACCGTCATAAAGAGTTCATGATTCACTAGTGAAATAAAAGCGTTTGAATTCACTAGTGAAATCAAACCATTTTCAAAATTTTAAAAAAGAACAGATTTTTGTTTATTTCTATTTATTTACTTATTTTATAAAAATATTAACATTGAATATTAGCTTTCGTCTTTGTAAAATGAAATATAAAAGTTACAATGTGAACTACAAGTACGCTACCCCTGTCTTCTACATCATTGACTGACATGGCCACCAGTTCACCAATTCTACATCCTCTAAAAATTCCCACGATAAAAATTATTTTTTGCAATAAATATTCATCATCAAAAGCATTATCTAAGAACCTCCCCATTTCTTCGAGTGTGAACACTTTGGATTTTTTTGGCCTGTGCCCTACAGACTGTTGTTTTAGGAAAACTGACACTTGATGAAATCTGTAGCAATGAATAGTTTAAACTTCATTAATGATAATCATTGCGATATCACAAACCTGCTTATATCAATATTTTCCTTCACAGATAACATTTTCTTCAGTTGGGAGTAATATGACCACAGTGATGAATATTTAGCATTTTTAGACCGTTCCGAAATATAAGCCAAAATAATTTTTTCGTTTACTTTTGCTTTTGCATGTTTTCTCTTCCTCCACTCACAGAAATTCGTATACTCTTTTTCATATGAATGCTTGGATTTTGCTGGCACCACTTTATTCATAACTTCCAAAGCTTCGTCCAAGACTGCTGAGGGTACAATAACTTCGTTTTCGTCTTGAACTTCTAAAATTCCAGACATTTTTGTCTTGCAAACACACGAAATCCGAAAGCGTCACAACTTTAGAACTATGTAAACAACTGGTTGTTAAGGTGTGAAAATAATTAGTCTACACGATTTCTCTATTGAATTTATTTTAATTCCAATTTGAAATTTACTCATAAAATTCGTCAAAATGGAATAAAAACATATAAACGCCTCGTGAATCAAACATATTTATAGGTGCGTCAAGTTGGCCCCCCTTTTTAAGCGATTGTTTTAAAAATTATATTTTTGAATTGTGCTCGATTTGTGCCCTACTGTGCTGATGCTCGTAATTTTGTGCTAGCAATAAACAAAAAGTTATAGCCAAATCTTTTTGGGGGGCTATCTTGACGCTCAGCCCCCCCTATATTTTGGAAATTTGAGGATTTTTTGACGCCAATCAATTGTGCTCGATTTGTGCCGGATTGTGCCGGTGTTTATTCACATTGTACTGGTCATAAAATATGAAATATTTAAGAAAACATTACTGGGTCGCACACTATCTGCTCAGCGGCTCATACATTTTGGAAATTTGAGGATTTTTTTACGCCAATCAATTGTGCTCGATTTGTGCTCAAATGTGCTGATGTTCGTAATTTTGTGCTATCAATAAACAAGAAGTTATAGCCAAATCTTGTTAGGGGGGCTATCTTGACGCTCAGCCCCCCCTATATTTTGTAAATTTGAGGATTTTTTGACGCCAATCAATTGTGCTCGATTTGTGCCGGATTGTGCCGGTGTTTATTCACATTGTACTGGTCATAAAATATGAAATATTTAAGAAAACATTACTGGGTCGCATACTATCTGCTCAGTGATTCATACATTTTGGAAATTTGAGGACTTTTTTTACGCCAATCAATTGTGCTCAATTTGTGCTCAAATGTGCTGATGTTAGTAATTTTGTGCTATTAATAAACAAGAAGTTATAGCCAAATCTTGTTAGGGGGGCTATCTTGACGCTCAGCCCCCCCTATATTTTGGAAATTTGAGGATTTTTTGACGCCAATCAATTGTGCTCGATTTGTGCCGGATTGTGCCGGTGTTTATTCACATTGTACTGGTCATAAAATATGAAATATTTAAGAAAACATTACTGGGTCGCACACTATCTGCTCAGTGACTTATACATTTTGGAAATTTGAGGATTTTTTTACGCCAATCAATTGTGCTCGATTTGTGCTCAAATGTGCTGATGTTCGTAATTTTGTGCTATCAATAAACAAGAAGTTATAGCCAAATCTTGTTAGGGGGGCTATCTTGACGCTTAGCCCCCCCTATATTTTGTAAATTTGAGGATTTTTTGACGCCAATCAATTGTGCGCGATTTGTGCCGGATTGTGCCGGTGTTTATTCACATTGTACTGGTCATAAAATATGAAATATTTGAGAAAACATTACTGGGTCGCATACTATCTGCTCAGTGACTCATACATTTTGGAAATTTGAGGATTTTTTTACGCCAATCAATTGTGCTCAATTTGTGCTCAAATGTGCTGATGTTAGTAATTTTGTGCTATTAATAAACAAGAAGTTATAGCCAAATCTTGTTAGGGGGGCTATCTTGACGCTCAGCCCCCCCTATGTTTTGGAAATTTGAGGATTTTTTGACGCCAATCAATTGTGCTCGATTTGTGCCGGATTGTGCAGGTCGGTCAACTTGCCCCCCGACTTTTAGTTTTTGAATATTTTATTATTGTAATCAATTGTGCTCGTTTTGTTCCCAATTGTGCCGCTGTTTGTTTCAATTGTGCTCCTCTCTAAATAACAAAAAAACGCGAAACAAATCCGGGGGCCAAGTTGACCGTCAGCCTCCGGTTTTTTTACGTTTTCTTTTTTCTTTAATATTAGGCTTATTCAATTGTGCTCGTTTTGTGCTCAATTGTGCCACTGTTTGTTTCAATTGTGCTCTTTTGTAAATAACAAAAAAAAAAACGCAAAACAAATCCGGGGGCGAAATTGACCGTCAGCCCCCGGTTTTTTACGTTTTTTTCTTAAATATTAGGCTTATTCATTTGTGCTCGTTTTGTGCTCAATTGTGCCACTGTTTCTTTCAATTGTGCTCCTCTGTAAATAACAAAAAAACGCAAAACAAATCCGGGGGCCAAGTTGACCGTCAGCCCCCGGTATTTTTACGTTTTTTAAAAAATATTAGGCTTATTCAATTGTGCTCGTTTTCTGCTCAATTGTGCCGCTATTTGTTTCAATTGTGCTCCTGTGTAAATAACAAAAAAACGCAAAACAAATCCGGGGATCAAGTTTTTTTTTTTAAATGTTATACTTATTCAATTGTGCTCGTTTTGTGCTCAATTGTGCTGCTGCTTGTTTCAATTGTGCTCCTCTCTAAATAACAAAAAAACGCGAAACAAATCCGGGGGCCAAGTTGACCGTCAACGTTACGTTTTTTTCTTTAATATTAGGCTTATTCAATTGTGCTCGTTTTTTGCGTTTTATCTTGTCATCTTTTGAAATACATAACAGTTCTTTTATAAAAAAAAAAAATCAACCACTTAAGTACCTTTATAAGCATGCACAAAAGGTGCTAGGGACCACTTCTTTTAAGGACTTTATGGTTTCTATTAAATTTCAGATAAAACGGTTTTTCATTCGTAACCATTCTAGTTAAAGCGGTAACAATCTTTCAATTTCTTGTCTATTTTATGACCATAACATTGTTGTAAACCAGATTGTCAGCAAAATGATATTTAATTGTTCCTACTGGCAATATTTACTTATAATGTATGTTCAAAACTGCCTCAACTGTAGGACAGTTGACCATTTAACTTCCATTCCTAAAAATAAGAAATTTACCCTAACAGCTTGCTGTTTAAGCACTATTAAGCCAGAAGATTATGATACAGATAGATAAATTTCTTTGTTATGAGGTGAAATTTAAAAAACGATTATTCAAAGTTATCCCACTCTCCCCTACATCAGTTTCCCATATTTAAAGAATGTAAAGTAAGCAAATTTGGGGACGACGAAAAACAAATGAAATCAGACACCGACAGCATCACTTTACATTCAACACTTGACAACAATCTCTTCACACTTGATATAAACAAGCTTTGTATAGTAAATAAGGAGAGCAATTGTGCTGAGTTATGCCGTGTGAACGATAAACTGATAAATAAAAAATTTAATGTTTCATTGAAAATCCTTGCAATTGTGGTAAATTGTACAACTTGAAGGATGCTATTTCAGTAACAAAGTTACAGCAAAAAAAGGTGTATTGATAAAATTTACCCCTCTTTGTTCTTTCTCTCGTAACTTTTTCTTAGGTCCGAAATCACCAACCTCCGTTAAACTTAATCATAACCTAGAAACAATTGTTACTGTAATTTTAACAAACGTATCTATGCAATTATTTATTAAATAAAGTAATAAGTTAATAAGGGGTGAATGTTGTCTTAATCTACCCCAAGGTTTTTTGCTATAACTTTGTAATTAAAATAGCGAAATTTATCGTTTAAACGGCACAATTCGGGACAATTGCTCATCCTTTAAGATCGCATACCTCAAAACAGCACAATTTATGAAATTTGCAGAAAAATTCGGCACAATCATAACACAATTTGATGCACAGGTTAAAAAAATAAAAATTCGGTTTTAGGAGGGACAACATAAAAGACCCAATCATTTTTCTCCTAATTAAAATCTATATAATAATAAAACACTATTGTCCTGGAAACGTGTTTTAAATTGTTGTTTTGAATGAAAAAAAAAAAAACTGGGGGCTGACGGTCAACTTGGCCCCCGGATTTGTTTTGCGTTTCTTTTTATTATTTGCACAGGAGCACAATTGAAAAAAAATAGCGGCACAATTGAGCACAAAACGAGCACAATTGAATAAGCCTAATATTAAAAAAAAAACTGATCCCCGGATTTGTTTTGCGTTTTTTTGTTATTTACAAAGAAGCACAATTGAAACAAACAGCGGCACAATTGAGCACAAAACGAGCACAATTGAATAAGCCTAAGATTTTAAAAAAGAACGTAAAAAAACCTGGGGCTGACGGTCAACCTGGCCCCCGGATTTGTTTTGCGTTTCTTTTTGTTTTTTACACAGGAGCACAATTGAAACAAATAGCGGCACAATTGAGCACAAAACGAGCACAATTCAATAAGCCTAATATTTAAGAAAAAAACGTAAAAAAACCGGAGGCTGACGGTCAACCTGGCCCCCGGATTTGTTTTGCGGTTTTTTTGTTATTTACACAGGAGCACAATTGAAACAAACAGCGGCACAATTGAGCACAAAACGAGCACAATTGAATAAGTCTAACATTTAAAAAAAAAACTTAATCCCCGGATTTGTTTTGCGTTTTTTTGTTATTTACAAAGTAGCACAATTGAAACAAATAGCGGCACAATTGAGCACAAAACGAGCACAATTGAATAAGCCTAATATTTTTTAAAAAACGTAAAAAAACCGGGGGCTGACGGTCAACTTGGCCCCCGGATTTGTTTCGCGTTTTTTTGTTATTTAGCGAGGAGCACAATTGAAACAAACAGCGGCACAATTGGGCACAAAACGAGCACAATTGATTGGCGTAAAAAAATCCTGAAATTTCCAAAATGTATGAGCCACTGAGCAGATAGCGTGCGACCGAGTAATGTTCTCTTAAATATTTCATATTTTATGACCAGCACAATGTGAATAAACACCGGCACAATCCGGCACAAATCGAGCACAATTGATTGGCGTCAAAAAATCCTCAAATTTACAAAATATAGAGGGGGCTGAGCGTCAAGATAGCCCCCCTAACAAGATTTGGCTATAACTTCTTGTTTATTGATAGCACAAAATTACGAATATCAGCACATTTGAGCACAAATCGAGCACAATTGATTGGCGTCAAAAAATCCTCAAATTTCCAAAATATAGGGGGAGCTGAGCGTCAAGATAGCCCCCCTAACAAGATTTGGCTATAACTTTTTGTTTATTGATAGCACAAAATTACGAACATCAGCACATTTGAGCACAAATCGAGCACAATTGATTGGCATAAAAAAATCTTCAAATTTCCAAAATGTATGAGTCACTGAGCAGATAGTGTGCGACCCAGTAATGTTTTCTTAAATATTTCATATTTTATGATCAGTACCATGTGAATAAACACCGGCACAATCCGGCACAAATCGAGCACAATTGATTGGCGTCAAAAAATCCTCAAATTTCCAAAATATAGGGGGAGCTGAGCGTCAAGATAGCCCCCCTAACAAGATTTGGCTATAACTATTTGTTTATTGATAGCACAAAATTACGAACATCAGCACATTTGAGCACAAATCGAGCACAATTGATTGGCGTCAAAAAATCCTCAAATTTCCAAAATATAGAGGGAGCTGAGCGTCAAGATAGCCCCCCTAACAAGATTTGGCTATAACTTTTTGTTTATTGATAGCACAAAATTACGAACATCAGCACATTTGAGCACAAATCGAGCACAATTGATTGGCGTAAAAAAATCTTCAAATTTCCAAAATGTATGAGTCACTGAGCAGATAGTGTGCGACCCAGTAATGTTTTCTTAAATATTTCATATTTTATGATCAGTACCATGTGAATAAACACCGGCACAATCCGGCACAAATCGAGCACAATTGATTGGCGTCAAAAAATCCTCAAATTTACAAAATATAGGGGGGGGCTGAGCGTCAAGATAGCTCCCCTAACAAGATTTGGCTATAACTTCTTGTTTATTGATAGCACAAAATTACGAACATCAGCACATTTGAGCACAAATCGAGCACAATTGATTGGCGTAAAAAAAATCCTCAAATTTCCAAAATGTATGAGTCACTGAGCAGATAGTTTGCGACCCAGTAACGTTTTCTTAAATATTTCATATTTTATGACCAGTACAATGTGAATAAACACCGGCACAATCCGGCACAATTGATTGGCGTCAAAAAATCCTCAAATTTCCAAAATATAGGGGGGGCTGAGCGTCAAGATAGCCCCCCCAAAAAGATTTGGCTATAACTTTTTGTTTATTGCTAGCACAAAATTACGAGCATCAGCACAGTAGGGCACAAATCGAGCACAATTCAAAAATATAATTTTTAAAACAATCGCTTAAAAAGGGGGGCCAACTTGACGCACCTCATATTTATTCACTCAAAGAAATGATCTAACTCGCACTGCGTGCTCGTTATCTCAACATCTTTTCGTGAATAAACGTATGTTTGATTCACTTGGTGTTTAATATTTATTATTACTGCATCTTTATTGGCTGTGCGATCTACTTCCTTTTCAATTAGTGCTTCATACGCCGTATGTTTCTTTGGTTTGTCCGAATACTCCTTTGATTTTACCTTCCAAAGGCAGGTAATATAGGTTAATGAAATCTGTGAGAAACTTTCTCGACGTTAACTTTAGGTCGGACATGGACCACTTTATTTACTATTTTTGTATTTATATTAACTTTGGACCCGTAGGATATGTCGCTAGACAAACAAGTCTGTACACGCAGCAAATATATCTGACCGGTTCGATTTCGTTCAAGCCTAACAATTGTCTGTTCAGACTTTCTAAATCTGCCGACTTACCAGTACTAACGCAACTATAAATATTACAACTTATGTTTGCGCAAGCAAGTTGAAATGCATAACGGAGCGTCTGTCCCGGCCTTAATGGTTGATAAATTTTTGATTTGCATTTTTGCAAATGAGCCTTTGCGGACGTTAATGTTCCACTTTTGGTACCATAAATAATCCGAAAACGTCACTTTTGATACAAATATGAAATAAAATGTTTAATAGTAGTTTAATTAATCTAAATGATATGTTTTCGACAATGTTAGGTATATACCTAAGTAATATTTATAATAATAAATAATTAATTCACGACTCTCTAACAAGAGGTGTAATGATATTAAATTCCGGTTGCTATGGAGACGTTTTATCCAAAGATCAGACAGTAAAGTTCAATTTCATGTTTCATTTCACAAGCCCATCGCAACTCAACATGAAATCGGGCTGTAACTTATACCAGGCAGAGTGTAATGGTGCCGTGCTATTAAATCTTAAATAAATAATCCTGCCATGAGCCATCATGTATCATTAATTATTTTAAAATCTTAACGGCTACATAGCACATAGTCAATGTGCGTCTGGCTTGTTTATATTTAACGGAAGCTTTTATTCATTTTTACTTAAAACAGACGATTTATAGGAGGAGCGAACAATTCGTGTTTGGTCTCTGAATGCACCAAAAAAATACTTTTCATTAAAATAAAATTGATCCAACTACTCTAAATATTAAATTGGTGTTAAACTTTAACACAACGGATACCGCATTAAACACGAAAATTAAAATATATTGGGAAATATGAGAACAGCTGAAACCATAGAACATGCATTCTTTGTATTTCATAACAGTCCTAAAAGAGCGGGCCGCTATAGGCTTAGGCGCCTTTTCAGCCAGTAACGGGATAAGGATGGGTTTGGACAAGGATTGAAGTGACGGGAAATTGTAGAAGGATTCGGAGGATGTCATATCTTTCACCATTCGGCCAATTGTAAACGAAAACCTCCGAAAAAAACCTCTACAGGAGGGAATCGTACCACGGGCGTCCCGAATAACAAGTGCGCCCGGAGGCCGTTGCGCTACTGTCTCGGTTGTTAGAAAGAGAATGTTTCATTGATCCACAACAGTAGAAAAGATGATAAAAAAATTGTATTCGTTTAATAAATAATGGAGAAAGTGGTATGTAACTAAATATATCAATATTACAGCATGTGTATTTAATTTGACGGCTGTCAAATGTAACCTCAAAATTTGATGTTAATTCGTGTTTCTTCTCAATTTGCATGAACGAATACAAAAAACGTTCAATACTCACTGTAAGGGGTTCGGGCTAATCTGAATCCCTCGGCCTAATACGCCTAGTGATTAAAAAATTCGCCCTCGCCCCTGAAAAATGTCTTGACAGCGCACTTTTGTATCAAAATATACTTAGTTACTTCTGGAGGATGTAACTGTTCTTCAACAATTGCACATGATGATTTTATGCTTCCTACATTCCAGTATTCTGAGAATTAATGAATGCTCCATTTTGGTCTAGCATCAGAGAAAGTCTTTCCTGCACTTATTACACGATAGGAGTACAGTTTTCAATCACCTCTTCGTCTTGAGCAACAACTTCTGCCATTCGATTTTTTGGAGCCTCACTACCTGGATCTAAGAAAACAGATTTTTCCTACCAATTTCTCTCTATACACGTTTGAACGGAAGTCGTTACTTGTTCACTTCCTTCCAGAAAATTATAACCACATTTCGATTTCTATATATGTAAACAAAAACTAGATCTCGAACAAAAGCAGACGGCGATCCCTACATTACTCTTTCATTTCTATTCTGGGTTTAAATATTTACAATACCCATTTTGTCTGCTATTTTTCAATTTACGTCGACACGAAGAAGTGCGAAATAAATTTCCTGGTGACACTAGTTACTTTTATGTCATCTACTGGTTTCCGCCGAGTGTTGTAAAAAGAAATAAGTTCTATTCTGAGAATATATAATTGGCAACAACCAATATAAGACTACAACGAAAATGGAGAGTTCGTTTTAGTTCGTTCTCCACTAATTATGATCCCTATACCTATTGTTAGATAGTTACGTCACTATTGAAATTTTATATATCAATTCTCGTTGGTTTGGTTTCAACATAACAATTCAACGACTTATGAAATGGTTAATTAATACTAAGAGATGCACTTGGGAAGTAAGTTATTTTCCGTTATCAAGAGACCCAGGAAGTACGTGACTTACCAATCACTGTAATTGGGAATTAGCGATTGTTTGATAAAATGAAAAAAATATCGAATTCTCAGACACGTGCCGTAAACATCATCAAAAAATAACATATCAATTTGGCCGTTTAAGTTCTATCGTCAACCAACTCTTTGCAAATTTTTATTATCAAAACAAAACAATTATTTTACATTCAACTACTTTGTTTCCATCATAATCTTTATCAATCTCAAAACATAAAGGACTTTTCATCTAAAATCATTTTATTTACAACCTACGTAAAAGAGAGTGCAGTTTATACAGAAGCCGTATCTACTAATGATGGCATTTTTTGTTAGCTTTTATAATGGCGTTTGTTTGGAACGTGTCAGTGATGAGAAATGCGGAAATTGATTGGGGAGCATTTTAATATAAGGTTTTTATTGAATTTTTATTGGCGATATAAAATTCATGGGCTGGATCGGCTCCAATAAGGATTAATGAAGCGAGGGAGAGAGGAAAAAACCGTAAAAAAATAATAAAAAAATTCGGTGATGCGACGATTACTTTTTGTGGGATGTAGGTCGACAGTAATATGGTGTTCGTTCGCAACAAATTATAAAACCCCTAAAAAGATTTTGTCGAGATTAGCAATGGAAATCGACCTGGCGTTTATTATCTGATGTGCCCGTGCTTGTAGTAAAATTACTAATAAGAATAAGGTACATTAACAGGCGTTGAATTATTTATTATTACTATCACAGTTCAGACTTTGGGTATCTATTAATAAGCCTCTATATTTTTTTAGACTAGTAGTAGTAGTAGTAGTTTCCATAGACTGCTTTGGTGAATTTATGGTATGATTTTTTTTATTTATTATATTTGGTGTTCAAATGAAAAATTCATCAAGTTACCCTATATAAAATTATGAGAACACGATGGCGATAGAAACGTATGTCCGCGGCTTGTTTCATACTAATTTCAAATGTCATTTAAGTTACCAATTCTTTTTGGTTCTGCTTTTATAGTTAAAAAATAATTATACCGGATGTTTAAAAAAACAGACAGAAAAAAGGAATAATTATATTGCTTGATTTTAAAAGGAAACAAAAACTAGATGACACAGTGGCTACAAACTGCTACACAGCTAGTCCACTTTTATTTTTTCAACTGCAATGATACCTATATTGTTTTAATGTATTTTAAAAGGATTTTTTTTTTCTGAATTCAATGATATACTTATTTTAATTATGATGTTCCATAAGAATTTTTGAGAAAAAAGTTGAAATAATTATTTGTATCTAACCCACTCAATTATTTTTTTTTTGGAAATGACAATTTGAATTACGTATCATTACGTCAACATTCTGCCATAATATTTGTATAATTTACTTTTTTTTTTTATAATTTTTAGTTTAACTTTTTTTTGTTTAAGGTTATTTTTTGTGGGCGACCAGTTCAGTTCATGCCACACACTGTCACAATCACCTAAGAGTACCTTGCGGAAGTGGCACTTTAAGTTTTAGAGTGGCCAGCATGCAGCTCCGACCTAAACCCCATCGAATATTTGTAGGACGAGCTCAAGAAGAGAGTTCAAGCCAGAGTTCCTGTTGCTACGTCCATCCCAAAATTAATAGTTGCAGTGGAAAAGAAGTGGCATAACATTCCACAAGAAACAATTGCAAAAGTCCACCAAAATCGAAATCTATAGAAAGTTATGTAAATTTGTAAATTTTTTGCAATCAATACGCTCCAATTTTGCCATGCAATATGGAATAACTAGCTGACCCGACAGACGTAATTTTATTATATTTTAATTTAGGCTGGAATGCGCTCTCCCAGATTTTTCTCCAGATCTTCCGCAAGATTCAGTCGAGATATTTCCATCCTGGAAGCATAACGAACAACAAAAAATAAAATAAAATTTGTCGTTAATCAGCCATTCCATGATTACGGACGGGACATAATTTTGTCAACTTTCATTTTCAAAATCAATTAATTTATAGTTAAAGTGATCATATTATTGAAACATCAATCAATTATTATTTATCTATGCATCACATGATTGACAATTCAAATATATGCCTCTGATTTCTCTAAAAAACGTAATTTATAATGATTACGGATGAGACATAAATGCGCCGGACATAGTAAAAGTTAAACCAGAAGAATGTCGATAAATCCAAGTGGAGTAAATTTAAATTAAAATTTAAATATAATCTAAGTCGAACTAATGACGTTGACGTAATTTTGAATTCAAAAAAAATTCAAAATAGGACGATTTACGGATGGGACAACTCAAGTTTAAATTCACTTACTGGAAAGATATTACGGTTTTATCGATGAAAATAACGCAAGAATATCTCCACATGATCATTTATTTATGGAAAAATTTAACAATAATCTGCCACTTGCAAATATGCATTGACACATAAGGTGTTACTAAAATTTCAAAGTTGCATGGAATGGCTGTAATATCGTCATTTATGATCGAGAGTGCATATAAATATTATTATTTTTGCAGTATGTCCGAATTTTCCGACTTTCCTTTACTGACTCGAATTTTATTTTCCTGAAAACTTTTCCAGGACCATCGCAAACAAAACAAAAAAAGAATTACGCAGATTCATCATTCGTATCGTGAGTTATTGTCTTGAGTTCATATAGAAATCCTATTTAAAAAAGGACCGAATTATCCAATTTTCCTGGTAACCTTTCCAATTTTTCTTTCCGTAAAAACCTCATTTGGACAAATTTTTTTTGGTTTTGATCCGATGGCGACCAAACTTCACAGGAACACTCTCCAGACTATTCTAGATTTTCCCTGACTATTTAATTCACAAAAATTTTATCGAATCAGAGCCCATCATTTTAATCAAAAAATTGTTTCGCATCGACAAAATTTCTAATTTAAAATTTTGCTGGGGTTGTTCAGCCTACAGGAAGCCAGAATGAAGGCAACCAAGCAGTTTTTCAATAACACAATTTTTTATATTCTTTAAGGGCTGATGATGGCAGAAGTGTTCTGCCGAAACATGTTCCATTTGTAATTTTACGCTCATTAAAGTTTGTGGAGTTCGACTTAGATATATTTAAATTTTCAATTGTATTTCTTGTTTAAATTTTATTTTTATTCATGAAATAGCCATGTCGAATACCATTCGTGATATAATTTTGCCTGGCAAAATTGAATGATTATTCTACTCAAGTTTGTTGCATTAGGCAATTTCGCTCGTAACATTGACAAAAAATAATTCGCCTGACGGCTCGATATTTTTATATGTCATGTTTCGTTAGTAATATCAATTCACTATTTTAATTTTCCAATAATTTTCTTTCCATTCAACATTATTTTAACCTCAAATGCCAACTTTTTTCACTTATAATGATTTCATTATTTATCATCTTTTTTACCACTCAAACAAACTTACCAGATTCTCCTTGATCCATTTTTAATTTTTACATTTTGTAAAATGTTGTCTACCAAATCTTTTAAAAATCATGTAACCTTTTCAAAACGTAAAATTTAATACTTTCAAAATAACGTCATAATTTAAACATTCTTTAAGGTAAGAACGCCTCTGTAATTCAGCGATTATATCATTAATCTTTTGTAAAATAGGGCTGAAGATGGGAGTAGTTTTCTCCCGAAACATATTCCTATTGTAATTTACGTTTATTAAAATTTGTGGAGTTTGACTTGAATATATTTAAATTTTAATTTCTTGGTAATCATTAAATTTTGTCGGCAAAATTATATCACTAGATAGATATAGAAGAAATCTTTCATCAGTTTTGAAACCTTGGAATCTAGAAAATAATATTTGGATGTCTAGAAATCAGCCCACATGAAGCTGGTTCTTGGATATTCGTGTTGTCTGCGAGTTCATTTCTGGTTTGGACTTTTCTAGTTTAACCTCAATAGGAGGCGTCAGTCTACAAAAATAAAATAGGCCAATCAATGGTGATGATAACTCCATTTTCTATTTGTTGTTGGTGGGTCCGTTTGTGCATAGAGCCGTCCAATTGATAATAAGAACTGAAAAATCTTGACTCATAAGTTGACTCACAATGTTTCATAAGACTTACTGAAGTAGTCCACCTAAGATCGTAGGAGTTTAATTCAACAATTAAAATTAACTTTGATTGCCCTACACTTGTAGGCTATCAGCCCGATTTCATGTTGATTTGCGACTGGTCGCAAGTGCCGGTTGCTATGGAAACGTCGTAACTAAAAACCAGTCAGTAAGGATCAATTTAATGTGAAATGAAACATGAAATTGAGCCTTACTGCCTAATCCATTGCACCTAATCGCAAATTACGACCCAGAACATGAAATCGGGCTGTATAGCTATACCTACGAAATACCCACAGTTTCTGCAGTTTATTTTATCAACACATTTCACCAATGCCAAAAGAGAATCTCACCGGAAAACCTCGTGTTTATTACCTCTCCAATTAAGCCAGCAATAAATTACTCAGTTTCGATAATCCTATGTTTGCTTCAAAATACAGATTTTTTTCCCTGGAGAAAAGACGCAATATCCCAACTTGGTTATACATTAATCAATCACTTAGCAAAGGCTGTAATAATAATAATTGACGACTGTATCATTCATAGAAGATGCTTAGGTATATGCGCAAATAGAAGCTTTTTTTAGATATTGACGTGCCGGAAGAGCCAACTGTTAATTTTTCTTCGTTTACGTGCGGCATTTGCAAGTTTTATGATTATTAGGGACCGAGTGTTATTATGCATTAGCATTTTATAGTTTGACGCAGATCTTGGACATGTTTTATTCAGGGGCAAGGTATTTCGTTTTGTTATTCTGCTAATAAGGTGTTATTAAGGCGAAACGCTCAGTCGCCTCAACTTTGGAACCGAATTACGGCTTTCATTGTTAGGCTATCTTAACGTATTGGGCATCAAAATTAGTAAAAAAAAAACCTTCATCACGGCAAAACGTTGTTTGTTCAGAAAAAAAAAAATATTGCCAAAATGAGAAGCCGAATTTTTTTTTTTTTAACAAACGTGTTGGTGCTTGATTTTTACTGATCTCTGTATTCGGTAAATGCAAGGTGTTTTTATAAATATTGAAAAATAAATTTGCAAATTGTCCCCAAAGTTCGCTAGTTTCAAGCAATGTTGGCGTGGTTCAAGGTAACACAGGCCCCGCCCCTCAGCGGCAGGCTGACCGTATTATATTTCGTGTGTGCCGCAGCTCGTTCTTAAAAAGATAACAAAAAAGTAAAGTAAACAAAAACGGGCCAGTCGCCTTAAATGAACCAAGAAATCAAACCTTTTTATGTACGATGAGTGATGAAACTGGTCGACAAAAAAATATTTTTTCTTTGGGTTTCTGTTTTAATACATAAATTCTGAAGAAGAGAGAGACTGGTGGAAGGAGAGAGTGGAAAAGCTGGAAGAGAGAATGGAAATCGAAGAGAGAAGAGAGAGGAAGAACAACATCGTGATAAGTTTTTGAAGAAAAATGTAGAGGATAGTAAAGTAAAAGATTGCTACAGGATTAACAAGGATCAAGTATTGGTGGAGATGGAGGGAGGGGATGAGAAGGAAAGAATAATGAAGCACAAAGGAAAATTGAGGGAGAAGAGGGGAACAAGGGGGATATACATAGGCAACGACCTCAAAAGAAAGAAAGAGATTTACAGAAGAAACTAAGAAGTATGGCGAAGGAAAAAAGGTAAGAAGGGAAAGAAGTAAGAGTGGGATACAGGAAATTAATAGTGGACGGGGTGCAATGGAGATGGAATGAAAAGAGAGAGAGACTAGAGGTTTTCCAATAAGAAGAGGAAGGGGAGGAGGGAAAAGGGGGACAACGGCAAAGTAAAAAGGACAATGAAACGGGAAAAAAGAAACAAAGAAGGAAGTAGGAGGGAAACTAAGGAAGGAAGGGGGAAATCAAAGAAGGTAACGAGAAAAACAGGGGTGAGGGCACTATTTTGGAATGTAGCGGGACTAGGGAAAAAAGAAGAAGATTTTTGGGACTATGTGAAGGAGTTCGATATTGTTGGATTAACAGAAACATGGTCAGAAAGCTGGGAAAAAATAGAAAAACTGTTACCAAAGGAGTTCAAGTGGGAATGGCAAGGGACGAGAAGGGGAAAGAAAAAAGGAAGAGCAGCAGGGGGAATAATAACAGGGGTAAAAAAAAGGAATAAAAGAGAATACTAAAAAGAAGGGAAAAGAGGAAGGTCACATGGTGAGAAACGTTAAAATAGACAGTAAATGGTGGAAAATAGTGACAGTGTACAGCAAAGAAATTAAAGAAACAATAAGCAAGATAGAAGAAACATTAAAAGACAACAGGGAAGAATGTCTGCTTCTGGGAGGGGATTTTAACGGGATAATTGGGGAAAGAGGAGCCAGGGATTGGGAAGAAGAGAGAGGAGAGGGAAAAAGAAAATCTAAAGACAAGAAAGAACACGCGGAAGGGAAGAAGTTGATGGAATGGATAGAAGAAAAAGGATGGGAAGTGCTGAATGGAAACAAAGAAGGAGACGAAGAAGGAGAATGGACCTACATAGGCGGTAGAGGAGAGACGGTGATAGACTACGGAATAGTAAACGAAGAAGCATGGGAAGAAGTTGAAGAATTCAGAATAGGGGAAAGGGTAGAGTCAGACCATCTGCCTATAGAGATAAGTATAGGAAGGGGGAGAGAGAAGAGAGGAGAAGAAGAAAAAATAGAGGAAATGCGGAAGGTGATAATTAAAGTATGGGACGAGCAAGGGGTGGAAGAGTATAAGAGAAGACTGGAAAAGCAAGATTTAAAGAACAAGAAGTAGGGAAAATGTAGAAAGAATTGGTAGAAATATTGGAAGAAGCAGCGACAAAAAGAGAAATAACAGTAAGAGGTGGAGGAACAAAAAGAAAGAATAAATGGTGGGACAAAGAATGTGAGCAACGTAAAAAGGAAGCAATAAAAGAACTAAGAAAGTGGAGAAAGACTAAAGGGAACAGAAGTGGCTTTTTAGAAGCGGAAAGAAGATACAGAGAGACATGCAGGGAGAAGAAGAGGCAGAAGAAGGAGAGAGAGGAGGAAGAGATAAAAGCAATAAGAACAGAGAAGGAGGTATGGATCTATATTAATAGAGAAAGAAAGAAAAAAGAAAATGGGGGCGAGGAGATAACGATGAATGAGTGGGAGGAGTACTTCATGAGGCTGCTGGAGGGAGAAAAGGAAAAAAAGAAATAGAGACGAAGAGAAACCGAGTAGAACCTGAAAGAGAAGAAATTACAATGGAAGAGGTGGAGAGGCATGTGAACAACCTGAGGAAAGGGAAGGCACCAGGGAGGGATAGAATACAGAATCAGTCGTGGATGTATGGGACGAGAAGAGTGCTAGAGAGGCTGGTGGAGGTAATGAATGGGGTGTGGAGAGGAGAAGGATTCCCGGTAGGGTGGAGAGAGGGGGTAATTTACCCTATTTACAAAAAAGGGGAGAAAAATAAAGTAGAAAATTACCGAGGGATAACTCTCCTAAACACAGGGTACAAGTTGTATGCATCAATTCTGAATGAAAGGATGAGCAGAGAGATAGAGGAAAAGGGAGCATTACCAGACAGCCAAGCAGGATTTAGAGAGGGGAGGGGAACTATGGATAATGTATACATCCTGGACCATTTGACGAAGAGTGAGTTAAAGAAGAAAGGGGGGAGGGTGTATGCATTATTCGTAGACTTCAAGGCGGCGTTTAACAAGGTGGACAGAGAGAGGATGTTTGAGTGCCTGAGGGAGAAAGGGGTAAATGAATGGCTGGTAAGAAAGGTGGAGGAGATATATGAGAAGACAAAAAGTAAAGTGAAGGTAGGGGAGAGGGAAAGTGAATGGTTTGTGACAACAAAGGGAGTGAGGCAAGGTTGCCCGCTCAGCCCTTTGTTGTTCACGATGTATGTGGCAGATATGGACGGAATGTTAGAGAGAGCACAAGCGGGGGGGTGTGTGGTAGGTAGAAAAAAAGTGTGTAGCCTGGCGTTTGCGGATGATGTGGTAATGGTGGCAAAGAGTGAAGAAATGAAAGAAATGATAAAGAGTTTAGGAAAATATGTGAAGAAGAAAAGACTAGAAGTGAATGTAGAGAAAACAAAAATGCTGGTGTTCAATAAGAGAAAGAGGAAGAACGAAGAGAGTGATTGGAGGTGGAAGGGAGAAGTAATAGAACAAGTAAAAGAATTCAAATACTTGGGGTATGTGTTCAATGAAAGAGCCACAGATAAGGCACATATTAGAGAACTGGCAAGAAAAGCGAACAAGGTGATAGGATGTGTATGGGGAATAGGAGAGAGAAGGTGGGGAGGCGATTTTAAGAGGAGAATGATGATGTTTGAAAGTGTTATTGAAAGCGTGTTGTTGTACGGAGCAGATGTCTGGGGATGGAAAGAACAAGAGGAGATAGAGAGGGTGCAAGAGAAATATCTGAGGTGGGTGCTAGGGGTGGAGAGAGAAACGCCAGGGTACATAGTGACAGAAGAATGCAAGAGGAATAGGTTGAGAGTGAAAGCGGGGAAAAGAGCGGTCAAGTTCGAAGACAGGATGGAAGGGAGGAAAGAATGTAGGATACTAAATGAGTGCTGGAGAGAAAAGAAGAAGAATTCAGAGGAGAATGATAGGGAGAATTACTACAGGAGGAATGGGTATGCAAGCAAGAAGTAGAGAGACTGAGAGAAAGAGGCGTGTGGATGAATGTAGAACTAAGTGAAAGAGATAGGGATACGGATAGACAAGAGAGGAGAGAAAGAATTAGAGAATCCAGATACAACGGGAAGTACGGAAGATGCATGATCGAGGAAGTACCGAAGTATTTGGGAAGGAAAGCGAGAAAGAAAGAAAGATGATGGCGAGGTTTAGGTGCGGAAATGAAGAGAGGGAAAATAGGTATTGGGCAGAAGATGGAGGAAGAATGTGTAGAATGTGCTATGAGGAAAGAGAGACGATTGAGCATATGTGGACCGAGTGCAGTGAGATGAAACAAAGAGAGAGGAAAGAAAGAGAGGAAATATTGAATGTAGATGGAAGGGAAATTAAATGGATGAAAGAGGTATGGAAGAGGAGGGAGAAGAGGAAAGGGGAGGGGAGAAGAAATAGAGAATTTTATTTAGTTTTTGTTATTATGATAATGGTTAAGTTTAATTGTATACGTATAGGAATCAGAAAGCCCGTAGGGCAAATAAAGATTTATTATTATATATACATAAATTCTGATTCTGTGCATAAAATCAAACCAAAATATCAATTTTTGACTTATAAAGTTTGCTTTTGTCAGTTTTACGTCGATAAGCAAGTTTTGAAGATTTTAATTGATTTTATGAGCAACTAGTAGCAGCACATTGAAACAAAATGGCGGCAAGTTGCATATCATTTACGTGGTGCACAGTAATGAGTCTTTACTTGTCTATCACAGCTATAAAAACGGTTTTTGAGTGTGACTGAATCAAAAAATGACATCAAGGTATGTAATAATGATGTTGATTCATTCTGTTTTATTTGTTTTGAATTTATGAAAGTAGCAAACACAAAATTTTCTTTGGTAACAAATTCGAAATCAAGATAAAAAATGCACGCCTCATTTCTGTCCTGTGTTAACTTCTGCAAAAATACTTTGGAATTTAAAAAAATACAATTTTGAGCATACTATTTATTTTCGTAACTTGAACAGTAAATGAATGTTATTATACGGAAGAATCATCAGAATTAACGCCAATTGGTCTCGATTCTAATGATTTTTTTGGATTTTAACAATAAATTCCAAATATTTGCAAAAAATAAAAAAATTACAAGAAATTTATTTTTGCACTTGTTTTTCAATTTTAATGTACATTGTGCAATACCTACAAAAAGTTTTAGTCTTAATAATTATAATTCTTGAATAAAAGTTACTCAGATGTATAGCCAGAATTTGTTTAAATTAAATGAAATAGTAATTTCATTTTCTTTAAAATTCGAAATATCGCTCCGGTTTCTACAAAAAGCAAACTTTGACCAAAAAAACTGTGTTTCCCTTTATTAATAATTACTTTAGCGAAAACGAAATTTGATATTTAAAAGTCAAACCCAAAAATCGTGTCATAAATAATTTTGGCGCATTTGACAAATTAAGTTTTCGATCTCTATATTTGCTCTCAACGAAGATTTGGTACCACCATGAACCACCAGAATCTAAAAGAACCTTACGTGTACACTGTACATGGCATTTCACTTAAAAAAATTAAAAGCCCATGTGTCGATACACAATTTCGATGTAAATAAATCATGCGTTAAGTGGCTCGAATGTGATAGATTTCTAGCCATCCATCACGGTCCGATACAAATTTAAAAACACTAGCTTGTTGCAAAATGCATTAACTACTGCGTGGAAAGAGCAGCTGAAGTTTGACTCTACTAATTTTTGCGAGTTGACTGCAATGAAAACGGGCCATTTGAATACGGGGGATGGGTGTTGAAAGGTCAACTTTTAAGGGCTTTCTGTGTATTTATAACAGTAGACAACAAGTGTGTTACGCCTTTGGGTGGAGCAGCTTTAAATATAGAACTATGTGAAATTTCGAAATAAAACCCTTTCTTTTATGTATTAAATAAAGGCCAAGTATCATAGCAAATAATTTGAAATATTATTATGAATACCTTCGAAACATGAGTTAAATTCGAGGACGGGGACAAAAACTACGAGTAATAACCCTGAAGGTTTGGTGGTTCGTTTAAACTTAATGTGACTCCCAGAACGTCGTCATAAACTACTAATAAAAAAGTAATAACTGAAATTCCTCCTCCGAGATGTCCACAATTCGAGGATAGGCTTTCACATGTGGCTGGTGTCTCAAGAGAAGTATTACCGTCACTACTTGAAATGTAAGTAATAGATCAGCATTATTCAAAACTAATCTTTTAGCGCATCTCTGGAGGATAGCGTCTAAAGGGCAACTTCAGTGATGCATTGCTAGTCGTTGTCGGAAAATCCCATAGTTTGATTCGTCTAGATTTACGTTATCAACCTGACATAAAAATTTAACACTTTTGACCCAGGTAAATTAATGCAGAAAATCGTAGCACAGTCTGGAGAAAAACACCAATTACAAGTTTAGTTAATGTTAAATCTTAATCAACAGCTGCTTTAAAAACTAACTAATGTGGATTTAAACTTTATTGTTTTTTTTTTCTACTCTCGTCGGTTCAACAAAGTATAAACTCAATACTTCAGGCAAGTAAAGCAGCAAAAACTGTGTCCCTAAGTCTAGCAAAAAAGACGACCATGTAAAAACTCCTAGTAAGAAACGGCCTAACAAAATAGGTGCATTAATCAAAAGAATTGGTCTGCCGAGTAACTCGAATTCTTCTAGTATTAGCTCCGAAATTCCAGTCTGCATTTTTATACAAATGCCATCCCATATTGCCTCATTTAGTCTGTCTAATGGATTTTAATCAACTCCATTTTTGAGTTGTAACAGAATAACTTCACAACAATTTTTTTGAGATTTGCAGAAGCTCAATGCAATTTCATATTACGTCGGTGAAATGTGTTAACCTGCTAACTCCATTTGGCAAAATTTTGGAGGAGACTATTAAAACGCTTGAATTTTGGAGTTTATATTAAACCATTTGGAGACAGCTGGTATTATTGAGAAAAAACATAAAACATTTTTCTCAAATGGAGTTAGCAGGTTAACACATTTCACCGACGATTAATGTGTGTATGAAGCTCGATGTGCAAATGGAGTTTTTCCATTTACATTAGGTTGATTTTTTACATTACTTCCTTTATGTGTTCCGAAATAAGCAAAACTACAACACGCAATCCAGTACGAACACCGTAACACTACTAATAAAAATAATTAGGATTGATTGCCAATTAAAACAGGTCTAATTACAACCGGAATGTGAAGTGCTTTAATTTGTTTTTAATTGGTAAATCGATGAGAAATTGTATTCGTTTGTAGTAAAATATATTTGAAAATTATATGCTGTAAAGACTAAAATAACTCGTAATCACTATTAAGAAAGATCATAAAAATGCAAAAGAATGGCCGACAATTTATTGGTATTAAATTCTAGAATTTGATGAAAAAACATAATGTCGATTGAGAATAAATCATTATATGATACAATTATTGTTCCATAACTCAAATGCAAATTTTGTGTAACTACAGTTACGGGAAGTCATTTGTCAAATCCTATCAAAGGTAATATACAGAGTATATCAAAAGGTTCGCACTAACACCTCAAAATGGTATAATAGGGATCCTACCGATACCCAAACCGTTTATATAACATGCCACAGAGCAATAGTCTACGAGCACCAAGTCGATAAAGTTGACCAATGAAATGCCTCCAATAATGTTGATTCCCAATAATTTTGTGGTTCTTACGAATATATATAATATATTGAACATTTATAAAGGGTTCTCATCAGCCACTTTAATTTCTGTATAGCTCAAAAACTGCCCAAAGAAAAAGTAAAAGTGAATTGGATGTCCGGAAAGCTCAAGGAAAATAGTTCTGAAGAGTTGGTGAGCACCTTTTGATACACCCTATTTAAGTTCGTCGTTATTAATTATTAACAGCTGGAGCAGCGGAAGAAGATGCAAAGTGCTTGTAAGATAAAACAAAATTCTATAAATGATAATTAATATCAAAATTTAAATATATCTAAGTCGAATTCCACAAAATTAATAAATAAATAAATTAAATAATGAGCGTAAAATTACAAATGGAACATGTTTTGGCAGAACACTACTGCCATCATCAGCCCTTAAAGAATATCAAAAATTATGACGTTGACGTTATTTTGAATTGAATTAAAGTTTGTGGAGTTCGACTTAGATATATTTAAATTTTAATTTAAATTTACTCCACTTCGATTTATCAACATTCTTCTGGTTGATAATAATTAATATATTCATTTTTTAATTTTTCTTCAAAATTAGAAAAACTCTTGTATGTAACACGTTAGGAAATACTGCTTTCTGTAACTCCTGTCATATTCCACTCGTTACACAAAACATTGCATTTCACAAATGGCTATTATAGAATTTAAAAAAAAAATCACACACAAAGTGTAAAATCCCGGTAGTAGTGAACAGAAACAAGTAGGCAATATTAATTAATGTAATTACAGTTTTTAAATTAATCAATGAATTAAGGATAGCCTTGAACATATTTTGATAGGCAATACATTCGCAACATATTGTGTTACAGTTTAATTGCAGATACGACGAATATTGCAAACAACCGCCCAATGAGACTGTTAATCCGACCATTGTCTCAACCAATAGTACCTAGCGCGGGCATAACAGGTAAAGCCAAATTAAAAAAATTCCAAGTGTCTCACAAAATAGAACATATTCATACCCCAAAGGGAACAGTTGTAACAATTTAGCATGTGTTAACTGTTATTGATGATTTAAGCATGATTACCTAGATTCTATATAGTAGATAGCGCGGGCACAACAGACAAAGCCTCTGCCCGATCACTTAACTGTAATAATAATAATAATATTGATTTATATACAGGCTATCTCCGAAATAACTACCACATTAATTTTAACCAGTAGTAGAACTCGCCGAGAACAACAACATTTTTATCTACCACTTTTTCGAAATCTCATTTTTTTAGCGTTTTTGGAGCCCTTCAAATTCAAGTTTCTAAATTTTTTGCACTCTCGGGTGCATCAGTTACCTGCTGTTGAAAATCAGTATCGGCGGGCGAACTCAACCGGGCGTGTTATTGTATTTTACGCCTTTAAAGTTATTATCGTAAAAGATGCCTGCTTTTTCTCGTGTGCCTAATTTCCAAAAGCCAATCGAATTTGGAGAATTTTGAAAGAGCAAAAATTAAATCCCTATCACGTACAGAAAGTCTAATTTTACAGCCGGAGGATTCAATAATACATAATCATCGGAGAGGTATTTTCAACTTAAATAATGCGTAGAGGCAGACGAAAATCCGCATGTTATTTATTAGGACCCACAATTTTCAAAAGCATTGAATGTTGAAGTGAACACGTTTAGTAGGTCAGTTTTCAGATTTTTTGTTTATTTACATCGAGCGGTTTAAATTAATTCCGAGTTTTTTGTCGTGTGTCGTTATCACCGCTCAGGGGTTCAGTGGCGTGTACCGAAATTAACGTCAAAACTTTTAATTTTAACTCGATAACTACGGGGTTTAGGGTAAAATTTTATTAAGAAAAATTGTTGAGTTCTACTATTGGTTAAAATTTATGTAGTTATTTCTGGAACACCCGATAACGTCCCCCCAATGCCAAAACCACGAATGTGCGAATTTGCTGTTTTTCGCCTATGTGCACGAGCAATATTGGTAACCGTCATATTTGTCAACAGCAAACTCGCGAATATGTCGCCAGAACCAGTTGCTTGTTTCGCGAAAGTGCGGATTTTATTTTGGCTCCAAAGCTTGAAGACCGAATGTGCAACATTCATGCTTTTGCCGTTGTTTATTTAAAAGACATTTTTACAATTCTAAAAGTTGTCTACATAATATTAAACAGCAGCAAAGGACTGACTATTTTTTGAAATTTTTAGTAGCTCCGCAAATGTTTTAAACGTCATTGTCTCAAAACTTTTTGGAGTGACGATATGTATAAGACTTGATAAAGAATAATTTTCGTCTTATGGACCTTTTTAATATTAACCCTCTTTCATGGTCACCAAGATCGAATGATTTATCACCAATTGAACATGTCTGGATTTTCTCGGTCGCATGCTGACCGCTATAGAAGTCCCCACAGACTCTGGACGAACTTCAAACAGCATATTATATCAAAACGACATCTATAAACTTAAAGTCACATCGATAACAAACTTCATTACATACTAACGAGCGTTCAATAAAAAACCTGGTTAGAGTAGGCTTTGAAATTGCGTTTTTGTTTTATTTTTTTACAGTGTAGAGCTTGACTGATTAACACGAAACTCTCCATGACAGATAACATAACCTGAAAATTTCAGAGAAGCTGCAATATTATTAATAATTAATATTATTATGCATCTTAAAGAAGTGTTCACAAGTGTTTTAGGGTATTATTTAGCGGTTTTATATAGACCGACACGATTTGGGGGTTTGGGCTGCAATATCCTGCAGGTATCTTCAAGATTCCTATAACGGTTAATAAAGAGTTAAGACACTTTATGATTTGGTTTTACACATTCATTTCTTTAAAATGTATAAATTAAAAACACTCTTCAAAAGGATATGATCAACTGACAGTTTCTAACCAAATTTCTACAAATGTTTATTGAGAATTTTACAATCCCTTAAAAGGACACAAAACAGTTACAGCAAATTAATGGTGAAAATGTTTTCGATATTTCTTGTAGAGAATTGTGCTTTTTTTCTGATCCCATTAAAAACAGTTTGCAAAAAATCTTCAGTTACATATTTTTTCTTACATCGGCTATGGATGCTTGGTACATGAAATTTTTAATATGTGGCCAAAGGAAGAAATCACTTGCAGTTTCGCTTGTTACTTTATCATATTTCACACTCAATCTTGTTCTCTTAAATGCGCAAATCTGAAAAGTATGGTTAGGTAGAAGTTTTAACTCGTTGAGTTTCAGAAGCGAAAGACAAACCTTTTCTTTTGCAGCTGTTATTAGATCAGGGTGCGCCTCACTAAGTTTCATTAAGAAAATGTAGAGCATAGTATGTAAGTGTTTTTAGTGATATCTTCTATCGGACATTCTTTCTTTGATGACACTTTCACCCACCGGTCAGCTTTGGCACAACTCACGCATTTTCTGATATGTTGGGACCGTCTTAAATTCATGTTTTCGTACCATTTCGTACTTGCAAACAAGGTTTAGAAAACGGCTGCTGTAGCGACTGTCAATTTCAATAACATTTCTCGGATTTTTGTAACAATTGCAATGTACACTGTTATAAAAATGCCCAGCCTCCTCTAACCAGGTTTATTTTTGAACGCTCGTTACTTTTTGATTGCCATGAATTGCCGCATCGTATTTTTATCATGGTGAATAAATTCCTTTAAAATTCATAAATTACACTGTACTACCATTAATTATTCCGAATTCGAACGTTTCAGATACAGATCAGTTTGTGCTGCTGAAAACGAATTTTAACTCGACGAGAAGTACATACAACACCGGCACTGACTTCTTGATGATTTATTACATAACAATTTTTCCTTTGTTTCCTCAAGCTCGCAATAAAATTTGCAAAGAAAAACTTTTTCATTGAAAACGGTAAATTGTGTATGCAAAGAAATGAGCACGAATTAAATTTGTATCTTTCATGCTTCATCGACATATTATGTAGGCAAGCAGTTACGTAACAGCTTACACGTGACATGATTTATATGATTGATAATTTTTTTCTTATCAAAGTGTTTTTGCTGGAATTGTTTCTTTGTTGTATTTCGTAATAAACTGTCTGGAGAAATTTCATATTCCTTTTTTTACTTGTACTGTTTTGTGTTAGTGGAGACTATTAATAAAGAAAATTAATATTCATTTAGTCTATACATGAAATGAATGAATGTTTATAGGATTGCCGAATTTATTAAAATTCTTCAAAGCTTTGTGTTAGGACACTCTTTTTGTCGGTATTAATAATTTAAGTGAGCAGTTTCGAGTTTCAAGTCTGAACCAGATAGATACCGATTTATGAAATGAGGCTATTATGGTCTTCGCTTCGGGTATATACCAAAAGCGCCAGTTCTACCTGTACTTAACTAGATGCCTGGAAAGGTTCATCAATCCGACCGTCCACTTGCGCCGGCTATCGTTTTAATGATCCACAGCGGGGTGTGGGTGCCCCGGGTTGTAAATGACATCTGGACGTTATTAAATGACGTTATCTACACAATTTTACACAGATAAGGTGAAAACTATAAATAAGGACTTGTACAAGATAAACTAATCAGTATTGACTTATTTCTGTTTTCATCACAAAACCATGATGGATTCTGTGTCGACTAACAAAGGAAAAAATTTAATTATATTTGAAAATTTTAAATTTCGTTTGTGCAACAAGGCAGGGGTTAAAGTGGAGATGTGCGAATAAAAGTTGTGCAGCTAAGCTCTACACCGATGAAAATTCAAACCAAAGTTTATATAAAAATAAACAGTGTGTATACCTACAAAAATAGCTAACCAAAAACACAAACGAAGATTACAATTTAATCTCGAAACGGACGATTTTGGATGCAAACTGCGCTGCAGGTGCAGTTCTCTAGTATCTCGAGAAATCTGCTTCAAATCCAACAAAATACAATTGACTGCTCCAAATGACCCGAGCAGCATTAGAACGGCAAACAAATTTAAGGCAAAACTCTTGTCCTCCTTTGAAAGCTCTTACGACCAGATTCTGCTTTACTTAGTGTGACGCTTGAATGTGGTTTTGCTCCACTTGTACTTGTGCTTCCGTCCATCGTCCTCTTTTGAGATGAACCTTGGCACATTTGGTCCAACCGAACTCCACGCCACTCTTATACTGTCCACCAGTTCTTGTTTCCGGACGCATGCATACACTTCAAATCCTTCATATAGAACAGGTGCTTTGCTATAAAATCGAGGCTCGTCACTTGAAATGAACATATTTCGATGAAATGAAATTAAGGAGTTTTTGCGACTTTTCTTTGAATTGATAAATAGTAGACAAAAAAAAACATAATCATTCTTGAAACTATCGACCTCAGTTTTGATCGTGAAATCAAACAGTACGTTTGTAATCGTGGATGCCCTATTAGTGCTGGTGAAAATGGCAGTATCCGATTCGGCGTGTAACCTAGAAAAACACCTACGAGACCACGGGACCTTTCGCCCTCAAAGTCAAGATCGAGGTCGCAATCGCACCGATCGTGTCCTGCAGGCGGAAGAGCAAATTCTCGACGGGGTAAACAAAAACCGGGCATTAGTACCAGGAGATACTTGCTTCAGGGACAAGTTCATGTTTATCGTCAGTTTTTGTGCGAGCAGATTTTTTACCTTTTACCTACATTTTAAATCATCCTGTCATAGACCTCGGAACTGGGATGATTTAAGGGGACTGTAAGGTCTTATCGTGTACCAGTTTAAATCTATGCATGTATTTCGATTTCACTCCGTATAAAGGTGAATGTAACAATGACGATTTATACGTAGGTACAAAGATGTCAAATTGGATTATACGCTGTTTGATAATAATGATAACATTGGAATCCGTATCCGTAATGTCACGTCCTTGACAATGTAACGACTTTAACCTTACTGGAAATATTTTTGGATATTCGCTTGCGGTGAGCGTAAATAAAGCTTTGGAAAGCTTATATCAAAAGTTTGAAATGTTTGTCTTGTTTTTCGTGCAAATAAGCAATTTCTACGCTCCAACAGACACGCGATACGTTTGATAATAAATTCCGTGAGTGGCTTCTCAGCGATAAAGTGAATTTTTGATTTGAGCGGCTTGTACAACATGCCTATCCAATTTTCCCGGCGATCTACAAATCTTCCACAACATTGAAAAGTTGGATGATTTTTCCTGGTAGTTTTTAACGCATTATACGTTGTATTTTTGTAACTCTGTGTAATAAATTAACCTGAGTGAGCCATTCGATACCGGCTCCGATCTTAATAACAATTGTGCCGAAATAATTAAGTCTTTTTTTATAGCAACAAGAAAAAAAATTTTTGCTGCCAGTCGTTATCCATTTGCATTCTTCGGGGAGCCAATAACAGCCTGTGGGCTTTATAAATATTTAATACAAATTGGAAGATGAAATTACAATGCAATACATTAAGTTTTTACGTCAAGTTTTCAAGACTTCAGTAACATTCTAGCCGTCTGTCTAATGTAAAAAAGGCGATGTTATTATGGGTTATTATGAAGGTACAAGAAGTATTGTTTTTACTTATTCTTGTTTTGCGTATAATAGGGATCACAAATATAATCAAACTTCTACAAATAAGTTCATTTGTAGGCATAAAGTTGTGTGTTTTTATAACGGGTCGGGAACATTGTGTGAAATAAATTGAATAAACAGAAAATAAAATTGGAAAGGTTTCCAAACGTAAATAAATAAGAATATGAGGAGAATAAATAAATAGAAATAAAACAACCCAAAAACTAGATCTAAATAATAGTATATTAAAAAAGAACTTTCAGAAGACCAGCCTTAAAGCACGAATTCAAGTTTACAGAAACGAATGGCGTAGCCACGAGTTATTTTTTATATTTTATGCAATTTTTTGTAATTTGCCCTTTTTATGCCGTTTTTAAACGAACATTTTTACTTTAGTCGATTTAGGGATTTTTGTGGCGGTTGGTAATGTTCACTTCCATGTGCTCCCACATGACAAGATAATTACGCTTTGCCAACCTAAAAATTTTCGTAAAATGTTCCTTGCCTTAATGGCTATTATGACATCCTAGATGATGACGTTGCGTTCGTTAATAATATACAGGCCGTTTCAATCGAAACGAGCCACCCTCAATAACTTTTTAGGAAAGGAGATTCAAGAAAAATCTCAAAACAAGTCAATTTTTATCTCGAGGGGGACATGTTTTTATGAAATAGTAAGCAGGATTGGTGCAACCCCATACGCCAGACAGGAGCAACCTCGATTTTTTAAATAGGGAATAGGGGTCGAGTAACATGTCGTTTGAAAGGTCTTTTGATTGTCTTTTCAGCCACATAAGTATTTTTTATTTACATAGTCTGCAAATAAAAAAATTATTATGTGACCGAAAAGACAATTAAAAGACCTTTCAAACGACATGTTACTCGACCCCTAATCCCTATTTAAAAAATCGAGGTTGCTCCTGTCAGGGGTATGGAGTTGCACCAAGCCTGCTTACTATTGCATCAAAATATGCCCCCCCTCGACATAAAAATTGACCTGCTTTTAGATTTTTCTTAAATATCTTTTCCTCAAAAGTTATTGAGGGTGGCTCGTTTCGATTGAAACGGTCTGTATAATATGTCTATTAGGCCCGGTTTTTCAATTGTAGATTAATTTTTGATTAAGGTTTAATTTTTAATTAACACAATGTTACCGTTTTTCAACCTATGATTAACAAAGAAGTTCATGTTTATTCTAGATTAACTTAATCATAGGATGTTCTATGAATTAATCGGAATTTGATGATTAACGTCAGTGACATTTATTGCCGATTTATTGAAAATGTTTCATTAAAACAGTAAAACCATCAGAAAAGAATAATGATTGATGATATTTACGAGATCAATGCTTATAGTAGCGACGAAGAGCCACGGAGGCCAAAAACTATACGTTTCAGGCCCAATCACTTCGAAGAATGGGACCAAAAAGATTTTTTTAGTCGCTTTCGTTTGTCTTCGCGAACAGTAGAAAGATTGTTGGAAGAAATAGAAGAAGCTATTTCTTATCCAACTAACCGGTGAGTGATGTGGAGTAGTGGAGTATCAAATTCAGGTGTTACCAGCAAAATTTTTGTTTCAGAAATGACTGTCTATCGCCTCAAAATCAGTTGCTTTTGAGTTTGCGATTTTATGCAACAGGATCATTCTTAAGCATGGCTGGAGATTTTTGTGGTGTACACAAGTCCACAGCCAGTAAAACTGTTAAAAGAGTTAGTAGAGCTCTAGCAGCGTTGCGTCCAAATTATATTAAAATGCCCCAAAATCGAAATGAAATTAACGAATGTAAACAGAAGTTTTTTAACATAGCAAGATTTCCCAATTGCATCGGGGCCATAGACTGTAGCCATGTTAAAATACAGTCAGTAGGTGGAGAAAATGCGGAAATTTATAGGAATAGAAAACAGTTTTTTTCTTTAAATGTACAAACTGTATCTGATGCCGACCTAAAAATACAAGATATTGTAACACGATGGCCTGGATCTGCGCACGATGCTCACATCTTTCGAAATTCTGTGTTATGTGCGTCAATGTCGATGGGTAATTTTGGAAATGGAGTCCTTGTAGGTGACAGTGGTTATCCTATAAAACCGTATTTAATGACACCTTTATTGAATGTTCGGAATCAAGCAGAAAATTTATTTAACGAATCCCAGATAAGAACAAGAAATGTGGTGGAACGGTCTTACGGGGTCTGGAAACGCAGATTTCCGGCACTGGCTTTCGGTCTGCGGTTAAAACTAGACACAACGCAGGCTGTTGTAGTCACTACAGCAGTTTTACATAATATAGCCTGCGATGAAAATGAACCTGAACCTCCTGTTAATGAGCATGAAGAGGCTGCCATAGAACTTGTTAACAATGTTGGCGATGATGATCAAAATGAAATTAATAAGGGGCGAAGCTAATAATAATACAAGATATAATTTAATAAATAACTATTTTGCAACACTTTAACACAACGAAATATGTACTATAAACTACGATGAATATAAATTTGTATCAGTTTTTTCCAATTTTTTGTTAACCAGCTCTATTTTTTTTCTTAGGATTTCCATCCATCTTCTAAAAATTTTTCTTTTTGTAACTTAACTAAATCTATTTTTTGTTCTATTAATTGGTAATGAATACCAACATACTTCTTTGTGGTATTTAACTTTTTACTTATTATTGATCGACTTTCTGAAAATGATGTACATGAAATTTTAAATTCATTATAATAAATTATTTACTTAGTGGTAAGTTATTCTTCTTAGTTTTCGTAACTAATTTTTCCGATACAGATGATTTTTGATCACGGGGGGTATATGCAGCCCAGTTAATGCTATCGCCAATCTCCACTTCTGCAATATTATTAATAATAAATTATAGTTAATACATAGCATGAAATTAATAGTTTTCATCATTTAGCATTTCATACCTACCTTCACAAGAAATTTGTTCACTAGCCGGTGCGGCGATTTCATTATAATCTGAAATAACTTCGGCTCGAACCTCTACTAAATCATCTTCATTTACTTCGTCTATAATAAATATTGAAAATAATTTAAGAAAAATAAGAACGCATAAAAATCAAGTAAAATTCAGTTTCTTACTTTGGACACAGTCGCTGTCATAAATATTTTTCAAACCATCGACTTGTTCTCCTAATATGTCTTTCAACGTCGTATCTATATCCGTAAAATTAATAGCTTCGCAAGATCCTCCACCCGTTTTTAAAATTTGTTGCCTATTTTTCGAAAATTTTTGCTTGGTAGTCCTTTTTAGGTTTGCATATTTTTCTTTGAGGCCTTTCATGTTGCGATAAAAAGTATGCGTGTTTTGGCAATTAAATTCTGCCTCAATCCTTTTCCACGCTTCCTGTTTGTCTTTCCAGGATATAACGCCCGATTTTTTATTTTCAATAATATGCTTGTTTTGTGCCACTAGGCTCACAAGCAATTGCTCTTCCTCTTTAGAGAAATTGCCAGATCGCTTATTTGAATTACTCGCACTCGTCATGCTAACTACAAAAAATAATCTTCCATTTTGATAAATCCTACATGTTTAATACATTTACTTACCTAAGAAATGGTTTTTAACCAAAATTACGATCAACAGAAATTACAAATTTGAAATCGTCACAAATCACAAACCACCAAGTTGTCAAATTTGACAGAAAAGTTAATACCAACGTAACAAATTTTCAATTAATTTTTCATTAGTTAATCATAATTAAATGTTGGTTTAAAAAACACTGTCCTTGATTAATTTGAAATTAATCAAGAAGTGATGATTAGCTAATCAAAATGTTAATCATCGATTGAAAAACCGGCCCTTAGAGAATCAAAATGGAGACAAATTACAAAAAATTCAGTTATGATATCCATTTGTGACAGCATTTATTTGTATGTACTTTTGACTATGCTAGTGAAAGTAAGTAAATTTATATACATTTGGTTTTGTGCTTATTTTTAACAAGATCAACATTACGTTGTCATCGATTCTGCTTTCCTACCATGACTTTACATGCTGCCAATAATAGTGCATAAAAATATGTTCAACTTGAAGACAAGAAATTAATAATACTCTATTAAACACAGTTGTTACCAGAGAAAAACGATAGAAACTGAAAACATGTAGGTTGTATCTGTCATTTGTTACATTGGTTTTTCTACAATTGCATAATAGATTTTTCAGACATAAAATTATACTCTCGCGTTATAAGAATGTTGAAAACTGTCGCGACAAAGAATAGAAACAGAAAAGCATTTACTTCAGCGGAAAAGACAGAACTTCCTACCGTCTGGTGCATTGAAAATCCAATACAATTTCTCTTGTTGAAGCGGTTGAATGCTCCGTGAAAAAGTTTGCTATTAAAGCTCTTAAGCTTTAAACACACGCACGTACAGTGACAAGGACTTTCTCTTTTGTGAAAACATGAATTAAATTTTCTGGTTGGGAGATTTTGTTAAAGGGTTATTGAACAATGTGCAATAGAAAATATTTTTGTGTCATAAATAGAAATATATTACATATTGCTATTTGGTTGTAAACTATATTAATATTGGTTTTCTCTATGTGGGTGGATGGAAGTGAGTTCTAGATACGGTCTATATTTATAAATCTTGGGTAGCTCATTCACACGTAGCACGATAACAACTCAATTACCGTCCAATTAAAGTACATAGTTGCAAACTAAAGCCAGACTTTCCTTAGAACCAACACTAACCGCATTCACACGAGCGCATTACTGAATTTATTTTCAATTACCTGAATTTTATCTCTAAAATTCCGGGAAATGGAAATGTTGGATAAATATTTCATCAGGTTGAAACTGAAAATTTCCGGAAATGAAATTATATAAATAAATATTCACAGTAAGTATTCAACACTAAATACCTAAAAACTAACTTTATTACCTTAATTAGTCTGAAACTACATGAAAATAGTCCAAATGCTCGTTATTTTGGCTAATATTTGTTTATTTGATTGATAGATTATTTGGTTGGTTATTTAGTATCGAAATGTTAAGTTATTGAGATGCTAGAATGTTGGCAGGTTTAGTTGAGTTGAGAAATTCAGATATAAAAATGTAAAATGTTGATGTTTTTTTAGATGTTGATATTTTCATATCAATATATTGACGTGCTAAAATGTTACCATATCGAGAAGAAAGGCGAGTAAGAAACTGAGTCAGCGATTGGAGTCGTTATATAATTATAATTATTATGGCAAAATTGAATACATAAATTGAAAATATGTTCTTTCTTTTTATACAGAACGATCGAAAACAAAATTAATCAAAGTTGTCTATGCACGAAAAGCCGCTTGTTATAGTTTAATAGAATTATTTATGAAATCTCAAATTTAACACGGTCACCTTAAACAACGGTTAACGAATTTTCGTGGATTGTCAATTTTGATTGATGATTACGTAATGTAATAAATTCTTAATCCAAACCACATGATATTGTTACAAAAGTCGTCTGGTGAAATTGTAAAGGCACTATGTCTGAATAGTTTGAATTATAGAAGTTTTGAACTGTTCAAATGTTAAATGTTAAGGTGTTAAGGTTCTGTTGATTTCTATGTTAGGATGAAATAAATGTCTGTGAGTTAAGCAGTTGAGACATCGACATGTTGAGTCGTAATTGAAACCCGATATGCTGAGATCTTAGCATGTCAAGCTTGAAATGTTGAGATATTGAAATGGTAGTTGTCAAAAAGTGAACGTAATTTTTTTAACAGTTGTATTTTGGCATACTTGAAATGTCAACTAGAAATTTTGAAATGCAAGCAACCTGATATCTTAAAATATACCGGGTGTCCCAGAGGTGTGTGGACCATCCATTACGCCCTTATTTTGAAAGATATCAGAACGGGGTTTTCGGGGGACGATAGCCACATGATACCTTCACAATTTAAAATTATTAGAAATTATATACAGAGTGTCCTAGTATTAGTAATATACCAAAGTTATGTTTTTTTTTAATGGAATGCCCTGTATATTAGTTGGTGAATTGAAAGAGCAGTTAATGCTGAGCAAAATGATATAAGGTACTACAGGTTTATTATGGATGGTTCTTGAGTTATGAAGAATTTTAGGTCAAAATTAGTGCTTTTTTAAAAAATTGCAGAGACCATTCCAACAGAGATAACTAAATACTTTTCTGTCAATAAATTTTTATAGATCCAAACTTTAATACACATTGATTGAAAGTCATCTAAATTGATATTTCTATACAGGGTGTACGGTTTCTCAAAATGTATAATAACTTATTTTTTTTCAAATGGAACACCCTATATTCCATTATACCGCCAAATAGCATTTTTAATAAGCTTTTTTTCAATGTATGGTTTGCCTCGGCAAATGTTAGTACTTTAGCTAATTTTTACAAAAAACCTAGAAAGTTTCCCGAAATTGAAAAAATCGCTTATTAAGATCAGATCGCCTTGGACTTGTTGCCATGGAGATAGTCCTTTATTGTATAATTTATTAAATTACTTCAGAAATGACACCGAAAGGTAGACAGGCTTAGGTTTACTTAAGAATTCGATAGACTATATCGTTTACATAACCACAAACGAAAAAATCTAGAGGAGTTAAATCTGGTGATCTTGTGGGCCATTTGACAGGACCGCCCTTACCAACGGCTCGGCAACCAGTCATTTAAATATCTTCTTACATTCCTATAGAAATGTACAGGAGCTCCATCCTGTTGCAACCACATTAAGGACCACTGATTCTGATAATAAATCGTCCGCATCCAGTGGGGATTTTCAGTGGCATAATAGTGCATGTTATGCCTTTTGACATGCCCATTACTCTTACAGATCGCCTCATCAGTGAACAAAATTATGTTTAAAATATTTCTATTCCTTTCTAGAAGATTGTTCATTATTTCGTAGAATTCCATTCTTTTTGCAAAATAAGTTTTTTGCAATTCTTGGTGGAGTTCAATGTAGTATGGATGAAACCGATGTTTTTTGATCACACGGTTTACTGAATATTTCTAAATATCAGATTGGGCAGCAATTTCTTTTGTACTGGAGTGAAGATTTTCTTCTAAGATTAGTAAAACTTCTAGCTCAGTGTTTTCACCTACTCTTCTACCAATTAATTGTTTTTTGTTGTAGGCCCCGTTTCCAGTGTCTTCAAAACGTTGTAAATTTTTGTGGCCACAAAGAAATTTCTTTCGGCTTCTCCTAACACATTGTACCATATTCATCATTACTTCTTTCGTAAAATTCATTTTGAAAAAAAATCACAAAAATGAAACTGTTTCTAAAACTTACTGTCAACAAGAACAAACGGATCCACGGTAACCAGTCTAAAATGATATCTCCATGGCAACAAGTCCAAGGCGATCTGATCTTAGTACACGATTTCATCAATTTGGGAAAGTTTTCTACGTTTTTTGTAAAAATTATATAAAGTACTAACATGTGTCGAGGCAAACTATGTATTGACGGAAAGATTATTAAAAATGCTATTTGGTGGTATAATGGAATATAGGGTGTTCCATTTGAAAAAAAAAGTTATTATACATTTTGCGAAATCGTACACCCTGTACAGAAATATCAATTTAGATGACTTTCAATCAGTATGTATTAAAGTTTGGGTCTACAAAAAATTATTGACAGAAAAGTATTCAGTTATCTCCATTGGAATGGTCCATTGAAATTTTGACCTAAAATTCTTCATAACTAAAGAATCATCCATAATAAACCTGTAGTACCTTATATCATTTTGCTCAGCATTAACTGCTCTTTCAATTCACCAACTAATATACAGGGCATTCCATTTAAAAAAACATAACTTTGGTATATTACTAATACTAGGACACTCTGTATATGATTTCTAATAATTTTAAATTGTGAAAGTATTGTGTGGCTATCGTCCCTCGAAAACCCCGTTTTGATATCTTTCAAAATAAGGGCGTAATTGATGGTCCACACACCTCTGGGACACCCGGTATATTTATGCTTTAATTAATTAAGATGTTTTTTATTCGTGTAAAATACAGCCTGTATAACAAAGTGTTCTCAATAGTAGATTGTTTTATGAGGAGCAAAAGTTACAGACGCGCCACGAAAAGCCACTTTTCTCTGAATAAAACATGCTATTTTTTGTTTAAACTCCGAAAATCTGACGATTTCTTTGATTTGACTAACCATCAGCGGCTCAAAAATTAATTTCAAGGTTACTTTTAGTGCCGCCAGTTGACTTTATGCGCCGCTAAACGACTTTGTGTGTCATGACAGTGAAATGGCCATTTGTCATTATCTATTGGCGTATATAATGTCATGTTTTTCTGACGTTTGAAGAAAAATAATTTTATTACATCTCAATATTTCTGTTAGATTAATTTGTTAAGCTTTGAGTTTTATCGCAACATACTGATTAAAATCTATTATTAAACACGTTGTAACCATCAGCTTCAATGAAATAACAATGCATCTAATTATTGTCTACGATACCCACAATTATTACTAAGCTGCAGAAGTGTGCGACAGCACACTAAGATTCTCATCGAAACACACTGAGCTGGAGCTAAGATCATTGCCAACATTACGTGTAAAACGAAATACCCTGGTAGTGGCTGACCTTGAAGCCCAAAATAGATTTAAAAGCCTTTACTTTCCTGATTTGAGCGAGATTAATTTTGGCAGATTGTTTTGTTTATAATCGATTTCATAAAAGATCAAAGCCTCCGATTATTATTTATATTCTTTGACTGAAGATTAGATATAGACTAATTTGTGCTCAATCCATATTCGCTCCGGTTTAGAAGCCAAAATTTTGCTGGTAACGGATACCAATAGTATTAAACATCTTCAATTGTTCTGGTATTGATTTAAAGTCTGACACAGCTCAACAATCTCGAATTTAACGCTTTTCCTGCTTAACAAACGGTTTCTTTCAACGATTTTACATCAGTACAATGTTATCATGCTGCATTAAATTGGCTGTAAATAATGCTTGCTATGCTGTTTTATGTTGCCTGTGCAATCCTGTAGGTTTCATCCATTCTCTGCTTTAATATTTGGAGCAGTAAACATTGTTGCGAAATTCTCATTTTGAAAGCTGTAATTACAAATGAAGATCTTGATATTAAAATTGTATCGGTAACCTCAAAGCGTACAACAAAGCTAGCGTCGTTAATAATCTCCTCCTTGGTTAGCAGTGGTTGTAGGTCACTTGGGTCTGTTGCAGACTACGATCTTTGGATCTTATTACATCTCGCAAATGGCGGTTATCTATCCCGGCGCCTCCACCATTTTTGCTACTTTACGAAACCGATTTTTCATACAAAAAATTGTCTGTTAATAAAAAATGCACACAATAACTAAAAAATCGTGCGAGCGTTACCAATTGCTCACAGCTGACAACTTTATCGACGACTTTATCGCTTTATAAGATTACTTATTGTCACCTACACGAGTACACCTACACACGTTTGATCCTTATTTGCTTTGTTTTCTTCTGGAAAAAAATGTTGCAACAGGTGGTTTCAAGTGTGTTGTTCCCGATGAAGATTAGATTTAATCTTTGCGGATTTAATGTGGGGAATGACATCCCTGGGAAAAGGCTGATTTTTATTTAAGCTACACAACATTAACTTATTATTACAGTGATTTGATGAACCTCCGATAATTTTAAATAACAAACAGCTATTTGTAGGTTGTTTTTTGTGGAAGGTTTTTAATAATTCCTCTGACATTGGACACAATATTAATTTGATAGCCCTTATAATAAATTAAAAGCCTTGATAATAATTATACGAGGCCAACGCCACTTTTAATTTATTAGCCAACTGGCAACAAAATTAATTAAATCTTTCTTCCAGATGTGCAATTTGAGCCCGCGACAAGAAAATATGATTTTCGTGCTCGGTTTTGTCACTTTATTGTCGTAGGTTGCACTGTTATGTCGAACTAAATTACTAAATAAAGTTGGACCTACTCGTTAAGTTTATGTGTGGATGTAGAATTTTTTGAGGACAACATAAAAGCGGGTTATGTTGGTAATACGGGAACAGCTCCAAACCTGAAACCATAAAGTGGTGTAGTTTTGTTGTTACTGGGATTTTACAGTAGAATTTCGGTTAAAATTATTAATAAATCTGACTGTTGTTATACTTTATTAATTTTTCCAGAAACATGCGTATGCAACGTAGGGGAGACCGGGGTTACTTGTTACAATTTTTACATTTGATTTTTTTTACATATTTGTTCAAAGTCAAGAGAAACCAACTGCTATTTTATTATCAACTGATCCTTTCTCTACATGGGACACTGAAAAAATTTAATAGGGGCTTTGGTACATTTTTCATGCAAATAATTTGCATAGTAATATTGGTCATTAAAATCAAATGTAACAACGACCTGCCCCTGCAACAAGTAACCCCGGTCTCCCCTACAAATTTTTTCCTGCGAGGAAAGCTCTGTATGTGGTTCCCAAATTCAGACCACTGCAGTGGTACACCAAAAGGCATTTCTTTTATAGTACTATTATACAAACCTGTGAAATACTTATTTATGGCAATTTAAACAACACACTCAAGGCAGCCATGATTTATTTGTATTAAAATAAACTTTTCAAGGGAAAATAGACTTTTTTCAGTTTTAGGAGTTAATTTGCCACAAACATAACAGAACAAAGAGAAGGTTAAAACAAATGCGCGGCATTATGTAAGTTAACAATTAACTTGAATGTTCTGATTACATTTGTACACAAAAAGCGATATTCTTCAAAAAAGTGTTGCAAAGAGTGAAAAAAATACGAGTGTGCCTCAGACCACACGACTGAAGTAAAACTTCAGTTCGCCATTGTGAAAGTGCTCTTAATTTATGTAAGTTTATAAATGGAGCTAGAGAATCCTGAATTAATACCGTCTGCAGTATTGGATAATGCATGTTTCAGTTTGTAGTCAGCGAAAAGTCGGCAATCATGTGCAGCAGAACCTAGAAGCGCGGGTTCGAATCCCGCTAAGGCAAACATTTTTTCTATGAATTAATTACTTCCGTTCGCTTCGTTCGATCACACTTTTCGTAACGCTCTCGTCAGGCATTCACCAGCTTACTCCCCAAGTCAAGTGTCCCTAAAGAAGTTTTACTTCAAAAACAAAACACTACTTATGTATGTTCCGAGATGTGAGCTCTCTATGAAAATGTTTTTCCTTTTGTTTACTTAATCAGTATTTAAAATTCTATTGAATCTTCTAGTGTTTCATAATGTAATTTATAAAGAACCATAGATTTCGAATCTCTTATATAGATGGTTTATGCCTTTTCCGATACATGGCGTTGTTATTATAGCAACATATTATGCAACCGAACGATAGTCTGTGTTGGTAAACGAACCCTTGTTTGTAAACAGAAACCAGTGGCGTATCGATTTAAACGCGTAAGTTAATTTTTCGCGATAAAACAATTTACAGTGAAAATCGCACGACACTGAAAAATAGCCAATAGAAAAACAGAATTCGGTGTCGTTTCTATAACAATATAAAAATTTCCTGGAAATTTTTTGCACCTAGCTAAGTCAACATGAAATTAATAAGTGGAAATTTTTTCAGCCAATCAAAATCATTTATTTATTAAAAATCTCAAATTACAAAATTAATATTAACTTCAACAATAATTAATTAGTTACTGTTAAAATTGAACACACAATTGTTGTAAGTAATCATATCTGATAGTGATGAAGTTTCATTACAAGAACTGCTTCCAAATGGTTTTGCTTGCTGTCTCATTGAATTAATGATGGTTTGGTGATGCTCCATGTCCATTTGTAAGTATGGACGGATAGAATGTGCGCTGCTATGTCCAGTAATTTTGATAAGCTGCTGTCCTCTTACAGAATGATTAGTGTTTTTTTTTTGTGTCGATACCAATTTTTTTTGCCGGTTCAGCCATCCTCTGAGATTGTTGGTTTTGCCAATTTGGGTTAGGAGTTAAAAGTAATCTGCCTGTGCTAATAAATTTTGTTCTTTTTTCTAACAATCTGAAAACAAGAAGGGGTTGTTTATAATGTATGGCAAATTGCAAGATTGTAGTTACCGAACTGGACAAATATCTGAATTATCTTTATTCGGCTCTAGAGCTGCCGAATTCAATGTCGGTAAATGGATCAAATTTCATATTAAACTTCTTATAGTACATTTCTTGTAATTGTTTGGCACTGGAGTTCCACATGATTTTTACCACTGACTCCTATTCATTTCCATTCCTGTTCCTAATGTTAAAAGCCCAGTCTTTCAATATAATTGCGAGCTCTTCTTTCGATACGCAATTTTCAATGTTATACCTTTTTTCTTTACAAAAACTTGTAAACTGGATCCACACACATGTTTTGCTGCGTTTTGTGTTCATTGCTACTGTATTTTCTACCGCTTCATCACTATTTAGCAAAGATGTAGAACCAAAACGTGACATTTTTTGAAATTAAACAACTTTTTTTCCGTTGTCAGGGATAATTCTGTTATATAACTTGATTTTTTTTTGACAGATATTTATAATTTAAGAATTTAAGAAGTATAATGTCCGTGGCGTTGCGATTTTCTTACCGAATATGCCCTCGTGCATTGATTAATGTCCGGAAATTTTATTCTCATGCATTTCCAAAACGTAATTAGTCCTCGTGTTCCACTGGGGCTAATTAATACGTTTTGGAAATGCATTCGAAAAAATTTCCGGAAATAATCAATGCACTTGGGATATTATAAGTGAAAATCGCACGACACTGAAAAATAGCCAATAGAAAAACAGAATTCGGTGTCGTTTCTATAACAATATAAAAATTTCCTGGAAATTTTTTGCACCTAGCTAACCCAACATGAAATTAATAAGTGGAAATTTTTTCAGCCAATCAAAATCATTTATGTATTTATTAAAAATCTCAAATTACAAAATTAATATTAACTTCAACAATAATTAATTAGAAGAGTTACTGTTAAAATTGAACACACAATAATTGTTGTAAGTAATCATATCTGACAGTGATGAAGTTTCATTGAACTGCTTCCAAATGATGGTTTGGTGATGCTCCATGTCCATTTGTAAGTATGGACGGATAGAATGTGCGCTGCTATGTCCAGTAATTTTAATAAGCTCCTGTTCTCCGACTCCTTGCTTTGCTAAGTTGGAAACTGCCGTGGCTCTTACAGAATGATTGGTGATTTTATTTTTTTGTGTCGATACCAATTTTTTTTGCCGATTCAGCTATCCATGAAGATATCTGGTTTCTTCCCACAGGCGTGTTTTTAAACCATACTTTAGATTGTTGGTTTTGCCAATTTGGATTAGTAGTTAAAAATAATCTGTCTGTGCTAATAAATTTTGTTCTTTTTTCTAACAATCTGAAAACAAGAAGGGGTTGTTTATAATGTATGGCAAATTGCAAGTTTGTAGTTACCGAACTGGACAAATATCTGAATTATCTTTATTCGGCTCTGGAGCTGCTGAATTCAATGTCGGTAAATGGATCAGACTTCATATTAAACTTCTTATAGTACATTTCTTGTAATTGTTTGGCACTGGAGTTCCACATGATTTTTACCACTGACTCCTTATATTCATTTCCATTCCTGTTCCTCATGTTAAAATCCCAGTCTTTCAATATAATTGCGAGCTCTTCTTTCGATACGCAAAAGTTATACCTTTTTTCTTTGCAAAAACTTGTAAACTGGATCCACACACATATTTTGCTGCGTTTTGTGTTCACTGGTACTGTATTTTCTACCGCTTCATCAATATTTAGCAAAGATGTTGAACCAAAACGTGACATTTTTTGAAATTAAACAATTTTTTTCCGTTGTCAGGGATAATTCTGTTATATAACTTGATTTTTTTTTGTCAGAAATTTATAATTTAAGAATTTAAGAAGTATAATGTCCGTGTCGTTGCGATTTTCTTACCGAATATGCCCTCGTGCATTGATTAATGTCCGGAAATTTTATTCTCATGCATTTCAAAAACGTAATTAGCCCTCGTGTTCCACTCGGGCTAATTAATACGTTTTGGAAATGCATTCGAAAAAAATTCCGGAAATAATCAATGCACTTGGGATATTATAAGTGAAAATTTCACAATACACAATTAAATTAATTACATACTACCCTCGTATAAGAATGGTGTTTTTTTATTTTACTTTTGAGTATCCATGGTTCATTGTCTCACAGTCTTGAAGAAACTACACCTATGGTTTTTAAAGTTATGATTGTCAAAACATTGAACAGTATGTTTAGGTTTTTACCTTTAAATAAGACACTTTGTCGTTAAAAGTTTTTGAGGCATTGCTTATTAAAGCTTATTACCGTTTATGATTAAACGATTTTAACGCTATAAACAGAACTAAAACAAACCAAACATCAGCGCTACAAGAAGGTTAGCAGAAGCCGGCAGAAGCGGTCATACTAACGAATCAAAATAGTTTTCACAACACTGGTTATGCAATGTTCGCAATAAAGCCCTTGATACTATATCTATAAAGAGGCAATTTCTCCGAAATCTATGTAAAGAACCAATAAGTATATTTTCCAATTTCTGTGACCCGCTACAAGTCCTGAAAGAATCGAAAAAGAGGATGTTCTATTCCAATATAAAAGACAAAACCCTTTGTTAGCCGTTTCGTCGTAAATAAAGCAGTTGAGTAGGGACTGAAAGCTCACTGAAAGAGTTTGGTGTGAAAGCTCTCTTTGTCTTTAAATACCCTCGTGCGCAGTGTCGTTTTGGAAACTTTATTACAAAGAAAGGTTCGCTTTAATGTAGTCGTGCAAGTCGACAAAAATTTAACAATGAGAAGTGGACATACATAAAATGTCTAATAGGAATGTAATCAGAGCTTTTAATCCCCAAATTTTAGGGGGAAAGTTTTGTGTTCGATGTTTGCCTCTGAACCCACCCTATTAAACTATACAAGAAACATTTTTCAAGGCATTAATATCGAAACGCAAAGTTTAACGAGTTTAAGTAGTGACAAATAACCCTGCAAAGCCATCGGAAGACTTATTAGAGCAAATTATTAATATTTGATTTCTGTTTACATTTCAGACAACATTGAAGTCGGTGGTTTCCCTCGTATGTCTTACTATAGTCGGAATAAAATTCTTATTTCTGGTTAGGCTCACTCTGTTGTAATAGTATATTGTGCGCAAGTCCTGAAATATCCTTTAGCGCGTGTTGTACAATAATTATGCTTTTCCTTCGACCGCCATTCAAAAGAAGAAAAAATATCTAAACATAAAATAACACATTCTAATACTTAAAAAAATATTGATAAAAACGCAGCAAAGGGTACAATTAATTCTAATTTTTCCTCTCCGTAATTCAACGATGTGAAGTAGCTCCTTTGGTGGTACATTCATTACAATGACTAAAAAAATTAAAATTAATTTATCACCATCATTACCAGTTTCAGTTCCAATCACTACAAAAAGTTATTCTTTGACGTTAGCTGTCGTGACTTTTCCGTATTTCACGCTCCGCGTTGTTACACTGAGAGAAAATGGTATTTTGAGGCAAGTAAATGGTGTCCCAGAATATCAAAACATTGTCCAAAATCTAGTTTAATTGTCTAGCAGTTACTTTGCTTGCCACCATATTATAAATTTAGTTCATTCAAGTGAATGGTCGAATTGCTTAACTTCATTTGAAAGAAATATAATTTATTTGTTGCAAACAAATAACAGTTTAAACGAACACGAATTGTATAATTCACATAAATAGATAGTATACTCTCAATAATTCAACATTTCTTTAAAAGAAATTAAATTTAGTTGTCACAAATATACCTATGCTTTTATCAAATACACAGTCTTTTTCTTTCTATAATTCACAACGGTTCTTCGATTCTGCGTGTTTAGTCTTTATAGGTTAGTTTAGACTATGCAGTTTTGCAACACCATACGATTTTCCTGCGGTTTTCCATTGTCGTTTGTGCTGTGGTGAGAAGTGATTGTGATGGATGATCAAATGCGACAAGAGTTAACCGAATGGGGGCTGGAGAGTCTAATAGACAAATTCATAGGTGAGTCTTGGTTCTTTCATTACAATTTATAATAGTGGCATGTAATTGCTTGTAGAGGAAGAAATAGATTTGGAGGCTTTTTTAAAATTCGACCAGAATCTGTTGGCGCAACTAAATTTTAAAACTGGGGTCCAGGCGAAATTATTATTATACACGCAGAAAGAGAGGTACGTGTTGTAACAAGACGCTTTATTCAACTAGATGTAGTAATATGTAGTAGGTAATTACTTAACAACTAATCTAAAAGGGCCGTGATGTGTGTCAAAACGCACGAGCCCTTCCAACACTACAGCTCACGACGGTAGAAAAACTTTTTTCTGCACCTTTGAAAGCTTTTCTAATTCCATTTCAAATTACCTATATACGTTGCCATATTTCTATTTGACATTTTTTATATGAGGGCTATCGGAGGTGTGGGATCCTCAAAAAGTATATGTAGTCAGAAATGTCATTAAAATTAAAACATTAGGAAAAATTCACCATTTACAAAAAATTAGACGTTAGTTTCTTACTGTATTTCCAATGCTTATGTTTAATTTTGTTATATATTTTGTGTTTATATTATTTGTTGTTTCAGAAAATTAAAGCTAAAGAAACGATATACCAGTCTATATTACCTAGTGCACGACCTCAGTTCGGTGGCTTCTACATCTCATTTTACCTCAGAAGTGGCTTGTTCCTCCACTCCAAATCAAGACATACAACTTGTTAATGTTTATATATACATTTCAGGAATAATGATATGAGTAATGTTATGTTTCATGTGGTATGTTTTAAGTCCTTTTTAAATATATTTATTTACGTTTTGAGTCGATATTGTCTTCCCTTTTTGTTTTCACAGCAAATAAATATCGTGCGTACAACAAAAAACGACGTGAAGTGGGTCATGGATTGCATTACATCTCTGTCGGTCAATAAGGACCACGCATACCTGACCGACAGAGATAAGATGCAATCCATGGCTCACTTGACGTCGTTTTTTGGTAGAACGCACGATATTTTGCTACCAACAGTATTAATGAATTTAGGAGAAATAAATGATATATTTATGTGAAATAAATATATTCCTAGATCAACATATATGTATACTGGAGATAAATAAATTATTCTTCTTCTCAATATATAAAGTTGTTTGCGGCAAATGTTAGTTTACTAGCATGAATTAAGCTACATGTTTAAGAGAAATATACAGTTTATTTACCTCAAATAATACTAATTTAGGTCAAATAATTGGATATACTTGGGTGAAATATATATTTATTTCGAGCAAATAAATGCTTCAATTCTATGATTTCTTTGATTCAACTGCTATATTTATTTCGCCAAATCCAGGTCTGGCATTTATTTGGGACAAATAGATTTGATATTGTTTTAAATAAATACTTCTCTCGGTGTATGCGCAAATTATATTTTTAGATAGCAAAGATTGTTACATAATATATATAGGTCGTAGGAAAAAGCGTTTCAGGTAGCAATTAGATGGGTTTTGCGATGGAAAAATGTAATTTGCTGATTTGCGGCGTTTGAAGCAGGGTGTCTGTTGATCACTTTGAAGTTTTCAAGAAGACGATCAGTGCTTGTTTGAAATCTGATCTCTTATTTGATATTACAATTTTAAATGTCTCTCATCATAATTATCTGATTTATCAAAATGTTTAATTGCGTGGAAATTTCCCATTAATTCCATCAAAGAAAGAAAGCTAAAATTAGCGTAGGTTGTAAATTTATGTAATTAAATCCGACTAGCACAGTTCGTAAAGAGGCTTTGTGACCTAAATGTTATGACGAATACTGACATTTCTTTATCTTCAGAGATCAAAGTAAAATTGTTGGCAGATCTACGTACTCCGGTTTGAAACAAAACAAAAAAAAAAACATCAGCAAAAGAAGATATTACAAGGGAATTTTTTTTTATCTTAACAGGTTAATTTAAAACAAAACAACTGTGTTCACTAAAGTTATTTCTAACAAAATGGATGTCAAATATGTCACGCACACAATCTGATGATAATGTTATTTACATCAAAATTGCACTTTGCGATCCAAATACAACTTTGAACCCAGTCCATTTTGGACGATTGAAACTTGTTTGTTTTCAATCCGACGAAGTGTGAAAGTTCAGCCATCTGCTTGATCACGATTAATTGATGCGTCTGTTAACAAGTTTGTTGTGAGAAAACGAACGCATATCATTAAGAGTTAATACAAGCTGGTCAAGTATATACACGTGGTCAAAACTCTTGGGCCTCGCGTGTAAAATAAAAGCAAGACGTTTTATTACCATAACTTTTTTATAACAATAATTACATAAAAATTGGCGTTTTTTTATCATGGCGCAAAAGGTTCAAATTCATCAAATCATTTTCAAAGGTAATATAATAAGTGGTAGGCTTATTATCGAAAATTTCTTTGAAATGCCACGAATATCGGTCCCATAGAGGACAGCAAATGAAGCAAACGTAGTAAAAGCTAATGAAAGAAGAGGAACAAGAGAAACGTGTGGAACATGAGGCACAAAAGGCACAAATGGAACGGGAGTAAAAAGGGAACAAGAACAACAATAGTTACAGAAGGGTCGAAAAGAACACGAGGATATATTGGAGATATATACCAATACGAAGAAGTAGTACATTTAACATTTTTGGTTCCCCTGTTATTGACATGTGACAAGGCAATTATACAATAATCCACTCTTATGACTTTGACAGTTGTCACATGACATCTTTGAGTGTATTTTATCATTGGCAACAATCTCCGTTTTTTTTTCGCAGGTTGAGTCAGGTTTATACAGAATAACTTTGTTTTCTACTAAAATGTAGATTAAGAACATGCACCGCTAAATAGTTGTAATTAAACTTTTAAATTTAAATTTAAATCATAATGATCACCAATATTTAATGTAAACGGTACCAATAACCAAATAGGTATTTTTACGCTTAACAACATAAAGTCACCTTGACATATATCGGGAGTTTATGGGATTGGGATGGATAATGTAAAGCTGGATTTATAGATTGACGCCCGCCCGCCTGCCCGTTGGCCGTTTTCCGTTACACCATACCGGTACACATACAATTTTTTAACCAAATTATAATCGACGTTTACGTTAGCCGGAAGCATGCGCACATCGATTAGTTAACTACCTATTTACTTGATATTTTCAGAGAAACAAAGGCAGAACAGGTTTCACAAGAAGGTCAGAGGCATAGGTTTTAGCAGCAAATAGATAGAGCAGAGTAGAATTTATTTGTGGATTATGTTCACACTTCACTACCGCGTTGCAAATAACAAAATCGGCTGTTCGGGAGAAACCTTCTGATTGGTTGTCGGCTAGCCGCTACCCGTAAAAGATCAAACTTGGTCAACTTTTTGCAGGCGGACGTTTTAACGCGTCAGTAACGCGGGCGCAAACTATAAACAGCGGTGCATTTACCGGTGGTTCAACATGAAACGTCCATAGGTTACGTCTACCGTTTAGCTTAGGTAGACGGGCGGACGTCTATCCTATAAATCCACCTTGAGTTGCAAACAATTATGAGTGTTAGGGGTCGATTTTAATTTGTCACTGCCGCCGGCGCAAACGGTTGCCACCTACGTAAATTGACAGAACCCAATTTTAAGTTCAAGTTAAGTCCTCGATTTGCCACCCCGGTTTGCGTCGCCGCATCGAGCTGACATAACGGTTTGCATTTGTGTTGCATCCTGCATTCTAACCTCGACGACATGGCGGGAGTTCTCATTTTTGTGCTGTAATTTTTGCCGATTCAAGTGAATCCTCCAGTGATGGTGGTGGCCAACACATTTTACCTCATGTGCCCTTTACAATCGATGAAATTTCGGAGAGATTGCTTTTTCAACGAACCCGGTTAGATCGAAGAGTATTTTTGTTTGTATATAACCTCATTTCGGGAGATCTAACAAGAAATACGAGAAAAGGACGGCGTCGGCAATTAACACCTATGCAAAAACTGTATGTAGCACTTCAATATTATGCCACGGGAACACATGGTCAGTAGTCGAAGGATTTCACAATCGTCGACTTGTCATGCTATCAGGGAAGTAACGAAGGTATTAATCATTCGTTCGCCCCAATTTATTTGTTTTCCAGGAGCTGGAGAGTACAACAAAGTAATAGAAGCGTTCTACAGGTTTGGAATCACACAACATGAAACTGAATTTCCAAATAAGTATGTTGGGTACGTAAAATTAATTAAATAATCATTAAAAAATGTAATTTGCTAATTAAGTGCTTTATTGTCATTAAAGTCGAACCCACCCTTTATCATATTTCCTTTTCACTCTGGTGGCAGATCATCAGCCTCCCCGTGGTTCCACTAGAGACTTTTGATGAAAGATACTAAATTGGCGATACTAAAAAACCACTTTTAACTTGAGATATTTAATATGTATTAACAAAAATTATTCATGCTCATATTTTCTCTTTTTTGTTGTAGGTTGCTGTCGTTCAAGCAGCTCTACCTCTCTTTGCTTCAGGTCCAGATAATTTTGGAAGAAACTGTTGAATGTCGCCTCCAATCTGGTGAGGGTGGCTTCTATATTTTGAAGTCAATTCGTTTGTTGGACGTCACGTCAAAGATTTCGTCTGCAGCCTGCGATGTGGACGATTTTGAACTGGGACTGAAATGATTTATTATTATATTTGTGTTAAATTTGCTCAATCATTGTGGATGAGAATGATGTCACAAATGAAATATTATGTGTAAAGTTTATAAAATACATTATTAAAATCAGCAGTAATAAAATTTGTTACATACCTTTTGCCCTATTAGGGTCGATGCCCTCTCGTATCCCCTCAGCACTGCTCCCCAACAAACTGAAGAATCTTTTCTTCTACATCGCGTTTTTTTGAGGCACTGTAACGCATATATTGCATATTTATAACTCATAAAATAGATTAAATACGGTATCTTGTATTTCCCATAATTTACCGCTTAAAAGAAATGAGCAACTTTCACATAGGTGATGACAGCTCACATATCTAACCTAAGTTTTTTCAAAACAAATGACAGCATCGGTGGCAAAGTTAACCTGCCGCTGCGTCCAAGGTATTTTGGAACATAAAATCGCGTCGTAACCAAGGAAGCAAGGTGGGATAAGAGCGAAGCAAATCGGTGGCGCAACTTTGCTCTGCCGCCTCGGTTTATCTTGCTAACTTAAAACTGGGCCCTTAGTGGCATAATATTTGTCAAAGATTTAATACAAATAATAGAACGTTTGATTGATTTTGTTTTGTGAATCAGGATCTATCCCATTCCATGGAACTTTCAATGTTTTCCCACAAAGTGATAATCTCCCTAGATGCAATTAATTTAGTCTGCAACTGACACCTAAAGCAAAATCTTCCGCTCTGTGAGACACATTGTATAATCCCTCCTCCTTAATAACCATAAAATTGCAAATGCCGGATCATCAAACGACGAAGATCTCCTTAAGTTTGCGAAGGACCTTCAGATTACCATTTACAACTGACCCTGAACTTATTTCAACACGTCGTTCTACAGACCGATTTATACTATTTCCTTTCAAAACATCGCGTCCCAGCAGTTCAAAGAGGTTTTTACACATGACGAAAATAGCAACAATATTTTTCTTAAAAAATTCCCTATATCAACATTTTGTTTATTCAAATTATAATTACTGTCGGCGGCTTCACATGACCTCCGAAACAAAACACAAAAGAAAAGTTCGGGTGTAAACAATGCACTGGCCTTGGATCCGACCGTCCAACCGCATACGGTGTGTTAAATCGTAGGCCATGAACTTCGAACTTGTAAACAATGCTGATAACGAAGCATTTATTTCCGTTTCGTAAATAATTAATGATTGCTTAATCTCGACGGAAATTGGGGAAGAGTTGGAGCAAACAGGAATTGGGAGTGATGCCCTGAGGATGCTGAACGTAGTATGGCTTTTTTGGAGCTAGAGAGAAACTTGGCATGTACAAGTTCAGATTGGTAAATACATATTGAACTTCAAGGTAAAACCACATTTCCGGAAAAGTTCATCGCCGTCGTTTATTACATATACGAAAGCCATTTTGAAACCCTATTCAAATAAGTGAACGGGGAAGCCTTTTTGTTGTTATTTCATTTACGTCATTCGTATCGAGCGCGGACAGCGTCGTTAGACAAATGAAGTTGGGTTGAAAAATGGTGGATTAGCCACAAAAATGATCTAGAACTCATATTAAATCTGCGACTCTTTATTTTACGCCGTTACGTAAGTTATATACAGAGTGATCATAAAGTAGCGCACAAAAAACGCTCGGACAGGTCGATTTTTGTTTTTCAATTGCCATCTTTTGACATAAAAATTTTGTTGATGACGTCATCTGTTTTTGAACTATGACACCGTCATCAATTTTTTTAAATAGCAACTCCCAACCTTTTTTGGGGATTTAGATACACTTTTCAATTCTCTATTCAAAAAGGGTAAAAAAGTAATACCTTGCATCGTAATTTTTTTTACAGAAGTTCGCAGAGTAAAAATTATTAGCACCCGTAATTCTGATATATCTATCTATCCAATATACCGTTGTTATCTATAATGGCAAGTATTTAAGGTTTTTTGTTTACTAGATATCCTTGTGTTTCTCTTTCTTTTCTTGGTCAGAATTAAATCGGTATAAATTGTTTTTCACCTTTTTACCTAGTCAATTTTAATTTTAACTTTTCTCTATAAAATCTTCTGCTGTGCATATTTTCTCTCTGTATTTCTAAAGATATTACTTAATTCTTAATTTAACTTTATAATTATGTGCTATGTTGTTCTGAAAATAGTTTTTTATTTGCCCATTTGCCTGTTCTAAATAAATTCATCCACAGCATTAGACAGAAACAAGATCTAAGCCAGCAAGTCTTAATCCCGTATCAAACTTTGCTGAAGCATTGTCTAGTTGGAACATTATTGCTCTTGCAAAGCCGAAACTATTTTCAACATCCACGTTATCCCCTAGAATTTCAGCAGTTTTATTGAAGGACATATTGTCCCTGTACGTTCAATTTAACTTGTTGTTTGTCCCGTCACCATTACAGTTTTATGTGTGTTTGGACAGAGCCCAGAGTTACGAAGACAAAATTTTCCGGTAATGTAGACATCAGAAGTGTTACAAGTATTAAGAGTTAGAGCTTCTGCCCAGAAGCCAATAAATAGATTACACAACAATTATTAAATTTATTAAACCCGCTCTGTTAGACTTATGTTGTGGAAAATATCTGATAGAGTTCGTTATTCGTTTACAACAGTTCTTATTGTCACCATAAGCCTCATTTATATCACATTTCTAAAAAAAAAGAAACTGTGTGCACACATAATGTTAAGGACGAAGGCCATTTGCAATTTGCATTTTTTATTTTATTTTTGAATTAATAAACGTATGATTGAAAGTGACATTATGTAAAGCCTCTCCTACACCTGACGAACGTTTCCGCTCGTTCGCGCTGCCAGCTTTCGCGGTCGTTCGCAGTCGCTGCTGGCAAAGAAATTAACGTTCGTGACACCCTCCTACACCTAACGAACGTTTGGCGCAATTCGTTGCATTTTCTCACGCTCCACTAGTTCGCAGGGTGGGTATTGAAGTTAAATTCAATTTAAATTTTGTGGGAGGTTTACAAAGTCCTAGAAAAATTTGCAAAAATCTTTTATTATTATTAATTAATTTAAAAATAAAAAAAATGTGAAATATTGTATTACGGTCCTCGACGGGTCCACCTACCTGAGGCACGTGCCATAGTTTGCATTTCCTTTTTTTATTTATTTTAGGGGGTTTCTGGTTAAATAATAATAATCAAAGTTGTAAATTTACTATTTTCCTGGGAATGACTAAACACTAAAAACCTCGTTTCCCCTAACGAATGTTTCTACCCTTTCGCTAAGAAACTAAAAACCTCTCCTACACCTGACGAACGTTTCCATCCGCTCGCTGCGAAAGTTCTTTGATCTTTTTCAATTTACCGACACTGGATCGAAAACGTTCGTTCGCATTCGTACCCTTTTCTAGGTGATAAATTTGTTGCTCGCTCGCCGCGAAGCCCCTGCTACACCTGACGAAAGAAACGAAAGAAATGCCTGGCAGCGCGAACGAGCGGAAACGTTCGTCAGGTGTAGGAGAGGCTTAATAATATTTGTATTGTATTAGCAAGGTTTTCCATTCAAAATAATTGGAAATCCTAAATTGTGATTAAAAGCTAAACGCATAAATTGAAAAAGGGTGTTTGCACAAGATACGCAAATGAACAGACTAATAACTTACAACTCCCATACCAGATAGTGCAAGCCTGTTCATTAAATTTTATAATGCACATAAACACAGATAATAGCAAACTAAAAGCAACGAGCTATCAATTACTGTTAAGAAATGTAATGAAATCCAAATGACAAGCTTAAAATAAGAATAAATCGGAATGAAAAATGGTGGTTGCGCCATTTTTGTAGAGGCGTCCCCATTTATCAAAACACTAAAAACTTGCACCTATCACCTCTCCGGTTCCACCATTGCCAATCTAGTAATTTTAGGACCATCTCATTCAAACATTTCAATACATAAATTTTACCCGATTCCATTTATGTCTAGAGCACACCAACGTAGCACATTGTAGCAGACATGCAAAACTCAATTTCCTCTAGTTCTAGAGAGAAAAAACTGCGAAATAAAGGAGTTGCGCCGTTTCATATTCTGGTTAATGTTTCAGTGTCATCCTTGGGAAGATGAATGTGCGGAAGGTCGAGCTGCACTATTTTATCTATTAGTATTCACAAGGACATTCTTGTTGAAGTGTTTTTATAACCATATTGTAACATATTTGTGTGTGAATTGCTTTTTATGCCAGTTTTATTCTACTAGCAATTCTGTCTGTCGTCAGATAATTAATGAAACCAACTTGGGAGAGCCGTACAAAATTACTTTTTGATTTGTTGAGTGGTGTTGACATTTTCACCATTCGTTTAATTCCGAAGCATAAATACATACAGGCTGTTTCAATCGAAACGAGCCACCCTCAATAACAATTTTTTAAAGGATTAGTTTTTTATTTAGGCCTGCTTGCAATTAACGATAAAAAGCTTGCAATAAACAGTATTAGACAATTTATTATTGATTGGATTAGGATTCTAAATTAATTTTTATTGAAGTAAAGGGGGTACTGGTTCTTGGAATATTCAATATGATGACAATTACTATATTTATTGAAGTGCAAATTTTGTACAGTTTTTGTAACTAACAACAACAATCTGAAAACAGTTAATCAAAGTTAACTAGACATATTCAAAAGGCGAATTTCAACGTTTTAACATCAACAATTTTGACGTCATCCCTACACATTCGTATTATGTAATTATTACACAAAAAATAAAACAATTATTATTAGACTGTAATGTAGTAGCATTTATGTACTTTGGTTATTGTTATAATAACTTCCCCGACCACTGGATTGGCAGATGAGGTCCTGTAGAATGGCCAGCTAGATCGTCCGATTTTAAACCCCTAGATTTTTATTTGTGGGGACACCTCAAGTGTAAAGATTATCCTGAAATGTCGACAAAATAACACCGGAAACGTTGCGTAACGTAAGAAGCCCATTTGATAATTGTCTGTATCAGTGCATGGAAGTCGTTGGGAACAATTTTAACATTTAGGAAATTAAACACGACTATTTTGTTTTCAGTTTATTTGTTTACTTATTGTTAAGAATTGGTATAAATGGGTATGGATGAGGACAAATTTGATTACAACATTATTCAAATCAATAATAAATTATCCAATAATGTTTATTGCAAGATTTTTATCGTTAATTGCGAGTATGCCTAGATACAAAACCAATCCGTTAACAATTTGTTCTTTTTAATTACTAACTTATTGACTATGCAATTAAAAAAATAATTATGCGGTTGAAAAGACAGTTAAAAGACCTTTCAAATGAGATGTTACTCAACCCCTATTCCCTATTTAAATAATAGGGGTCGCTCCTGTCAGGGGTATGGCGTTGCACCAAGCGTGCCTGCTATTGCATCAAAACATGTCCCCCTCGAGGTTAAGATATTCTGTGTCTAAACTCAACAAAACCGTATTCGAACTTCTGCATCTACACCTCTTGAATCACCTACAAATACGTCCTAAAGATTTATAAGAGCAAGATAAAACATAAAGCTGAGATTTTCAACGTATCTGTTCCGGAAACGAGTGCTTTTCTGAGAGGTAGTTTGTAAATACATAAATCTGATTAGGTGGGTTGTTATTATTTTTTTAACTATGTTCAATAGTATGAACCGGGGAACAAATAATATCCGCGAATTGTAAATTAAATTATTATATAATAAATTAAATGAACCATCAGCATTTTATTTGTCTGTCCGTACACATGAATTGGATTTTAATTAATTTTTTTTTGGGCGAAAAACAAATTTATTGGCGACATGCACTAAAACTCTCTAAATCTGACTGAACAGTGTTTAAATTTGTTTGCGACAAATAAATAGAACTGGCAGCAGACGACCAGTATTAAAAAAATTAAAAATGGGTTGCGGAAATTAACTAACAATTATGTCCGAAAGGTGCACCTGAATTATATGGGTGCGGTATAAATATTTAGTGAGAGCCAAGAAATGCTAACTGGGCGGCAAGAAATATTTGGGGAGCTGCGTTTAATTACGAAGCGAAAATGATACCATTCGGACAGAAATGCAAAAGGTCCAAACCTGCCCTTATTTTGCAGTAGTGTATTTTCTCATATCTACATAATTATAAAACATACAATGGAAAGAAAACAATTGAAACACTTACATGTTTTATAACATAGTGTAGCATTTAAGTTGTTTTGTAATCAGTAAACATTTTTGATTTTCTTAAATCACTCGTGTAAACAATAAGACACGTTGGCTTAGGGAAAGGTAAATAAGGAATAAATGCAGTACATTAACTAATAATTAATATATTGAATCGGTAAAATACTTATAAAGTTGCTCAACAAGAAATTTTTTTAACAGTTCTAATTTAATAACATTTCACATGAGGATAAACGCAGGTCGACTTTAATATATGAATGTGCCAGATTGTTATTATAATGTTTGCCATAACGTTGTCACTCATACACAAATAGAGTTGTCTAAAACTTTTCATTCTGCTCGTTTCTAATAAGTGCTTTCCAAAATTGATATTAGAGCGAGAGCTCGCTGCAAAAAACCTGGCCGATCACGTTACAGGGTAGAATGTTTTTTAAATCTTAGTACTCCCATCAACCTTAAGAAAAACCATGGTGTGCCTGGGCAGAGTCTGTTAACAAGTTTAAGGGGGTCAAGAACTCAAAGATTGTGACAGTTCAACAACTGACAAGGGAAAATCTTTGAATAGGTAAGTGCAGCTTATATACCAGTGATGTCTCAATTACAGTCGTCGGCGTAATAGCCTACCTCATAAAGTTTTTGATGCTTTTCGGCCGGATACTCGGGATTCGATTCCCGCTCATCTACGTTTTTTTTTTATTAAAAAAAAATCTTATTTCTACTTTAATTAATCTAATACTTAAATTTTCTAACGCTAAAACTATTAATTTAAAAAAAAAGGTTACCCACTATATAAATTATAGGAAATTTTCTCTAGTTTAATTTATTACATAACTGTTTTCATCGTAAAATTAGTCGGAAAGGAGATATTGTCTAAAAACTGTTTCTAAGCGCCATTTTTCCAATATGGCGGCGCGATCGGCAAAGATACCAGGTGGCAAAGTAGAAATTCGAAAAGAGCATGTCGAAATCTATAAAATCCCCAATTTTCAAAACTCTTCTTTTTGAGCACCAAATGACTGTACTAAGTTATCGTCGGGATTGTCTTCATTACGCCTAGAATGAAACAATAAATTAACATTAGTAATTTCTAAAGTATTCTTTCGAAAACAACACAAGATCGCGTAAGTTTATGACTAAGAATAAAATGGCCGAAACATAAAGTAAGTTCCTGATCGTATGGTATTGCCAATTCAAAAGAATAGAATATAATAAAATAATAAAACCATCCTTCGAGATAGTGGTTCAATTTAGCAAGCCGACCGATGTACTGCTCTACTTTCCCCTATAAAGGAAGAGTATACAGGTTTTGTTTTATATTAATTTATTCATAATATGACTTTTTAAATATTTTGACTGTAAATTTTTATTCGAAAAGAGATTCGAAAAGAGAAACAAAATTTACACTAACGATATTTTGAAGCGAAAACTAAGCTTTGTATAGTAACACTAGCACTAAGATAAAAAGTGCGAAGAGCCACAATTCTTTTAGCGTTTCGGTTCGGAAATATGCTGAGAAAAAACTAGGTACCTACTTGGGGTTGGGTTCAAAAGTTCACATATTTAGGGGTAAAATAGATTGTAAAAGACAACCGCAAAAATTACACTCGAGATTAGCAACAAAAATAATAATTTATACGACGCTTTTCAATTAGGAGTACACTACTTATTAGCAGTATTAGACCGATTTTTTGTCATCAACTTATACAAAGCTCTCAGACTTAATTATTTGGATACCCGGACTGTCCGTTGCACTGTTATAAATTTGTGTTCAAAACTTTCATAAACTAGCACTTGTTCGCACTTTGTTAATTCAGACAAAGCTCTGTGGGCGCTGTAATCTCAAAAGCTCACGTAAAAGCTCGTTAGGTTAGCTGACACTGAAACAGGAGGTTCGATAAAGCGAAAATAATTACCTAAGTGAGTACACTTTGAGGGTAAATTTTAATTGCTTTAAGACCCATTAGAGTTTCGGTGTGGATGCGTATAAGTACCGAAGAATGAAAATATAATTTTGTGTGTTGTTTGTATGAGATTGTGTTGCTTCAATTAATTAGCTGCAACAGGTGCTTTGAAGCAAACCGAAGATGCGAATAACAAGTAAATCTTTTGGTCGATATCATTTCCTACTAGGTAGAGTGTTTCCGTCGGTTTCCGTATAGAAGATTAACCAGACAGCTTTCCCAATATGGAACTAACTCAATTTTAAATTTATCGCATCAACTTCACCCTACACAACACTTAAAATCGGTATTAATCTACAATAATTAAGAACTCGCCTGTGTGCAGCTACCAACTAAATGATTTAACTTCCGCGAGCTGAAGAGCCAAACGCGTGTTTGTACTGTCAGCTAAAGATCTCTTTAATTAACTAGTGTGGGAATTAATCTGACAGATAGTGAAAGAATTAGCTGTTTTAACGCTCCAACCATTACATTAAATGGTTATCATATCAGTCAAGGGTGTTTTCTCGATATGCAATTACTTACCAAACACCTTCCAAACACCGATTGCTTGTTCTATTTCGAGAAGTTTTGCAAAGAGTTTTGTTGCATCAGACAAAGCAATGTTGGGATTTCAAGTAAGTTCCGCAACTTCCGTAGGAGCTTGCTCAAATTAAAACCAGTTCAATAAAGGGAAGAACAATTATTTAAACCCCTAGGTTTACATTTAAATCGTTATTAGACAGTCGCGTTTATTGAAAGACAGTCCAGATGTTTCAGTTTTACAATAAAAGTTTATTACAGTGTGCTCCAATGAATTCCTACTTTATTGAAGTAATATAAATTTTTGTCTTGGCGCACTATTCAACTTTAAAACCACGTTGTGACATGAGCCGAATATGTACTAAATTATTCAGTTGGTAACGGTAAAGTAGACAGCAGACTTTTGTTTGAAAAGATGAATCTGATAGTGGGATAGAAAATAATAATCGGTGGAAAAAGGAATGAAAAGCTGCAAATTTATTAAAGAACATTTTAGACACATCCATAACATTGACCCTCCTCCATCAACACCTTCTTCTTTCGCCAATCATACATTAATAACGAAACATAGTTTTTCACCATCCAATTCCAAATTGATTCACAAATGCATAAAAGCAAGAAATTACATTTTCCTGAGACTTTGGAAATAAGGAAAACCTTGAAACCGGATCTTGTTTAAATGAACAGAATAACTTCAATAATCCCATTATCAATTCACTATTTTAATTTTTCAATATTTTTTAAATTTTTCCATTCAACATTATTTTAACCTCAAATGCCAACTTTTTTCACTTATAATGATTTCATTATTTACCACCTTTTTTACCCCTCAAACAAACTTACCAGATTCTCCTTGATCCATTTTTAATCTTTCCATTTTATAAAATGTTTGTGTTTACCAAACCTTTAAAAATCATGTAACATTTTCAAAACGTCAAATTTAATACTTAAAAAAAAAATTAAACATTCTTTAACGTAAGAACCCCTCTGTAATTCATCAATTGTATCATTAATCTCTTGTAAAATTAGGGCTGACGATGGGAGTAGTTTGCTCTCGAAACATGTTCCAATTGTAATTTACGTTTATTAAAGTTTGTAGAGTTTGACTTGAATATATTTAAATTTTAAATAATATCAGTTTTAAGTTTTGCTAGAACATTTTACTGTATGGAAGTTCAAACGTAAAATACCTTTGACATCATAAATTTCAAATAAACGATTACGAATATATTTAACTATGGCGCATTGGCCGGAATCCATAGTAAATCAACACAAAACCGTAACCACTACAGATATGGAAGTAGGTGGTATTTGCCTAATGGCATCTTCAAAAATAATTACACTATCAAATGTGTGTCCCTCTGTCCCACACCATATTTCCGAGCAATTTATCAGTCGTCTAGGCTTCAAACCCTCTACAGTGTCCTTTCTTCGGGTCGGACTTGTAGGCGAACAAATTTCACATAACTTTAGTTTTAGGCGATAAATTTATGTCGATTTAATTGATAAAATAGAGCTGCTCTGGTCGTTCGTTATAAAAATTTAAGACACTAATTTCACAATCCAGACGCATCTAACATCTGTACAAAAAAAATTGCAAGACCGTAAAATCCCTTTGCTTATTTCGTTTATTGCTTGTGCATGATGTTCTCTCTATTCTATCAATTCTATCAATACCGTAAATTCCCATGATGCATTCCATTCCTCTTTTGAGATGTTTACCTCCTATTTATATTACAATATCCCATTATGAGTGGTAATCTTCCGTAGTCATCTGATCCATATTGTAACGTAGCCTGAGTCGGGCGAGTTCGAGGATTTAAAGAAAATTCTGGTGCACACCGTAGCTACTAACTTTTATTAAAAAGACTAACTTTTCACTATGTACAAACTTCCACGATACCACGCTGACCACTTGTTTACGATGCTACGAGTCGACTGTCTTGCTCCGTCGTTTGATCCCTTCTCATACCCATCCTGGCGTTCTCGATTCCTTCTATTCCGGGAATCATGAGATCATTCTTTCGGCGCAATCGATTATTCCCGAAGAATGAGATCATTATCTTTGCACGAGCGTGGTATAGTATGAGATCACCGCGACAGAAGCTTCTAGGCTCATGAGAGCATCCTATGTGAACAATTATTCTCAGGCGTTCTCATGTGGACTGTTCCAGATTAATTACGTTACCATACGTGGTGACATCATCATGACATCATTCGCTTCCGGTGCCGTTGCGCCGTCGTCTCACTATTGATGTAACGAGACAAAATTAACACAACCTATTTGATTATAACAGTATAAACATGATCTAATATTTCGAACAACTGTTCTAATTTCACTAATTTTTCAACACTAAATGATTTTTACGTTTATTTTTTAACTGTACACCACTGTTTACACTAAAAAAACTCTTTAAAACTCTTAACATGAATTTTTAACCGTCCTCAAATTTACTAAGCAGTTGTAGACGTTCGCGTTTTGTCGTCAATGATTAAATTTGAAACTTTTTTATGTTACTTTGGAAAATTGTAAAAGCGACTTCTTTTAAATGTCTGGTTGGGCACTTACACGGAATTAAATTTCTTGCCTGACGTTCCCCTCAATTGGATTTTATTTTCAGTTATGTTGTCCTATCTCTTATTTCAATACCTATTTTCTAATGAAGCACCAATGCATTTTTTTCAAAAAATTATAAAAAGCTATTCAATTATCTAACGTAAAATCTGCTTCGTTTATTTTATGAAAAACACACACATAGCTAGTTCTCGACTCTACCTAGTTATGAAATTAAATGCCTCATGGTTCCTAATTAGTCGGTTTATAAACACTTTTATTTTTATTTTCTAAGTCAGAAACTGAAAGTCGTGTTAACATGACATATCACAAAACGTTTTTTATATCGATTTAGAAACCTTCCATGATAAAATAATGTTTGTAAAGACAACCTAACATACTAAGGTCGCTGCAAATACCAATACCCTAATGGTATTTTAATTTTGTACAACTCTTAAAAAAATCATCGGTCGAGTATTGATCAGCTTTACGACTTGTACATACTTGATTTTATCGAGGTATTAAGTCATAATTTGAGCAGTTACTAGCGTTTCACGTTCTCATAATTATTTATGGCTGGATTAGGCGACACTGTTTCGAATTTGAAGGGTTATTTATATTAGGGGGACGGAGTTGTAGACGCGACGCCGACGTGCTCTGAAAAAAAATCAAGAAAACTTTAATGTTTTTCATTAATTACTTGAGTGGATAAGTTTCGTTGAGAGTAGCGATTTCAGGCTGTAGCGGTAAAACTTTCCAATGTTTCTGTAGTATGTATTTTCTGGGCCATGAGTAAACAACGTGAAGAGTTTTCCGTAATAGCTATAAGTTCAAGTGGACTTGTGGTTTTGTTTTACTACATAATTATTTAAAAAGCTGGGTCACTATATGTAATCAAATTGAAATTCCGAGGATTATGTTTTTTGTCGTTTATTGGTGCCAAAGTTTACTATAAAAATTAAATCCAATAATTTATACACTTAATATCCCATAATTATTTATTGGTGGTCACCTCGTTAAATTTAGAGAAAATAAAATAGCACTCACTAATCAGCGCAACAAGATAAAAATGTAAAAATAGCTATAATAATATCCAAACAAACGTGTGGAACATAATGAGTGAAGATAATGAGTTTTCGATATAATGACTTTGATCTGACAAAATATCTGTTAGTTATAGGAAAAAAAAATTATTCAGTTTAACTCAGATTTTGGAGAAAATTGGGTTCTAATTTCTAATTGTGTAAGAAAAATAATACTATTATCCATTTTTTTTATAAACAATTGTCAAAATGTGGTCATGTTGGTATAAACAACAGTAATTTTTGGTTGGTCGCATTGAATGACAAATTCTGACATTTATTCCGTTGTTTAACATGGTGAAAATAACCTTAATAATAGTGTCGGCTATACAGCTCGGTCCGAAAGAACATATTTTTAGATTATACAACCTGGTCTTTAATTGCATTTTGACATTGACAATTCTTTGAGTTTTGAGTCTTCTGCAGCTTAAATGCTAATTTTTGAAAAAAAAGATAAGCCTGCAGTTCTGGCATCAGTTGCATCATTAGATACACCTTTCAGACGAATATGGGAAAACATGGCTTCAATAGCGTCCGAACTGAATGTTCTTGTTAATACGTAATAAAACCCTGCTTGTTGTAGGAGTAATTTGACGCAAGAAAGGTACTTTTTGCGGTATGCAGTGCAGGGTAGGGCACCGTGGAGGCGCGGCGGCGCGCTCCTTCGAGTAAACGTACCACTGCAGGTCGGCGAGGCTCAACGAGGAGGCTGCTGGCGGCGACAGCCAGCTGCAGACGAGATCAAACGCCGACGGTGGTGGCGGCGGTGACCAGAAGCAGCGGGATTGGGCCCGACGGAGCCCGGGACATTCTGTTTTGATGTATTGATCTACACCATACGTTTTTTAATCCATGGTCCCCTTGACGTCGGTTTTTGTTGAACGCACGCATGAAGGTATTCTTATCAATATATTGTAACGTTGCCTGGGCCGGGCGGGTTCGTCGATTTAAAGAATACGTGCACTACCGCAATTACTAAATGTTTTTTATATCGCTCCAAGTGTTCTCGAATTCTTCTGCCTGTGAAACGTTCTAGAATGATGACACCACCTTCCGGCGCGACCGTCGTCGCAATATGTAGTAGTTTTCGTAGCTAGTGTCGAAAGTGAAACATACCATGCGAGTGTGAAGTTTGTCGAACGAGTTTAAAACACTATTTTTCAGATTAGATACATAGTTATTGTTACATTAGTATTTAACATTAACTAAAAGCAATATTACTATAATAATAATTAACTCACACTCCCAACAAACGTCAAAAAGTTTTTATCACTATTTTTTTGTAATTTGCAAAATGTAATATACCATGACACTATAATACAGTTGAACTCGGTTATAGCGAACAGGCAACGGACCACCGAATATGTTCGTTATAAGCAGGCGTACGTTATAAACAAGGTTGAAAATATATGCACTAAAACAAAATTCTTTATTGAAAATACATCTTTTATACGTGTAATCATAATAATAATGCACTATGTAAAATACAGGGTGATCAATTTTTGCTGTACTTTTCTTTGCGACCTATTTCTTCATTCTCAATGTCTAAAATTGCCAGCAGCACGAAGAACTTCGCCACTAATTGGTACATTTAAACTTCTCTAAATCATTTTATTAGAGCATTATCAACATCCTCTCTAACAGGACTTCGAAGACGCTTTAACCACATTCTTTTGAAGAAAATTGAGGAAATTGTAAATTTTGCTAGTCCAATTTTTTTTGCATAATTTAGAGTTGCAATGGTCGCTTTTTAATAAATCGATTATTTTTAATTTATCAGCCACAGTTACTGGGCCACGTTTCTTTTTCACTACAGCCTTTTCACTTGTTCTAGTAAGAAATAAAACTGAAATACTAATGTTTACATTTCGTTCGATTGCCCTCACGAACAACACGAATATTTTTTTAGAAAGATGGGTTTTAAATCATGTTAATTATTCCAAGAAATGAGCAGTGAACATGTGCACGCAGTTCGTTATAACCGAGCCTACAGCGAAATCTTGGACTCTATAACCGATCGTTCGTTATAAACGAGGTTCGTTATAACCGATCAGAATTTACATTGTCCTTATGGCGGTTAAAACGGGACTTAGAAAACTGTACATTATAAGCGAGAGTTCGTTATAAGCCGGGTTCGTTATAACCGAGTTCATCTGTAAATATAATTAGCTTTAAAAAAAAAAAGAAACCGACTTCAAAAAGCGAGAAATAACTCAGTACATGTATTATTACATGTGCTACCTACTGATCTGTTTGAAATCGGTGCGAAGCCAAAGAGGTTAACAAATTTGTAACCTATTGTCATTATACAAATATATCAACAACGTTATAGCGCATCAAAAATTCAATATCAGGCCGTCAACGACGTCTGCCCCGCACGTTTCTCCCCGTTTGGGATGTTTTGCTCAGAGCGAGCCCCCCACCCACGCTCACGCATTCCGGCGCGCGCGCGGTGGGACTTGCGATGTGACGGGAGCGGACAGCCTATCTATCTACTACCTATTTTTTTGGCTTGGCACCGACTTCAACCAGATCAGTAGGTAGCACATGTAATAATACATGTACTGAGTTATTTCTCGCTTTTTGAAGTCGGTTTCTTTTTTTTAAAAAGCTAATTATTTTACAATTTTAAGTGATGGGTAAACCTAGTGAGGACGCTGCTCAAATGAGGAAACGACGGCTGGTTGAAAATGAAGATGAAAGACGCAAACTATAAAAAATTAAAACCAGAAATACTGAAACAATGATGCATTAATATTACTACCTGAAAAATCTAAGGCAATGATGACTCCCAGACGCAAAGACCTGCATAATTATTGAACGACTACATTCGAGAGAGTTCATAATAATTATAAAATTTATTAATTAATTTTGTTATTTTATTAATTTCGCCCGATTCCCATGCGATCACCTCATCAGGTCCGGACTTGCTGACAATGGGACTACCTCCGGAGTATACCCTTTCAAATAAAAGAAGAATTTTCAAAATCGATCCACAATTGACGAAGCAATCGGTGAACATACATGAAAGGAAAAATTTGAGAATTTCCCTCGATTTCCATGGGATCCCCTCATCAGATCCGGACTTGCTGTCAATGGGACTACTTTCGGAGTATACCCTTTCAAATAAAAGAAGAATTTTTAAAATCGATCCACAATTGACGAAGAAATCGCTGAACATACATAAAAGGAAAAATTTGACAATTTTTCTCGATTTCCATGGGAGCCCTTTATCAGATCCGGACTTGGTGACAATGGGACCACCTCTGGGGTATACCCTTTCAAATAAAAGAAGAATTTTCAAAATCGGTCCACAATTAACGGAGATATCGGTGAACATACATAAAAGAAAAAAAAAACATACATACAGCCGAACATAGAACCTCCTCCTTTTTTGAAGTCGGTAGAAATAGAAAGTAATTTAGAGACGGTCGGCTTTGGTTTGATGTGCAATTTATATTTTATTTAAAAGTGCCCCTCTGAAATATTAGCTTATGGGGTCTCTACACTTCAATGCGAAATACAGGATGTTTTGTTAATTCATAAATTTATAAATTCACTTTATAAAAGTTTTTATGGCTGTTGTCATGTGACTGAAATTGGGCGTTCCCAGTGCTGTTGAAACAAAGCCCAACATTGGAGATTGACGTAGATTTACATTCAGGAGATCCAAAAAATCCTCAAACGACGCAAAATCGCTAGAAAAACGCCTACACAGTAGTTTTTTTAAACTATATTATTTTCCTGCTTTCAAAGCTTTATTTATAGTACGCAGCAGATATACAACGTAGAGATAGGAATAGACTTCAGACATAATAATTATTGTAAAAACTTCACTCAAAATTTGGATAAATATATTTTGAATGATTGATTGTCAGTTTGTGTTTACAGTCTATAGATATATTTTTGTATCGTTTTGTGATAAAAGAGATGTATGCCGTTAAATAATGTACCCTAGTGATGAATATGAAATTATACGACATGATCATAGCGTCGTTGTTGTAAGAAATGTAACGATGTGCTACATATTATAATCAATTAATGATGAAATTGTATTCACTGTAGAATACTGCGTCCGTTTGTAGGTACGAAACATGTCTAGTTTGTTAATAATCTAGTTTACTAATTAATTGCTTACGGAACATATTTTGCAACATGTTTCAAACTGAAAATCCTGAAAAAACTAACTGCTTCTGACTAAACATCTTCCAGTTAGTTAACCATATTTTACATCTACTAGTGTACCAATTTAATGCAATAGCATGCATACAGATGAATTTAGTCTTTACTGTATAAATTCTAAATTAAAGCTAATCCGCTGTGACCCAATTTCGTATTTAATTTTTTACAAAGTTAACTCGTTTACTTGGCGACCATCTCGCGACACTAGGTGAAAACAAGATGTGATTTATGTGGATGACTGCAGAATACGTTATGAACGGCCACGTCACGACGACACATAAATCACGGCATTTAATCCTTAGTTAAAAAGCGCGGATGACATAATGGTGAGTGATACCGTGAAAATCAGTGCATTGGGAAGAAAATTGGTAGGGCAAGATCAACGAAGTGGATTCACACCCATTTGAATTTTAAATCACAAGACAACATAGAAAACACATTTTCAACAAGTAATTATTCGTACTGGTATATATGGACATTGACCGATATATATATATAATAAAATTATTTGCATTTTGATATTGTTGTGGGAAGTGCAAATCTCGTTATGAACGTAGTATTGACAATGTGTGGTTTGTTCAAAAACCCAAAATAACACGAAACAGTACCAAGGAAATCAAAAGACTGTTATCATTGCTAAAATCGGCGTATCATTATTATTACTAGACATGCAAGAACTGGGTGCTTTTGGCCATCCAATATTAGATAGAGGTTTTGTTCGGTCGAGTTTGAAACATATGTGTACACCGTGAAAATATTGGGGGAATTGGAGCGAATTACATTCGGGACGAACAAACAGATAGAGATTCTTAATTTAACGAAGAAAGTCAATATTGCAAAGTTTTTATTTATGAGCAAATTTGAAGTATTTTTTATTGGTCATCATCGAAGCTTAATGAAATCTGCTTGATACAACTAATGGATAATTTTATTGTCGAGATTACATTAATTTGTGATTTTGTTTGACTTGAAGCTGGAAAAAAATCAATTTGTGAATTTCAATTTGATAGTTGTTTGCTAATTCCTAATCAAATACCGCTGTCTGTTTAAACAATCACGTGTATCAGTAATTCAGTAAATCGATAAAGTCTGCGAGTTACACACTCGAAAGCTCTTCTTTACAATATAATTAACAAATCCATTACTCATTCTAAACCCAATTCAACTCACATCAACCGTCTTTGTGCTCTTCGCGGTGCATTATTAATTTCAGTAACATACAAAAAGAACCCTGACAATGTTTTAACAACGAAAATGAAGATCCAAGCTCCAAGGAAATAACACAATACATCTAACTTTAGCTTGATTAATAATTACGTCTTCTGGAACGGTAAAACTCTTGTTACGTAGGTTTTCCTTCGAAGCTGTACGAGCTTTTGTGCAAGATATTTTAAAAAAAATCAACTGGTAGGGAAAATTTGAGTGTTTTTGGTCTTAAATTTGGCTGAATTAATTCGACGCTTGTAAACAAAACTGGCAATCAGTTATGCGGAATATCACTAGAAATGTACAGGGATAAAAGTGAGAGTAATATTTTGCGCAGATGTTAAATAATTCACACAATATGTCTCTGTATCTTTGTTACAAATCATACGAGTGTGAGGTAGTAATTTATTCCACAAGAAGCTTGTGCCCTAGTTTTAGGATACAGGAACACAGCAACATAGCAAACATCTTAACATTCATTTATTTTTGAAAGTATTTCACACCTTCCACTGGCGCTATAATTATGGGAGTTTGAGAATATTATCTCAGATGGTAACAAGGAAATTTTATACAGTGCCTTCCTTTTAAACTGCCCATAGGGAATCCCATGTTAAATTATTATTATTCACCTCATGAAATTTTTACTGGGCATACCTGTTACACTACTTCTTCTAATTTCAATAGTCACTCCAAAATAAAATAAATTATCTTCACATTTTTATCGATTTTATTCTATGTAGACGTATAATAAAAATGATAAAAATGCGACGTTAAATATTTTTGGATTTTAAAGCAAAATGGCTGCTAAGAGAATTAAAAGAAATTTGATAATGTCCACCTGTATGGAATCAAGTGTCAAAAATAACATGGGGTGAAAAATTTAGTGTATAGTTTTTGAAATGTCTTTCAGGAATCTGTACTGTTTTTTTATTAATATACTTTTTACAATTCTAAACTATATTTTAAGTTATTGAAATTACATAACATAACAATTTCATTATTCCAATATTGCCTCCACTATTTATTTAAAAGTTGTATTCAAAGTTTCATTATTTCAGGATTTTGACGTAATTTTTTTCGGAATTCAAACTTTCAGATTTGCGATATTGTTGAGGAATGTCAGTGTCTCAAAAATCCACCTAATCCAAATTTACATTTCAATATCTGAAAATCATAACAATTCAAACTATTGCATTCTGTTCAACAAAACTAAAAGAATATAATATGTAATATAATATAATATGAAGATTCCAAATTCCTGAAAATTGTGAAAAGTAAAATTCTTCAATACATATCTAAAATTCCAAAATGTTGAATATTTGAAAAGTGATTATATCAAGATATTGACTGAATTGACGTTACAATTTTGAAATTTCGAGGTGCTTTCATCCTTGAAATTCTAAAAATATTGAGATCTTTGAACGTCAAAAATATCAACTAATTTCTGCACATATTAATCGTTTATTCGTAAGATGTCAGTATCTCAAAATGAAAATTTTGCCCTGAAATACGAACATTTTCTTTGTTTGATTTTTTCAATTTACTAATAGTAAAGTCATGTTTCAATATTAAACGATTAAATTGCTAAATGTACTATTTAAGTTTTACAAGTACTGTTTTTCTTAAAGTCTGAACTAAAGAAGAAGGAACTAAATCAATAGCATTTAACAAACACTAAGAAATTAGCAAACAAACAGTATCAGTTTTACAAAAAATCAACTCTATTGCCACTTCTAAAGTAACGAAAACGAGTGGGACGCTCCGCCACTTCTGAACAATTTGTTTTTATTACACTGACATTTTAAACTTACCATACCAAGTGTAAAGAAGTGTCACGTCAATAAAATTTTGAACTAAAGAAATTTTTTGATCTAAAAACTAAAAAATATCATTTTGAAACATAAAGTACAGCTCTGTATTATGCTGTAATGTATATAAATTTAAAACTGCTTTGAAACGTTGAATGGGAGGTCATAAAGTTTTGTTAGCATGTTTAATTGTACCTACTATTTCTGCGACATTTGCCTTTAATAAAGTTTTAAGACTTTTTAGTAGTAATAAGCGATAAGCATTCCGTTTTGCGGTATTATCACAGAATTACCCATCGGAAAAACAATTCTCTGCGAAGCGATTTATGTATTTGCTAATATTGTAAGATTTGTGAAATTTGTAAATATAATAATAATAATTAGGAGAATTTAGGTTTACAATTACGAGTTGAAGTAAGAGTGCAAGTCTGCAATTTGAGTTTTGAGCTATCGGAAAGTGGGTCAAACCAGCGCGACTATGACTAAGGATGGCCAGCGGCAGATCATATAAGAAGACAGCGGGTGCAAAGGCTGGAACATGATAGGACTTGATAAGGAGGCTGGTGCAGATGGTGGGAAAAAGGGAAACAGGAAGAAAGATGAGATTTTTGAGAAATTCGTAGTTAAAAAATCGTCAAATACGTATAATAATAGAAGGCAATAACTATGATCATAAAAATGAAAAGCAGAGAAAAAAAGAAAGAATTAAGTAGTAATTAGAGGCCTACCTCTAGAAACAAATGATTTAGCTTATAGAGAGAATCCTGGAATTATACTCGTGAAATTGAAGGGCGAGTTGATAAAACATTTATTGTTGAAATGAAATATGTATACCTATATATTTCTGTTTTAATGAACAAAAGTAAACTCAAGGAAATAACAGGTCATATAAAATTTATACAGAGTCGTTTATATAGAGTCTGATTTGACAAAAAAGGAGAAAGAAATTCACGCTCAAAATCAGGCAAGGGACGAAAAAGAGATCTGCCAATTTACCAACGAAGATTGTCATCTCCGAGAACATCTTTACTGTTACAGCACAACGTTATACAGATCGACATTGTTCTACGCTCAATTTTGTAGCCATATTTTCTTCGATTAAAAAACACGTTCCAACAGGACAACGCACAACCCCATACAGCATTGAAGACAACGGCATTTATAAAGGAAAAGCATATAAACATCTTACCTTAGCCGCCACGGTCACAGGACTTCCGATCGAATATGTATGGGATGGATATGTTACACTCAATATGCGAATTCGGACAATGTCCGAATAAAGTGCTCAGAACTAGAGAAATGAGCATTGAAAATGCCCCAAACCCGAATTTTTCATTTAATATTGCATTTTTCAATTGCAATTTGCGCAGAACTAGTTTTGAGCATTGCGACAATTCCATTACCCGGTTCTTCCTTCTAAAATGAAGAAGTGAAGTTACGTACGTAGGAGAGTAGGTAATTGTCTCTAATTGTTTTAATCTATTATGACTGAATAGAATAAGAACTCGATAGTGTGGTATACTTGCAAGGATAAAAAGAGTAATTTGATCCGATTGCAGAAAAATACATTGGAGAGCTTATTGTTAGATAGTGACAAGCTTTTAGTAAAACATTTTAGAAATTTAGGGAAATTATCAACTTTTACCTTTCACCTAACAAGCTCTTTGCTTTTGTTGAATGACAAACTAGGTAATTCTGAGATTTTCTAGGGCATTGATAACGTTATTGTCTATTGGTCAAAAAAGTAATTTTTTCTACAAACGCTACTAAAAATTGAAATTTTTACACGGCGTACTGCATTTAAATAGTATATTATTATACGAGTTCCTGTGTAAATTGGGTGCTTTCCGGCACTAGGGTTTTAAAAAAGCACGAGTGAAACGAGTGCGGTTTTAAGCCCCGAGTGCCGGAAAGCCCCTAATTTACACAGAAACGAGTGTAATACAACGTTTTATAGTTCGACACCACCTTGGCAAGCCTTTAAATTGCTTAAAATTCATAAAAATAGTGTGACAATTATCTGACATTTTATTTTTACATGACAGAAGAGTGTTCACACAAGCAAAAATTTGAAAATTCTGACAGTGTCGAACTATAAAATATAATATTAAATAGTGGCGTATTAAAAGTAAATCACGTAGTTTACTTTTAACACTAGCATTAAAAATGAAATAATAACAGCCTTTGTCAACAAGACAATTTTGGTGCAATCGATTTTGATTTATTTCTTATTAAGTTAGTATTTTCCGATTTATTTTCTTAACTGATGATGAGAGTTTTGTAGGCAACACAAAATTCTTCTCAATCTTTTAGTAAAACTAGCCTCACTTTATCTCTTTAATAATTGACAATTCAACAAAACAGATTCAAACTCAGAACTCAGATTTTATTAACTACAACTACATAGATACAAATTATTTAGGTATCGTATTTGGAAAAATTGAATGTACAGTTGTAACAATTGGTAATAGTTAGTCCATGTAAAGAAATATCGTTGACCGGCAAGTTAGAACTTTTGGAGGTAGGGTGATTATTTGAAGTAGTAGGGACTAAATTATAATTACTGTTGTTACTGCTCATCAAAACTTCCGGAAGCGATAGGAGAATAAATAATCGGGAATAATTTTGAGAAACAATTCTTTTTTTGTTTTCAAGGGAGTCTTCCAGATATCCTTCGGCAACGGTTGAACTTTTCCATCCACCATGTCGCTTAATTGCTGTTAAATTTGCCCCAGCATCTGCTAATAAGCTGGCGGACGTCCGACGGAAACAATGGCCAGTATAAAGTTCACTATTCGGCAATTTCAGAAATTCTGCTATATATATTCCCAAAGGTATTGATGCCTACTGGTTGTACGGTGCACTTATTCTCTGTATACTTTATAAAAAGGCGTTTGTGGTTGTCGTGATTTGGACGCAATGCCAGGTACTTTCGATATAAGTTGATGTAAGCTTCAGTAATGATAGTAAACGTTCTTGACACTCTCGTTTTACTGTCTGGAATGTTTACCACTAGTGTGTTTCCTAAATCTTCAATATTATTAAATGTCAGGCGGCAAGCGCCTAGTATACCTATTACAGCAGCAACTTTGAACATTAAATACTTATTATCTGGTGCCTCACTAATAAATTTGTCAATATTTGCACGCTTCAAGAATGCAATCAGTTTATGAAATTTATTGATATCGTGATTGCTGTTGACATTTAACATTGCCTTAACCATTGAAAAATGTGCCCAAAGTGTAGAAGATTTCCATATTTTCGTACGCTAATAAAACACTTGCGTTGTATTTTCCTACAACATTCTTCTGGGCGCACCAATTTTGAAAACGCTTAAACGCTAATTCGTACTGTTGCTTGGATTTAGTCGGTTTCAAATCTAGTGTTGCTCTACTCGCAGCTTCTTCTATTTCTATTGGAATTTCTTCACTCATCTTCCAAGAATCTAATATTTTTACAGCTAACAACAATTGTAAAACAATGAGCGAACTTGATTTTAGATTGTTTTGTAAATGGCACAGGCTGCCGGATTTTTTTCGGTAATCTTTATATTTTAAGTGGCGTTTATAGAAAAAATTTATGATATACGCGTTAAAAGTGATTTTATTTTGCTCTTCCCAACTCGCAAAATAAAATCTTACTTTTAACACTTATATCATAAAATACTATTGTGGACTGTTATCTAAAAATAATAATAAACCCTCCAATAGTTGAATAGCATTTTTAATTTCGTGATAAAAAGAAAAAATTAAACATCTTTAAAACAAAATTTCAAATAAATAGGAGTTGACGATGTGCAGTCAGAAAGAGTAATGGAATATGGTGGAAATGATCGAAACTAGTTCTGAGCAAATTGAAACGCGCAATTTTAGATGGGAGTGAATGTTTCAGGTTTGGGACATTTTCAATGCTCATTTCTAGTTTTGAGCATTTTATTCGGACATTGTCCGAATTTGTCTATTGAGTGTAACAGATACATTTTCCCAACAACATTTTTCCGCCAACAACCATTCTGTAGGAATTTTGACACCACTAAAGCTTGCTTCGGATGACCTTCATACACCTGACAATAATCATCCTTGAGGCGTTGCATAGTGTATTAATTGTTGACCTACGCATTTTAGTTTTTTTTAGGTGACTTTTTAAATAAATTTGGCTAAAACTTTAATCGTTTTGCTGTTGATTGATGATGTTTTCTTCACTACCATTTTTGTTATTAATTATTTTTTTATGTTCAGGTTACTATAAGAAAGATTACTATGAGAGAGCGTGTAACTTCCTGATGGTCAAATGTCCTTTTTGTAGGTGTATTAACAATTAAGTTGTACTCATTAGTCGATAAACAAATAAAAAAATACATAATTGAGGCAAATTCCATTTACTGCTCGTGTAAGAAATCATTAGCGAACAAATTTATACATCTCTAGTAAAATTCCGTTTCAAACTTTGTTCTTTCCAGAAATCGATTTGCTTTCCATGCTGTTACATACAGTTTCAAAATTAAAACAATAAAGAAAGTTGCGAGAAAGTGTATAGTATACCTACTGGGTAATATTCAACACATTTTCTAAATGTTATTGTCCGCCTCCGAACATCGAGGAAATCCTACTCATAAATAAATTTACATAAAATATTGAAAAACCGCAGGAAAACTAGGATTTTTCAGGAAATTCCGTTCATTTGTTGTTCCACTAATGGAAATTTATTACTGATTGATAATTGTTTACAAACACGCCGACCAAAAGCAAGGAAACCATCAAATAAAACGGAGTTTTATTAAGATTTTTTGTTTTTGACACAAATCTAAACATACAATCATTGGATGGATCGTTTATGCATGCAAAATCTAAACATTCGAGCAATTTAAGTGAAATTGCGCCGCTAAAACATACCTTGCGATTTACACGGTTTTAATACTTTGTTTTTCGATTTCCATTTTATTGTGTTTCTGGGCAAGGCGACAAACTTTTGAAGGGATATAAATTTATAGCGTTATTATATAAATTAAAATTTAAATATAGAATATAGAATATAAAAAATTATTACAAAAATTCTTTAAGGGCTGATGATGGCAGTAGTGTTCTGCCGAAACATGTTCCATTTGTAATTTTACACTTATTAAAGTTTGTGGAGTTCGAATTAGATATATTTAAATTTTAATTTAAATTTACTCCACTTGGATTTATGGACATTCTTCTGGTTATTATATAAGATGGAAATATTTTGTTTGTAGCTTAAACTTAGTGAAAATGTAACACGCGCGAGCCTTTGTCGTAATGACGTTATTATTACCAACTTGCGCATAGTAATGCTAATTTTTCTAATTAGTGATGGATTCTGGAGTTTTTGAAGGAAAACTTTTATACGCGGGCTCAAACTGGGACCGTAAACCAGCAAATGCGCTACAAAATTTGTGGCAATCTCTACGCATATCCGAAACGGGAACCGTTGCCGGCGGCGCCGCTCGGACCCGACGCTCGTCTATTTTATTTTTTGTCAAGTCAAATATGTTAATTTTTTAAAAGACTGCGCTTGTTACTAGTTTCTTAACTGTACCATGAGTAGTGGCATTATGACGGGGAGTCATACAGAATCGTACAATGAGTGTATTGAAGCCCCATAAAAAAGAAAAAAGTCACTTCAACCGAGCCAAATTATTGAGGTGGGGTAATTTCTCTTGATATACTTATTTATTGAATAAATAATAATTAATTGATTGAAAAATAGGTTGAAATTCTATATAGAATGTAATCGAGAATTCAAAGCAACAGAGAAACTGCTCAAACAGCAAAGTAAGCAACAACTGAGACCAAATCCATTAGATGACACATTATCACATATTCCAAGACCATTGAAAGCAAATACAATCTAGAAAAACAGCAGAAAAAAAAACAAGTATACATAGCTAGAAAGAGAGAGAAAAAGGATACGGTGAATTACCGAATACGTATGCGACCATATTGAATCATCTGACCAACTAAAACTTGCGTAAATCAGACCAATGGCGACATAACCTTGTTATCCCTGTACTCAATTTGAATCAATTTATCAGTGGTAGCAAGGACGAATCAGGTAAATTACAACCCACTGCTTCTGTTCTGGGAAGTAAATTGCTCATTCTCACTAAAAAAAGGATTCAGCGTCTGGATCGTTATCCTTGTAATTTTATCTCTACTAGTAATTGGGGTCTCCACTTCTTTTTTTGGAATAAAACTAGATTGAGTAAGTTTCTTATAATTAAATAACAGCGTTAATTTCATTGTTTCTTCAAATTTCATCCGTATATTAGTTCCAGAAGTTGTATTAGATATGGAAATTAAACTTTTAAGTGAGTGGGACGTAATTGTGAAGCGAGAATGGGAGGGAAGTGGACCATTCTCCAAGTTATATTATAATAAAAGTGATATGCCAGGTTGTAACGGGAATGGGATGACGAGGGCACAACAGATTAAGGATGCTAATATACATTTCAAAATAACAAGTTTAATTACATTTACAGATAGGCTTCATGAGGGTTCATGATCGGAGTTTGTTTCTATTGACGATAAAAAAACTTGCCATTAACTTCTATTAACATCGCCCCAAGAACCAACCGCCAAGATATTATCTCTTTGAGTTTTAGATTAATTTAGCAGCGGAAAGCTCAGCTTTAAGCCTTGATTACAACGCTCGTTTGCATCTATTTCCAAGAAGCTTTTCGCTTCCATTCCTAAATAAATTCCACTAATTGTAATTCCTGAATACCGATATCATTCCTGAAAATTCTATGCGCATAGGAATGAAAACGTCCAGTGAATATTTAATATTAAAAAAGATCCAACATTTTTTATCTGGACATAAAAAAACAGCTTTTTCAGTACGTGTGCAGTCGCAATCACGATCCAACAAAGCTTTTAGTTTTCCACAAAAAATCGCATAAATCAAAAATTAATTGTATCATTATTAGGTATTAGATAGTGTCTGTCAGCTGATAACAGTAGTGATTAATGGGATGTATGAGAAATGCATCATAAATTTGGTATCAGCTGCGCAAAACAAGTGGAATTCCATACATGTACGTATTGAGTTGAAATTGAGGTCCTTGAAAGTTCTTTTATTGGTTACTAACGCTCCCGTGGGAATTCTTGCTGAAGTTTGTCCAGATAAACAGACTTTACATAGGAAAAAGTGTTACAAACTTGGGGAAACTTACATAAATTTGCGTCTATAAATAATATGTCCTGACGGGGATAATATTTTTGTTTAACTTTTTCTCCCGACTATTTTATTAGCGTTAAAGTTTTTTTTAATTATCCTTCAAAAACAAAAGTATCTTCTTGTATCCAGTAAAAGCTAATGTCAGCAGCTTGCGAATATAGCATCATGAAAATCTTCCGCCCACAGGCTAAAACGAGCAAAAAAGGGACTATCCAAACAATCACCTATATTTCTTGGCGGCGGTAAAACTGCTAGAGCTTAATGGAAATTGGAAAACTAGTGTTAATGAAAAATAAGAAATAAAACTAAAAAACACATGCAATAACAATATAAAACTCATTAGTCAATAATGGTATATAAGTTAGTAAGAGTGGAGTGGCTAATGCAATTTTAATTGTGCAGGCTGCTCTACTAATTATTAACTAACCATTGATGTAAGAATTCTAAAAACAAGTGCATGTTCCCACAGTAATTTATTATTTGTGAATTCGTGTTGGTCAATAAAACTCGTGCGCTGTCACTTTTCAGGGGCTCAGGCTCATTTGCAACAGTCGGCTTCGCCTCGTACTTCAAGTTCGCCCACGCCCCTGAAAAGTGTCTTGATAGCACACTTGTATCGAAATAGTAAACGAATATTATCACGATTTCTAATAGTATAATATTATGATACGAGTTTTATAAGAAGCATTTTGTCGCACGCACGGGTTTAGGGCACCACGAGCGTAGCGAGGAGTGCCCTAAATGAGTAAGTGCGACAAAATGCCATATAAACGAGTTATCATACAGTATTTTTTCTACTTTGCCACTTTTTATACTAAATAATCAAATTTTACAATCTAGGGAATTCCGCGGCGGTTGGACACGTTTGCTAGGTGCATTAACGGCGGCTATGAAAAAGAATTAATTTGAAACGTCAATACTCGTATGTGATTCGTTTTGTTTATCCTTTTCACATGTATTAAAAACGTGGTAGTGAATTTTAACCCATCCCGAACAACCTCCAAAAACGTCGGACTCAGCTGTAACCGAAGCCCCTAACCTCCGTAACAAACACCCCCATACCACAAACAATTCGCACAGGCCCGTTCTTTTTCTTTGTGATTCGCGGTGTGGACATTGACAAGGAAGAACGCGATTTCCTGGCCCTGGAAACTCTCGATCTCCCCATCCACAAAATGTCTATAATCAAATCCCGCCGCACAAACAAGTGGAACCCCTTTATCCGCGTGATCACCCAAAGATCTATTGCATTTTGAAAGTATTGATGCAGGTGAATTGACAAAAGAAACTACCAGTCTAATGGGAAAAGGTTGAGTTTTATGTATTTTAGGTAGACCGTATAGTCTAGGTATGCAAGGATTCATGGGTATTAATGTGAAACCTTGTGGGTCGAAATATTTAACAGTTTCTGAAAGGTCTTTGAGCGTAGATTTAAGGTTAGAAACAAATTTTGAAGTAGGATCTTTTTTGAGTTTTGTAAAGTCACCAGATTTTAAGAAATTCTCTACTTTGTTTACTTTGTTTACTTTGACACCCTGTTTCCCATAAATTTGCAGCTTTTCATTCCTTCTTCCACCGACTATTTTCTATACCACTATCAGATTCATCTTTTCAAACAGAACTTAATAACATTAAACAAATTGCTTCAAATAATGGATATTCTTTAAAAACTATAAATAAATTATACTATAGATACTATAACAAATTCAAATACATACACCACTTGATTAAAAATCCTTCAGAAACAATTTCCTTTTCAAATTCATTAACATACTTTGGCGTCGTATCAGAGAGATGTTCTAAAATAGTTAAGAAAAACGGTTTTAAAGTTTCATTTAAAACAGATAACAACTTATCCAGATTTTTTATTAAAAATCAAGATCCATTAGATTACAAATCATCATCAGGTGTATACAAATTAAACTGCTCTTCTTGTGAGTCATTCTACATAGGTCAGACAGGTCGCAAAATATCAGACCGTATTAAAGAACATTTCAGGCACATCTATAACAACACAGATCTTGATCCTCCACCATCAACACCTTCTTCTTTCGCCAATCATATATTAATAACGAAACATAGTTTTTCACCATCAAATTCCAAATTTATTCATAAATGCAATAAAGGCCGGAAATTAGATTTTCTTGAGACTTTGGAAATAAGGAAAGCCTTGAAACTGGAAAACAGATCTTATTTAAATGAACAGAATAACTTCAATTATCCCATTATTAATTCACTATTCTAATTTTTCACCACTCAAACAAACTTACCAGATTCTCTTTGATCCATTTTTAATTTTTACATTTTATAAAATGTTGTTTTTACGAAATCTTTTAAAAATCATGTAACCCTTTGAAAACGTCAAATTCAATTGAAAATTACGTCAACGTCATAATTTTTTATATTCTTTAAGGTAAGAACCCCCTCTTGTAATTCATCAATTGTATCATTAATCTCTTGTTAAATTAGGGCTGATGATGGCAGTAGTGTTCTGCCGAAACATGTTCCATTTATAATTTTACCCTTATTAAAGTTTGTGGAGTTCAACTTAGATATATTTTAAATTTAATTTAAATTTACTCCACTTGGATTTATCGACATTCTTCTGCTTTTTATAATTGACTAGCAGGTACCCGCGGCTTTGCCCGCGTAAGTTGGGGTCGGCTTTACTGGCGCTTATATTTGGAATTGGTACAACGGCTTAAAGCAGTTTTTAATAAAAAAATAAAAAAAAGTAATTTTTTTCGTCAATCACGGGCCCAGTCTTTTTAAAATGAGAATCTACATCCAAATTTTCACATATTATAATGCTATACTGTTTGTTTTGCAGTTAGGATAATTCTGGGGAAAACTACTCCCCCCCCCCATTTATGCCCTTTTTGCGGTTTCTAAATATTTTCTAATTATTTTTAAAGGAAAGTCCAAGTGCCAATTCTCATGCCTGCAACATTATCGACCTTCAAGTTATAAGCATTTTGAGAAAAATCAACCCCCAAATCCACCCTCCCCTTTTCCCGCCGTTGCTAATTTTTTTTCCAAAATCGTCAAACACAGGTCCGGTCTTTTTTAAAGGAGAATCTAGATCTCAATTTTCACGTATGTAACACTATTTGTTTTCCAGTTATAAGAATTCTCAGGAAAGCTGCCCTCCCCATTTACGCCTCTTTTTTTGGGGTTGGTAAATACTTTCTTGTAAAATTGTCAAATACGGGTATAATTAATTTTAAAGGAGAGTCCGAGTTCCAATTCTCATGCTTGTAACATTCTCGACCTTCAAGTTATAAGCATTTTGAGAAAAATCTCCTTTTCTCGCCGTTGGTAATTTTTTTTCCAAAATCGTCAAACACGGGTTCAGTCTTTTTTAGAGGAGAATCTAGATCCCAATTTTCACGTATGTAACACTATTTGTTCTACTGTTATGAGAATTCTCAGGAAAACTACCCTCTCCATTTACGCCACTTTTTCGGGGTTGGTAAATATTTTTTTGGAAAATCGTCAAATACGGATCTAGTTAATTTTAAAGGAGAGTACGAGTGCCAGTTCTCATGCTTGTAACATTCTCGACCTTCAAGTTATAAGCATTTTGAGAAAAAGCACCCCCAAATCCACCCTCCCCTTTTCCCGCCGTTGGTAATTTTTTTTTTAAATCGTCAAACACGGGTCCGGTCTTTTTTAAAGGAGAATCTAGATCCCAATTTTCACGACAGCAATACTGTCAGTTTTCAAGTTATAGGAATTTTGGGTCAACCACCCCTAATTTTTTCTCGGTCGGTAAAGAACTTTTTGCAAAATCGTCAAACACGGGTCTAGTTATTTTCAAAGCTGAGTCTAAATCCCAATTTTCACGTTTTCAGCATGCCGAGTTGTCGAGTTATGAATTTTTTTATAAAAACCGTTTTCCCCTTTTCCCCCCTTTTTCGGCGTCTGTGAATAATTTTTTGGAAAATCGTCAAAAAGGGGTCGAGTTATTTTCAAAAGCGAGTTCGGGTACGAATTTTCACTTCTCTACCGTTTTTCGTTTTCCACTTAGTTGGAGTCTAGAGACACATTAACCCCATTTTCACCCCCTTAGAAATGGAATTTTCAAAAATCCTTTCTTAGTGCGCCTATACGCCCTTAGAACTACGTTCCTACCACATTTCACATTTCAAGACTCAACGGTCTGGGCGGTACGTAGTTCCAGCAAATTTTGATGCTTGTATTGATATACAGGCTGTCCCATTTAAAACTCCCCAGTCCAGATTTCTCCGAATTGATTATTGTGATTGAAAAATCCTCGAACAGGTCGATTTTGTTTGCCAGGGGGACATCTTCTCAGGTTCCTTTCAAGTTCCGGCATTGCGCCCTCTTCGCGAGGGGGCTGTTAGCCCCAAAATCTTAAATTGCACTATGGGTCGAGTGATACCTCATTTGAAAGGTATTGGAGACCTCTTTACAACTAACCACTTACTTTTCAATCTTTTGGTGATTTGACCGCAAAAAAAAACGATAATTTTCTAATTTCAAGATAATCCACATCTTCTCATGCTGTGTTCCACAGCAACCACAAAGACAAACATGTTAGTGCTGAAATTAGGCTTATTGAAATTGTAGCATCACGAACAGTTTTGAAAATCGTCTGTATTTTTGCATGGAAATGAATGGTGGTCATATCCAGCATTTATTACGTTAATTAGATCATTTTATTGAAAAATAATCGTGTCGCATACTCTACATTCAGTTTTAACTCCTTCGCGCCATTTAGCAATCACAATCAACAACCTAATGACCCAAAAATTTCAATAAAATTAACTTCGGAAATTACATATTGGTCTTTGTGGTTTCTGTGGGACATAGCATGAGAAAATGTGGATTATCTTGAAAATTAAAAATTATCGTTATTACGGTCAAAACTGCAAGATATTGAAAAGTAAGTCGTTAGTTGTACAGAGGCCTTCAATACCTTTCAAATGAGGCATCACTCGACCCATAGTGCCATTTAAGATTTTGGGGCAAACAGTCCCCTCGCGAAGAGGGCGCAATGCCGGAACTTGAAAGGAACCTGAGAAGATGTCCCCCTGGCAAACAAAATCGACCTGTTCGAGGATTTTTCAATCACAATAATCAATTCGGAGAAATCTGGACTGGGGAGTTTTAAATGGGACAGCCTGTATGTTTGCCGTCTATAGCGTCAAGGTATATTCCATCTTTTGTAAAAGCATCTCATAATGAAGTGCCATTCATGAGTAGAAGGGACTTTCAAATGCTGAGACGACAAAGTTTTCCATAGAACTTCTGTTGTTTTATGTATTATCTTACAGACTGTTGCATGTCCTACTATGTGGCCCCATGCAATTTGTTGCATTGAGCAGCCCTCTGCTAGATAAATATAAGTATTCCATAAAATTCATTAATTTTTGCTACGGAAATTTAGAAGCATACTCACTGTAAGGTTATTATTATTCTGTTTGCAGTAATTATCGGATTTTGAGTAGTATTCTTATTTTGCAAACTAGGACCAACTAAACGCAATGATGAAATAATTTTGGGGACATTCGAGTAAATTTGAAAAAACTTTCGTGATCATGATTTTAATTTAATTGATTTTAATAAATTATTGAACATACCCTTTTCTTTTTGCGGTTTGTTTATGGATCTGCATAATATTTTCTTGTTCGTTTTCTAGTTGCAAAATAAGAAGTGGCTGTGAGCAAAAGCATGAAAAGTATTTCGAAAATGGACTCATCTTTGTCACTTTTGACAGTTTTCTTTATGTAAAATGCGAGATAACTATTGGTGAAATGACTTCGGTGAATTTTTGAAGTATAAATTCGAAAATATTGTAAAATCTTAAATTAAATTTGTTAATTCCCAAATTAAATCTTAAATGTTAAATCTTAAATATACAAGCATAAATCCACCGTAAATTAATCACATTTTTTAAAATATAGACCCATAAGCTAAAAGAAAAGAAAAAACAAAGGTTTTGAATGTTGACGAAATTAACAAATTTATTCATGAAGCCCCAGATAACACATATTATTTGTTAATGAAGGTATGTCCACAATATACACTGACCTTCAAAAAATTTGGCACACATTGCGAAACCGACGTTGTACGGCACCTTATTTACAACAACATGTCAGAAATGTGCGTGGAGTGGTGATCAATGAAAGCACCATTAGGAGAAGACTTCAGGAAGTTGGTTTGGGTCTTACAGACCAGCCACTCTTCCCAAGTTACTTTTACATCATAGACCAGCCCGATTGTAACGAGCGTTCAATAAAAAACCTGGTTAGAGTAGGCTTTGAAATTGCGTTTTTGTTTTATTTTTTTACAGTGTAGAGCTTGACTGATTAACACGAAACTCTCCATGACAGATAACATAACCTCAAAATTTCAGAGAAGCTGCAATATTATTATGCATCTTAAAGAAGTGTTCACAAGTGTTTTAGGGTATTAGTTAGCGGTTCTATATAGACCGACACGATTTGGGGGTTTGGGCTGCAATGTCCTGCAGGTATCTCCAAGATTCCTATAACGGTTAATAAAGAGTTAAGGTAAGAGTAACGTGCATTCAGACCTTTGGGTGTGATGTTAATTGAGTTGTTTTTAGATATCGGACACTTTATGATTTGGTTTTACACCTTTATTTCTTTAAAATGTAGAAATTAAAACACTCTTCGAAAGGATATGATCAACTGACAGTTTCTAACCAAATTTCTACAAATGTTTATTGAGAATTTTACAATCCCTTAGGACACAAAACAGTTACAGCAAATTAATGGTGAAAATGTTTTCGATATTTCTTGTAGAGAATTGTGCTTTTTTTCTGATCCCATTAAAAACAGTTTGCAAAAAATCTTCAGTTTCATATTTTTTCTTACATCGGCTATGGATGCTTGATACATGAAATTTTTAATATGTGGCCAAAGGAAGAAATCACTTGCAGTTTCGCTTGTTACTTTATCATATTTCACACTCAATCTTGTTCTCTTAAATGCGCAAATCTGAAAAGTATGGTTAGGTAGAAGTTTTAACTCTTGAGTTTCAGAAGCGAAAGACAAACCTTTTCTTTTGCAGCTGTTATTAGATCAGGATGCGCTTCACTAAGTTTCATTAAGAAAGTGTAGAGCATAATATGTAAGTGTTTTTAGTGATATCTTCTATCGGACATTCTTTCTTTGATGACACTTTCACCCACCGGTCAGCTTTGGCACAACTCACGCATTTTCTGATATGTTGGGACCGTCTTAAATTCATGTTTTCGTACCATTTCGTACTTGCAAACAAGGTTTAGAAAACGGCTGCTGTAGCGACTGTCAATTTCAATAACATTTTTCCGAATTTAGTGCTGGTTGCCTAACCTAAACTGAATTAAATGACAAGTTATTTTTTGTACCAATTGCAATGTACACTGTTATAAAAATGCCCAGCCTCCTCTAACCAGGTTTATTTTTGAATGCTCGTTAGTTTGCTCATGAAAATGTGAATCGGACTTTGGAACAGTGGAGTAGTGTACTCTTCACCGATGAGTCCAGGTTTTGCCTACATTCTTCCGATAGACGAAAAAGAGCATGGAGACGTAAAAATGAGCGATATTTTGTCTGTACCATGTCAGAGCGGGCCCCATATGGCGGAGGTTCAGTTATGGTGTGGGCTGGGATTTGAATGAATGCTTGTACGGAACTTATTTTTATTGGTAACGGCCGTCTGAAGGCTGACCGCTACGTGAGGGAGGTTATAGAAGAAGCAGTGGTTCTTTATGCACACTTTATAGGAAATGACTTTGAGCTAATGCAAGATAATGCTCGTCCACACGTAGCAGGAACAGTAGGTCAATGCCTAAATGAAGTGGGTATTCCCCGAATGGAATGGCCCACCCGTAGTCCGGACCTCAATCCAAAAGAACATCTTTGGGACCAACTAATGTTACGAGTTAGATAGAGGTCCTCAGAACAGTGCAGAGACTCTGCAAGACCTGAGAATAGCATTGGCTGAAGAATACGCAGCGATTCCTCAAGAAGATGTGTCAGACCTATTTTTTTTTTCCATGCAACGTCGTTTAGCAGAAGTATTTGAGGCCCGAGCAGGCCATATTCATTATTAAATGTTAAGCTTTTTACTATTTTTTCATTTATTGCTAAAGTAAAATGTCGCTTTCGAGGCGGTGAGTTCAAAAGTAACTATTTCTATGCATTTCAAGCTGGACGAATCCAACTAAATAATGAATTCAAAAGGTAAAACCTTGTACTTTAATTAAACGTGTCCAACAACATCGCGTCAGATTTGTTGTAAAACGCTAATGCGCGTAATCGATGTCTTAATGGTCATAAAACGTGCGAATGTTTCCTATAAAGTAATCATTTTTTTTAACTCACCGCCTCGAAAGCGACATTTTACGATCTTTGTCGGCAACCCGAAATACTTGCTTCCCGGTCTACTAAACCGGGAAACACGCTAAAAAGCACTGAAAATAAAAAGTGTTTAAAATAAATCAGTAGCTATTAATTAATGAAATTAAACCAATTGTCAACATTTGAAACACGATTTGGTACACCCAAGATTCATTTAACTATTGAAGGTAAAGAATTTGACGATTATAAATGAAGAAAAATGACACATTTTTTAGGTTATGTCAACTAGAATTAAATCAGTAGCTATTAATTAATGGAATTAAATATATTGGCAACATTTAAAACAACATTTGTTATACGTAAGATTTATTTCAATATGATGGAAAGGTACGTAATTTCACTATTACAACAAAGAAAAATAATTTTTTTTTAGATTATACTACAATTATTCAATGTGTTCAATCCTTTGAATATTCAACCAGTGTTCCTGTAAACATTTGTAGTGCAATTAATGCAATTGGTAGGGGCGATTCCTGAACCCCCCACAGTAATGGGCGCTTAACGGTGTCGAATGTGCACTTTCCAACCTGCTTTTATGTGGATGGACCGGCCAGGCGTTGGTTGGATTAATTTTTCTGCTACTTACATTAGTTTTACTTTGTAGAGAATCGTTTACGCTTGATGACTTACAATTAATTGGTCAATTGTTATAGAAGCCATGGCTTGCTTTATTTCATATTTTGAAGTCTAATTGCATATTAAAATAACTTTAATTTAAAAATCGTGGTAATGTTCGTTTCAAAAAATATTGTACAATCCTCATGCGTGAACAATCTTCCCGCGTTCACGCGGGAAGATTGTGTTCCCGCACTTGGTTTGTAATAGTAATTTACAGTCCATGTCTGCGCCCATTACTGTGGGGAGTTCAGGAATCACCCCTACCAATTGCATTAATTGCACTATAAATGTTTACAGGAACACTGGTTGAATATTCAAAGGATTGAACACATTGAATTGTAGTATAACCTAAAAAAAAATATTTTTCTTTGTTGTAATAGTGAAATTATGTACCTTTCCATCATATTGAAATAAATCTTAGGTATAACAAATGTTGTTTTAAATGTTGCCAATATATTTAACTCCATTAATTAATAGCTACTGATTTAATTCGCGTTGACATAACCTAAAAAATGTGTATTTTTTTTTCATTTATAATCGTCAAATTCTTTGCCTTCAATATTTAAATGAATCTTGGGTGTACCAAATCGTGTTTCAAATGTTGACAATTGGTTTAATTTCATTAATTAATAGCTACTGATTTATTTTACACACTTTTTATTTTCAGTGCTTTTTAGCGTGTTTCCCGGTTTAGTAGACCTGGAAGCAAGTGTTTCGGGTTGCCGACAAAGATCGTAAAATGTCGCTTTCGAGGCGGTGAGTTCAAAAATTACTATAACGGTTTCCGTTAGCCACAAGAAAACTGCAATCGCTGCTACTTCAAAAAAGTAATATAAAGTTTAAATTGAAATCTTTAAATTGAATGGGAAATGAATTATAACTTGAACTTTGTGATATTAAGGTTTTCCTAAACAACAATTGCACTAGAAATGTACTAAAAATGCATAAATTAAAAACAGGTGGACAGCTATCGTGCATGGAGAATTTGTTAGTATAATTAACACCATTCAATTCTAATAATTTAGTAAAGAATGACCAAATAAACAGACAGGTTTAATTTGCATATTTCGGTTCGCTAAAAGTGAATGTTTACACTGTTCTTTTACACCACAATCAGGTAGGTAATCGTTCTCATTGCAAATGTTGTTTTAGCATATTCCTTTGTCTGTGTATGTACATGGGAGCTAAATTTATCATAAAATAACAACAAAACAGGAAATATCGTAGGTAATCTGTAAATCCCGCAATGGGGACTTCAAAACAACTTTTACCAGAAAAAAATTTATAGCTCTTCCTTCACCTTACCCACTAATTTCGGTTTCGGTAATCCCATCTTAGTATTCTTAATGGAGCAGTCTCAAGGACACATTATCGTGACACTAATAAACACTGTAAAAATGTATTCAATTAGCTGTGTATATTTTATGACATGTTGATAAGTTAATCAATCACAGTGAATGGTGTGGTTAAGCTCCATTTTAATAAATAACGAATTTATTATCGAACAAAATGGAAGGAAGCCTGGATCCTGTTGGAATTGAAGCACCTTGTATCACGTGTAAAAGTTATGGGCAATTATATGTATAGATACAAGCAGATCAGTAGGTGAAATGGAATTATGTATGTTAACTAGGGGCTTTGTCTGCTTATGCAGCCACCTGTTTTATAAATAAGGGTTCTATATCTGGCAGATCTCTGATTAGCATTATTTATGCAGATCTTTCGAAATATTAGATTAGTTTTTGATTTTTGGTCACGTTGTTGGGAGTCGGGACCACTGGGCAACTATATTCAAGTGTCAAGGATAGCTCATCAATAAATGCAGAAGAAGTGATCTACACATTTAAGGACATCCTGATTTACAGTTTTTGATAATTGGCTGAGCAAGTTGGTAATTTTACGACTTTGCCGAATGCCAAATTCTTCTTTAGTGACAGTAATGAAGGTGTATTCTCCAGAAAAGTTCGTATAGCACTTGACGTTTGTCGAACTTGACCTTCAGCCTTTACGGCGCGTGCAATAGACAGTCACGTGTTACATAAATAACTATTTTAATCTCACATATTTACATAGTTAAAAACATTGATTTTTTGTAAAAATCCCCAATTTTCCTTTTCTATAGTAAGTAAAGCTCTCCTGAGCGGTATTAATTAATTAAGTTGCGAAGCTGGGAAAAATTTCGCTACTATAGCAGCTTACAGGGGGTATCGAATGAACACTCTTTCCCAGTCGCAAGTACCTACTAGTGCCTTCGAAGATTCCCCCCTCAAGATCAAGGGTTCGTAATACAGCAATTAATATTAACATTTTGCTGTTGTTGTTCATATTTGGGGTTATGTATTTTTTGAGACTGACATTTTCTCAGTCAGAGACCGGATTTGCATGCAAAAATGAACAATGTATACCTGTCGCTTTGTAATAGTTTAACTTCGTTGTTTGTTTTTTTTTTATATGAATTGCAGTTAATTTATGCCAAATATTTACAACTGGCGCAATTTGTAAAAATCGAAGGGTGCTGTTGTTAAGTAGGTAACTCAATAATAAACGCTATGCATTTTGCATGAAATGATATAATGAAATTATTATTAACTACTACAATTTCACATATCACATTCACATTTCACTATAATTTCACATATCCCCTACAAACTATACAGGGTGTATAATTATTAAACATTGGCCAAAAATGCAAGGGGCGACTCCTTGTTTTTTTCTAGTACTATTTTGTCCTTTGGTGATTTTTGAAAGGGCGCTTTATTTCAAAGATACAGTGCTATCACATTTTTTACAATAACAATATTTTATTACCTAAATATTAGGTACATGCAAAGTTTTCTAAATCTATAAAAACTGCTGAAAATGACCACCAGCTAGAATGCACGCGTCCAATCTTCTCATGAGGAACTCTGTCGTGAACACCAGTCGTTTCGTATACTATTACACCCAGCAATGAGGTAGTATACAAAATGTTGAAACTTTTTTTATAAATGAAATTGCTTAAAATAGAGGACTCCTATTTTTTCGTTTTGCTTAAATCATAACCGTTTTCATGAAATAAATGAAAAACTGTTTCGCGGGCGAACAACTACGTCATTAGTTTCCGAGCATAGAGGGAGTAAGAGCGAAAAGGAAAGAATTACTTATAAAATGAGTGAGAGTGAGAAATGGAAAGACGTAGGTTCTCACTTAATTCATATGCCGGCCACTAATGACGTATTTTAAACTAGTACAGTTCTCTCATAAAAAATTAAACGAATTTCAATTCAATTTTTTTTTGCATTTTCATACACCATAATAGCGCTAAACCATACACTTTTCAATGAAGTTCAGGAGTATATGTACTACCTCATTATCCGATTTCTCAAATCTTTTACATCTTCTACTGGTGTGGTATAATCTAATAATTTGAGATGTTCCCATAAGTTAAAATCTAAAGGGTTGAGATTTGGAGATCAAGCAGGCCATATAATAATATGAGGTCCACCTCGACCTATTCAGCGATCCCCACATGTTGCGGTTAAAAATTCAGGTGCAACCAAACTAAAATGAAGTCTTGCGTAAATCACATAGCATTTTTCGTTGTTGTTTGTTGTTCTAAATTTGTTCTAAAAAGTTCTGGTAGACTTCGCTGGTGACTCTTCCAGGTGGAAATACTGGTCCACTTAAACAATTACCAACAATTACGTTATGTTTGATAACTTAAAAAATTTCAATTTTTTTGTTAAAAAATATTTAGCGCTCTGTATCTTCAAAAAAAGGCGGTTTTTTGGAAATCGCCAAGGGACGAAATAGTCTTGGAGCTCCCCAAGGAGTCGCCCCTTGCATTTTTGGCCAATGTTTAATATACACAATGTATAATCGTACATTCTATAGCTATAGTAGTGAGAAATAAAATATGATATGTACCTCTAGTCGTAAAAGGCCTATACAATTACCACCTTTTATAAATATTTGTATGTTAATATTTAAAGAATAACGATCTGCCAGGGAAATTCGGTTACATAAAAATAAAAATTGCAAATATGCTTACAGTTGACAAACCGCAGCCCCAACCTTAAAAGTTTTACCCAACATAACTGGGCACTATTTCGCTTGATTTCAACAGCTAAGAACATGACAAAATGAGAAAATAAAGAAGTAAATGGAGAGAGAAACGGAGAACTCGGAGAAAAACTGAGGTTGTTTGAAAAATTGAGAACATAAGAGTCTACAGTATTGAACCTGAGAGATCTGAGAAACTAAAGTCGTGACAAACTGAGAAAATACAAAATATAGAAACTGAAAATCTGTGACATTGCGAAACTGAGAAACTGAAAAATTGAGAATCTGAAAACGGTGAAAAAAACGGTGAAATCCGGGACACTAGTAGCCTGAGAAGTTGAAAACCTTAAAGTCTAAGAAACAAATAACCTGAGAAATGGGAAATGGAGAAATTAAGAACCTGTCGAGCTGAGAACGTAAGATCCTGCGAATCTTGGAAACCATGATACTGCAAAATTGAGAACTGGAAAATCTGATAAGATTTCAATACAAAGATAACCAGAAGATAGGAAAACTGCAAATCTCGGAAGCGACGATCTTGAGAATTGCAAGAATTAATAGACTGGTCTGTGAAACCGGGAACATGTAAATCTGAAAAATTGAGATCCTCAAAAACTGAAAACCTAAAAACCTGAGAAGCCAAAAAAAAAGTGACAAATTGGAAATGAGAACTACCGAGTTAAGTAGTCCAGAATTGAAAAATCGAGAAACCGAAAACATGAGAAATTGAAAACTTGAAAAACTAAATAACCAGAATGCTGAGAAACTGAAACAGAACGGAAAGGAGTCAAAATTAAATACACGGGAGCCGAGGAAATTTTTTTATGGAAAATCAGAAAAGTATGGAAATAAAATTCCAAGGTGAGGTATCCGGTGTAGAATATATCTAATCAGTAGCCTAGCCACAAATACTGAACCTGGACAATCTGGAAAATTATTACAGAAAATTTAGTCACTGAGAATTTGTGAAACTGACAAAATGAGATTGTGGAACTGAAAACTTGGAAAAAAATCTCTGACTGTAACGTCCAGTTAGAAGAAGGAAAATTAAAATTAATCAACCGTTAATGGGGGCTCTTATAGCCACTCAACCTGAGTAACCCAGGCAACGGTGTTCTTGACGAATGAAAACATGTAAAAATTGAAAACTTCAGAAACTAAAATCCGGAGAGTCTATATGCCAATTTTACTATTATAATATGAAATATTAAATAACTGCGGATCTCATTAATTTGAGGCATTGCACAAGTGTCTTGTTTTACTATACAAGGTGAAATCGAAATACATGCAAATCCGGTAATGCCTTACGGTGAATACAGTACAACCCCTTTGGTTTTTGCTATAAAATCGAGGTACGCCTCTGGAAACATGAAGTTTTTGCGACTTTTCTTTGAAGACAGAAAGAATAAAGACCAAAAAAGGATAATCGTTTTTGAAACTATCGACCTCAGTTTTAATCGGGAAATCAAACTTTACGTTTGTAATCGCGCATGCGTTATTAGTGGTAGTGATAATGGCAGATGCAAAAGTACCCGATTCGGCGTGTCCCTAAATAAAACACCTACGAGACCACGGGACCTTTCGCCCTCAACGTCAAGATCGAGGTCGCAATCGTGTCCTGCAGGCGGAAGAGCAAATTCTCGAGGGCGTAGAACAAAATCCGGGGATTAGTACAAGGAGATACATACACCAGGTGTTCTTGCGCGAGGGGTGTAATTTTGAACATCTCTGAAATTATTCTATCATACACGTCGGAACCGGGATGATTTAATGGGGTACTGCCCCACTTTTATAAGCGGATAAAAATCGAGAAATGAATACTATACGATCTCATGGTATATCTGCTTAAATATATGCATGTATTTCGATTTCACTCTTTATATACAATAAAGTTAAATACGAAATTTTACGAAATTTTTTCCTTTTAAAACTTCAGTATTCGAGACGCTATTGCTTTTTCTCTATCTTGACGTCTATCAACGACGTAAACGAAGACAATTATTTCTGTTTCCAAAGGTGTCTTTGATTAAAGTTAGTCTGAAGCGCTCGGTACGTTTCTAAGATCTTTTATTATTATGATGTGTAACTTTCAGTTCTTTTTTGCAACTTTTATTTACTTTGTCGCTCTCCTTACAGTATCTATTATTATCGATGTCACGGTAGTTTTTAGTCTGTACAATTTTAGAAAAATATCTGTTTGTAAAATATTGCAAATATAGAGCAGTATATATTACGACTTCCACTCTAAGCTCTCAAGCGTCTGGAACATCCAGGCTATAATGAAACTTCCATTGCGCTATTAAACTATAACTAGGAAGATCGGAAACTTTGAGAAAGAAGAGACATGGGTAAAGCTAGGCGAGGCAAGGACAAAAAACTTTTAACGTTCAGGTCAACAAGAATCTCTTCTTGTCAACAGCAAGATTATATAAAATTTCAGCAGTAAATAAGACACTTTGGAGTGACGATGTAGTAAAAAAGTTTCTTCCGCAATAAAAACGGCCCGACACTCTAACAGAACCAAAATTACATTTAAATATAGGATCCATAGTAAGGACACGAACCTTATCAATATTAAACAACGCATGAGTCAGAACCAAATCTAAATATTTTATAGCCTTTTGATTATCCCTGGCTTTTCCGTCCCCACAATAGCTGATCTCGGACGGAAGTTTGGACTGCTGTTTACCATTGCAACCTTGTCGTCGGTAATTATTGAGTACGTGAAAGAAAAACGGGATAGGAAAGTCATCATGATTACATTCTTTATTCGTTTTTCCTCTCAACGCTAATCTAATAATATAGTGAGACACTCCATACTTTCAGGCTAACCTTTGGCCTTGAGGAAAGTTTGTACAATTTTATCACAACTTGCAGCATGCGTTAAGTGGCTTGAATGTGATAGATGCTAACCGTTCGTGGCTTGGCTATTCTAGAAAACTGTGCTGATCTCCTAAAATTGGTCAATACTTTGTCCTGTAAAGAGTAATTTTTGACCCAATTACACCCAATTTTACAAGCGAGCTCGAAAGTGAAATTGTGTTTAAAGCAGCGCGTTGGTTGTATGAAAGGTGAATGTTAAGGCTTCCCCCGCGACGGAACGGTTGTGTTTATATTTACACCTGAATCGCGAAATCCTATCTAATTATAAACGAGTTGGTAGTGTTTGAATTTGGAGTTGATGAGATGCTCAATGTTTCGTGAAATACCTTAATGAAATTGGTGTGTGGGAATCGCGCGTCTCCGAAACAATAAATCAGTAATAAATCTACTATAAATTTTAAATTGTGTTGAATCGCCCAACAACGAATATTTTATTTACTGCAGCAGTGTTGGCATTTTCGTAGAAAAGCATTTGTTCTGTTGAATTATTGCGTAATATAGTCGATACATAGAATTTAATATTGTTCCGAATTTATTTGTGGTCCAAAATATGAGCCGAGCAAAATTTATAATTGGATTTAATGATGCGTCCGATAAATGATTGGAGTATTGATAACTGCTTTGTTCCTAAAGCAAATTGTATTTTTTTTAAATGTGGAGGAAAATTCGCTTCACCAACTATGTACAGTTTTGGCCATAAATCTCGTACAAAATAAATTATAATATAATATTATCGTTCGAGAATGTCAGAATTTTCAAATTTTCGCTTGTGTAAACACTCTCTGTCATGAAATAATGAAAATGACAGATAAACATCAGACAATTTTTATGGATTTTAAGCAATTTAAAGGCTTTCCGGGGTTGTGTCGAACGATAAGACGTTGTATTACACTCGTTCCTGTGTAGATTGGAGGGTTTACGCCACTCGGGGCTCACAAAAGCACTCGTTTCCAGTCGTGCTTTTATAAACCGCTTGTGGCGTAAAGCGTCCAATTCACACAGGAACTCGTATAATAAACTACTATTAATTTAATTAATACTATAATATTAATGCTTTTTAATTATTACAAAATTCATCTCAATAAAATTTGATAGTTTGATTTACGTAAATTCATCTTTTTTTGTCAAAATTTGTTTTACAATTTTGGAAAAATTTGTCTTGATGTCAAAATGAAGTACGAGATTTATGTGACCAAAGCTGTACATCTAAATGAAAACGTACATCAATCAAACCTTGAGATTTTCATGCAAGTTTCAACCCGGAACGATCCGTTTATTTTCATTTTTACCAACGTAAATAGAGGCATGTCCGTGGGTAATAACCACTAAGATGTTTGAACATTAATCAAAAAATGATCGACAATTAATGGTTATTTTTGGAAAATGTTTACTACACGTGTCTCAATAATATTTTTCGTTTTCCCCAAAGGCTGAATTCGTGAATAGTCACGTGTAACTATAAATAAATACAATTGCAGGGATATTAATGAATTAATTAACGGTTTTTGATTTGGTAACTTCTCAATAGAAGAAATCAAGATTTCCAATTTGAAAACATAATTGAACTCAATGATTAATTAGTACAAATTTTATTCCGCCTCTTAACTGTGGCGAATAGCAAGTAATTCGAAACTCATCTACAGAAACTCTATGGAAGAAAATTTACTTCTCCATTAATAAATCGTCAACAATTTCGTAATCCTGAACAAGATATGAATTGCGTTCCTCAACATTCATGCTTGAATCACTACAATATCTAGACAGTATAAAAAGTCTTATTTCCTAGTATGTATGTGAATACATTTAAAAGTCTTATACAGGGTGTCTAGTGTAAGGTTAGCTTCCTGAAAATGATAGATTTGTTACTTTAAAAAAAAATCTAAGTACCATCAGTGCCAAAATTGAGCGATAACAGAAATTACCGCACCTGCCTAAAAATTTTTTTGAACCTTTGATACAATAATTATAATAATAATTAACCCACTATAATGAAACTATGATTCTTATAATGATAGAAACAAATCAGTAAATGTACAGAGGTGGATTTAATTATTAAACAGAAGTTCTTAAAAGTTTCTCCAAATGCAATTTGCTATAAAACTCTTTGGTCCTTATACTGTATAGTTCCTTCATGTTGAAGGAAGCTAACCTTATGAGAGATACACCCGCTGCCTCGAAACCGCCAGCCAAACGCCAACTTTAACGGGGTGCAAAATTGCAACTCTAACAGTGTGGGGATTTTCACCTAACCACATTCTGTAGTTTTGCTTGTTCACATAACCATCAAGATGAAACCAGGCTTCATCAGAAAAAAAGGTTTTGTCAAGGATATCATTGTCGTTTATTACTGATTATATGTTGCTTTCAGAGAATGCAGCCAACCTGTAATTGAGTTAAAAATCCCGCTTCGAAAATAGGCCATTCCAATAAAAATATCGTGTTGTAAAAGACGTAAAGCCATTTTAATAAATTGATTTGAAATATCACGACGTTTTGGTTTCAAATTTGAAATGTCAGTTGTAAATGATGTTGACACACGTGAATGACGGCTTTCAGAGTATTACCAACTCAACAGTCCTTCTTGATCACGCTGTATAGATTGATTCTTGTCCATCTTGCTCTCGATGGTTATAGTAAAATAATCGTTTTAATAAAGTTTTAGTTAACGGTTTTATTACTCCAAAGAAAATACAAGACTAAGATTTTTTGTACACTATTATATTCGCTCTAGGTAAATAAAGGTACAGGCAGGTCGAAAATAAAATTACTCATTGTTGGCCGTCCAGGAAATTATTCATTAAATCCTAGATTTAACAGGGTCAACTTGACATTTAATAAATAATTCCATTAATCAACGACAAGCGGCTTTTGCTGCACGGCCAACTACGACTAATTTTGTTTTCGATCTGACTGTATGTTTATTATAAAGTTTATTTAAGCTTTGCAAGATTCATGACAAACATAAGGAAAATATTATCACTTCCACTTACTTTCCTAAGAGGAGCAGTGCGAAAATAGTATATTGAAACACTAGTTAACTAAAAACTAAGACACGAGTTCAGGTTTGCAGCACGACTGTCGTAGGCACGAGTGCCTGTAAAGTTGTCACTTTTGTGACGTTTGCGGATAATAGTAGCTTGTTTATGAGGAGCAAAAGTGAGGCTTTTCGTGGCAAGTCTGTAGGTTTGACGGCTGAGCCTGTGAGGCCGGCAAATACAGACGCGCCACGAAAAGCCACTTTTCTCCGAATAAAATATCCTATTTTTTCTTTACACGCCGAAAATCGTCGAAAAAATTAAGTTTTTTAAATTTTATAAAACGAGTTTTTCATGTTGTTTTGCATATTAAATACATTGTTTACAAAATAAAATCAATTTTGGTAATGTAGGAGATTTTGTTATGTTTTGATTTTTCTGAACCCGACGTATACTTGACATGAAACCATAACCTCAAAATCACACTGACATTTCGACATTTCGTTCAGTACACGGTTCAGTGTATGTTACCGATGGAAACAAAATAGATTTTGGGTTTGTTATTAATAGCTTATTAATGCACTCAAAATAAATGCATTAACAGCTTTGTTACAACAGCAAATTAGAAAAATGTCTTTCTGGCGGACAAGGGTTCCAAAAATGTAACTGTCCTCAAAATGTTCCACCAAGAAATGGATGTATTTAGTGGTATGAATCAAAATACATGAACATTCCAAACATTATTGTTAAATTATTTAAAAATTATAGGGTAAATCTCACTTGAGCGGGAGGGGGGTCCCACCACACCTTGCCAAATTTCAACAAGTTGGAGGAGGGGTCCAAAGATGATGGTTCCGGAAATAACTACGCCATATATGTATGTGGCACGAAAATAATGAGAATCTACATTTATCTACATAACTGCTGTATAATAATGTCATTATACCACTCATATGACTCCGGTAGTCGAGTAATGAAAAATCGTCATAGCAACTTTGAGTGGTTCGATAAAAATTTAAAATTTTCTTGATGCTTAATATTCAATTAAAAATTAAAGCAGTTTTATTTTTTCAGTTCTAGGCAGTTGAGAATAAAATTTTGAATCTTATACGTGGGCTAGAGCGAAATGAATCTCCAATCTTCACACTCGTTGTAATGACGCTGCTATGCCACTAATAGGATAAATAACCATTACCATAGTGCTCTAATTTCACTCCTTCAATAAAATTTGCATTTAGATACTTATAACTAATTCAATAAAAAAAGACGCTCTTTTAATATTAATTTGCTAATGCAGTTCGCAGTTCCGCACCGTTAGGAGACTACTAAATTCTAGATGTGACTAGGTTCTGTAATAATTTTATTTAGCACAGCTGAAAATAATGTGATGAAGCCGTTGAAAAACGCAAAAGCTCTTCAATTTTCTGAGATATTTTCGGGAGAAAGAATTTACACTAACGTAATATGATGGCTGGATTCTCAAATTCTGGCTGCACTGTTCCTTGCAAAAAATCCATTACTCATTTCGTAATTAATCGAGACGTTAACGCCAGACGTAATTTAATTTCTGGCGGATCGTTACGTTCGAACGAAAGTGATGATTTAATTTAGGAACTTGGAAATCTTAACAGGTCCTTGACGCACGAAGATTCGACCCAAGACCGACGTAGGAGAGAAAAATCGATGATGAGGAACTGCGAAATCTATTTTATGGTTTATTAAATAAGCGTGTTGAGGTTCTGGAGACTATATATAGACTTGCCTTCCTTTACGAGGGAACATTTGCCCATTTCGATTCCAAATATTTTAATAAAGCGCGGCTTATCTTTCACCGGAGATAACTACGGATGCTCCCAGTCTTTTCCTATTTAACTAGAACGCTATAAATATTCCAGGATTCTGGAAGAGTTAATTCCGGGTTATTAACACTCACTACCATTAACTTAATGAACCAGATACGTTATCTCATAGGAGATGGATGTTATTCCGAGGGGTTGTAGTTTTTATTTGATTTGAAAACGCTTTTACAGTGTTTACCAATTACAGTATAAATGAAAGTAAATTATTACATATTAGAATTATTGTAATTTGAATTTCACTTATTGCTTAAATGATGGATCTTTTCAAATATAAAGTACGTTGCTAAAAACGAAGTTGTACATTTACCATCAAAGAGTTAACAGATCTAAGTATCTATTCTATTAAAAATTCAACAATTCAATTCAATTATGTTCAATAGCGTGCCGAGTGAGAGCGCTATAGAAGCATCTATGAGGAAGAGCAGTTGAAACGTATATTGTGGAACAACTTTGATAATTTGATAATAAAATTATTGATAAACTACTTTTTGTGAGAGAAATTCCAAGGGCGGTTGTAGCCTACATTCTGTTTATTCCATTACGCCCCCAGTTCAACGAATTTGCAGATGTCAAGATTGTCTTTGATGTTCAACGTTGTCCTTAACATGGAATAAATTTCCCATCTTAACATGGAATAAATAAAAAATCAAGTTGTGGGCTTGTTTTTCGTGGGAAAGATTTGTACTGCCTGGTAGGATCGCCATGTAAGGTCCTAAACGTAGATCTGGGTATTCAAAACTCGGTTCTTCAATTGTTGTTTATTTACTCTACTAACACAATACTTTCAATTACAACTACCAGTGACAACCGCCATTACGATTACCTTTGCTCTTATACAGACCGTTTCAATCGAAACGAGCCACCCTCAATAACTTTTTAGGAAAAGAGATTTAAGAAAAATCTAAATACAGGTCAATTTTTATCTCGAAGGGGACATGTTTTGATGCAATAGTAAGCAGGCTTGGTGGAACCCCATACCCCTGACAGGAGCAACCTCGATTTTTTAAATAGGGAATAGGGGTTCAGTAACATGTCGTTTGAAAGGTCTTTTAATTGTCTTTTCGGCCACATAATTATTTTTTTATTTGCATAGTCTATAAGTTAGTAATTAAAAATGAAACATTTTTTTACGGATTTGTTTTGTATTTAGGAATGCCTGCAATTAACGATAAAAAGCTCGCAATAAACATAATTAGACAATTTATTATTGATCTGAATAATGCTATAATCAAATTTGTCGTCATCCATACTCATTTATACCAATTCTTAACAATAAGTAAATAAATAAACTGAAAACAAAATAGTCGTGTTTAATTTCCTGAGCGATAAAGCAACTGTAGCATTGAACACTAAATTTGATTTCATATGAAATGTTCAAAATGATTTCCAACGACTTCCATACAGACGATTATGAAATACGCTTTTTAGGTTACGCAACGTTTCCGGTGTTATTTGTCGAGATTCCAGGATAATCTTTTGTCGCAAATCTTCCAGAGAAGCTAGTTCTGTCGCATAAATTTTGGACTTGAGGTGTCCCCACAAATAAAAATCTAGGGGAGTCAAATCGGACGATCTAAATGGCCATTCTACAGGACCTAGTCTACCAATCCAGTGGTCGGGGAAGTTATTGTCCAGGAACTGCCGTATTGGCGCAGTATAATGAGGTGGTGCTCCATCCTGTTGAAAGACCACTGCATTTTCTAGCTCTAGCCAAAAACCGATAAGATAATAAATACGCAAATAATTGTTAAAAAATCTAGATTGTCTGACATTGTTGACTGCAAGCTTTTTATTGTTAATAATTGCAAGCATGTCTAAATACAAAACAAATCCGTTAAAAAATTGTTTTATTTTAATTATTAACTTACAGACTATGTAAATAAAAAATACTTATGTGGCTGAAAAGACAATTAAAAGACCTTTCAAACGACATGTTACTCGACCCCTATTCCCTATTTAAAAAATCGAGGTTGCTCCTGTCAGGCGTATGGGGTTGCACCAAGCCTGCTTACTATTGCATCAAAAGATGTCCCCCTCGAGATAAAAATTGACCTGTTTTTAGATTTTTCTTAAATCTCTTTTCGTAAAAAGTTATTGAGGGTGGCTTGTTTCGATTGAAACGGCCTGTATATGTGACCGTACGACTTACTTCGCATATTAAGTGGTACGGAATTATTGCTTACACTACAGCAGAACACCGGTCTTTGTTTTTGATGGCTTCAGTAGCCGCTTTCTTCAATTCGGGTGGAGTACTTTGCTGCATGTCACTATCTGAATCTAAATTTTGCTGCATCGTCACTTGAAAAACTTTTATTAATTTAGTGCACGTCAATGTCAAATTTTAATTGAGGATTGGCGTACCATTTTTGGCCTTCTGGAGATATTGTTATATGGCCAAGTACAGGAAGTATAGTAAAGTGCAAGATATTCTGACACCCATAAAACGGGGTCTATTGCTCACAATTATCTTAACAATGGAGTACTAAACCCAGCCATAAATTTCCGAGACCAAAGTGTGGCTCACCCCGAGAGCTTTTTTTAAAGCGTGAAGCCACGACCGTGCTTGAAAATTGTGTTCAAAACGTTTTACACCGAAACTATAATAAAGAAGTAATGTACTTTATTTTTTATATTGCTGCAGATATTAAAATGCAAAAATATGTATTATTTATTAGTAAAACTAAGTGTACAAATTAGAAACTTTTTTCACTTGCCGACTCAAAAACTCACTTTAAACACCAGTTTATTACTAATGAAAATTACAACCAAGTCGGTTATAATATTGTAACATAAAGATGACAAAGGTTCAAAATTTCATTCTTATACATTTTTTGTATCAAAGAAAGTTCAACGATTCACTTTGAAATTAAACTCGCCAGATCTAATACAAATACCATATCGTGGCCATCAATATGGGTGGATCCATAACATTCATCCAGTGCGCTTCAACCGGACATGTCGAAGATGTCAATCTTAACGGAATTTGATAGCTCTGCGTTAATTGTTGGGTGGAGTGTATTTTTTAATAGTTACATTAAAATGTTTAATTTCATTTTTATATTTATTATACGTAATATTGTTCACAGAATTACTATTTATTTATCATCATGATTTTAACATCCGAATATAAAAAAACTAATAAAATTGCTTTCTCTATTGCAGGCAATAACGTTTTTTTTATTTTTTAGTCGTTATGCTTGAATGTTTATTATGCAATAATTGACTGAAAAAATACCTGGTAAAATCAATAAAAACCGAGAATTTTGCTGTCATGTCGCTGAGAAATTTGTTACAGCCGAGGATTTAGTAAGACATGGGAATTTCTTCAAATTCTACACCTGGAATACTTTCCATAATTGTTTCAGTCTTTGCAAATAAAATTTATTACTATTATATCTAACAGAAATTTTAAATTTAATCTTTTTATACAAAATGTCAATATATAAAAACTGCCTTCGGCTCGTGGGATCGAACTTTAATTCGCGCAAATAATATACATAGTATTCTTCAAAAATCATGGCTCTTTATTCCTTTTAACATAATGATTATACTGTTCTGTACTTCCATAATTCTGTAAGACGGTATCCACATGGTTCTATAGTTTTATAATTTGATACTGTCACAGATCTTAATTTTATAATTTTATTATTAAAAGGTCTGCTTGTCATTGGGAAATTTCCATAATCTTAAGGCGACTGGCCCGTTTTTGTTTACTTTAATATTTTGTTATCTTTTTAAGAACGAGCTGCGGCACACACGAAAGATAATACGGTCAGCTGTCGACACGTCTGCCTGCCGCTGAGGGGCGGGGCCTGTGTTACCTTGAATCACGCCAACATTGCTTAAAATTAGCGAACTTTGGGGACAATTTGCAAATTTATTTTTCAATATTTATAAAAACACCTTGCATTTACCGAATACAGAGATCAGTAAAAATCAAGCACCAACACGTTTGTTAAAGAAAAAAAATTTTTGGCTTCTCATTTTGGCAATAATTTTTTTTTCTGAACAAACAACGTTTTGCCGTGATGAAGGTTTTTTTTTTACTAATTTTGATGCCCAATACGTTAAGATAGCCTAACAATGAAAGCCGTAATTCGGTTCCAAAGTTGAGGCGACTGAGCGTTTCGCCTTAATAACCAAAACTAAAAACTAACGCTAACTAAATGTCAAAAATTGTTTTATGGTTGACATCTGTTTAGGTTCTTCTGTCTTTTAAATGGCTATGACCTTTGCCCTGAAGGGTACAGCAGTAATTATTGTAGCTGCTTTTTGTGTCTTGACATTAATTACTATGGGTATGGAGGTGCCAAATGTGTGCTGTAGGGCTTGTCACAGGGTCCCTGAAACAGCAATGCATACATGTGGCGTTGAGCCTGTTGTATTTTCACACTATTATGCGATAGACCTGACACCAGTGCTGCCCTATGTCCCGAACGATATTGAGTCCGATGTGGAGAACGAAAGGTGCCGAAGCTATTGGAACTTTTCGTTCTCCATCGTCAGGCAGATGCTGTTGTTGTTATTATTGAATTTTGAAGACCTGCTTTTTGAACTTAGGAGACTACTCAAGTTATTCAGGGAAGCTCATTTTGGTAATTGGGTACATGGGAGGCATCAAGGACTCGCCTCATGGTTTTGAGGAGCAAGGATCCTCGTGAAGGTTGGAATCACGGGGAGCTAGCTCCTTCTGGTCAATACGATAAAAACAATGTGTCCAAAAATCACACTCAACTCATTTCTTTTACCCCAGTTTCATATCAGTAAAAATCGATAATGTTATAGTTTTGACGAGTGAACGTTGGTTTGCAATATAATTAGTTGATTGTAAACACATGTACATAATATATGGTCTTCATAATCATAATGCTTCTCCATCTATCATCATCTATCTACATGATGTATGATATGAATCATTTATGAAGACCCGATATAATAGTAAACGTGATGTTTACTTAAATGAAACTGGAAACTCACGTGCCTTTAGTAACTTTTCAATTGTAACGCTAGCTTTTTAGTTCCATTGTTTTTCTAGTATAAGCTAGCAATTTTTAAGTTTTTTTTTTGTGAGGTTAAAATGCCAGTTTGTCATTAATTTGACAGTTAATTCGAAGAATTTTATTTTGTTATTGCCGTTAATTGAGTTACAATAGTTAATAGTGCGTCGTCAAAAAATAACATGTGTATACTGATTCTAGAAGAACACCTATCGATTCACATAAAAAAAAAAAAATTCACAAACTTGAAAATAAAATACAAATAGCTAACGGAAAAGTCTGAATTTATACCACTTTGTTAATGTTTCTGCACAACTTATTCTTGATTTTTTTATCATTATTCAACACCTAATATTGTGCACCGCACCGCAGTGGCAACCTAATCTAGCAAAGAGCCATTTGTATGGTGGTTGGCACTGAAAATCGTGGGATGGATGTTTGTCACAGTCTTGAGGGAGCATTGTCAGTCTTCAGAAGGTTGGGATATTCTCAAGGGAACCTTTGAATGAAAACTCGTAAAAAAATGATAAAAATCTACGAAAAGGCTCTTGAAAGGGCCTAGATTTTTGAGATTCACCAATTTGGGACACTTCTGAATTTCAAATATTATTAAAAAAAAACATTCTTCCTACAGTTCTGAAATTTGAAGCAATTCTAAAGAAACGAGGAGTAAGTCGGATGCCTAAACTCGAATTAAAATAATTATTTTTATGAGTTTTTGGGTTATTAGCCTTCAAACTTTTTTTCCAACTTTTGACAAATTAGACACAAATTCAAAAATTTTTTTTAGTTCCGTATAATGAAAATAAATTAATTTACAAGTGACACATCAAAGAGACGAAACTTTAATTTTTAAGTTATAAAAAGGTATGTATAATTTTATAATAGATGATCTGTTAGACTTCCCTAATAATGGTAATAAAAAAATTATTGTTAATAACCGGTAAACATAAATAGTGTTCTTATAGTATCAATTAGAATGTTGCAGTAAATAACAACAATTACTCAGCAAGTACATTTTTAAATTCTTTTTTTTTAATCACTGATATCAGTGTATATTTTCTCGTATTTGTGATTTTACAGATTTTCTTGTCCACTTTTATTTTATTTGGACTAGAAAGTCGATACCGCTTTGTTGGTTTGTGGTAGTAACCACGGAGGAATAATAAGAAATGGAGTCAGCATCCCAATACTAAACATATGCAACGCTATGAAGCCAATTAACTGTGGGCGGGGGGGAATAGTGGTTTGTCTTCTGTTACACGATAGAATGTGAGCGTATCCTACGTATGCGGACTTTCCCTGTGGAAAGTCAAGTTGGGGTTCAAGTAATCCAGTTTTTTACACACATAACACTGTCTAACCATGTTTACACCAATGTCGTCCTTATGGTTTTCAATGATTAAAATTCAATTCACCACAAAACGATTACATTAACAATGGCAGACATATTCTTTTCCCACAACTAAACGTGCTACTGCAGTGATGCCAAACCTATGCATAACCGGGACATCAGCGTTCGGTACAATGTGGGTACAATAGCACTGTACTGGTACTTTTCGCAAGACATGGCAATGTTGTAATTGTGTTAATTATAATGTGGGGCGTCGGTGGCATCACCAGAAAACAATAATAAATGACTCCATTTCTTCTCTTCATTATTCCTACTTGGTACTAACGTGTTTTATCAGATACTTTATCGATTAATGTTTGAAGTTAGCTAGCATTCACGTTACTATATTGTGATACGCGATCAGTTTTTCTGCACGGGTTTGGACCAAATTAATTCTGGTTCGGAGGTCCTAAGTTCCTACAAAGTCTTGTTTTGTAATTCTGTCATAGCCTTCGTGTGATATTTACACGAAATATTCCGCTATGTTTTAGGTCCTCTAATAGCTATAAATAAAAAATGCACGCATGTGTGATTTATGGTGGTAATTCCCATATTATTACGCTCTTTTTGTGCTTACGACCCCATGCAAACTTATATTACCGCTTATATTGCATAATCCAATTTACTTCCTTGCTCTATTTTAATATTCCCATCAGTTCTTTCATTGTTGCCCAATTTATCGAATCACCACTAAATTGCATAAATTCATCACCGTATCAATTTCTCTTGCTGTGCACCACCTGCACAGCGTCTGCTATCGATCAGTCTTTTAAGAGATTTGATCTTGAACAAAAATACCGTGCTCTTTACATTTTTACTGTTTTATTTAAATATTTAGGCGACCCATTTCGTCATGTTTCTTCTAACCCACATTTATGTCGAAAAAAATTAAATTAATTTGTATTCTCACCTCCAGGTAGTTATTGGAAATAAATTGTCTTGTAAAAGCTTTTAATTAGCAATACTTTTCAGATAACAAACTGTAATTAAAGTAATAACAACACTAAGGTAATACAAATATTCATGAAGAAGATGCAAACTAGTGTGGATGGTTATTGTTCCCATTAGCATAGTGGCTACTGACTGCTGCTTTTTATGCTGCCATTGTTGTTATTTCTACTTGAACTTTAACTTTGACGAAGTTAGTTTCATTAATTATTTAAAATTGGTTTGTGTTTCTAGGATTGCGTCGTTAACCCAAGAAGAGTGATTATTCCGATTAATTTTAGTTTCGAACCTCACTTTGAAATTACTCATTGCGAAAACTTATCAATCAATTAGAACATAACAATAAAAGTTAATTGTCTTTTTGCCTGAGGATAGTAATGTTTGCAAAATGTTAAAAATGATACACATGTCGAAATTAAATTCAAATTGAAGCCCTGTCAACTTACAAATTCCTGTGCATTTTGTCTTTTTCCTATTACTGCAAAGCTGTTTCTCCCCATTGACATTATTTATGAGCTCTGGGAAAACGAGACATTTCCAATTCAGTATTTCACGAAGACAAATTAAGGTAATCTTAGCAAAAGTATAAGTGTTGAAACTTTCCATAGCGTGTTTTGATATATTAAAGTATAAAGCTAAGAACTCTTCTATACTCCATTTGCCTAATTAAAGACAAATAAAAAGAAAGTGAATTGGATGAAAAAACAATATTAGGGTTTTTAATTATATTAAAGGGTCGTTGATTGCTGGATGTAATTTTTTGTTTACTGTCTGTGAATTCAAAGAGATGCGAAATAAAAAAAACAATTTGTAAAGAATCCGATGACTGCTAATAACAAAAATAACAATTAACATTAAGTTTAAGAATTATTAATATCGTTACACCAACTGGTATATTCACTGTTTCATAAATGTTGGATGCGGTTCAATACATTAAATTTTCCACAGTATACAGGGTGTTTTTGAAATGCATGTCAAAAATAAAATCGGTAATTGGTCATGATGAGAGGAAGTCAATGTGAAAAAATGTTGTAATAAAAGTCTTTTCGTTTTCGAGATAAAAATCATTCAAAAATTGGTCAAAATCTGCCGTCCGCTACTGCGTTAAAGGTGATTAAAAGTGTACTCCTTTGCTTAGCAACAATAATAGAAGGTAAATTTTGAATTTGTTGCCCGACATGGTCTTATTGTATGGAAGAGTCTTAGGAAATGCTTGTGAGGCACAACGTCTCTATCATGAGACGTTTCCAGAACGTAGGTTTCCGGATCGTCGCACATTTACCTCTATTGTTCAACGACTCAGAAAACGGTCAATTCAAACGACCGCGAACGAGAGCGGGCGGAACGTATTTTGAGATATTCTGGCCCTGAAGAGGAACATCCAAAAGGTGCAGGCATTCAAAACCTGAGGAGCTCCCTCGAGGAATAAGATTTTCTGAGTCATGACTCAAAAGAATTGAAGAAGATCCTTGTGTGGTTGATAAAATCTTATCAACCGACGAGGCAACGTTTACGCGAAATGCCTATTAAAAAAAAAAAAACATGAAGTACCATTTTCAGGACCGATTTAGTGTCAACGTGTGGGCTGGTGTGGTTGTCTTCTCATCACGCTCGCGAGGTGCGGACCTGGCTTGATCAAAATTTCCCGTAGGAAGGAACGGCCAAGTATTATGGCCTCCTCGTTCCCCGTATCTTGAACAGCCGTTGATTCGCTGTGCTGAGAGAACCCAGAAATGCAGCAAATACAACAAATTTTTCTTTTTCGAACAACGTGTTTGTAATTAACAATAAATCTATAATTATGAAAATTAATTTTGGCAGTACACTTGTCAATCTTTAACTGACAATTAATCATTGTCTGTCACTTTATGTTGCTAGGATTCAACTTCAAAAATGTAATTATTGTATCTACCTTGAAAATACAATAATTGCCAGTGGCGTGGAATATGCGTGGAAATGGTTAATTTATCCCCATCGTTTTAGACATCAAAAAATCGACTATTGTGGCTTCTTTGAACCTCTAGATTTTTGATTGACATGCATTTCAAAAACACCCTGTATAAAAAAATAATAATAAGTATATTTCAAATGAATTCTAAAACATGTGAGACTAGCATTAGATTATTTGGAGGTTATGTTATCAAACAACTCAAAATCCTCTTCTGAATCGGGACATATCTGAGTTTGTATTAATTATAAATGGTGGAATGTTATCAACATCTCGTACACCCATATATTTCAAAATTATTGGTAATTTCCGTCTCAATATGTCAAATAAAATTAACCCATTTTTCTTATGTACAGTTTTCAACTGCTTCACGCCTAATTTGCACAACTGTGTTTTTCATTCCCAGTTTTGCTTGAATTCTCTGACATACTGCTTCGCGTTCTCTTAAAGTCAAATTGGACAAAGAGTGTTCCATTTCAAATAATATGTTCAATCTCTTACAAAACACAATAACCTAACATCAAAAAAATTACAAAATTTCATAACTCACTTCGAATAAAAATAGCTTGATAAAAATGTGTCTTGAAAGACAGTTTTTTGTCTGAACGAAAACGCAAATCATCAACGACAACACCACAACACAAATGTCGAAAACAAGTTGACAGTTACAAGAATGTTAGAGATATGAGCGATGTCGCGCTGCCAACATAAAATTGAATTTCCACGCCAGCCGCGATGCCAATTCATTTGAAATGAAGTATACCTAGGCATGAAGAAAACAAGGGACGATCACAACTTTTTGCTAGCAAGTAGCTGTAACATTTTAATGCATACTGACCAAGTTTGGTGCAGATCCAAAGTGTCTTGTTGTTTTTATGAAACATTAGCTAACAAAAAAAAAGTGAAATTCAGTTGGAACATAGAAGCGTTATCAAGTTCTTGACGTTAAAAGGAAGGGGACCCAAAGATATTGATTAGAGGATGATAAATGTGTATGGGGAGATGCGCCGTCATATTTTACGGTTAAATTTTGGTCTACTTAATTTCGATGAACGTAGTCAATTAATTCTAGTAGACCCAAGACCTGTTGAAGGAAAACATCAAGAAAGTTAAGGAATTGGTCTTAGCCAATGGAAAAATAAGGATTTCAGTAATTGCCGCTGCAGTGAGGATATCAGAAGCCACAGTGTTAAAAATTCTACACGATGATTTAGGAATGAATAAGGTGTCAGCGCGTTGGACTCCCAAATTGAAAATTTCCCAGTCCATTAAGCTCGCCAAGTCCGAGAAGTAATCAACGAGTGCAACTCTATAGAGATGGAACATCCACCTTACAGTCCGGACTTGGACCGTGTGATTATTTCCTAAATTAAAAAATCTGTTGCCCAGACCTCGTGTTTCTTCGGATGAATGCCTGAAAGAACCGGTGGAGGTGATTTGAAGACTTTGTTGGAATAAGTGTGTGACCGTTAATGGATTTTATATCGAAAAATAAAATATTACTTTTCTTCTAACTATTTTCTAGGCTAGGTAGATAGTATAAAAATATCTCCTCGTATATAATAATCTATCACGTTTCATACTTTATTACAAAATCAACAAAATGAAAAAAAAATATATAGTCAAGTCCAAAGAATGGTAGCCTCTATTTAGTTGCTATTTAGGACGATTTCAGCATTTATTGATGTCTTGATATTTCAGAATTTCAAATTTTATGATTTCAGGCTTTGCCAGAATTTACAAATTTTCTGTAAAGACATATACATACTTTCAAGATCTATAAAAGTTTTCAAATAAACGTTCCTACCGTAACTCTTTATTAAATTTTACAAACGCTACAAGTGCTGCACTAAATTCTCGTAAGCACAGTAAACTAGTTATTTTGTTTCACAAGCTGCTGCAATTTTAATGTAACTCCCATATTTTGCTTTTGCGGTATTCATTCGATTTGCAAAATAAAATTAACATCAAGCATTTGCAAACAATCAAAAAGTGCATTGTAATACTCAACCGATTCCAAAACAATTTAATTATCTCGACAAAAAATTAAAAGCGATTTAGAATAATTACCAACTAATTGGATTTGGAACCGTTCAGCTATAATGGAAACGGAAATGTCATGGAGAACAAATTATTCCGAACGAGAAATGAAGAAATGAAATACTCAATGCATTATATGCGTCTATAGGAGTCAAACGGGTAACAACGTAAATGATTTCTAGAGCTCTAAAGGAGACAAATTGACCATCTAAAATATAAAATAATTCTGCTTAAGATAATACAAACAGTTTTTGAAAGAATTTGAAATATCAGAGGAAGCCAAGGTAGGTAAGACATCCGACTAAACTTAACCTAAATAGAACCATTAGAAAAATATACCAACAATTACTAGTGATTATTTCCTTCATGCAACGAAAAAATTATAATTACTATGGTTTCTGCCCATTTTACAGCGATTAATTGCATGTCAAAATTTTGCCGCGGTTAAATATGTGTCAAAATTTAATCGCTTCTGAATTTATTAGTCACTGGGCTTACAATATGCGAAAACAATGTGAAATATCACAAAATTTATTATTTATTCAGGAAATAATCATGCCGAATACCCCGCGTGCATGAAAACAACCAGATTAAATTTTGACGTTTTTGTCGCAACGTTTTGCTTTAAGAAATATTTCTCGTAAATTTTCCACCCAAAATCCCTCATGCTCCGCATTCGGGATTTTGTTACGTGGAAAATTTACTCGACATATTTCTAAGCAAAACCTTTTGACAAAACGTCAAAATTTAATCGGTTATTTTCATGCACTTGGGATATTACTGTTGATTATTTCCTTCATGCAATCAAAAAATTATAATTACTATGGTTTCTGCCCATTTTACAGCGATTAATTGCATGTCAAAATTTTGCCGCGGTTAAATATGTGTCAAAATTTAATCGCTTCTGAACTTATTAGTCACTGGGCTTACAACATGTGAAAACAATGTGAAATATCACAAAATTTATTATTTATTCAGGAAATAATCATGCCGAATACCCCGCGTGCATGAAAACAAACTGATTAAATTTTGACGTTTTTGTCGCAACGTTTTGCTTTAAGAAATATTTCTCGTAAATTTTCCACCCAAAATCCCTCATGCTCCGCATTCGGGATTTTGTTACGTGGAAAATTTACTCGACATATTTCTAAGCAAAACATTTTGACAAAACGTCAAAATTTAATCGGTTATTTTCATGCACTTGGGATATTACTGTTGAAAAAAAGTAAAAATAAATAACAACACCACGGTTGATTCGACGGTTGATATACTATCTTGGTGGGGCATTTAATCAGGTGATCAATTTATGTAGATGACGTCGTGAAGCTACAGCCCTTATGTTCGAGCATATTTCACTCGTGTTCTTTGCGATTTAAATCCGGAAAAGGCACTCAAAGAATGTATGCAATATGAAGTCTAACGTTTACCTACTGAACAGTGGTGTCTAGTTGGTCATTTAGCAGAAGTTGTAAAACACGTGGTGGTATGGATTTAGCCTGCCATGGAAAAGTTAAGGGTGACCTGTATGTAAAATCAATAGTACCCCATACCATAACACCAGCTGGTGTGCCCATGGAGAGCAACTTCTAAATGTTGCTTTTCTCCCCGGAATCTTCTCACCCTTGTTCTTGCATATTTTTACCAACAACAAAATCGGAACTTAGCCAGAAAGGATGTGAGTCGATTCATCCACCTAGTTGTCTTTCTTGGCACTGCTGGAGACGGCCTCTTGGATGAATTGGAGTAAAACTAGTCCACAAATTTGACAATAAGAATCAGGGACAAGAAATGTGGTTTGGCGATAAACCGTACGGATGTTCTTTCTTTATCTTAGACCCTTGGACCAACCACATAATTGCAGATAAAGGAAGGAATCTGTCTCGTAAGACCAGCTGTGTTAGGTGGCGTATATTTAGAAATTATAATTGGAAAACAAAATGCCCACAATTACTGGCTAGAGTAAAACCAACGATTAATTATTATGGAGAATGAAGATTGGATTTTTCAACCAGATCTTGCTCCAATCCACACGGCAGAGCTAGTGCGAGAAGGACAAAATGTGCAAGTTTTGGACTGGCCGATCAATTAAAAAAAAATTACTTTTTTTTAATGTCAAGAACGGAGTTGAGCATGGATTTGTTAGTGGTAGCTCTACTTCGTCTAATTTGTGCAATATTAAGCAATGTGTTTCTGATTGCTTTAATGTTGGACACCAAGTGGATGTACCGAGGATGTACCTTATACAAATTTTCTAAGCTTTTGATAAGCTTGATCACGGTATCTCGTTAGCTAAGCTACGTAACTTTGGTTTATCCCCCTTTCTGGTCAACTTAATACGTTCCTACTTGTCTGGCAGATTACAGTGCGTTAAATATGCTAGCCATCTATCTATATAGAGGGTGTCATAACTGCATTATATTTTAACCAGTAGCAGAACTCGCCGAGAGCAACACAGCACTTTTTCGAAATTTCATTTTTCTTAGCAGTTTTGAAACCCTTCAAATTCACGATCTGCATATGGATATTTATTTTAACATGACGAACAGACAATCAATTGTTTTCTTCAATTCTAAATTAAATTGCGTCTATAATTTGGTCTTAAATGTATGAAAATTTATGAGGATTTCTTGCTATCCGTTTCTAGAAAGTGGCAACAAAATAGGGGCATAACAACGTACTATAAATACGCAAAGCTAAAATAAAGAGATTAGCAACACACGGAGGTTACAAATTCCCTTTTGTTTGTCGTATGCACAATTTTAGATTGCTGAAAAAGAAAGTATTTTTCCCAACAGACATTTATCAGCTTTCCTCTGTCTGTTATGTTGCAGTCCATTACTGCTAACACGTGTCATTAAATATTTAAAACAAAACATACAACATAAAATAATGGAGTAAATTATATGAAAAAAACTGTAATTAAAAGTAAGGTGTTGTTAGCAATAACTACACGCCTTTTCTCGTCCACAAAGCACCAATTATATTAGAAAATGTATCTAAAGATGAATAATCCACTTAAAGCATTTATTCTGGTAATTCCACCACTTTTGAATTTTGACTTTCACAAACTAGTGAATATCTGGACTCCTTCAAGATGACTTTCAGTGTAAGTAGCTGCTAATTAGTATTATATTATGTAAAAGAAACTGTAGCCCAACTTGTTCAATGTCCAGTATGACTCGCAATTATATCACTAATTAAGTATTGCCAATCTCATTGTCATTAATGTACTTTCAGTGTCCCCTTCTCATTTAAATTCTAATTAAACCGGACTGTCGGCACAATTTTCAATTACAAAAACGAATAAACTTTTTGGAACTTGTGTGTGTTGAAATGGGAGCTCAAAAGCAAGATATTAATAACATACAGTTCCTAGCAAAGAAATTAACGACAAGTAGAACTCGTCAAAATAAACATTTTTTCTATTTACCACTTTGCTGAAATCCGCAATTTTTTTGAAATTTTTCTAACCCTTTATTTCACTCTACGACTATGAGTACATGAACTTAAGCGAATGAGAAAGTTTTTGTGCGATCGAGGTAAACACCTAACTTTTTTGGGACAAAAAAAGTGTCGTTTCGATATTAAATTTTAGTTATCGCCTTGAGTGGTGCACTTGTTTTTCGCCGCCGCGGCACCATGTGTAAGGGTCTATACAAATCCATTGGGCGACAGTACCCTTATGTAATGCAAACGAGATCAGCCGCTTATTTGTACATTTTTCAAATCCCGAAATTCCAACGTCAGGTGCTTTTTCTTTTTCTTTCTCTTTTTCTCCAACTCCAAATTTCGGATGCCCCAGAAATTTTGGATGCTATTGAAGAAGAGCCAAACTTGAGTATTCGAAGTGTCGGTGTGTACATTTTTATTGTTTACCGCACGTTACACGAACAAGGATTTATCCTTATGGATGTTAGAGAGTTTATTATACTGTGGTTGGTTAGTACGTGTTTCCATTTAAACAGTTTTTATTTCGATTCGTTTATTGGGTAACTTTTTTCTTCATTCTATTTATCGAAGCACATGGAGTCCATAATTAATAAGGCTCCCCTTGGGCCGCAATGTCCTAAGGGGGCCATCCTTTACCATGGGAGCCCCTTGGGGCAGGGCCCCCTTGAGACAGGGGGGCCCTCATACACCGTTCGCCTCCACGAAGGGTTCAGAGCGATTATGAATTTATCCAAAAATCGTCCGATAAAAGTGGACAAATGATTTTGGTAGTTATTTGAGCGGACATGTGTCGTGTCGCTATATTAAGCTTACCCCGTGCCAAAATCTTACCGTCGACTAACTGCCGCTTGCGCCCCCTCCCGGTCTAAAATATCCCCCTTATATATTGAGTTTTCCTGTCGGGTTGCGGCGCGCGCTTATCCGTACAAAAATCTAACACGGTAGGACAAGAAGTTTCACTTTAAAAATGTTTCTTTTGACAAGTTCTACTTCTGGTTAATTTTTTTGCTGCGACTTCCATAACACCCTGTATTTCGGTAGTTTCGGAATTGAACAGCATGATGTACAGTTTGAAAAACGTTTATTAGTAAATGCTGCTGGAATATTCCAAATTGCTACCGCCTAAAATAATAATTTAAAATAAAGTGGGTGTCGAAGATAATTAACTTTTTTGGATAAAAAAAACGAGATTCGTTTAGCAATACTTTTATGGAATTTGCATACTTTAAAAAATCAATAATGGCCGTGGGAGTTCATTTTTTATAAAATTTAAAGAGTTAATTAATGTTGAAGCTACAAGGGGTACTTATTAGGATCAGTCGATCACAAGGACTTAAAATAAAAGTTAGATCACTCTAACACGGAACAAACAATCTAACTAAGGAACAAACAATATGGTATATAAGAGATGAAATATAAAAACTATCGAAATAACAGACGAGACAACCAAGTTTTTGACGATTTTCTACCGGTCTTTGGAGCTGACGCGGCCTTTCAATACCTCTTCTTGGAAAGACTACCTTGTGGATATTCTGTAGGGCCACGTATGGATTACAACAGTCCAGAAAATCAACTACTCAACAGCTATTCTAACGAAATGAAACAACCCCTACTGGTGGATGCTGGTGTTCCCTATTTGATCAAGAGAAAAATAGTCAAGGTCTGCACGCACTCTTTCGAGTTAGACACTTAATCGATAAATCCGCTAAGCGATTCAATTAAAATAATTAATTGGGCATCTCTACCATTTACTCCGTACTATGACGATTTTCCTAAACTCTTAACCCTTGATTAGGACCAACAGTATGGTAGAGATGTCACCTCTATAAGGTCTCGACTCGAAAAAGGAAGACGCAGGTTCGTCGCGTTGAATGCAAGAAAATTTTCACGTGCTTTTTGTGTGGGTTCGTTCCTGAATTCAAGACAGTGAGACCCGGCAAAATTAAAATTGTAACCTGCCTTTAACCCGCCGTCACCCAGGTGGAGAATCTGCGCATAAGCAGGTTGCAAATGCAGAACAAATTGTTTTTAATTATTATTTTATGAATTTTGTATCAGAAAAATGCTTTTTGACACGTCTAGTTCAAATCAGAAGCGATCAAATTATTAATACTAAAAAACATAAGATTCCAGAAAATTCAAAAACAAAAAAACGTAATTCACAAAAATAACAAATCTTAAGACAAAGTTATAGTAGAAGCTAAGCCTACGCAAATGGATATAGAGGAAATCCACGGCAAAAAATTATAGCGTTCCTCACATTCACCGTCACAGTAATCACTCTGGACACTCGCATTCTCGACTAATTGAGCATCATCTTCTTCGAGTTCGCCCCAGAGTCCACGAAGTCTTGTCTGCTCTTTTTCGTAATAGGACATGCTATGGAAGTGATTTGAATTGCAAATAGTCCATTATTTACAACAAAATGCTTATTTACCTGACTAAATTAACTTGTAACTTAGGTGGGGGTTTCACAGACCCGAAAGCACTTTGCGATGACCTTATTCCGTTGGTGGTTCTCAACATACTAAAATAGTGTCATAATATTCAAAAATAGGAAGCTGCAGGTAACCGGTAAACCATACATACCGTGAATTTAAAAATGCAGCAGTTTTTGTAGTGCCGGGGGTCTGTCAGACCCCACATGGGTGCCGCCGGGTTAACATTGAATACATCGCCCCGAAACATTTTGTCTTTTCCTCTACTAATTTATTATTGTATGAAATACGCCAACATAAATTTTTCAGTGTGGACTTTCACATTTTCATTTGGGACCATTTTAGAGGCATTAAGGCATTTAGAAAGCGCTCTATATCATGACCCAACGTGTTCAACAGCCTCAAAAACTCTAAACAATAACTTCTGAACCGTTGGAGATATCATGAAGAAACAAAGACTAAGTTGATAGTAACCCTAACTACTTGACAAGAAAATAAACCATTGAGAGTAAACTGGTAGAAAGAAACTGGCAAACACAATTTCTATATTTTGTGGAGTGAGGCTCTCCATAAATAGTAAAGCTCAAAATTCATAAATGGGCTTAAGAAATGGAACAAAAAACCGAAACCGACAGAACTGAGATGCTGAGAAATCTGAGATATTAGGCTGCAAAGAAATTTAAAAAGTGGAGTACCTAAATAGAAAATAAAATGGGAGAAAATGTTTAAATTTTGAGTTGGCATAAATGATCCTCGCTTGAAACGCTTATAAGTCAATTGAGCAGAGAAATGAGGAGTTCCCTAAACCTGAGAAACTAGGATCTAAGACTTAATCTCAGACAGATATTTTTTTTATTAAAAATGAAAAAAAAAATGGAATGCTTAATTTAAGTTGAAAAACTAAGGTGATAAGGAACTTATAACTTTTAGAAGCATTGACAACTAATGTGAAAAACGATTAAAGTGGTTAATATATTTTATAGAATCTAAAAACATAAAAAATCTAAATTCTACACTAATTAATTGGTAGAAAAATTAATTGTAATCTATAACTCACTGTTGTTTAGTTTTGATAAACTTTCCAAGGTTAGACACCGCTAAGGAGTCGCCGAAAACTCATCCTTATTCATCTTTTTTTTTCCAACAACACCAACAAAGGCTTTGTTTCTTTCAAGGCTTGATATTTTGGCACATCGTCAATTTACTTACTCCTACGTAAAAACACTTTTATTCATCTCTAATGATGATGTTCTCCGCAATTACTTTTTGTTGGCTTTTTTAATGGGTTTGTCAGGACATTGATGTCATTAATTAAACGTCTTTCGTAGCCGAAAGCGAAACAGTGTAAAGATTGATGGAATGTGTAAACAATGACTCCGGGGAGGTAGACGGAATGCAATTTTTTATGAGATGTTTGTATATTTTATTGTCCGGAATGATACCACCACTCAGTCTAGCAGTGAACACAGTTGCGTAAGTGCAGTGTATAATAAAAAGTTTATCTGTTTGTCTATTTGGTTTCGGTTTTACAAGACATGGAGCGTACCGATAATAAGGGCAAATCCAGGGCTTAGACTGAAAGAAATACCGACGGATTTTTCCTCCTATTTAGATAACGAATTTGTTTATTACAAATTTATTTATAAATTCTCCAGGTGCTAAATATAGGTCTGGGGTTTCAGTTAGGACGCTTTTATCTTGTAAATTAAAGCGATTAGATGTGCTGATGGTGTGTCTCTCAAAGGTTGGACGATATTGGGTGTTTCTTTACAAAGATAGGAAATAAAAAAATAGATGGACTTCGCTATAGGCCATAGCTCGTTACCAAGTTACGATCTGGATATAAATTCAGCCAACATGATATTCGTTTCACCTACCGATGTTTTTTTTGTATTATAAGAAGTCTGAACTTCTAAAATCTATTCCTACGGCTCAAACACATAAAAATTACTTCACTTTCCCCAAATCCCCCATCCTTTCCAAAATCCGCACTTGTGAGCATTACACCAAGAAATCCACAGAATGGTTGCATTTTTCACTTTGAATAATTCCCTGTGACTCACAGGGGTTTTAATTAACGACCTGTGGTTTTCCGCAAGGAAAAGGGTTTCGTGGAAACCAAACTAACGTAGATTTAGTTTGTCAACTCATCAATAATCACGGGTAATTTGTTTATAAAATGCATTCATTATTGCTGCCATATGAATATTAATGACTTTTATTCAATGTCGTTTCCGCAATGTAATATTTTATACATAAAACGCGATTGTAGGACTATTAAAGTAAAAATTTATGGAGCAATGTGGAGTGTAGATCAAAGTCAAATAATTTTTTTATAGATAGGAATATAGGACGTAATGGAACGGGTCGTTGTGATTTAAAATTGAACAGGGATTCATTAATTAATCCTGTAAAATTACCGTAAAATTTTAATACTTTTACCGTGTTTTATTAGGTTTATACGATAATATAATAACAGAATAATGCAGTTATAGGCAGGTAAATCAAGTATGAAACATTTTCCAAAAATGGTGGATGCGCCAGTCAAAAGAGAAAACATTCCAGAAATTTCAGATAGGAGATAAATATATCAGTCTCATTTATTTTAACCACTGCATTCATAATTTGAAAGAAAAAAAGATCAGATTGCTTAGCGAACGTATTCGTGCTGAATTCTAAGGCAATACCTGTGATCATCGAAAAAGTAATAGTACCTCAAATTCGGGTTGCAGAGCACATTATACCTTCTTCGAATTACACACTCGCCACGACGCGCTTCGGGTCTTATCTTTTCCGCTCTTACATAATAATTGTGCATCTTCCAACTCTTGCGATGTAATAATCATTATACATACTATTATTTCCTTGTAGCGGTGAGCACAAGGTTGTTACTTATCCAAAATTTCTTTGCACAGTTTCAACTTTGAATAAACAATTATTTTAACATTGGCAATTCTATCTATAATTCGGGTGAACGACCTTCGCTATACATATTTTATATCCGTGAATACAATTAGGTATATCAATCATTTTAGGCTTACCGTACAGGGAAGTCACTCGTTGACTTACTGTATGAATTGTAAAATGCTGACAAACAAATTATTATCTATCGTCCTGTGATCACGACTCCAATAAGCTTATGAGGAAATATAAAATGAACTTCAAAGCGAAACTTGAATATTAAGATATATGCACAAAACTCTTAAATTTCCATCGGTTGTATTTATTGTGAACTCTGCAAGATATATTACATTTTTGTAGAAGTCCATCTGAACGATTTCATCAGTAACACAATGACGAAGCGGATAATAGCTCCACCATTAGGAAAAAAGCTCAATAACAAATTAATTTACAATTGTGAAGGAACTGTACAAACACAAGGATAACAACAATCCTCCTATATCTCCGTTTATAAAAAATGTAAACAAACCAGCAAACCGGTCAAGTTCGAATCCTACGCTTTTTTTCATCTCCAGAAGCAGGTAAATCCAAACGTTTCGAAGCACCGGATACCGGTCTTCGGCTCAAAAGATTGGTTGGTATTCCCCACATTCTTCATCAAGAATTTAAGGTTTGACCAATTAGCAAAAAAATCGAGACATGGCTAACAAAAAACTGGGAATTTACAAATGCGGGGTAAAAATTGCACAATGTCGGCTATACTACATTTAAGTGTTCTATATTATAAACAATCCGTACTTAATTTTGAATTTCAAATGAAACAGTACGCTGTATAAAGAGAAATCCAATATTTGTGCTCACTGTTGGGTAAATTATGGCCCCTATATCGGTTGCAAAATTGAAAAATAAATTCTACGAGTGAGAAACCAGATAGCCGGAATGAACGAAGAAATAAAAACTAAAACTCAAGCTGGGACGTTAAACCTGACAAACCGAGACAATAGCAATCCAGAAAATCGGTAATAAAAACTTCAGCCAAAGCAAAGAAGTCAGAAGTTTAAATTGGAAAACTAGCACTGCGGAATTCAGACTTTAGAAATGACTATTAATATAATAGAAATCTACCAAAAGACTATTTGTTAAATTAAACTGGAGAAACACAGTAAAATCGGTCGCGAAAGTATTTACAGTAGCAGGTTGGGGATTTTAATCAAATTTCTCTGTGTTAGAAGGATGCAAAGTTTCGATAATGAGAACTGGAGAGTTGGGACGTTGGTATGTGATTGAAATTGTTGTAAGTACATGTACGTCAGACTTAAGTCTTTAGTTAATACAATAATGATTGGCGGATGGGCAAAAAGGAAAATGTCTAATTCTTCTTAAAATTCATAATATATCATTCGCAACATTTTAGAGCGAAATATGGACCTAAGTAAGAAGTAAAAACGACAATTCAAATTCGACAAAACTTTAGAGTACTTAAAGTACGAAAAGTCAGAAATTTCTATTCAAACCATAATATTAATAATTTAAAATTATTTCATAACACATAATATTAACAAAAAGTTGTACTTGCGAGAATAGACCCTTATTGTTTAAATTCAAAACAAAGTAAAAAAACTCATTTGCTGGATTTAAAAGATATCAGCACTTCAAGAAAACGTCGTTTTGTCGCAATAAGAAAACAATAAAACTAGATTGTTTAGGAACAAAAGTGAGACTTTTCGTGGCAAATACAGACGCGCCACAAAAAGCCACTTTTCTCTGAATAAAACATGCTATTTTTTCTTTAAACGCCGAAAATAGTCCGCGAAATACAAATTTGACAGTTTACTAACCTCAATGACATAATTAATTAACGCTCTATCCTATTAATACATTATTTAAATAAAGATGAAAATACTAGGACGACTGTAAAAAATGATCATAGTGTCGTCCTTCGTTGGCAATAATTGTAAATAACGTGGGAATTTTGAATTTGTTCAGCAGTTATTTGTTTACGCTAGGACCGGGGTTAGTTATTCTGCGTTAACTGTTAACAGGTGTTGCACACACAATATTCTTTTAAGTGCCCCCACAAACAAAAATCAGAAGGATTTAACACAGAAAGTCAGTGAGTTAGGCACATGACGTTAAGAAAATAGAACCCTATAATGCCCTTCACTTTACCCTCAATGTCAAGTAGTTATACAAAAATAGCCAAGTAGTTATGTCGACAGCGCAGCGGACGGATCAGAACTGATTGTTTACATACAGAAGGTACTTTTTTGTGACAAGAACGCTCAATAAGTTTTTATTACCAAGATTTTCTCCGTCAATGTAATGTTTGTGAAACTAAGGGGTGGAAAAATATTTATAAAATGTTTGAAAAAGTTGCTCAAATTTAACAATTCTACCACCACCTAAAATATTTGTATTCATTTCCAGAACACCCTATATAATCAAAATTCAATCAAATCATTGCCGATCGGGTGCCTACTATGTTTTGGTCCACTTCTATGGTCCCCCGCTTATATTCTGAAGCGGAATTGACCATCAGTATCTGCGACAAAAGATCACCCTGACCCAGTTCATTTTTCACGTATAATTTCTTAGATTGATTTGTTCGCACTCGCACAGTAGTTGTTGTTACATTTGTTGAAAATCAATGAATCATCAAACATCAAGTGTTATGCTCATGCTTTTAGCCTGGACTTGTCTCATTGAATAATCAGCCGTACAATTGTATCTAGTTCAAATAATTGATTTTAATCAAATTTAGTATTAGCGGCTCAGGCAACATTACAATACTAACACGAGAGTCATGGATATTCCTTTAGGGGCTCAGAAAAAAAATTGAGTGAACCCATTCCTCAGCAATTTCCAGAAAAGAAGACTTTCGATTACCGAACACTCCAATGTTCTGAAGTGTTTTCGCGGTTAACACATACTTCCACTCTAAACAGTTTACAAACCCAATATTCTTGCAATCAGTATGTTCGCGTCGTTAATGATGCAATTGCGCCCCGCACTTTCACCAACGTGTTTAATTGTGTGCGAAATAGCATGTTAATCCGTTGTGATTATTATTGTAATCTGTAATGGGTAAGGGGTTGTCCATTAATCACGCGAGGTTTTATAGGCCACCCATGCAACATAACATGTATTTTTTTTTCTGAAAAAGATTTCATCAGAATTTATTTTTATGAAAACAGTAGTTAAAAAGCACAACTCCCTCGCTCAACAGCAAGGCATTCTCCGGCCTGGTTGAACGAAATAACCATCAAAACTCAATAACTGAAACGCTAAACCGGACCAAGTAAGACCACAGAAGTCCCAAAAGTTTGTAATATGTAAAAGTTAAAGCTAAGGAGTTGACAATCTCAAGAGACCGATTTAAAACTGGAAAATTAGCATTGAGACCTTCAGAACCGAGTGTTAAGGCAATAGAGACCCCCCAATAGATTGTTTAATGCAGTTTTTTGAATAATAAATCATAAATCTGGAGAAACAGTATATTGGTACAAATGCTGAAAGTAATTGGAGCAGCAGCTTGTAGATTTTAATTAAATTTATCTCAGAATCAGATGATGTAAAGTTTCAATAATGATAATTTACAGTGCCGACGTCCATTTAAAATCGAAACGGATCTGACGTCAGATGGAAAGATGAAAGCTTTCTGAATTGTTTATTGAGGATTCAGCACAATATGTTCAAGTATTGTAAAAAAAAATCACATTTGCTCATTTTAAAAGTATCTTTTTTGTACGATCATCATTGTAAATCTATGTAGGCCTGCCCTTACGCACAGTTGTGTATGAATTAAGCCGGCCACAGACTATGTGCACACGTGCGCGCACGTACGCACATATGGGCATGTGTTCATATTCACCAAATCTGACCTTGATGCGAACATTCGCCAAATACTCCATACACACTATGTGCCATGCAAACGCACAAGTGTGGTGTGTGATTCGTGTTGGGAAACGCCACACATGTGCCCACACGTATATTGTATAGTTGAGTTGAGGAAAAAAAATTCTTGCTGGATGGAGGAAGACGTCATTTGCTCCAGCTTCTGATTTTTGTGACATTGACATTTTATTTTTAATACTTCTATAAGTGGACATCAGAGCATCCTTTTTGTCTGTCGTTGGTATTGTCATTTCATTTTTGATTTTTTCTCATGCATCCGCCACTTAATTTCGGTTTTTGTCACCCATATGTTGGGCATCCCGGATTATGGGATGCCGTCCATAAATTGACAAAAATTCTAAAATAACTGCATTCGACCACGCCAAGTTGGAAACTACTGCCGACAGACACTGATTGATACTGCAATGTCCATATATTGGGACGCATAGTGTGTAGCGAGGATTATTCACATGCGCGCACATGTGTGCACATCACTAAAATCTCTTTGATGTGTGCTTCGTTTACCGACTTCCATCCGAACGTCCACTCATGCCACATCTAGGCGCATTTCCTGATACGTGGTACCATACACACTATGTGAACATATACGCAAATGCCCCATAGGTGCGTACGTGCGCGCACGTGTGCACATAGTCTGTGGCCGGCTTTACGCGATCGCACAGTTATGGTGAAACATCCGATGGTGAAAATAGGTTCAGTCTAAAAAAAATTAACATTGGGAATCGATTGAGGTACGGGCGAATGCCGTATGGGCCGTCACCCTGCGTTATTTACCAGTTGAGTGATCTGCGATTGTTGCAATTTTGTATACATATATTGAACATCTATCTATTCTATTAAACGTGAACGATATGAAGCATCTATGAGGAAGAGCAGTTGAAACATCCACTCTGCGATGAGAGTGACACTCTCTACCTGCTACTACCTACCAGCCCTAGCCCTAACGACCACGTGCTAAGAGCTAAATGGTTGTGTCCTTTGACTATAAACAATAGATGGACATAGTAATAGGCAGCCAACATTGCTTCACTTTCTAATCGCCTACCGACGCCAATTTCATCCCGTTGATTTACCGCGTGTGGCTTTTGAGATTTTTTGGCGACTTTGTTGCGAAAAACAATGGGCAGACAAAGTGTAGTGTTCCTTTCACAAGTAAGTTTTTATCAGATTTATTGCTTGTGTTTTGGTTTTCATTGGCGTACGTATCCACGTGTGCGTTTTTTCAAATTAAAGGTTTTTCTAATTATGAGAGCTTGTCTCTTTTTGTTATTTTGTCAAATTTCTTTTCTGTATCCATTAATGAAAAAATGGTTTTATTTTTATATTTTCCTTAAACCCTTACGATACGCCAATGGATCAGCTGTTTCGTTTTATCAGCTGTTGTCCGCAATTTTCATCCCGGACGTGCCCCTCCTGCTCTTTTCTGTCCCCCTCACCTACAAGTAAAATGGCGTGTAAATTGATTGACAGGCTTGCTTAGTCGATCTATGTTTAATAGTCAAAGGTTGTGTCTAATACCGGGTGACTATAATTCATTTAAAATTATTTTGTTGCGTTGGTCATAGATTTTTTAAAATTTTTTATAAGGTTATTTACATCGGATACATGTTCTTACATCGAATACAATCATGTGGCATACTTAATTTTAAAAATTCAGTTAATTAAATTAATTATCAGTTTCACACCGTATTAAATAAAGTGTTTTTTTGACCTTTACAAATTTTAACATTACTGGATGACATGACGAGTTCTGCCACTGCCAACTGCTCAGTGTTGACAATCCACTTAATTTGCCTTAAGCTTAAAAACAGTTGGCGGTGTCTAATACCGGGTAGCTATAATTGTTTGAAAATTATTTTGTTGCGTTGGTCGTAGATTTAATTTCTGTGTCACTCTGTTGTTGAACGTGGAGCGTAGCCCACGGGTTTGGCTAATGGAGTATTAAATAAGAGAGTATAGGACATAAAGATTAAACTTGAAGGCGTGAAATGTATTGGATGAAAATCATTAAATTATTTATCGGTATTCGTAATTTACCAAAAAATACCAAAAATACCAATAAACCTGTATAAACATGAAATAATAATAATCAGATGTAATATTACGAGTCGTCCAAGCTATGTCGATTATTTTTTAAACTGGTCACGAATGTCAATTGTGATTGCGAGTGAATCCACAAGTGCTTTAGCACGAATGAGATTCTCAAACAGAATGAGTGAAACTAGTTTGGAAAATAGTCTACATAACTTGGACTACGAGTAGTATTCGGAGGACTATTCCATCAACCAACTTTTAGTGATTACAGAGATAGGCTCAGGATGCAATGAAAAAAATTTTCATGCATGCCCAGAAAAACGAACAAAAATCGCAGCTATAAAAAAAACTGAACTTCATTTATTTGTTAAAAATATTTGTTAGGATCACTAGTGGAATATCCGATACAATTTTCAAGAGTGGAATATTCGGTCGAATTCCTTGAAGCCATAGTAATAAATCGTCGTGGTAATTGCAATAGGTCGCATGTCAAAAAAAACACTTTTTGGTTTATTTCACCATTGTGGCCAATCTAAAAAAACAACTTACATTAAAAAACTAATGGTAGTATTAATCCAGAGTACAATTAATCATGATAATATGATTTAGAAAAGCAGCCTTAAAGATGGAGGCACAATTAAATGTTTTTTGTCGTTCTTGCAAAATTTGATATTTTTGACATGCGTCCTATTGCAATTACCACGACGAAATGTGAAACCTACACCTACCTGTAGCCAGGGTACAAACAACAACAAAACCAATGCTATTGACCATTCTCTTATATTTAATTATTCTGAAGTGACAATAAACACTCATTCAAATAATAGTAATTATTATGAGAATGGAATTGAGCTATTCACAACTGTTGGCTAAATAGTAGATTATATTACAAGTAAGGCTTCATTGTCAGCGTGTGATACACATCTCACAATGACATTTCGGTCACGTGTAAGATACGACGTTTTATGCCCGACGCCGGCGTGTAATTTGTAAAACGTTAAAAATAAAAAAAAAATGAAATTTTCAAAATGCCTTTCCATTGTGTAACCATAGCGATACAACTCTTTTAACATTTTAACATATCACTTGTGAGTAAAATGCTACATTATACCTTCCATTTGCGTGGAATAGTAAGTCATCTAGACGTTGGTAGGCATAAAAATGTTTTACGAAAAATAATGTTAACAAATCCTACAATGGTATGAATATTTAGGTAAATAAACAGAATAAAGACAAAAGTCAAAAAGAACATATATTTGGTAAAACCGTTAAATTTTCTTGATTCATTTCAATTCATTCAACTTGTAAATTGTGTGTCTTGTGTTCATAAATATGTTTCATTAATAGAAAAAAAAAATTGATGTTATATTCTGCACTGTTACTTCAAAAATGGTCATAAATCGTTATTTCCAGTTGTTTTTTTTTTGATTTTCTTAAATTCTGCTCTTCCTGTCTTTATACTCCGAATACTGGTCAAAATAACAGAATATTCATCTGAGGGATAAGTTTATTACAGAATTTTAATTTACGTTAGTAACGAACATCGGAAAATTGAGAATCGAGGTTAAATATTCAATAGTCATAGCACGAGAGGTCAAAGTATTGCCGAAAATAATAATATAATTTTTGCCATTCAGAGTTTCTGTTGCGACGAAAATAATGAGTGCTTGCAAGAGTCAGTATTTTCTCAAGCAACTTCGAGTCAATCTGAAGAGCAAAAATTGGCGCCAATTTTTAGACCTCGAGGTTATTTGGCTTGACAATTTAACTTGTAAATTGTAATGGCAAATAGCTACAAAAAAAAAATGTCGCTGGAATAAAGCTTCTCGAAAATACTAAAATTGTCCTATTGGTTGTTTATTTTGAAAATGAAACATCTCATTGATTGACAAAAACACAAAAAATGAAAAAAAAAATACAGTGGTGAAACAAATCCCTACCTAGCATTTTGACGACTTTCTTCGACGACTTATTCTGGATCCTCATGCTGGTGTTCCCCAGAATGTTCCTCTGCTTCATCATCGTCGAGGACTTCAGTTTCTGCCCGATCAGCACGTACAACACCGTGATGAGACTCATCGGCAACACAAAGAACACTAAAGTCGACACTTCAAACGAATGTTCGATTATGGGCTCCACTGTCGTGCACAGTTTACAATCTTCAGTCCCCAGGAGCTTGAACTGCAAGGCCTGGGGTATAGCCAATCCCACAGATACAAACCATATGACCAGTATTAGTTTCACAGCTCTGGAGAGCTTCGACATAGTATGAGACAAGAAGGGATGACAGATAGCCAAATATCGTTCCACCGTAAAGGCAGTTATAGTCAAAACAGTTGCATTGGTTGAGGTCTCAGCGAGGGCCCCTCTCAGAAAGCAGAAAACACTCCCGAAGACGTACGGCCACCGAAAATACATCAGATAAATCTCCTGAGGGAGTCCAGAAAGCAACAACACCAGGTCCGATATAGCCAAACTGAACAAGTAGTAATTCGTGGCGGTGTGCATAGATTTATTACGGGCGATCACGATGCAAGTGCTGACATTTCCAATGGTCCCCGTGAATAATATGATCACGTAAATTATTATCATGGGGATGACGATGTACAAGCTGTCTCTCTGGGGCCCCAGGTCAGTTTCCGTGCACGTGAAATTGTGCGCCGTTGACGCTTCTGCCATTTTCGAACGATTGGGAATTATCCCGCCGGCACGAATCGAAAGCACATTGCAGGAATAACGACCGCGCGGTTCCTGCTGCTGGTCCGTGCGATGTGTCGGTGAAGACTGTTGATTCCGAGCGACAAGTTCGCAGACGTGCGCGGTGAAGCAGGAAACTTTAATGGTGTAGGTAAGGGAAAAATTCGGCGTCTTGTTACAGGAAGGTGTTTTTATTGCGATGTTTACGTGGTTGGTCGCAGGAAATTGTACTGATTGGTTCGTAATGTTCGATGAATAAGGAGGACGATAAGTTGAAACGTCAATGAAAGGGAAAGTTATATTGGTATACGTTAAACCGAAAACACAAGAACTACAGGTATATCAAGATTTTACGCTGAAATAACTTTTTGTAGCCCTAGTAAAGTATACACGAAGGTCTTAAATTTCAAACAAAATGGTTTAAAAAAAACAGTTTTACTAGTGATCGCCCGTCACTCGAGATTCGAGTGGTGTGTATTGGATTGGTAATAGAATCAATGGAAAAATTAAAAAATGTGAATACTTACGTAAATTATAGTGTTGGATAAAAACATTGCAAAGGAATCCAACAAAAAGGAAATGTTTACTAACGTTCCATAAGAACACTCAAAACAAACTAAATAATGTGTCTCAAGTTCTTACTCAGAAGAAAAAAGTAAATTATAAAAATCGGTTCACTACACACGTTTTATTTAAAACCATCCGATCCATGTTGTATATAAAATGAAATCTATAAGTATACGAGGTTTAAAATCTTAAATCCATCATAGTTCTACTCTGAAGTTTTATCAGATTCAAACTACCCAAGCTATCCAGAGAAAATTATTGAAATGGACCAGAAAAGTGTTACTTTTGATCTTGATTAATAATGATATAAACATGATTGTGCGATAATAAAATTCTCTGAGATCTCTCGAAATGTTCGAAATGTAAGTAACTGTTATAAGGGGCAGACAGGCTATATCTAAAGATGAATCTACGCCGCTCATTTGATTAAAACCGTAATGTGGTTGTCTGCAACAGAAACCACCACAAGGCGTAGTGGTGGTACGCTGCTGTCACCCGGACGGAGCGAATGTTAGTTTTATGGTTTTATGATGATCGTGGCATTCAATTTCCGCCTGGAAGTCCGGACCTGAAAATTCTAGATTAAACTTTAAATATATTTAATATATTTATCGACATTCTTCTGGTTTAATTCTAGATTATTTGATTTTCCCGTATCTCAAAAACACCGTATTTAAAAATATCCCACACAATCTTAAAGAACTGCAAGAGGCAATTTTTAATGGATGCAACGCTGTAACCTTTCAGATGTTGGAAAATGCATTTGAAAATATGAAACGGAGAGTTCAAAGCTGCATTGAAGCTGGGGGGAACACTTGAACTTGAATATTTACTGTAATTCTCAATAAACCTACATTCTTTGTTATTGTTTTATTTTCTTTAAATTAAAACAATTTAACATGAGAAACATAAACGTCGCAATGGTTAGACCATAACCTCAAACTTTACTGTCAATCAATTGGCAGGCTTGGTCATTGTCATACAAGGGCTGTTTGTTCCTCACTGTAGACAGTGTCTTTTTGTAGCAGGAAATATTTAAATACGAAAATAGTACATTGAAACACTAGTTTTGTAAAACTTGTATTATTAGACACGAGTTCAGGTACGAGTGCTCTTAAGTTTTACAAAACGAGTTTTTCATGTTATTTTTTCTACTTTTCATATTAACTTAATAAATCAATTTTGGTAATTTACTTGAAATGACTTACATGGAACCATAATATTAAAATCGCACTGACATTTCGTTCAGTGATGGGTTCAGTGTGTGTTATCAATGGAAACAAAAATTCTAGATTTTGGGTACGTTAATGGTTTATTAACGCACTCAAAATTAATAATAGCTTTGTTACAACAGCAAATTATAAAAATAAATAATACATATACAGTGTGGAAATTAAGTAAGGAATAAATTCAGTAACTCAGTTAGTATTTGCACTAGAAATAAAACTTAAAAAGCATAATGGTAGGGTTAATAATAGCGCATCCGAGGAACGTATAGCAATTGTTTTCATTACGTTTTTTTTGACAGTTATGACGTCATCAATATGTATATATTTTTTTAATGGCAACCTGTGTTTTTTATTTTATATTCGCATAGTTTTTTATTCTGATTTCAACGTTATCAAGTACTGAATTGGCTACATTAGGAAAAAAATTATAAGAACGGTGCTAAAATTCAAATTAGTAAAATTTCAAAAAATTTACAGAGCTCTTTCATGTTATCGGAATTTAAGAAACAACCATAGAGATACCAATACAATGTTGACAAGCTCTGAAATAGTACAAAATAATTGTGCCTAAACTGTGATTCTCTGATTAAATATTAAATTAACTTAATAATATCTGGTTGCAACAGAATGGTGTTCCACCACAATACGAACGGTGTGGCGTTATTTGGACGAAGTGTTCCCAAGAACATGGTTAGGAAGAAGAGGTCCAATAGAATGGCATTCTAGATCCCCAGATCTAATCCCATTAGATTTTTTTCTATGGAGGCACTTAAAAAGCAAGGTGTATCAAAACCGACCCAACAATTTGGATGAAAGCAAAAATTCGACATGAGTGCAGTTTAATAACTCCCCAAACCATTCAAAACATATTGGTCGCTTTATATGAGCTTTAATTTATTACTCTTATATCAATAGTTTTTTTTGTACACGCTCTCCAAAATCATAACTTTAGGGATTCATTTGAGTCTGTAAAATGGTTAATTTACGGCTTAGTCCTAAAAGTCGTCATAGCAACTTTTTGCGGTTTATTTTCGATTAAATTGATTAGATAGCTATTTACCGATCGATTTGAGCGAAAACAATTTTCCTAGAAAAAGGACCGTTTTCTGAGGGTGGCAATTGAAAACCGTATTTTAGGTACTTCAACAAAAATACCTATTTTGTTAATTTCGTTAATTTGTTAGCTCTACATTGAAATTTAGGATTGTATTCTTATTTTTTCTCATTGATTGCTTTTGTCAACTCTGTTTTGTTTGGATTTCTATCTTTTTTTTCCTTAAATTCTGAATTTTTTGAAATTTTACTAATTTCAACTTTAACACCGTTTTTATTAATTTTTTTCTAATGTAACCTATCAAGTAAGTGATAACGTTGAAATCCGAATAAAAAACTCTATGCGAATATAGAATAAAAAACATAGGTTCCCATTAAGAAAAAAACTGTCAAAAAAAGGAATGAGTATTCTTTATTACACTAGTGTCTTATAAGGCAAATAAGTCACGAAATAAATTTTTCTTGAGTGACTTATTTACTGTTATTAAGAGACGTGTGTAATACATAGGTTTATCCCCCTTCTGTAACAGTTCTCCAACATTCATCAAAACCCAAAAAAATTTGACGTTCAAAACTGTTGGCTTATGAAGTGGTTGCTATGACAAATTAGAAAGCCGTTGAATTATTTTTTCATAAGTCACATGTGTCCTAGACATAGACCTCATAATCCATTCAAAATCGGCGTTATTATGACTACATAATAAACAAGTTTTGGATAAAAATTACTATACGTTCCTCGGATGCGGATATAATAACCCCACCACATGCTTTTTAAGTTTTATTTCTAGCGCAAATACTAACGGAGTTACTGAATTTATTTCTTTCTTAATTTCCACACGGTATTATATTATGTAAATACATATTAAGAATTATATTTTTGTATTCGTTTTGTGAAGAACAATGCAGGAAGTTATACATATGTAAATAAATATTGTTGACCGCTGATGCTGGTGAATTCTTGATGTTGTACGTATTAAACTTGTAGTCTATTTTAACTACGTTTATTTAAGTGATTAATTACAAACGAAACTTAATTTGTATACGAACGGCGTTACGTAGCCGTCGTACATGTGAGTTCTTACAAAACTCTTGCAAAACTAGTTCCTAACACTAAAAGTACATCCTTTATACAACACAGAACAATAAGCGTCGCCGGGATCGGAATTCCCCATGGGTCCGATGGTCAAATTGACCGGAGTTCCCGATGGTCGGAAAATCCGGCTATTTGCATTCATAAGGCATAATAAAACGCAACCGGGCCGACAAAACGGCGACATTTTACATTACCTAACAAATATACAGGCCGTTTCAATGTAAACGAACAACCCTCAATAACTTTTTAGGAAAAGAGATTTGATCAAAATCTAAAAACAAGTCAATTTTAATCTCGAGGGGGACATGTTTTAATGCAATAGTAGGCACGCTTGGTACAACGCCATACCCCTGACAGTAGCGACCCCTATTTTTTAAATAGGGAATAAGAGTTGAGTAACATGAATTACCAAATTTGAATTTATTTGTTACAAAATGAAATTAATATGCAAATTAGGAAAAATAACATGAAAAACTTTTAAAACTTAAGAGCACTCGTTTTTTACAGGCACTCGTGCTGCAAACCTGAACTCGTGTCTTAATATAAGTTTTACAAAACTAGTGTTTCAATATTCTATTTCAACCACATAATTTTTTTTTTTAATTACATGGTCCAGAACTTACCGGATTTGTTTTGTATTTAGGCATGCTTGCAATTAAGGATAAAAAACTGACAATTTATTATTTATTACATTAGTATTCTAAATTAGTTTTGGCGTCATCCATACAAATTGGTATTATGTAATTATTAACACTAAAAATAAAACAATTATTACACTCTAATGAAGTAGCATTTATGTACTCTGCTTATTGTTATAATAACTTACCCAATCACTGGATTGGTAGACGAGGTCCTGTAGAATGGCCAGCTAGATAGCCCAATTTGAAATCCCTAAATTTTTATCAGCTTCTCTGGAAGATTTGCGACAAAAGCTTATTCTGAAAATGTCGACAAAATAACACCGGAAACGTTGCGTAATGTAAGAATCGCATTTGATAATAATCGGCTGTATCAGTGCATGGAACTCGATGGAAATCATTTTGAACATTTGATATAAAATCACATTTAGTATTCAATGGTGCAATTATTGCTTTATCGCTCGGAAATTAAACACGACTATTTTGTTTTCCGTTTATTTATTTACTTATTCTTAAAAATAATTGGTATAAATGGGTATGGAGGACTACAGATTTGATTAGAACATTATTCAAATTAATAGTAAATTGTCAAATAATGTTTATTGCAAGCTTTTTATCGTTAATTGCGAGCATGCCTAGATACAAAACAAATCCGTTAAAAAAATTTTTTTTGTTATTACAAACTTATAGACTTTGTAATTTGAAAAATTATTATGTGGTTGAAAAAACAATTAAAGGACCTTTCAAGCGACATGTTACTCAACCCCTATTCCCTATTTAAGAAATAGGGGTCGTTCCTGTCAGTGATATGGTGTTGCACCAAGCGTGCTTACTATTGCATCAAAACATGTCCCCCTCGAGATAAAAATAAAAATGTTTTTAGATTTTGACATTGCAATACTTGGTTTCAAAAATTCGCCTTTGCCCCTGAAGATTGCGTTGACAGCGCACTTACAAGAAATGACGTAATATGGGACTGAATTTATTTTTTATTTAATATAGCTAAAACTGCATTTTCGTGAATGGACTACAGACTTAAAATATGGTTGATCTCTATTTTATTTTCTTGGGGCCACTTCATTGAAAGATTTGGAGCTTTTTGGCTTCACAATGTGATATTATTTATTCTTTTTCATTACAATTTTCTACGCCATCTTCATTAATGCTTTCTTCATCTTAAGACTGCCCATTTATCTATAAAATTTGTTTAGTGTTCCGACAGTTCTCCGTGTCAGCAGCAGTTTATTCACCCTACAAAAATAAACATCATCTTCATCTATGTTCCAAGTAAAATTGTACCGGTGCTACGTCATGTAATAAGGTAATTGTGTCATCTATTACATTCTGGAATTCATCATTTCTTAGAATATCTCTAAGACAACTCAAAAGGACATCGTCACTGAATTCTTCCTCAAAAAATGGCCGCCAACATTCAGTAATCACTGTGGAACTGCGGTACCACCCTGCTATTACCAGTGAAGACACCATTGGTTGCCGTCGAGGAATTTATCACTGCGGTCACCATTTACAAAAACATCAAAGGAATCTTGGACGCCTATGTCCATGCAGGCCTACCACAGGTCCTAACCTTGTCCTACTGGCTTTATTCAGAACGCGTTCGGACTACGCATGCCGAACCATAGCCTGTTCCAGTGGACCGATGTGTGACGATCTAGCGAGATCGCCAGAATTACAGGGGCTTTGGACAGAACTTAACCAAATCTACATCATTTACTGCTTATTGCGTAAAAATATGCGCGACGGCGTAGCCCGCGACGAAATTCAAGACTTCGCCCAATTGATAAACAAAGCTTGTCTGGTAAAAGAAGGCGAAGAAGAAACGAAGTCCCTTCGCTCAGCAACCACCGCTCAGAACAGTCACTCAAAACTAAAATGTGACTTAGTGCTACCGAGCTTTCGGTCACGAGGGTAAGGATTGTCGACAAAACAAAAAGACCACGTAGTCATTCAAGCAGCTTTGATCGTTCCAACTGCAGTACCCACGCCCACAGTTACGACACCGATCCGCTGTTATGGCTGTCAAGGGTAACCTTTGGAAAGCTGGGAAATCAGAACGCGGGCACACCCGCATCCCGAGCTGAGACAACAGGCTGCAGACAAAGCAAGATTTTTATCAAAAATCCTTGCTTTAAAAGAGCCAAATCCTGTCTGCATTAGTCAAGAGACAGACTCCGCCTTTTGGTGGGCATCTGCACGGGACACTGCAGGCTAAATAAACACCTCCACGTGATGGGGGTGGTAAACGACCCAACGTGCAGGGGGTGTTTAGAGGAGGACGGGACTGTCGAACACATCTTACGGGAATGTCCGGCGCTCGCCTCGACCAGAAAGTTCATACTGGGGGAGATATGGCCCAGCTGGGCCAACTTGAGGTGTACCTCGCCTGGAACCATCCTAGCTTTTTTTGACAATGTCGGATGGCTAAATGAGAGACAGGAATGAGGAACACGAGGGGGTGTCGGTGAGAGGATCAAATTCCCTCACACCCCTCAACACCTAATCTATCTATATATCTATGGCTGTCAAAGACCAGGAGTGTACAGAAGAAATTGTTCAAATTGTAACTAAATCAATGCAATCCCCAACGGTGTTTGCCCCCTCACGAACTTAACCCCACGACCACCACCGGCAATGTCGTATCTCAATCGTCGGACAAAGATCATGTGCACGCATTTGCTGGCAACCGGCCACCCGATCCAGGAAATCACTTTGGAGGCCACGCTCGCTGACGGAAATCGAAAGACCCTCCGAGCACCGACAGTTAAAGTCAAGGTCTTCATCTCCAAAAGCTCCATCACCACAAAGTTTGCCGTCCTCTCTATGCTAGACACCACGTATACTTTTTAGAAGGTTCTCGTATTATCCTCGACATGGGACGGGACATGGGAAGGTATAGTTTTACCACCGGTGCAACCAACCCCTCTGTCGATGACGAATGATGCTACGAACCTCGGCCACGACGCCTCCTCCGTGCACAACGCCCACGGATAATGGTCTGTGTATCAAGTAACAGGAGACTTTGAATACGTATGGAACGACCAAGATGCAGTCATGGAGTGCCAACGCAAGATTTGAAACTATTTCGACGATCTCCTGAGGGTCGTCGGACCGATCGGATGTATCAGCACATAGGACCTGCAGTCCGGCTACTGGTACACTGGAAAATCCAAGTTTACCTTGGAGATTGCGATGAAACCGCTTTTATAATATGCCCTTTTGGATTACACTTTTTCCTACGGATTCCCTTTTTGTTTCGCAACGCTCCCGCGTCCTTCCAGCGACTAATGGCTAGGTTCAAGACCGGTTTGTCTGAGCTAACGCTCTTGCCATTCCTAGAAGCCACCAAGATATATTTTTCCAATAAGATTTTTATTTTCGATCTACAATATGTTCCTGGATGGGGTGCCCATGAGGTGGTTTTTTTTTCTATTAAGATGTTTGGAGTAGAATAATTTTGATCTTGACTGGTTTTGCTTGTTATATAATTACAAAAAAAGATAAAAAATTACAAATCTTTGCTGATATGTTATAATTGGGGGCTTTTTTCTTTGAATAGGAGCGAATTTTTATTCGAAGTTAAAATATTTTTTGATCAATCTACTATTCAAAGCCGAACACTGCCTAGCAACGCCTAATGAAACTTTAGTAAACTTCATTGTTGTCAAAAAAAGTCTTCAGCAAAGATTTTTTTTAATAGGGATGTTTTTACTGGTTTCAGCTAAGGGACGCATGCGCGAAAAACGTCGGACATCTACAGAGTTGTAACAGGTACGAGTGTCAAAATGGTCAAGCGGCTTATGTTTAGGTACGGTCTGTCGTACGTGTTTGGAGCGTTCCGTTCCAATCACGCAGTCTTTGGACGCGCTAAGAGTGTGTCGTTGCTTGAATGTGCTTACCGACTCGTCTGAAAACTGTGTGATCACATGGCACTTACATTCACAGGCTTTCGCAAGTGTCAAGTGTTCGGAACGGGACACTCCAAACACTTACACACGTACTTACAAATCCTCAATGAACGCTACTAATCATTTTGGGCCAAAATTTTATAATGTCTGTTGGAGAATTAAGATTCAGTTTAGGCGCGTAATATATATTGTCATGCGCAGTCGTCCCTATGCCAATTGTTGTTTTCTTTTACACACATTAAACTTGTTACTGTGAACGGTCCTTTTATTACTCTTATTTACCGGTATTTTCACGGACTCCCAAGAGGTTATGGGCCCAGGACGCGCATTGTAGAGAGAGTTATAAAAAAGACCAGTAATTAGTCTGTTCGTGCGTGTTTAAAAAAAAAAAAAGTAAATCCTAGTTAAAAAGTCGGTAGCGTAGTTACGCAACAGTCTTGTGCATTCGCGTTTTAGTTCGAATAGAACGCTTATTGAGGATTTCCTTCGGGCGTGTATCCCTTTAAGAGAGTTTACACGGTTTTTCGAGCAATAAGACAAAATGGCGGACAGTGGAAATTTTCAGATGCAAATGGTGAAGTTTGGAGGCCAAAACTTCAAACAGTGGAAATTCCAAACGAAATGTGCGTTGAGGGCTAGAGGAATATACGAAATTGTCGCTGGTACAACGGCAAAACCGGCAGGAACTGATATTGATGGGCTTCGAAAGTGGAATAAGAACGATGCGTTAGCCATGTGCGTCATTACGTCAGCGATGGAGCTTAACCAAATCACCCTGATTGAAAAATGTACGACCTCCAAAGAGATCATGGATAAGTTGGATTCGATATATGAGCTGAAAAGTGAGACGAACAAGATGATCGTCCACGAGAGATTTTATGAGTATAAAATGGATCCAAACGACCACATAGCTCAACATATTTCGAAAGTTGAGAATTTGGCGCAGCAAATTAGAGACAGCGGAGATAACATTAGTGATACAGCGATAATCACAAAAGTGTTGGGCACGCTCCCGACGAAATTTTTGACCTTTAGACAGGCGTGGTTGTCTCTCGCGCAAGAAAAGCAAACTTTGGCGAATCTCACCTCTCGTTTACTTGATGAAGAAGCAAATCTCAACAAAGTGGAAGAACTCAATGGGGCTTTTATGACTGGATGTGTCAAAAAGAAATGGAATTCCAATCGCGATGGTAATATGAAGACCAAGAAGAATATAACATGGAACCACATTGCCAAAGACTGTTGGTTAAAGAAAAAGTCACAAAGTCGTGAAGGCGAAGGCAGTTCGAATAGTGCTTTTTCGACTGAAGAAGTTTCAGAAATCAATGCTTTAGTTGCAAATTTCGACGAAACTTGGCTGATGGATAGTGGAGCATCAAGGCATATGACTCCAAATCTGCATTATTTCGATTCGTTGAAAGAAACAACCAATCTGAAAGTCAGATTAGGTAACAACACAGCACTTGATGTCAAAGGAACTGGAACCATCAAGATCGAAAAACTGATCAAGGGAAAGTGGTGCGATGGAAGTCTCGAAGAAGTCGGGTACATTCCTGGCTTAAAAAGAAATTTATTTTCCGAAGGAATAGTCACCAGAAAAGGGTTCAAAATTGTAAAAGGAGACACCAAAGCAGAAATCTTGCAAGAGGGCACCCTCGTGGGATCGGCGATTCGGTGTGAGAATAATCTGTACAAAATGCTGATACGTGTGAAAAACACAGGTGCGGAAGCCAACGTAGTTACCCTAACTGGCAGTTTGAAGGAATGGCATGAAAGGTTAGGTCACATTAATGTACGATACTTAAAGGAGATGTTTTCGAAGGAGTTAGTGGAAAACGTCAAACTTACCGATACCGACGAGTTTTTCTGTGAAAGTTGTGTTTTCGCGAAACAACATAAATTGAAATTCCCGCAGATTGAGCGTTAAGCAACAATGCCGGGCGAATTCTGTCATACCGACGTGTGCGGACCAATGAGTGTTGAGTCTGTTGGTGGCGCACGCTATTTTGTGTTATTCAAGGACGACAGTTCGAGTTTTTGCCTCGTAAAATTCGTGAAAAATAAAAGCGACGTGTACGATTGTTTGCGCGATTATTTGATAATGTTGAAAAATAAATTCGGTCGTGGACTAAAACGTTTACGTTTGGATAACGGAAAAGAGTACGTCAACACAAGGTGCCTGGAGTTGCTACGAAGTCAAGGAGTCATCGTGGAAACAACTGCCAGATACACCCCTGAACAAAATGGTAGATGTGAACGAGAAAACCGATCGGTTGTTGAAAGTGCTAGAGCGATGCTGTACACGAAAGATCTACCTCTGAAGTTGTGGGCGGAAGCCGTAAATACATCGGTCTATTTATTAAATAGAACACCCTCAAAGCAATGTGCTAAAACACCCTTTGAAATATGGATGGGTAAGAAGCCAACTTTAAATCATGCTCGTATTTTCGGTTGTGAGGCTTACATGCATGTTCCAGATATTCTTAGAAAAAAGTTAGATAAGAAGAGCGAAAAACTTATATTTGTCGGATACAATGAAAACTCGACGAATTATCGACTGTTTGACCCTGAGACCAATCAAGTCAAGATATCAAGGCATGTGATCTTTAATGAAAAATCCGAGATAAAACTGCCCAGAAGGAACACTGTATTGACAGATGTTATTAAAGAAGTGATCCAAGATGGAATAGATGATCAGATAGAAGAACAGCTTCAAGAAACTCCAGAAGATGTTGAGGAAATTCCGAAGAATGAAGAAAACAAAACATCTGTAAATGTTCCAAGTACAGAAAATTCAAATCGGAACAAGTATAATTTGAGGAATAAAGAGAGTTTGAAAATTCCAGGACATTTGAGAGATTACAACATAGAAGATGAATTGAATCTGACGGAAGTTGATATCCCGATTACGTATGAGGATGCATTAAAAAGTAACGAGAGCGAACTGTGGAAAGTAGCAATTCAAGAAGAATTGGAATCCTTGGAAAGTAACAAAACGTGGGAGTTGACTCCGTTACCAGCCGATCGAAAAACAGTTGGATCAAAGTGGGTTTTCAAAGTGAAGTTGTCTTCAGACAACAAAAATATACGTTTCAAAGCCAGATTGTGTGCTAAAAGTTACTCTCAAGTCGAAGGAATCGATTACGGTGAAACATTAGCTCCTACAACGAGGTACAGTACGGTACGATTACTATTAGCACTCGCAACACAGTGGAGAATGGAGATCCTGCAGTTTGATGTAAAAACATCGTTCCTGTACGGAGTGATTGAAGAAGATATTTACATGGACCCACCTCCAGGAGTACAAATTCCACCTGGGATAGTATGCAAGCTCAAAAAGTCGATTTATGGGCTGAAGCAATCTCCTCGATGTTGGAATGCAAAGTTCAATGAACATTTGACTGGCATCGGCTTAAAACAATGTGAGTCGGACCGATGTGTCTACCGTGGTAAAGTGGAAAATGAACTTGTAATTTTGGTATTGTACGTGGATGATGGTCTGGTGTTCTCCAAAAAGAAAACATCTTTACAGAAAGTGTTGAATGAGCTTGAAGAAGCTTTCAAAATAACGATTAGTGAGCCGAAATATTTCGTGGGTCTCGAAATAAAGCAGAATGAAGAAAAGGACACTCTAACCATAAGCGTAAGTAAAATCGTTTGTTGAATCGTTTTAACATTACAGATGCCACTTGTGTCAAAATACCGGCTGATCCGAGTATATGTTTGACTGATCCGGAAATCGTTCCTATGGACCAAGCCGTACCGTATAGAGAACTGGTTGGATCGCTAATATATCTCTCAGTGGTTGCACGACCCGATATTGCTTATGTAACTAGTGTGCTGAGTCGTTTCCTCAACAACTATGGTGAAGTGCACTGGAAGGCGGCAAAGAAGATTTTGAGATATCTAAAGAATACAAATAACATGGGGATTGAGTACCATGTTTGCGACGAGTTTGTAATTCTTGGATACTCTGACTCTGATTTCGCTGGAGATATTGAACGACGACGATCAACAACTGGATATGTATTCATGATTAACAACAGCGCAGTTACATGGAAATCCCAGCGTCAACCCATCGTAACATGCTCAACGGCAGAGGCGGAATACGTTGCAGCATCTGAAGCCTGCAAAGAAGCTTTATGGCTCAAGCAATTGTGTGGTGAACTAATTGAATGTGAATGGTCATTTAAGTTGCTAGTGGACAACCAGAGTGCGATCAAATTGATCAAGAATCCAGTCTTCCATAATAGATCTAAGCACATAGACATTCGTTATCATTTCATTAGAGAAAAAGTTGAAAATGGCGTTATCGATGTACATTTTGTTAACACAAAAGATCAAATTGCAGATGTTTCTACTAAAGCTTTAAATGTTAATGCTTTTGTTAATTTTAGAGGTTTACTGGGAATGAGATTTGTTTTGTAGATTTGATCTGTTGCCTAATGCTTTTTTAATTTCTTTATAAACAGTATTTATTTGTAAACAATGTTTATCTTAAGGGTTTATTACAATAAGTGTTTATTATTAATAAACAGTTTTTATATTAACTGAATCTTGTGGGAGTGTTGGAGAATTAAGATTCAGTTTAGGCGCGTAATATATATTGTCATGCGCAGTCGTCCCTATGCCAATTGTTGTTTTTCTTTTACACACATTAAACTTGTTACTGTGAACGGTCCTTTTATTACTCTTATTTACCGGTATTTTCACGGACAAAAACTACCCCTCAAAGTTTTTCAAAATGTTGTGAAAAATCTGTTAATAAAAATGCCTTTTACAGTTTCGAATCCTTTCTGGAACACGATTTTAATTTGTGATTTTGTGGACATGTGAAATGTTGTATATAGCTGTTATTTTTGTTATTATTTGTTACTTTATACTTATTATTATTGACATGTGCAAACAAAATATTTTGTATAAGCACGAAATAAAGTACTGTACTCTACTCTACTCTACTCTACGTACGATAGAATACTATTGTAAAAGGGACCTTTTGTTTGTACGACCGTTGGGAATTCGCATGTTGGTACGCATGCGCAATAGTGCGTAGGGGCCAAAAGAGGGGATAGTGAAAACATCCCTATTCAGTGTCACGATCTTGGTGACGTATCATATCAACACTTATTCAAGAATTTCAAGAAAACATTCCTGGGGTTTATTTGAGCCGCAATGGGTTGTTCAAATTGTTTTGTTAATTATTTTACTCGAAATAATAAGGTATCAGCCGTGGCTGCCACAGTGTTCAGCTTGCTAGCTTCAGTTTATGGAAAAAATCTTCAAAATTAAAGAAAACACCGCTTAATTTAAAATAGGTTCATTAAAATGTTTGAATGTTTTAGTTTTCTACAGTTGTAAGATAAGCAAAACCAGTCTAGACCAAAAATATTCCCCTCTAAACAACCTACTATTTTACTATATTTTTTGTGTTACTGTAGAAATGACTCTTTATATTTTATATCGCTCCTTATATTTCCAATTCATTCATCTGGCCTACGAGTAGCACCACTTACTGATAGATAATTATAATATTAGAATTAAAATAATGGAAGTAGTAGACAGTAAATATTGGCTATTTGCTATTAGTAATAAAAAGCATAAAAATTAAAGACAGACAGTTAGACAGTAAAACCCCTATATCCCTCTTGTTCATCGTCTTTAGTTAAGATTAAATTTAGAAGTTATACTTTTACTTTTTTTCTGACTCTGATGTCCAATTATTTCGTTTCCAGCTTTTATGACTATCTTCTGATTTAGGGTTGATTATATTTTCTGTTATAACCCATCGGATTTACTTGGACTCATTGTCAATATAATATCTTCCTCTTGCTCTGGTCCATTTAACTACATATGTACATCTTTTCTTGTTAGACATCACTATTTCTGGTCATATTATCTGTGTTAGTCAATTCAAATGAGTATCTGATATAAAAACATCCACACATCTTAGAAGCGTTATTTTATTGCCACTTATCTGGTGAAACATTCTACTATAACTCACTGTAATTACTCCATGTACCGATATAAATTTCCTCGCAAGCAGTCGATATTCAATATAACTTAACACTAAGGTGCCTAAATGGTTATATTTACGGCATCTTTAGTGCATGCCCGTGTTACACCATTAGCGGAAGCGTAATGGTAAGAACACTACAGGCACCGATTACTTGACGATATTGTTTATTTACCACGTTTTTTTATACCTGTGAATGCTATTACCACGTTCCGGATTGCTGTTTAATTTTGCATTGTGGTAAACAAAGGTTGATAGCAATTAACATAATGTAATAAAGCAAAAAATGTATTATTTAAAAGTTCTTTGTTGTGATGTTATTACATGTGTATTTTAATAGCGCTGTTATCAATTAAGGGGAAAATTATACAAATGTTTGCATCCAAGTCGTTGTGGTCTCTTATTATATCTATTTTTATTCTTGTGTTCACTTACTGTGGTCTTTCTTGTCTGGTCTGGAAATCCTTCGGTGGATCGTAGCATATTAGAAACGAGGTTAGCAGCCTAAAATTAACATTCCAGTGTAGACGGTCATATTTATTTTGTAATTAAAGCATTTGTATCCACACAGAAAGAAATTTTCCCTCGACATGAACTTAACTGAATCAGGGTTTTTATTAGACAATGATACTTGAATTTGGTTTTCACCCGAATTAGCTTAGAAAATTATAAAACTCTCAGCAATCAATTTTGAAACCCAAACTAATTAACCATTCAGTAAGTAAATGTTCTGTTTGCCACTTAGACCCAAAAATCCTTCAACGAGCAACAAGACTAATTATTTTAATTATTCTTTAGAGAATGGGAGTTTCTATCCAATTACTACGTTATTAAAGGTCACACAACCAATAAGATTGAACGTAGTGTTTAATTTGATTAACTATGTTTATTTCGAGCGATTCGAATGCTTCAATACTTCCGGAACCAGAATAGAGCTGCAACTCTTGATATCAAAATACTCACGGGACAAGATAGCAGTGTGTGGTTATAATTATTTTATAAGGTCACAGTGTTAGAAATGCATTAAACCGAAAAGTGCAGATTACAAAACACATTGCCTTAGTCTGGTCAATGTCAACAGGCGATTTGTTGGCGTTTTTTAAACCTATCGATCGGTGTAATTTACGTTGCGGTGAGATGTCAGTGTTGTTTGATGAGTTTGTGGTTCTGGCAGTAAATAAATTGGATAGTTTAATTTACCTGCGTGTAGCTTACCTCTGTATGTCTTTGTGGACGTGTTTATCTTGTCGTCCGTTTCACATTTTATTTGTTTATACTAAATAAATTCGTACAAAAACTGTTTAAACTGGGATTGTATTTGTTAGATATTAGGTTATTTCTTAATTAAGAATTATTCGGACGCTTTTAGAACGATCAGTACAGCTAGAAATTTTAACAGATGGAGACTTCGATGTATAATAAAGTATAAGTTGTTAATTCCTTACAATGTAAAAAAAGTTAAATAACACGTGTCGGGCCTGAATTAATTTGGGATACCCCTTACTGTGTTATATGAATGAGGTTGTCCTCTTCATCGTTAATTAATTTCTTGTGGTTTTCTTCGTCCTTCTGATTACCACTGCTCGTCATCGTGACCATTGCTGTTTTTTCCTACTATGTCTGATTAAATGCCAAGGAACATTCGTGAATTGTCTTCAAAACGGAAGGACTTAAATTCTTCGCACCTTGATAACAGTTTATCCATGTCGACGTTCTTCTCCAGGAAGATACGAATTCTGCACCAACTTTTCCATTAGTTGCCTGACGCAGCTTATCCTTCCGTTTCTTAATTATTTGACTGGTAGATTTAGAGATTAAGGAAGTTTCCGATACAATCAATAATTATAAATGGATTATTATTATATTAATAATTAATGAGTTTGTGCACTTTCAATTTTAAAACAACAAAAAATCCATCCCTACAAAATTCATTTACTACAAGAACTTAGCGAAGACGATTTCGAACGTAGAGTGGAATTTTGCTTCAATTCTGTTTTCGGGTGAATTTACATTTTGCTTAAAGACACTAATTCACATTGGATAGAAGAGGTACACACCCACGTCCACAAAAAGTTAACGCTTGGGCGGGGATTATTGGCGTGAATATTTTGGGCCCATTTTTTATTGATGGCAATCTCACTACTGACCGGTATCTTGAACTTCTCCCATAAAATATTCTTCTCAGACTAAGGAAGTTATTTCCAAATCACCACAGTCCAGAGTTAATGCCCAATACCATACCGCCACATCCTGCTCGTCAGATCCGGCAACTGTTAGACAAAAATTTTTCGGGCAGATTTTTTGGACGCAGAGGACCCATTGAATGGCCTCCGAGATCCCCGGATCTAACCTAAACCGACCTGACAATCTAGAAGACCCAAAAAATCGAACTATAATGAAAATGAACAATCTTACAACCGAAATTTTACAGATGGCAAGGCAAAATTTTGTCCAACGGCTTTACTGCTGCCAGGAAGTTAATGGAGGACACTTTTTATTGTAGGAGAAAAACACCAAATGCTTCCAAATTTATTTTTTAAATTTGCTTATGTTTTGTTATTTTTCTTCTTGCATTAATCATTTTTAAGAAAGAATTAATGTTTATTACCATTGCCTCTTCAGTTTTCATTTAGTTAGACTTCCAAAAGTGTTAAAATACAGCTGGTTTTGTGATTTTAACGATAAAACGAATTTGGTTTAATTTTTTGACAATTATAATTATTGTCAAAATGTTTCAACACCAGCATTACATGATGATATAAAAAAAATTGGCTTTCAAATGACTTCTATTGCTATTTAAAAAAAATCTTGTTGGCTGTGTCTCTCATAACGTAACAATGTAAAACAGTTGAAAAAATTAGTTGTAATAGATATTAATTAGTTGAATTCATATCCTAAATTGCCGAGTTATTCCTAATTTATTCCGGTTAATGATTTTGAAGATATTAAACCGGTTCCATAAGTTTCGAACATAAGTCGAACATGCCTTGTAATTCGCGTGTTCGGTAACTAGTTTTTTTTTTTTCGAAAAAGTGATTTTTACGTGAAAGTGTAAATGTATGGAGTTGACATTATTGTCTTCCGACAGTCTCTGTGGAAAAGTGAATTTTATTATAATTAGGATGTGTTGAAAAAAAGTGGCTGACCCCGAGGAGAAAAAAGGATGAATGTATTTTCTAATTATAGATTCAAGGAAAAAGTTATTAATTTCAAATTTTCTCACCAGAATAAAAGAGTTCGGTCAGCGAAAAAATTTTGTAAGCAACTCATTTGTTAATTGGCGATTAATAATCCCAACTATTAATCAACGAAAAACACTGATATCCAACACATTAAGATTAACAGAAAATTCATAATCGTAGCTGCGTGAAACATACGTTTTTGCATCTGGTACAGATATCAACATAATAATATAGGATATTTTATCTTTTACGTCATCGATTAACGTTTTCAATAATTCGTTACATCGTTCACCTGATACACCCAAAATTAGTGGAACCTGTAATGTAAAAAATTAAATTATAACAAAAACGACCTACCTTCTACCATCAAATATTTTTTATAGGGTGCTTCTATACTAGAAACTGTTGAATACGCTCTCTTTCAAGAACTTTTGCTTTCTTCGGCTTGTAATTTTTTGATTCGTTTTTCAAAAAAGCGATTAACCTGCCATATTGTAAAATATCTGTATTTTCGTAAAGCTTTTTAATATCGATCTTAACATGCTATATTTTGTCCACATTGAAGAACTCGCAACTTTTTTGGTGTTAAAAAAGTAACCCAAGATGTTTCGCTTATCCCAGAAACATCATTTTCTTGTTTCCAGTTATTGAAGTAATTTAATTTCTTCTAATAAACATCTCTGGATTTATTCGGCAGCAAACTAAATGTGACTTCTTGTTAGGGCCAATGAATCGAAGGCAGCGGTTTTAAAATATGTACATTGAAATAACCAAACGATACAAATATGTGTATGAGATCTGGAGTACTTGGTCTGTATGTATTGAACCACACTCGAACTAACTACTAAAGCCGCTCGCAGATGCTCGAACACTTCCCCTCGCGAACGCTCCTAATTGTCACCACGATTTTTAAACGTTCGCGCCACGACTATCAAGTCCATTCTCAGCTTTCGCACACATTCCTGATGACGAGTCCCTTCGTGAAAACGTTCTCGATCACCTCAGTAGACAAAATGTGTTGTTGCCTGGCAGCGTCTCGAATAAAATGTCTCGCATATCGATGTGTTTTCTTCTGGCGTAAAAAGATGGTTCTCACCGAATTTAATAGCGCCCATGTTGTCTTCAAACATCGTGATGTCAGCTAAATGCTTCAGGCCCAATTCGATCAGAAGAGAGCGAAGGTACATGGTTTCTTTCACGGATTTAGCCATACCCATATACTCGGCCTCTTCTGATGACAGCGCTACAATTTTCTGCTTCCTAGAATCCCAAGTGATTGGTCCGCCACCAAGCATAAAAACGAATCCTGTATTTATGACTTCCTACCGTCGGGACAATTTTCACAGTGGAGGTACCCCCTCAATGCGTCATTATCAACATGAAATTGGGCTGTGAGTTTATTTCCGTTGCGAATTTGGTATAGGTAAGGATCTGCGACTGTAGGAGTTGCTCCGAAAGATCTCAGTTCGACATCGAGTCTTTCATGCCAACATCTACCCGCTTGACGCAATCCTTAAAAGGCTGTATTTAGGCTACAAATCATATCCCCTCTCTTCAATTGCGTCAGCATCTTCTGTGCTTTCGTTCCAACTTCGTTGTTCTGTTCCGAAGCTATCATTTCCAACAATCGCTCTAAGTGCCTCGGAGGTTCCATAAAGATTTGCTGGTTTAATTCGCTGTTTAGCATTAGGTAGGCACACGTTACATCAAAGTGATTTATTTTAATGCCGAACCGGAAGTCTCGCAACAGGAGCAAACGTCTCTTTGAAGTGAATTCCTGGACGTTGAATAAGTCCCTGGGCCACATGCCTGGCTTTTCTCCTTTCCAGGATTCCATCGGCTACGAACTTGTATATACCGCTGGTATATTCGGTACGGTTGTTCGATTGAAAAAACTTCACCTTTTTCCCTTGAAGATTTTCCACCATCGCATCGCGATGAATTGAGGGGTGCTTTGCAAAAACGACATATGTAAAAAAATATTATATCTCAGAAACGGAAAAAAACCTCTTGCGTTATTTAACTTTGTAGTACCGAGGTTGTAATTTTTTTACGAGTATTAAAACACATTGAGTATCAAAATATATATTAAGCAAACAATAATAACGAAAAACAACATGAGAAAAAAATAAAATCTAATGAACTTTTGTTGTTTTTGACAAAAATAATAATTCAATAAGTTCCAAAAATTGTGAAATTAAAATAACCACTCAAAAACAAACCGGAAAACTTTAGTTCTCACACTCACTGCTGTTGTTGTCATTGTCTAGGTCCACTTCATCAGTTTTTGGAGAATTTAACTGTTGTTCAAAAAGATCCAGGTAGATTTTTTTCTTTTTTGAATCACAGTACTTCAAGTAAAGATTTTAAATTTTTAAGTTTGGCCATTGAGATCGTATAATTGGTTTCATATAAGGCATGCAAAAATAACTCTTTAGGTAATCGATTTTCTTATTGATAATCGAACTTGTTCTCCATGGGCCACTGTAGGTATCTCTCTTGTGGTTTTGGAGATTTCGAAAAGTATTTTATATTTCACTGAATCATTATTTGTTTTTTATACCTTGACAACGAGATATATTAAGTAAGCTATAATGCCCTGGCGTATAAATGATAATGCCCGCTTATTATGCCCTCAAAAAAATTTAACCATGTTATTATTATTGTTTATTTAAAGTTAAAACTACAATTTGTAAATGGAGATACTATGTTTAAATGAAGAAACATTCAGGTTGGAGGCATCAGTTTTACCGAAAATTCTATTTTCGCCGGACGTTCCTGTTTCACGGGAGCTTCCAACTTTATAGATACAAGCCACCACAAACTAGGGAATTTTGAAAAATCAAATTCAAAATTTATATATTTTTTAAATGTTCACGAATTGAAATGCAGTGAAATATAAAATGTTGTATGCACCACGGGCATAACTCGATGTTTATAAATCTCGGGCAATTTACAAAATCTCGGGCCGGAGGCCCTCGAATTTGTACCTGTTGCCCTCGATTATAAACATCCGTATTATGCCCTTGGTACATAATAGTTATTAAGATACCAAGGGTGTTATAAGGTTGATAACGCCCCAAGGTCGGCAGTGTGGTCCCCTAGGGCTTTTGGCCCGAGGGGAGTACGCCGACCGAGGGCGTATCATTATAACACCCGTGGTGTCTTCAACGTTTTATTTTGCACCCCTTTTAAAGAAAAAAACGATTTTAATTTTCCTTTTTTTTTTTCTATTTTCTGTATAGTGAGCTTCGATGCAGTTGCTACGGAAAAATTTAAGAGGTTGCTAAGGGTTGTTTACTTTAGAAAACGACACTGCATTTTTGTGTGAATTGACGTGACTGTTGGTGCTGTAAATTTTAAACGGTTGTGCTTACAATAAATATGGAGATTTCACAAAATGTATTACTACAGGCTGAAAAAGCCAAAGGAAATTTACTGCCGGTGAAGTCTAAACACGTATACGAGAAGGAGTATGAAATTTTTTGCAATGGAAAGTTAAAATCGTTAATAGTTAATATCGTGAATGAAACAGTCTTGATGGGTTACTTTCAGGAACTGGTAAGTTTTACTCATGAATAATAATAATTTTTAGTTATTTTACATTATTTTAGTCAGAATTTTAGTATACTGCAAATAGTCTATGGACTAAGTACTCACAGCTGAAATTGATTGCATTTCTGAAAGTTAAATCAAAAGGATACATTCCCAAATAATCGAAGGTTTTGGAAGGTGAACAAGTATTACTTTTTATAAGAAAAGCTCCAGATGATACCTTTTTGCTACATAAAGTTGTTCTGGTAATGGGTGTCTTTGGAGGTTTAAGGCGTGATGAAATGATCAAGATGACAATTGACGATATTGAAGACAGAGGAGCGGTTTTGCTTATCAAGGTACCAGAAACTAAGACTTGCACCTCAAAAAGTTTCACCATTGTTGAAGAAAGCGATATAGGAGCGTTAAATTTAGTTACACCGAGAGAAGTATTTATTTAAAACAATATCAAATCTATTTGTCCCAAATAAATGCCAGACCTGGATTTGGCGAAATAAATATAGCAGTTGAATCAAAGAAATCATAGAATTGAAGCATTTATTTGCTCGAAATAAATATATATTTCACCCAAGTATATCCAATTATTTGACCTAAATTAGTATTATTTGAGGTAAATAAACTGTATATTTCTCTTAAACATGTAGCTTAATTCATGCTAGTAAACTAACATTTGCCGCAAACAACTTTATATATTGAGAAGAAGAATAATTTATTTATCTACAGTATACATATATGTTGATCTAGGAATATATTTATTTCACATAAATATATCATTTATTTCTTCTAAATTCATTGATATTGTTGGTAGCAAAATATCGTGCGTTCAACCAAAAAACGACGTCAAGTGAGCCATGGATTGCATCTTATCTCTGTCGGTCAGGTGCGTGGTCCTCATTGACCGACAGAGATGTAATGCAATCCATGACCCACTTCACGTCGTTTTTTGTTGTACTCACGATATTTATTTGCTGTGAAAATAAAATGGGAAGACAATATCGACTCAAAAAGTAAATAAATTTATTTAAAAAGGACTTAAAACATAACACATGAAACATAACATTATGTATGTCTTGATTTGGAGTGGAGGAAGAAGCCACTTCTGAGGTAAAATGAGATGTAGAAGCCACCGAGTTCGTGCACTGGGTAATATAGACTGGTATATCGTTTCTTTAGCTTTAATTTTCTGAAACAACAAATAATATAAACACAAAATATATAACAAGATTAAACATAAGCATTGGAAATACAGTAAGAAACTAATGTCTATTTTTTTGTAAATGGTGAATTTTTCCTAATGTTTTAATTTTAATGAAATTTATGACTATACTTTTTGGGGATCCCACACCTCCGATAGCCCTCATATAAAAAATGTCAAACAGAAATATGGAAACGTATAGGTAATTTGAAACGGAATTAGAAAAGCTTTCAAAGGTGCAGAAATAAGTTTTTCTACCGTCATGAGCTGTAGTGTTGGAAGGGCTCGTGCGTTTTGACACACATCACGGCCCTTTTAGATTAGTTGTTAAGTAATTATCTACTACATATTACTACATCTAGTTGAATAAAGCGTCTTATTACAATACGTACCTTTCTTTCTGCGTGGATAATAATAATTTCGCCTGGACCCCAGTTTTAAAATTTAGTTGCGCCAACAGATTGTGGTCGAATTTTAAAAAAAGCCTCCAAATCTATTTCTTCCTCTACAAGTAATTACATGCCACTATTATAAATTGTAATGAAAGAACCAAGACTCACCTATGAATTTGTCTATTAGACTCTCCAGCCCCCATTCGGTTAACTCTTGTTAACACACTTAAGTAACACTTCTCACCATCAGAGCACAAACGACAATGGAAAACCGCAGGAAAATCGTATGATGTTGCAAAACTGCATAGTCTAAACAAACCTATAAATACCGAACACGCAGATTCGAGGAACCGTTGTGAATTATAGAAAGAAAAAGACTGTGTATTTGATAAAAGCATTGGTATATTTGTGACAACTAAATTTTATTTCTTTTAAAGAAATGTTGAATTATTGAGAGTATACTATCTATTTATGTGAATTATACAATTCCTGTTCGTTTAAACTGTTATTTGTTTGCAACAAATAAATTATATTTCTTTCAAATGAAGTTAAGCAATTCGACCATTCACTTGAAAGAACTAAATTTATAATATGGTGGCAAGCAAAGTAACTGCTAGACAATTAAACTAGATTTTGGACAATGTTTTGATATTCTGGGACACCATTTACTTGCCTCAAAATACCATTTTCTCTCAGTGTAGAAAGTACATTGCACTGCGGCCGAAGTGATGTAGACAACGTAGGTTTTTTTTAACCTATCGAAATAATAGATGTATAGATTCACCAGTGGGTAAAAATACTGTAGGGAGTGTCCCCTTCATCATTGCTAAATATCTTAATTTGGAAAACCCGAAAGGCTACACCGGACACTGTTTACGCCGAACTTCGTCAACGCTTCTTGTTGAAGGTGGTGCTTCCTTTGAAACACTCAAGTTGCATGGAAAATGGAAGCGTAGTACTGTAGCGGAAAGCTACATTGAAGAGAGTATTTCCTCGAAAAACCGAATTGCTACAATGATAGCCCATTCTGTTTCCGAAAAAGAAAATGCGCCCGTTATCATTCCGAATGAAACCGAATGCAACACAGGTTCATCATCGATCCACTCAAAAGACTTCAAAATTGGAACTACTTCATCTTTTTCAGGCACATTCCAAAATTGTAATTTTTATTGGAGAGAAAAGAATTAATTAATTTGTAATAGTTATAAATAAATGTTTTCTAAATAACTAACTTATTTAAACAACTTTTTTTTTAATTAGCGGGCATTATGATCCATAATGCCCTCGGGCATTATGAGGCTGTTAATAGCTACCGTTGTCAAGGTATTATGTAGTAATAATGGACAGGTGCAAAATAAATATCTATTTTAGTTGCTTCATCAACATTAAGCATATCTGATATGTCTACTTTTGTAAGCTTAAATGGCGAAGGTTTACGACTTGCGTTTTTTATCAGTTCATCCCCGTCTTATGGGAATTCTACAATTCCGTGTTTTCTCTTTTGTTTTTCAAAAAGTGCGAAATCTTGGTCATTAGGTAATATGAAGAACAGAAAATGCAGCATGACATAGTCCTTGTTCTCTCCTAGGCACCCATCACTGAACAGGATTAAATTCTCGTTTACATCTGAATGTCGAAAATAATAAAAGAGCATCGAAGTTACATCATTTGCGCTTACATCATTTGCGCTCTTGAATTGGCCCTCGTGGTATGTAAAAATTGTCGCCTCATTGCTACCTATATCATGAACACCAAACACATGGTACCACAGTTGCCTACAGTAAAATACCGGATTAGATGGAACATGTGGCAAAGGCAAATTTTGAATGAAATCGAAGGTAATACAGCTAACTTCACCAGTTTGAGCTTTTTGTTTTTATTGGCGTTTCAAGACATGAAAAGCTTCCGCCTTTCTCAGATGTAATTCCTTCATCACTTACACGGATGCCTTTTGTTCTTCAGAAGTATTTTCCGAGTTCAGTTTTTAATAAAAACCATCATATTCAGGACATGTGTATTATTCCTTGGTTACCTGGAGAAGTTCGTTTTTCGATTTGATAAAACGAACGACGCAACATTTGGAATGATCGTCGATGAACTTGACATAGTAACGCGCTTTGTTCATAGATTCAACACGCATTGGCCCATAGACGTCAGCATGTATTAAGTCCAATAACTCGTTCGTCCTCTTTGATTTCTTTGGAAACGCAACCCGAACCATCTTCCCCTGTAAGCATGTCGCGCAATTTCTCGCGCCCATTTTGTAACTTAAAGGTTTCAAAGTTTCGAATCCACGCACACGGGTTCGATAATGTCTCTCGCGTTTAAGTCTCCTAATCGCCTGTGCCACATTTCGAAATTTTCTGTGGAACAATGTCCGACTCCGAAAGCCGAATTTTCACCGGAACAATTTTTATTGCTTCCAAGATCTTCGCGGGCGTAATAGAGTCCTCCGATTTTGTCGGCCAGGAGTCGCACCTTCCCTTTGTCATCGTACACGAGCGCATTGTCTTTTCGAAAAATTACCTCGAATCCCTGCAGCAGATTGGTACCTAGGTCAAGTACGTGAAGCGCCTTATTTAGTAAGACATTTTGTGATTCAATAAAAACATGAAGCGGCTGTGAAGCGAGCTTTACCGTCTACAGCTATCTTCGTAGATTCACTGTTTGCGAGATTCAAATTGCCGACACTTTGAGAGTTTATTTCCACGAAATCACGCAAATTGTTGCACAGGTGTGATGTACCACCGCTGTCTAAACACGATTTCATTATCTTGTTGGAGCCATTTATAAAAAAACGCGGTTTCCGCAACGTAAGGACACGTATCTTCTTTTCCGACGTTATTCGCGGATGCTCGTTTATAGGGGCTATTAGTGTGACGTAGAACCTTGAGGTAAGTCACTGCATTGAATCTAAACAAACTCGTTTTTACATGGGGAAATTCAGTTTTTTATTTTTTCCTCGTCAACACCGCGCTTCTTAAGTATGAAAGTTCCTGATTGGGTACTGTTATAGACTCTAGTTTTTGTACTCAACTTTGACATATCTTTGACCTTTGACCGAATTAGCGAAATATTCTTAACTAGATGACCCGTCCCGGCTTCGCACGGTGATTTTATTTTACTATTTTATTTAATACTTAAATAATTTTGAAAAACCGTTTCTTAATGGACGCCCACGTGTAAAAGAAGGAAGTGTGCAATCGGTTCAGTGGATCGAGAGATTAACCCCCCGACCTCGTTTCCCTTAGGAATGGAATTTCTAAAAGCCGTTTCTTAGTGAGCGCCTACGTGGTAAAATAAATAAATGATAAAATTTCATTGCAATCGGTTCAGTGGATCCAGAGATTAACCCCCCACCCCGTTACGCTACTTATGAATGGAATTTTAAAAAACTGTTTCTTAGTGCGCCCCTACGTGCTGAAATAAATAAGTTTGCAAAATGTCAATGCAATCGGTTTAGTGGATCCAGAGATTAACTTTTTCACCCCGTTACCCCCTTAGGAATGGAATTTTGAAAAACCGTTTCTTAGTAAGCGCTTACGTGGTAAAAGAAGTCAATGTACAAAACTTAATTCCAATCGGGTTAGTAGATCTAGGGATTAACTCCCCCGCCCCGTTACCCGGAATTTTGAAAAACCGTTTCTTAGTGACTGCCTACGTGGTAAATGAAGTAAGTGTACGAAATTTCATTGCAATTGGTTCATTGAATCCGGAAATTTCGTGAAGATTCGTGAGTCAGTCAGTGCGTGGTATTTGGATTTTATATACCGGGTGTCCCAACTAAAATTTGTACCTCCCAACAATTCCAATTTCGAAAGACTCGGAAGAAAACACTCGAACAGGTCAATTTTGTAAGTAAGTAAGTGTGCAAAATTTCATTCCAATCGGTTCAATGGATCTAGAGGTTAACTCCCCAGCCCCGTTACCTCCCTTGGCAATGGAATTTTGAAAAACCATTTAGTGAGCGCCTACGTCGTAAAATAAGTAAGCGTGTAAAGTTTCATTACAATCGCTTCGATGGATCCGGCGATTTCGTGATGAGTCAGTCAGTGAGTTGTATTTGGATTTTATATAATATAGATAATAAAAAATAAAATAACGAAATAACAAAATAGAATTTTATCTATAATGTAAATGAAATATTTAGTATCACCATAGAAATACGACGAAATATCAAAATAGCCAATCAACCAAGTAGCATATAAACGAAATTGCAAATTAATGTATTAGAAAATTAACGAAATATTTAATGAATGTTTTAACAATTCAATAGTATAGTAGTAACGCCGGGCATTTCTGCTAATTTTATTATATCTAGTGTTATTTTGTTTTACATTACCTTTGGACACAGCGGAATGAATGAATTCATTCATACTTATATTAACATTGTAGATTGTAAACAATCGTCTTATTAATTTTACATATACCTACTAGGCGACTGGTACAATTCAGGGGTACAGTTGGCTATCGATGGGTTACCGTCTGATGAACTATTTAACATTTGACCAAGTAATGTTAGCTTAGCTTATTGACAGTAATAACATCCTACTCAATATAAGACGCATGATCAAAGTATCGCACTGTCTATTCTCCGGAGAGTCGAGAGCAAACTAGAGGGGATGATAACGCTGTGCTCAAGCATCTTGATCATCGTAAATGATGAATGAGGATTTACTCATAGCTGGCTCCTTCCGTCTCTGCGGCTTTCGATGTAGACTCTCTGTTGCGCATTTGATTATTAATGATACATAGCTGGTACCCGGCGCGCGTTTCTTTTTTGCTTGATGGATACCAAAATTCATAGGATCAACCGACGGGCTAATCTGAAAAAATCTGCCAAAAATTTCATCAAAATCCGCCCAGCCGTTCTGGAGTCCATACGGAACATACATACAACCATACATACATTATATACAGCGTGTTCGGTAATTCGACAGCCATCGCTTTACTGTGGCCTCACAGCATTCAGAGAAAGCATATTTTGCAATTACTTGTTTTTTTTTAACATCTGATAAGGAACTAGAAGGGTTTTAAATAGGCCAATCAGAGAAATGGTTTCATCAGCCCCAATTCTGTGGAATCAAGTATTCTGTTGCAAAAAAAGAGACTTTGTCACATTTGACGGCTAAGGTCAATCAAAAATCAGTGGCGTATGCTCGGAAAGGTACTATCATCATTCAAAATGGTTTATTATTAAAGAGAGGTAACTCAAATATTTAAAATAAATGTTCAAATCGGCGACCATCGTTCTGTATACAAAGACCCGTCTCAACAACGAACTTCTAGCGTTTTCAAAAACATCTGGGGTATTCCTGATTTGATCAGACGCTAGTAGGATTTTGTGTCGCAATTCGTAAACATCAGGAATATCGGTGGCATAAACAACCGATTTCACATGCCCTCAGAAATAAAAATCTAATGTAGTTAAATCCATACTCCCGGCCGGCCACGGAAACGGGTCACGTCTGCCAATCCATCTCTCCGGAAATGCGTTGTTTAAATTAATATTCTACAACATCTCCATTCATATGAGCGGGGGCGCCATCTTGCATGTACCACATTTGAAATCGCTGTTGTAGAGGCAATTCGTCTAAGAAATTTTCTACATCAGTTTGTAAAAAATTCAATTAATTATTTCCATTTAGTCGATTCCGTAAAAAAAGAAACCAACTAAGATATTTTGAAAGATTCCAGCCCAAACATTCACTGAGAATTGTTCCTGTTGGTCTCTAATTCTAGTAATATGCGGATTATCCCCGAACCAATAATGCATATTTCTCAAGTTTAAGGCCCCATTTCGTGAAAAGTTTGATTCCTCCGTGAAACAAATATCTGAAATAAATCGGGGATCTTCGTTGTTCTTCTCCAACAACCATTCACAAAACTGTATATAGATTGAAATATTCTGGGTTATTCACGAAAGGGTACGATCCTGAAGAAATTTTCGATGCAACCAACATTGCATTTGCACAGGTTACATGGATTGAAAAAACAATTTCTTTTAAAACTAAAACATAGTGTGAACATTAATTTATTAGATGACATTAGATACTGTCGCTGTCAACCAGTGTCAACTATTTTGACCTTATTGTTGTTTTGGTAATAATGTATTCCAATGACGAAAAAACCGACATGCTTTTAATTGATGGCGAATGTAGAAAAAAAAACGCTTCTTTTGCTGCTAGGGTTTATGCAGAGCGTTACCCTGAAATAAGAGGACCAACAGATAAAATTTTCAAAAAATTAGAGGCACAGTTGAGACTGAATTTGCCTTCAGCTACTAAGTCTAGGGAAAGGACTGTAACTGGGGAACATAATGAAGTAGACGTTTTAGAGATGGTAACAGAAGATCTCCATATTGGCCAGAAGGAAGTGGCACGAATGGTTGAGATAAGCCAGGCATCAGTATGCCGAATTTTGAGGACCAATAAATTCCATCCTCACCACATCACCTTGTTTCAAGAACTACAAGTGACCGATTTTCCCAAAAGGTTAGAGTTGTGCCGTTTCTTCAGGGAAAGAATCCAATTTAATGAAAACTCTTTGCAAAATGTCTTGTTTAGCGATGAAGCTAGTTTTAGCAATAACGGGGGTGTAAATAAGCATAATTGTCATTACTATGCTCAAGTCAGCCCACGTTGGATTCGGGAAGGACACAGCGAGGATCTCAAAAAACAAAAAAGTACATTATCGAATTTCATGATGAAGACATGAATCAAGATCATGATTACTATCACCAAATTCAAGAACAATTTATTGCACTTTGCGGCCAGAAAAAAGGCTTTTCTGATGATCCACAAGGAGACAGCATGATTGTGGAAATTAGTAAAACTGAAGCATTAAACCCATGGAAGTGTTTTATTATACTTGTTATACATAAATTTCTGGTGAATTAAATCTACAATAAAACTTTATGTACAAACCTGTAATTACTTATTTACTACTTATACCTAAATATTATTCTTTGTACAACTCTTCCACTTTTCTTATTAAGTGAAACTGTAAATTAGTTAACGTCCTGCAAATTTAGAAAACAACGGATGGGGCATCAAAGAGGCAGGTATGCAAAAATAATTTTCTGACTTATTCATAACAGCAAATGTTTGCTTTGTTGTTGCCACTCGTGGAGGCTGTTGTATTCCAGAGGTCCTGATTCTGCATGTGAAACAACAATCTGCTGAAACCTTTCAATTTCGGCCTCAATTGTCTCTTCAGGATCACTAGCTCTTTCTGTTACAAGAGGAGCTGTTGGAGATCTTATTCGGCATATAAAATAATTACTTAATTTATTTCATTACACTGAATTCTGTAAATGCCCACGTTTTAATTGTTTTTCTCTTCTTCTTTGAACTCTCAAAGCTAAATTGCTTCCCAATATTGTTTAAATATTGTTGTTCCAGTAGCTCTGTCCTCATCTTTGAAGTGACAATTACACACGAGAGAATGATTTGTTGCTTCTCGATCAGCTCGTCTAAAATTTAAATAATGATCTTTATAAGATGCAATTCACTGTCAGTTTACAAAGTATACCTTAACAGGGCAATCCACTTTTGTCTTGACCCCGTGACGTACTAGTTGCATAGTGAATTTTAAAAATGATTGCAAATTTAAATTTTTTACACTGCCAATATATCTATTAAAAAATTTAAATATATCTAAGTCGAACTCCACAAACTTTAAGTTGTAAATTTTAATTTTTTTAATTTAAATTTACTCCACCTGGATTTAAGAACATTCTTCTAGTTTAATATATCTATTGTTCTCTAATTGTGCACACTATGTGTTAGTTTTTGAAGATTTTTTTTTTAATCCATGTAACCTGTGCAAATGCAATGTTGGTTGCATCGAAAATTTCGTCGGGCTCGGATTGTTTCGTGAATAATGGTGTATAATAGAAAATCTGTTTACAGGAGTTTATTGCAAACGATTTTTTGAATACTTAGTTTTTCGGGGAATGTTTAGATAAAAATTGTAGCTTGTAAAATTTGTTACAAAGGAGTTTATTGACTTTTTACGCTGATGGACCGTTTCAACGATATATGTTGAATAACGTGTTATTAACATTTTACAACACTCCACTAGACTAAGCGTACCGTATTTTATTTAAACTGAAAAATTAAGACATGTTTTTTGTAATAAATTTAAATAATTTTTGTCATTATTTTTTCAAAACACAATACACTGAATGTTGGCTCTCCTTTTCCACCCCAAAAAATATATATATAATTACCAACCAGCATTATAACAGAAATTATTAAACATGTTAAGGCTTGCTTTCCTAGGATGCGTGACCGATCACGCACGTCACGGATGCGTATCGCGCTAAAGTAACTCGTAAAGAAACTAATACGGAACACCTGCGAGTCTCGAAAATCACGCACAACTTCGGCGTGGTATATGTGTCTATTGTCTTCCAAAATGTCAACCTGCAACGATAAACTATTAATAGAATTAATACAAAACTATTTTCAAAAATATTTCCAGAAACTCGAACATATTCTAGAAGTTTTTTCTCGTCTTTAAATAAATATTTTTTTGATCAAGAGTTTGTAGCAGCCTTCCCTCGTCTTCTTCTCTGTCCAAATATGCTCATCTTCAATCGAACCTTCCATTAAAATTTGTAACAACAACGCTTCCTCGTCCATCACGTCCGTCACGGTCTGAATCTAGGAAAGCATTGCTGGGTGCGTTAATGTGCGACGACTGGCGTTATAGTTGAGTTCGGTGAAAAATTTACGACACACGCGTCACGTCACGGATCCTAGGAAAGCAAGCCTTTAGAGAGTACTAATTATATTCTGCAAACTCGACTACTCCCGTTTATCGTCTCCTCTCCATATTATTTGTTATGTACTTCCAGTTTTAAGCAAGACTATCTCGTTTTCTTCGACTGTGTAAAAATGCCGCCCTTTGCATACTTTGATAGGAAATTAGTATAGTTCTTGTCTGAACTTGCGTTTTTTTTTTAATAAATAAATCATGGGTAAACCAAAAGGTGGAATGAATATATTATTATGCATCAATTTTTGAGGAAATACAGTGTTACCTAAACATTGCGCCAACGCTTAATAGAAAACTCTGGAGCTAAAGAAACAACTAGTCAAAGCCGGCTTTTGTCAAAAATGTTTCCTTAAAGACCTAGAGGATTATAAAGTTAACCAATACCTACCAAATAACACGTCATGTAACCCGCTCAAAATAAATTATCAAGTCACCATTTGTTAAATTTGAAGTATTTATCTATCAAAATTGACATTTTTGTTCAGTGTCGTGCTTAAATAATAATAATTGTGATTCTAATTTCCAAAACAAGTAATGGCTGCAAACTACACATTCAATGAGCATGCAGATATGCATTAAATTTATGGTGAGGTTCTATCATATGGTACGGCTTTATCCTTTAAGCCGTACCATCTTTATCCTGAAAGATATCCGAACAGACAAATACCTATTAGGGCTATACCCAATTTCAGAAATACGAGCATATATTTTATTTAATAAAGATTTAGACAGGGATTTTGGGCAAATTTTACCAAACCAAATTACATATTTACATTTTTTACGAGATAAAGTGATTCCCAATTATTACCTTTCCATTACAACATGTTGTGGTTCTTGCACGACCGAATGCTCAAAGGGTGGTGGTAAATTGTTTAAACCGAGAATTTGGTCTTCAATGGATTGGAAGAAATGTTCCTATTCTATGGCTTCCACAAAGTCCCGATTTAAATCCGGTGGATTTTTGCTTTTGGGGACATATGAAATCTATTGCGTACAGTGTTCCTCCTTTGGACAACAGAGAGAGCTCTTTATTCGCATTGAAGAAGCTTCAAATGAAATAAATTATAACAATGAAACATGTCAAAATATTAGAGCTGCTTTAGAGCGCCGGGCTCAAACGTGCTTAGTTCCAAAATGGTGGACGTTTTGAACATTTACTTTCAATTATTATTTTGATTATAATTTGTTAATAAAGTGTTTTTCTCGATTCTTTTTTTAAATTACTCCAAATACATGAAAGCCACTGAACAAAAACTTCAAATTTGACAATTACAATAATTGAGAAGAAAAACTGACTTGATACAATTTTTTAAAGAAATTATTGTCCTCTCTCACGATTGGTCAACTTCATGGTGCTCTAGTTCTTTAATGAAACATTTTAGACAAAAACCGACTTGGACTAGTTGTTTCTTTAGCTCCAAAAATGTTTCTATTAAGCGTTGGCACAATGTTTAGGTAACACCCTGTAGTGAAAGACTGTCACTTAAAAGGCTTTACGCCTTACATTAAAAAATCAAAAATATCGAAAAAAAAATTATAGAACGAGCTCATCTAGTTTTAAGCAACTCGTTTCTTTAAAGAAGACCGTTGGTAAATAAATAATTTATAACATTCTCTGTTCCACTATCAGTTTGTTATTGACGGAGAATTCAATACTCGTAATGCGAAAAGAATACTTTTTTTCAAAGTTTTTGTAAAATTCATTGTTTGCAGTTTTCGTCTTTTGACATTTTAAGCCCTCCATAGTATCGACTGAGCTCGATAAATGCTCGATAAAAAAACACACCGATGTCTAAACAGTTATGTGTGCGGCTAGTCTAATAATTCTAACAACAATTCTTGTACTCTGTATAAGGGTGTTCACAATAATATTACGGAAACACAAAGAAATAGTGAAAGGGATTGTTACTCGAAGTGACTTTGATTTTTCAATTGTTTGTTAATTAACTGATGAAGAAAACACATTCCCCTGGGAAATCAACAATTAAATTAAAATACAGAAAACTATTATACGTCATTTCCATTTCCATGTCACAAATTGTTAAGTTTAATTAAATGTTTAGTAATTCAACGTTGGTATGAAAATAAATTCTCCGTAACCTGGAGGCACATCATGCAAATTAGTCTTTTGGGATAAATGAAACAAAGAATTTCGCTTCTTTATGTAATTTATGTAAAAACAAAATTTTTTTTTAGAATCATATAAATCTATTGTTGGTATTGTTAAACAATGTTGGAATGCATATTATATATTGTGCTCTGGTGATATGATTTGCTATTCCAGCCCCAATATCCTTAGAATTTACACAGACCAAACCTAAAATCTTGGTCTCCTAGTTTTATAAAATAAAATAAAACATAAATAACATATTCTTCTTCTTTCTATTCTTGCTATGAACAAGTTTGTTCCTCTATGCTCTCCAAGCTAATAAATACCAATCTTCCGCTCAACTCTTATAAATAATTAGTCGATTCCTCATATGCCTAAGTGTTTATTTTCCAAACACTCTCATTCACACTCACTAGTTTAAAAATATCGGCGGCAAAATAAAAACAAACCGTTGAGGAATTTATTTTTCCTGTCTGGAAAATTACTTCGTCTAATTACTTATAACCACAAAGTGCCATTCGATCCTGACACCACTGACATTGTAACATTATTGCGGGATTAATCCTGTCATCAACGTTGTGTCTTGGATACGTACGTACTACATACAGTAGAAGATTTTATAGCAGTTTAGTCTTTAATGTGGTTCATTAACTTTTATTAGTGTTGGGAATCAGACTACAGATTAGAGAGGTCTATTTATTCCACATGTTGAAAATTATAAGTCTGTTCTTGTACCACATACCTAACCTAATGACTACATATACATCGTTTTTGACAATTAAATTAGTATGAACATGCAGGACTTGGTTCTAAATATTTCACCATTTTGCAGATTATCGCCTGAAATTTTGAGAGTGTGTTAATAAAAGATAGGTCTTTGCAGCTAGAGAGCGTTTTTTTGAAATTTGCAAATTTGTTTATATAATGCTTATTTATATATGTGAGCGTTGGGGTGGTAACACCCTGAGTAAAACACCAATTCACAAAACAAATTTTAATTTCACAATTTTTCCTCCCAACCACCACACCGAGCTCTACATTAACATGGTCAAGTCAGTACTACTCTAAAACTAAACCGATCTTTCCCGCGAATCGGCGAGTTGCGAAATGATGCCAATGTGGTGCCAGGTAGGAGGGGATGAGTCGGAGGGTCAAACCAGGGCTACTGTTTACATAATATTTGCTTGGTCTCATCGTTTATACAGAAACAAGCAACTTTTTTTGATAAATACAGCAAAGTATTATTATTTATAACTGGTCTTGGTCCGTCCATATTTTGAGAGTTTCCGAATTTCGGCATTCCGGAAGCTGGAAAACATCATAAAAAAAAACCTGCTGTGTTTGTGTTTATCATTTTATGATGGGTTTTGTAGAGAGCATCTAGAAGATCCTACCTGACCTCAGGTCGATGGCCCACTGTAAAATGCGACATCTTCCGTCCTAAAGCTATAGCAAATTTTAAAATATTTTCTACGTAACTTTCCACCCAATTATACAGCTTTCTGTATATTTTAAGCTTACTTCAGAAATAATTTTCCCGACAAATATTATTGAATTTTATTCACGAGCAACAATGCTAATAATAATAATGCTACCCGAGTTTTCTACTAACGAAAGCACAGCATAAATACTAACCAGCACGATATCTCTCGGGCGGCCCCTTTGATCTCTTGAAAATGAAAATTTAACCTTGAGGACTCCAGTTTGGAATAGAAGACAGGGTAGTATTTGAAAATATTTGTAAAAACAAATCATTCCACCTTTCGGTTTACTACCCATGATTTTAATTATAAAAAAACGCACTTCTCTAAGGCGAGACACGAACTGGACTCATCTCCTATCAAAGTATGCAAAGGGCCGTATTTTTAGAAAGTCAAAGAAAGCGATATACTCTCGAAGTAACGGAGTTTCTAGAAATGAGCGCAACATTGTCAAAAACGGCATTTCTACGAATAATATCGACAAGGGACGATAAAGGGAAGTAGGTAGTCGAGTTTGCAGAATAGAATTAGTACTCTTTAACATGTTTCATTTCTGTAATAATGATGGTTGGTAGTTATATATTTATATATTTTTTTGGTGGAAAATGAAACCCAACATTTAGTGTTTTATGTTTTGAAAAAATAATGTTGAACAAAAATTATTGAAATTTATTACAAACATCAATTCTCTTAATTCTTCAGTTTAAATAAAAATGTACGCTTAAATGGAGTGTTGTAAATGTTAATAACACTTTATCAAACATATATCGTTCAAACGGTCCATCATATTATCTAAACATTCCCCGAAAAACTAAGTATTCAAAAAATCGTGTGCAATAAACTCCTGTCAACAGATTTTTTATTATACATTTCATTTTTTTATAAAAAGAAACAAAATTTAGTCTTCGTTATTGGTCGCTGCAAACTATTCCAAGCGAGCATCAATCGCTAAACCAGTTCTGCTGAGCATTCCGCCGAGTCCGGCTCTGGCCGAGTTATGCCAGAAATTGACAGGTTTTATTCCAAAACAGAACATTGCGCATATCGATGCGCGATTGAGAGATATCGTGCTGGTTAGTATTTATGCTGTGACGAAAGTTTCATTCTGGCTACAGGGTAATGTCTAGTTAAAATTTACCATTTGTGCGTTGCTTTTCAGAAATAAAAATCCAAAGCCATTCATTTATACTCCTAAAAATGAAGCAACTTTGTCATTTTTTTATGAATAAGCAAATGCTGATATGGGGTTTGTAGTACTCTGAAATAAGATGTCCTCCATCGATTTTTCACAACCGGATATTCAAATAATAAAAACTAAACCCCTGAAATTCAATAAAATTGTAGATGTAAGGGGTCGTCCATTAATTACGTGATCTCAAAATGGGGGGCGGGGAATGTTGTCCAGTAAAGTTTCACCAAATCTCATCTAAAGGGAGCAGGGGGTCATTGAAAATCTCACGTCAACTTGTTAGTTCCAAAAATACACATTATTATTTCATAGAATATAAAAAAAAAAACAGGAAACTTAGGAGTTTTTAAAAAATTTAAATATATCTAAGTCGAACTCCACAAACTTTAATCAGCGTAAAATTACAAATGGAACATATTTCGGCAGAACACTTCTGCCATCATCAGCCCTAATTTAACAAGAGATTAATGATACAATTGTTGAATTACAAGAGGGGTTCTTACCTTAAAGAATATAAAAAATTATGACGTTGACGTAATTTTGAATTAAATTTGACGTTTTCAAAGGGTTACATGATTTTTAAAAGATTTCGTAAAAACAACATTTTATAAAATGTAAAAATTAAAAATGGATCAAAGAGAATCTGGTAAGTTTGTTTGAGTGGTGAAAAATTAAAATAGTGAATTAATAATGGGATTATTGAAGTTATTCTGTTCATTTAAACAAGATCTGTTTTCCAGTTTCAAGGCTTTCCTTATTTCCAAAGTCTCAAGAAAATCTAATTTCCGGCCTTTATTGCATTTATGAATCAATTTTGAATTTGATGGTGAAAAACTATGTTTCGTTATTAATATATGATTGGCGAAAGAAGAAGGTGTTGATGGTGGAGGATCAAGATCTGTGTTGTTATAGATGTGTCTGATATTTTGCGACCTGTCTGACCTATGTAGAATGACTCACAGGAAGAGCAGTTTAATTTGTATACACCTGATGATGATTTGTAATCTAGTGGATCTTTATTTAAAAAAAAAATCTGGATAAGTTGTTATCTGTTTTAAATGAAACTTTAAAACCGTTTTTCTTAAGTATTTTAGAACATTTCTCTGAGACGACGCCAAAGTATGTTAATGAATTTGAACAGAAAATTGTTTATGAAGGATTTTTAACTAAGTAGTGTGTGTATTTGAATTTGTTATAGTATCTATAGTATAATGTATTTATAGTTTTTAAAGAATATCCATTATTTGAAGCAATTTGTTTAATGTTATTAAGTTCTGTTTGAAAAGATGAATCTGATAGTGGTATAGAAAATAATCGGTGGAAAAAGGAATGAAAAGCTGCAAATTTATGGGAAACAGGGTGACAAGAGTCAAAAGGTATTACGCAATCTGTGATACTAGGTTTTCTATAAATGTCAAATTTAAAAGTATTATTATTTCTAGTGATTAACAAGTCTAAAAAGGGAATTTGGGAATTGATTTCAATTTCAACGGTGAATTTAATGGATTGGTTTAAAGAATTTAAGTTGCTTAGTGCGTTATCAAGTTCAGAATCAGATCCTTTGAATAAAAAAATTATGTCATCTACATATCTGTACCAAAAGAGAAAATGATCTTTAAAGGGTGAAGAAGTTAAAAGCTGATCTTCTAAGTTATTCATGAATAATTCTGCTAAAAGAGGTGACAAATTAGAGCCCATTGCTAAGCCTGAGTCTTGTGAATAAAAATTAATATTAAATTGAAAGAAATTTTGATCTAGGACAGTCTCACAAAGTGAATGTAAATTTAGTGCATGTATGGTTGGCATATTAGAATTAAATAGTAGGTTTTTTAAACTTAATAAGCAAGATTTGGGTGGGATGCTGGGGAATAAATTAATTACGTCAAATGAAACAAGTCTAGTGTCTGATGGAATTTGGAAATTTCTAATTTTGGAGCAAAGATCTATTGAGTTTTTTATTGCAAATTTGTTATTAAAAACTAAATGTTGTTTAAGAATTGTATTAAGCCATTTTGAAAGTACTGATACAGGTGAATTGACAAAAGAAACTACTGGTCTAATGGGAAAAGGTTGAGTTTTATGTATTTTAGGTAGACCGTATAAGACTAGGTATGCAAGGATTCATGGGTATTAGTGTGAAAGCTTGTGGGTCAAAATATTTAACAGTTTCTGAAAGGTCTTTAAGCGTAGATTTAAGGTTGGAAACAAATTTTGAAGTAGGATCTTTTTTGAGTTTTGTAAACTCACCAGATTTTAAGAAATTCTCTACTTTGTTTAAGTAATCTTGTTTGTTAAGTATTACCAAATAATTACCCTTGTCAGCTTTACTAATACAAATGTTGTTTTTTTTTAAATTTTTGTTTTTAAGCTTTTAATCATGTTTGAATCTGAAATGTTCTTTGTGATATTGTGGGGGTCTTTAGATAGCCCTGTCCACTGTACTCATCGACTGACTAAATGGTTGAGAGATGACAACCATTTATTGTTTTTTTTTTTTTTTTATTTTTTTATTTTTTTTTCATTTAAACCAGAACACACTCCGACTTTTTAGCTGCCTTTAGAAGCTTAAGATCAAAAAAATGGTTGTCATTCCAATACCTTTAGACAATCAGTCAGTTGTAAATGCAGTTAGATATATTTAAATTTTTTAACTTCTAGTTTATAAATATGGCTTGTCGGCCTAATAATGTTCGTAATTATGAGAAATTAATGATTAAGAGAAGATTCACACTTTTAAAAATCTGGTTCCTTCAAAATTGCCTCAAGCTTCAGATCACCCCAAAATTTATCTCTATAAGGACTGGAATCAAAAACCACATATCTTGGAAGATTAAACGACAGGCGGAGAGAAACTGGATCAAAGAATGCATCACAGAACATTATCGCCACCTTAATATCGTGAATAGAGACTTCAAATGGCTTTACTTTGAAATCAATTTATCCCTGGACCACCTACAGTTCGACCATGTGGACAGACTTATTGGAGATAGATTACAAGACTTAGCACATAGGAAATACGAGAATCTAGTAAGAAAGTTAGATCACCTTTGCTTTGAACAATTAAACATGCAATTTAAAGATCAGAGGTTCATCTTAGACGATCATGTAGAATCCTTACCTATTCTCTTAGACCATGTAGAATCTTTACCTATTCAAAGTAGTCAAGCTATAGATCATAAATTTCACAATAAAGTTTTAAATGACAGCAATACCTTATTTTCAGAGTCTGAAATTAATTTTCTTTCCAAAGACCTTTAATACAATGTCCAACCATTAAATATCCAACACGTAAAAGAAACACTTGCAGTTGAAACGTAAAAGTAACTAGATTAACTACCTTATCTAAAGACCCCCACAATATCACAAAGTACATTTCAGATTCAAACATGATTAAAAGCTTAAAAACAAAAATTAAAGAAAACAACATTAAAATTTGTATTAGTAAAGCTGACAAGGGTGATTGTTTGGTAATACTTAACAAACAAGATTACTTAAACAAAGTAGAGAATTTCTTAAAATCTGGTGAGTTTACAAAACTCAAAAAAGATCCTACTTCAAAATTTGTTTCCAACCGTAAATCTACGCTTAAAGACCTTCCAGAAACTGTTAAATATTTTGACCCACAAGCTTTCACACTAATACCCATGAATCCTTGCATACCTAGACTATACGGTCTACCTAAAATACATAAAACTCAACCTTTTCCCATTAGACCAGTAGTATCTTTTGTCAATTCACCTGTATCAATACTTTCAAAATGGCATAATACAATTCTTAGACAACATTTAGATTTTAATAACAAATTTGCAATAAAAAACTCAATAGATCTTTGCTCCAAAATTAGAAATTTCCAAATTCCATCAGACACTAGACTTGTTTCATTTGACGTAATTAATTTAAATCATGGTGTAGCCCTACAGCTCTTATTGTTAGTTTTTTTTTATATATATAATTTACTTCCTGTATTTTATTTTTTATTTTTATTATTCGTCACAAACGTAATTAATTTATTCCCCAGCATCCCACCCAAATCTTGCTTATTAATTTTAAAAAACCTACTATTTAATTCTAATATGCCAACCATACATGCACTAAATTTATAAATTTACATTCACTTTGTGAGACTGTCCTAGATCAATTTAATAATAATTTTTATTCACAAGACTCAGGCTTAGCAATGGGCTCTAATTTGTCACCTCTTTTAGCAGAAATATTCATGAATAACTTAGAAGATCAGTTTTTAACTTCTTCACCCTTTAAAGATCATTTTCTCTTTTGGTACAGATATGTAGATGACATAATTGTTTTATTCAAAGGATCTGATTCTGAACTTGATAACGCACTAAGCAACTTAAATTCTTTAAACCAATCCATTAAATTAACCGTTGAAATTGAAATCAATTCCCAAATTCCCTTTTTAGACTTGTTAATCACTAGAAATAATAATACTTTTAAATTTGACATTTATAGAAAACCTAGTATCACAGATTGCGTAATACCTTTTGAGTCTCGTCACCCTGTTTCCCATAAATTTGCAGCTTTTCATTCCATTTTCCACCGATTATTTTCTATACCACTATCAGATTCATCTTTTCAAACAGAACTTAATAACATTAAACAAATTGCTTCAAATAATGGATATTCTTTAAAAACTATATATAAATTATACTATAGATACTATAACAAATTCAAATACACACACTACTTGGTTAAAAATCCTTCAGAAACAATTTTCTGTTCAAATTCATTAACATACTTTGGCGTCGTCTCAGAGAAATGTTCTAAAATACTTAAGAAAAACGGTTTTAAAGTTTCATTTAAAACAGGTAACAACTTATCCAGATTTTTTATTAAAAATAAAGATCCATTAGATTACAAATCATCATCAGGTGTATACAAATTAAACTGCTCTTCTTGTGAGTCATTCTACATAGGTCAGACAGGTCGCAAAATATCAAACCGTATTAAAGAACATTTCAGGCACATCTATAACAACACAGATCTTGATCCTCCACCATCAACACCTTCTTCTTTCGCCAATCATATATTAATAACGAAACATAGTTTTTCACCATCAAATTCCAAATTGATCCATAAATGCAATAAAGGACGGAAATTAGAGTTTCTTGAGACTTTGGAAATAAGGAAAGCCTTGAAACTGGAAAACAGATCTTGTTTAAATGAACAGAATAACTTCAATAATCCCATTATTAATTCACTATTTTAATTTTTCACCACTCAAACAAACTTACCAGATTCTCTTTGATCCATTTTTAATTTTTACATTTTATAAAATGTTGTTTTTACGAAATCTTTTAAAAATCATGTAAGCCTTTGAAAACGTCAAATTTAATTCAAAATTACGTCAACGTCATAATTTTTTATATTCTTTGAGATAAGAACCCCTCTTGTAATTCATCAATTGTATCATTAATCTCTTGTTAAATTAGGGCTGATGATGGCAGAAGTGTTCGGCCGAAACATGTTCCATTTGTAATTTTACGCTGATTAAAGTTTGTGGAGGTCGACTTAGATATTTTTAAATTTTTTAATTTAAATTTACTCCACTTGGATTTAAGAACATTCTTCTAGTTTGGAGTATTTGACTTTTTTTAAGGTTTTATATTTTGTCCGCAAACGTTTTTTTTAATCACAATAGCAATCTCGAGTATCCACAGTACTAAATATTTTCTATGTAAGGGATTTCTCGAATTGAGACAATTGCAGCACAATTTATTTACAAGACTCTTCTCGTGGATATCCCCGTCGGGTTAAAAAATCGTTCAACGAACAATACGGAACGCCCATGCCCATGGAGTGAGTGAACAATTAGGGGAAGGTAGTCCATTTTTATTGTTATGTAATTTAAATAAATTTGTTATAGTGTCCGTTAAAAGCGTTATTATTTTTCCCCTTTACATTCCATCAGTATTAACGCTTAGGTCAGGGGTATTTGGTGGTATATAGCAAAGTACATAAAGATACATGAAAATTAATTATTTAAAAACTATAAGGGATAAATCTCACGTGAGGGGAGGTTTTCACCAAATCTCCTCAAGAGGGAGGGAGGGGTCCAAATTAACAGAAAAACACCTCACGTAATTAATGGATGGCCCCTAAATGTTTCCCGTGCATTTGGTATAGGCTCGATCCCTAGTAAATGACAGCGTTAATAAATTAACACAATAATGATCCATTTTTGTCCCGTCGAATTCACCAAAACTAAAACACACTAATTAACGATTTATTTACTCTGGCAAGAAACTCACTCCTACTTTTACAATATCTAAAATTATAGTTACATTACAAATCAGTCTTAAAACTTCTCTCTCTCCACTACAAAGTCACTTCGAACTTCCTACTACTCCCACTATAGGGATAAATTCCTCCAAGGATGCTTTTGTAAAAGCCGAAATGTCGAATTCTGTAAATGCCCGGTTTAGTGTCTTCGGGGATTTCCCACTCTACAGTGGCTTCGCTTCCGCCAATAATTCTGTTGATGCGTTGCCAGATGAACCTGCAGAAGTGAGAAGGTCTAAGGTCTTTATGTCAAAGTTAGAAAACTTCCTACACTCGAAATCTTCGAGTATTGGCTCTCCTAATTATAACGTAAAACATAATTATTTATTTTACACCACTTTCAAGAGTTAGAATAAAGGCGAAAAAAAGAAGTGATGGAATATTAAAAACAACATTATTCATGGACATGTGAATAATTTGAATGGTTTTATTAAAAGTATTCTTCGGAAGGTTTCAGCAGGCGGAATTGGTCGTCCGACATTGAGTCTTTACAAAATGAACTCTTTCTTCATCTTTTATTGCTTTTACAAAGGAACTAAATTCCTGCTTTTTATACTGTATAACTTTCATATTTAACGTTTTGCTCTAAATTAATTAGTGGAGCCAATATTCTCAGATCTTGGTTTTTACATGTAAAATCCAATTTTGGTATGTAGGGTATAAAAAAATCCATAAGTTTTACATTTTATCACAGTTAATTAAAACTCGGAAAAGGAAAAGCGGCTTCAGAAAAGGAAAAGCAGCTTACTTTGTTTCCCAGTCAGCATCTGTAGTCACAACGTGCCATGTGTGGTTCCGAAATTGCTCGATGCTTAGAAATGTATTTTCGTGCATGGGGTTGTTTCGGGGGTGTCCTGAGATCTGTAAAGTTTTTGAATTATCAGTTATTCAATTTTATAAATTTTGCATCGTTTCTCTTAAATAGTCGTTAGTCGCTTGTAGGAATGTATAGTCACTTTTAGATTACTTCATATAAAGCTTAATTTATACCAAAAAAAGAACTTTAAATCTGAAACTCCTACTTTTCAAAACGTTATAGATTAAGAGATATAAGTACTATTCAGACGCCGTTAATACATTGTTACCCTTGGCAGCTAAAAAATACAATAACCGAAAGTTCTACATTTAAACCCTAAACTAAACTGTAAAAACTGAGAAGGCTGAGAAAAAAATATATAAAAATATACATAATAACAATCGAGTGAAAAACGCACGAAACTAAAAACTAACCAAAATGCTGAAGAAAAAAGTATAGGAGAACACAGAGCACGTTAGAGAAATGATAAAAAAGTGGAAGATAATAAAATATGACGTTAATAGCAATAGTGGTATGTTTCGTTCTCAAACTCGGCGACCAGTTCTTCCTCTCTAACCTTAATAATTCCCCTTTTATCATTCGATTTGTGTTTTACCGTATTCTTATCCTTTATACCTTTTTCGTCTTCCGTTTTTCCGACCTTTTGTTCTTGATTACTAGTTTTTTGTTATTTTCTTTTCTAATTCGCTGTAACCATACTTTGTTTTGCTGTGTGCCACCTAATATTATTATTACCCAATTTATTGTTAGTTTCATATACCTCATTTTAACTATTTTTTCTTTCTTTATTTTTTTTCTTTCTCCGTTTTGCTTCTCTTTCAGACTTCGTTAAATCCGTGTCTATAAATCTTCTGCTCATATATTACCTTGGTTTACTTTTATTCTTTAGATTATCGGTTTTCTCCTTTAAGTTTTCTGTTCTTATGACAAACTTTTGTTTTTCTATTCGCTCAGAATCCTTCAGTTCAATCTACTTCAAGCCCGTTCTCTATAAAGTTTTCCATTTCCTTTTTCAATTTATTTTCATATACCATCCTGTTGCTGTTATAATTTTAATTCTTTCTCTTTCGTTCCTTTTCTTTTAAAGCTAATATTTGTTTTTTCAATTTATCATTGCCTTGTTTAAGTAGTTTAAACTCTTCTATAAAATTTTTTGGTTCTGTGGTACCCTACGATGTTGTGCAGTCTCAGTCAAACACTGTGTCACCAAATTACAGTTTATTCACTATTTTCACACTATAATAGTAATACTTAATAACAAATGATTATTAACACTCGGGAATTAATAGGTACGCTCCTTTCGGATCTTTATTCCCGACTGACTCATAAACTATTCTTCACGTCTGAACCGATTCATTCAAGATTATATAACACCCTCGCTTCGTCATCGATGACCTCGATTGGGGCGGTAGCGGGTCTCCATATCCCTCCTTCTTTCACCAGCTTGAGCGGTTTCAGTTTGGGTGGTGAAATGGGTCTCGTTGTGGCATCCTCATCGATAGCTCGATCAATGTAGGTTGGACAAAAGGTTGGAGCTGGATTTGTTGTTTGATCTGATATTGACTCAGTCGATGGAGGTGTGATTGGTGGTAGCTTTTTCACATGTGCCACATTTCTTTTGATTATTTTTCCGTTCCCGAAGAGGGTCAGTTCGTTGCCATCTCTAACCAAAACTTCATATTCGGTGGAGCCAAAGTTAGAAGTAAGTTTATGTGGGAATACAGTGTTCTTCACCACTACTTTGTCTCCTTCTTTAACTACATCTATAACAGCTCCTCTGCGACGGTCTTCCTTCCTCTTTCCTCCTTCTTTTCTTACCAGATCGCGATCCTGTACTTCTTCGTCCAGAAACTCCCCTGTAATGTCTTCAATCCCGGGGATCTTATCGCGAATTCTTCGATTAAAGAGCAGTTCCGATGGCGACTTGCCGGTTGTGCCATGTGGTGTAACATTATACATCATGATATAGGCCATAATATCCTTTTTGTAGTTCCGGTCATTTTTCAAGTAGCTGATCTGGAGGCGCTTTTTCAGTGATCTATTAGCGTTTTCAACTTCCCCATTTGCTTGCGGCCAATATGGAGGCGAGTTGACTATTTCGATATTGTTTAATTTGCAGAAAGTTTTAAACTCATTGCTATTGAAATTAGTGGCGTTGTCTACTTTCATCTTTTTTTGGTAGCCCTAAACGACAAAATATTTCCTCTAGCGAACGAATGATGGCTTCTGAGGTAGTGGATTTAGTAAAGATCGCCTCAATGTAACGAGAATAATAATCAATTACGACCAACAGATGTTCCTGCTGTGGTTCCCCTGACATGTGATCGAGGGCAAGGTACTGCCATGGTCCTGCTGGCAGTCGCTGTCTGGTCATCGGGGAGGGCTTATTCGGTTGAGTTACAAGAAGACATTCACGACATTGTTTAACGTGTTTTTCGGCCTCCCGGTCTATTTGTGGCCACCATACTTTGGAGCGTAATCTTCTTTTCATCACTGTTTCCCCAGGGTGACCTTCGTGGGCTAGCTCTAATATTCGGTTTTGAAGATTTCTTGGTATAACGATTTTGATTTTGAGAGTTTTCCTATGGCCTCTGTGATTTCTAAGTCGTCTTTGCTATGAGTTATAATTTCGGTAATGGATACTGCTCTGGGAACAGCTTCTCCGATTATGGTTTGAATATGGTATTCGTTTGGTGCGTCGAAAGTTGCGTCTAGTTCGAGTTTGCATAGCCTCGATAACGAGTCGGCGATGTTTGATTTTCCTGGCTTGTATATGAATTTGAATTTGAAACCTTGGAGTCGTAGCAGCCATCTTTCTATTCTCGCCGGAGGTTTAGAGGTAGGCTTGAAAATCGCCTCTAATGGTTTGTGGTCGGTCACTAACTCAAAATTTATCACAGCTAGATAGAAATAAAAATTTTCGACGGCCCACACTAGCGCTAGGCTTTCTTTTTCAGTTTGTGAGTACCGACGTTCCACCGTCGTAAGGCTCTTACTAGCAAATGAAATGACACGTGGTTCATTTGATTTATTAAATTGTAGAAGTACTGCCCCTAGTGCAACAGGACTTGCGTCTGCGATTAACTGGGTGCGCAGATTTAAGTCAAAGAACGCTAGTGTGGGAAGTTTTGCCATGAAGTGCTCGAAGGTTGGTAACGGGAAATTTTCTCTTAAAATAGCTTCGTTCGCTCGCCTCATATCTATGCATATTCTAAAGTCGCCGTCCGGTTTAAAAACTATGACCATTGGCGAGATCCATGGACTATGCCCCTTCACTTTTTCGATAATGTCGTTGGCTAAAGCTTCTATTAACTTTTCTTCCACTTTTTCTTCAACAGCGATCGGAATTCTTCTCATTGGTTGTTGTACCGGTTTGACCATGGGATCAATTGTTAGTTTTACTTTGACATCTCGGAGTTTTGGAAATTTCATAGATTTATTTATTTGATTTACTCCTGACTCTAAACCTAGTTTTAAAATACCTAGGGAGATTGAGGTTTGCTTGCCCAATAAGGAGATAGTACCATTTTTCACATCCAAAAAGTTTGCAATAAGTTCCCGACCTTTTCCTACGGAAATTGGGGCTGTAATTTCACATTCAACATTTAGGGGCTCATTGGAGGCATACGATTTGATAGTACTTGTTGCTTCATTTTGAATATTTAGCATAGTAGCATTATTTTGAAGAAGTGTTTGCCAATCCCGACCATAAGTAAGTATATTGCAGGAGGCACCTGAGTCTATTAGCATTTCTATTATTCTTCCGCCAATCTTAACTTGAATGGTGTCGTCGCGGACGATTTCTAAGGAATTCGTAGAATTTCCTACTCTGAAACACTCGAAGTGACCAAGGTCGCTAGTTGAAGGAGAGTTGTTGCCGATTTCTTCATCAATTAGATTTATCCTTTTTGCGTTATCATTCCTGTAATTAGATGATGACCCTGCTGTGTTCTTCGAAGTAGGTCGATAACCTTTCCTTGTTCTGCATTTCCTAGCAAAATGTCCCAGGCGACCACAATGGTGACATTTAGTATTAATGGCGGGGCAGTATTTTAATTCTGCAACAGTGTGAGTCTTGCCGCAGCGGAAACATTCTATTTGTTTTGCAGGTTCGACATATTTGCGTTTCCTTTCTTTCTCAATCCGATTGATCTGCCCTCCACTGTTATCTAGTAATTCAGAGGTGTCCTTTTTCTGCATGATATTACGTTGGTTTCGAGTTTGCTCATATATTTGACACTGGTTATAACTTCGTCCAGAGGTAATTCTTTTTCTAACAGTTTCCTCTTTAGGTCAACCGGAGCCCACATGTCGATTAATTTATCCTTTATATTGATCTCTCGAGCCTCTTGTTCCGAACTTCCAAAGGAACATTTGTTTGCTTGCGATCGGCACCTCATCAAAAATTTGTTCAAAGTTTCTCCATCTTCAGGTTTCATGCTGCGAAAAACGTGCCGTTCAAAACACGAATTTTGCTGAGGTGAGAAGTGATTATCCAGAGTGTCAACCAGCGTCTTGAATACGTCATTCTCTATCGTTGGATCATACTCTATCACAGCTCCCGGTAGTCCGAATGCAATTTCTTGCAACTGAGGGCCACCAAGGTGCAACAGCTTATTTTTCCTCTTCACCACATCTTTAATCTCTTCAGCATCGAGGTAGAGTTTCACGGATCGTACCCATTTCCTCCACTCCACGGCCAGCAGAGCTTTGTCGATAGCCTCGCAGGGGAAATGCTTAATAGAGGATTGCTCCATCACGCGGATTTCCTCGGTCTTGTGATTGTAAGTAAACATGTTTGCCGGTCAATACTAAATGCCTTAAGATCTAAAGGAATGAGAGGTTAATTGTAGGATTCAATCCAGACTTTTAAGTCAACAACCTTCACCACTGACCTCGACAGAATTTAATCTGACCTTGGCAGTAATTTAATCCGCCCTTGACAGAATTGACAGAATTTAATTGGCAGTAATTTAATCCACCCCTGGCAGTAATTTAATCTGCCCTTGACAGAATTGACAGAATTTAATTCGCCCTTATTTTGTTTCTTTCCTTTCTGCATGTTGCGTAAATAAAGTAACGAGATTAAAATTTAATCTGTCCCTAATTTGTTTCTTCCCTTTCAGCATATTGCATAAATAAAGTAATGAAATTAACATTTACCTCGTCGCCAATATGTGGTACCCTACGATGTTGTGCAGTCTCAGTCAAACACTGTGTCACCAAATTACACCAGTTTATTCACTATTTTCACACTATAATAGTAATACTTAAACATCTGATCAGCAAGGAACCTCGTGAAGGTCGGAATCACGGGGAGCTCCTTCTGGTCAATAAAAAAAAATACTTAATAACAAATGATTATTAACACTCGGGAATTAATAGGTACGCTCCTCTCGGATCTTTATTCCCGACTGACTCATAAACTATTCTTCACGTCTGAACCGATTCATTCAAGATTATATAAACACCCTCGCTTCGTCATCGATGACCTCGATTGGGGCGGTAGCGGGTCTCCACAGGTTCTTTTATTTGTATGATCTCATTTCATCATTACGATTCATCAATTTCTTCATCATATCAATGTTTCACTTCTTGCGTCTTATCTATTGGTGGAGTTCTAGATTAGTTTCTTTACTTCATTTGAATTTGCGTGGAGACCCATTTCCTCTTTTTCTTTTTCCGTTGGCGATATATTTGTCCTGCTCATTATACAGTTTTTTCGAATTTGGTTTCATAATTTGCAAATTATAACACCAAAAACAGAATCATAATGATCTAAATTATAATTCTGTTTTTGGTAACTTTTCTTGTTTTAATGTTGCCTGCAACTTTGCAACTGTACTGCAATGTGACCGCCACACGACGTTATAAACGTCAAGTAATCGCGCCATATGACAGATGTCAACCAGATGTGAACGAAAATAAAGCAAAGAGAAGTAAATGACTTTCGTTCCATGATTAGATGTAAACATTGGTAAAAACAAGAATTGAAAAAATGGCAATCAAACGTGAGGTACAGCTTGTGTCTGCATAATCAAAAGTTTCCAAATCTAACCTCCAAATCAGAAACGTCATTTAGCAGAAATACCAATTATACTGAAATACCACTCGTGTTATTCAAAAGTCCAAAAGTCATCAATTTAGCACAAATTTTCAGTTTTTCTTAATTAAATAAAGCCAAATTCGAAAAAATAGTATATTACACGCGTTTCACAAGCCGAAATTGTAGCACTCGTGCCTTTGGAGCACTTCTCGCTACGCTCGTCGTGCCCCAAACTACTCGTGCTACAATCAACTGTCTTGTGAAACTTGTATAATAATATACTATTGTAGACTCATTCTGACACCGTCACTGTTTTGCGCACTGACGCCGCCAATGATTTTCAACCTTCACCACAGGTATCGCACACAAAACACCCGATCGCCACAATCAAGTTCATGTATAATATATCGGATGTTTTTTTTTTTCTTTTGGCGTCGAAGTTGGCCATGAATGTAACTGTGAACGTGCCATCCAAGTGACAATTATTAATTTGACATCTGAATCTATATCTAACCTCACTTTTAATTTAATTAATCGACAGTTCAACACGTTAATGCGATTAACAGCAGTTGCAAATGAAAAAATAAACTTTAATGAGGTTATAAGGTTTATTTCAAATAATCAAAAAGTGCTCCATCGATTTCAAGGCATTTGCGGACTCTTTAAGAACTGCGGTACTGACAACAAATTGCCCCTATAATTCCCCGTCTTGAAATTTAATAGCCGCTCATCCTCCTACCTTTTCGGGATGCTCTTCGATAAAATTAGGTTTTTCTGAACTCCACATCCGCATGTTTTGTGAATTTACATAATCGTGTAAATGAAAGCAGGCCCGTCACCGCCAACTATGACGCCAAATTAAAAAAAAAACACCCGTTACCTACTCCCTCCTTTAAGGCACTGTCTACTTATAAAACACTATTAATTTATTTTATTTTCGGTTTTCCCTGTTTCACTGTACATCAATTATTCTAGCTTTTTGAATCTATACGTGAGCTCAGGATTGGACCGTAAACCAGCGAATTCGTTATGAAATTTGTACTCTCTACGCGTATCCACGGCGCGTAGCGCTGCCGGCAGCGCCGCTGGGAACTTGGAGAGTAAAACGGTGAGCACGTTACGCTCTTTTATTATTTAAAATTCGTTATCTTATTTATTTTTTCATACGCCTTTTGTTCGGTTCTACAATCAAACACAGTAGTTTCAGGTCCGGTTAGATGTGGAATCTTTGTAGGATCCAACTTGCGCAACTGGTGATACTTCGATGGGGTGGTGGTACCGGGGTGGGATAAACCAAAAGGGTGAGACCAGGTCCAGGGTGGTGGTGTGGTAGCTCGTATACGTATCGTGCGCTACGTCGGTACTATTTCCGTTACAACTTATAATGTTAGTAGGGGAAAAGTGGCATGAAGGAGCCAGGTTTTGAAAGAGCCACTTGCATTATTTCGGTAGTTTAGGAACGGATTTGGTGGGCGATTTTATTTTTAAGTGAAAACAGTGATTTCCCGTCACCCACAAACTTTTGACAGTACGCCGAAACTAACGGACGCCGGTACGTCCAGTCAAAATTTTTGGCACTAAAAAGTAAGTATTTTGCTTCATTTAAAAAACTGTAAAAACTGAGCCGCAAAAGTTTTGATATTGTTGTTATTTTGAAGGTTATATTTGTTTTAAGAATAAGTTATGAAAGAGCCGATGAATGGGCCTTAAAAGAGCTGGCTCTTTCATAACCAGCTCTTTCATAACCCTGCATTTGAATTCATATCATATACATATTATAAAATTATTTGCTTCAGATATTGCATTATGGAGAAGCCTGTTCCAAAAAAAAAAAAACGTAAAAGAGCCGAAAAATCGGTAATTGAAGAAGCAGTCTATAAAAACCATTAATAGAAAATCGAAACTAAATCAAGAAAATTCCGTACTCCAAGATGACTGATTCGTCTGACTCGAATTGGCTGAAGTAAAAAAAAAGGTTGTTCGAAGCAAAACAAACTCCAAAACAAATAAAAATAGTGATGATTCCGTAGTTTGCAGCAAAACATATGAAAACAGTGATCAAGGTTGGTTTCAGTGTAAAATTTGTTCTGGTTGGGCTCATGAATCCTGTGGCATTTAGGGGAAATTTAATTTCTTATGCAAGACATGGTTCTAATTTTAAGAAAATGACATTATATTCTAAAGTTCGTAAAAAGTCTGAATATTAAACATAAACTTAAACTTAAAATAGATAGTTAAGATTATGAAGCTTAAAGTGAGCAATATTTTTTTTAAATTCTTAAAGATTTAACGATGTTGTTTTTGGTAGAATATTATTTGTTATTTTGTTTAGTTTTCGAGATTGTTATTAATAAAAAATTGAATTGTGTTTTTTTTTGATAGTGCAATAATTATTATTTTGCATAATTTTCGCAATTACACTTTATAATACAGACTGGCTCTTTCATAACTTTTATTGGCTCTTTCAATACCGAAATGTTATGAAATAGCCAAAAGACACATTTTTTTTATATTAATATTTCATTGATTTTTTTATTGTGTTTAAGGTTTCTTCGTATGAAATTACCTACTTTAATAAATAAATAATAATTAGAGAAAAAAAAACATCATTTCTTACATTAAAAGTTTTTTTTTTTTTGCTCCGTTTAGTAAACTGGCTCTTTCATGCCACTTCTCCCCTAAATAAATAAAAACTTCATAATCAATATCATTTTAAATTGTTAATTAATGTGTTATTTATATGCAAACCTATAAACTATAAACTGTATTATACTTACGAAGTTTCACTTCAGGTGTGTCATTCACCAAACACATTCTACTTTTTTAATGTTTTAATGCCACTCATTTTTAAAAGTTGAAGAAAACCGGTGAAATGCCACGAGCCCACCTGTTTGAAAACTTTCTTTACACCTAACTTACTATCCTTGCACGGAACAATTTGAACCCAATTCTATTCTGGTTCCATGACTTTTGCAACACTTAACGTTTTATTTTCCAATAGCCAGTCCACGTCCTTATTATTATTTATTACCAAATACATAATGATCGTGATTTTTTAGGAGAGAAAAGTTTATCGCAATGGAAAGTAAATTACCTAAAGTGCCTATTTCTGCATTTAATTTATTTTTGGTAAAAATTGGATAAGGTGAATTTTGTTATGGGACGCCTCAATTATTCAGTATGTGGAAACTGAAGAGCTTCTATTGTGTGTACTATGAATTTAGTGTGAATTTTGTATTATAATACAGTTGATACTCCTAGAACCTTTAGTCAACCAATCGAAAGAACTTATAATAATCATAAGTCATAATATTGCAAAACAAATTATTATTTAATTATAATTAATTATAATAAAATAATGAAATTGAGGTACAACAATTTTACAAAACTTTTTTTCGCTAAAATGCCAAATTAGAAAGCGCACAGTTAAAGGTTCAAGAAACCTAATAACCCAAGTCTTAGCACCCACCGAATTTATTACTCTTTGCAAAATTAAATTTTGCGCCTTCTACTTACACACAACAGAAGCAATACAATAGTAAGTTGTTGCACGTTGATATTTGTAACAGCCACTACAAACTTTGCAGATTTTTTTATCACTGTCTCGCGTATCTAGAGGGGTGAGACCCGGCAATCTTTGGCGATCAATTTTTACAGCCTGAAGAATTGTAATTGTTGATACTGAACGAGAAATAATTAGTATAATACTTTAATTGATTTTCTTTAGCAAATATGTTGTAGATTAATCCTACTTGCATACAATAATGTCCAGAGTCAAATTTACTATTTCAGGATGTAGAATTTTTTCCAAAATGACCTCATGTTAAATTGTAAACATAAGCAGTTGGTTGCAAAAATATTGGTGCAATTTTGCAACAATATTCTTAGAAACTATTTTAGACGATGTTTGTTTTCTTAGTTCAAGTAATTTCCTATACGACTGCTTATGTTCCGTCTTGAATTGTTATCGGTTACAGGTTATTTATAATTTCTTTTAATCGGAAATGTATATACAGGGTGATTCATGAAGTATAGTAGGCATTTAAACCTCAAATTATATGGCCCGTAAACGTAGTCTTGACAGTATTAAAAACGTTTAATGTAAAATTGAAAAATTAATGGCAACCAGCGATGTACTCAAAACATTTTGATAGTCGCTGGATTTATTTTGGCCAAAAAACTTACTACTTACGATACAAACTACATATTATTAACATCTCCGTCTTTCCTGATGAACCCTTTCCGACCCACTAAAACCATTTTTGCTTTCAATTGAAAAACATAAAGACTCACCTAGGCCAACGTACCATTTATAAAAATTGTTCGAAATGACGACAGCGCTGGGTCATTTATTTTTCGGTGATAATGGTAAAAACAAAATGTTTCATGTGGCTCCACTCAGAGAGTTCCCACGGGTTTCACATAATATGATAATAGACATAATCATATCGGCCACGATTTGAAAGTAAAGGCATTTTCAAATATTTAGTGTGCACCGTCAACAGTCAAAGTAAAACTGAAAGTAATTAATTGACAGCCGTTCACCGCACTCGTTCCAGCAAAAACGTCCTTTTTTGTTTAAGCCAAGAGATAAGAGTTTATTTACTAATGGTTCTTCAATCATGCTAACTGTTATCAATCGGTTTTCGCGTAAATTTTAAAACCATATTACATATATCTTGGTTTTTTTACAGTTGGAATTATATATATTTCGGGAATCACCCTGTATATATTTCCTCCGATCGAGTATAAATCCATTTTTATGGTATGTACCTATATGCAAATTTTTGAGTACATATTGTTCTGTAATGTAATTATTTCCTAGGGAACAAAATCACTTCATTATTCCTTAGAGAATAAAGTAACATCGTTATTCTGTGATTTCCTTCGCATCACACCAGTGTTTACATTTTTCATTCGTTTGCTCGTGTAGTTTTCAGGATTTTATTGGTAATACTTTACTTTCTTGGCTGCGGCGGAAATAGCTAGATTTTCCATTTTAAGTACAGTACCGTAAACAAACTTGTTTGTTTTTTGAAATAAACAATTTTGTTTCTCTGACGACGGTTTCGAATGAAGACACGTACAGTCACGGGATTAATATGTTGGTGTATTCCCTCGGACATAAATAACTATAGTTTTACCAAAAATAAACACCAGTGGCTGCTCTTAGTAAGCCACAAAGTGACTATGACCCAACCTGATCACAAGTACATGGTACTCGATGCGTTCACTTCACATCAAATATTTTTAGTATTCACGTTTAAAAAAAACGTCTCAATGTGCACCAAATAACACATCATTTCTATTAATTTCACAATGAGGTAGTATACAAAATTTTGAAACTTTTTTTATAAATGAAACTGCTTAAAATAGAGGACTCCTATTTTTTCGTTTTGCTTAAATCATAACCGTTTTCATGAAATAAATTAAAAACTATTTCGCGGGCGAATAACTACGTCATTAGTTTCCGAGCATAGAGGGAGTAAGAGCGAAAAGGAAAGAATTACTAATAAAATGAGTGAGAGTGAGAAATGGAAAGGCGTAGCTCCTCACTTAATTCATATGCCGGCCACTAATGACGTATTTTAAACTAGTACAGTTCTCTCATAAAAAAATTAAACGAATTTCAATTCAATTTTTTTTTGTATTTTCAGTAAGTATAATTTCACCATAATAGCGCTAAACCATACACTTTTCAATGAAGTTTATGATTATTGTATTTTTTAGTTTATTTTTTAGTATACTACCTCATTGTCACATCCGGAGTTCAACACCCTCCACCCTCAATTTTCCGATAATAATTTATCGCACACCTCCAAATTTAATTTCGCGCTTTAGTTCGTAAAATAAATCCCCTTTGACATTCCTAGCAGTCACTTACAAATTTAGCGGACACCTTCGTCCCCCTCTTCGCCACCTGTGGCGGCTGAACGATGCAGTCGCCGAACTGGTTCAGAAATCCGGAGGTGTCAAACATCACTCCCGGAACTAGCGACATAACTTTGCCGGAGAGATCCGGAGGTGTAGGGCCGGGATCGACGGGTTCGTCCTGTAAAATTTTTTTAACGGGTGCGTTAGGAGGGAGTGTCGGATTTAATTTCGGGTCTTCACCTTGAGGAGGGCTTGTGCCAGTTTCTTGTAGATGCTCTGGTAGAGGGTGAGGGTGTGGGGGCCAAAAATGGTGGAGGCGCCTTCGTATCGCTGCAACTGGAAAGGTTTTCAATTGAAGTTATATCTTTGCTATTAATAAATGTCACCTGAAACTGCAGGTTTTTGTTTCAGAAAGAAATGAGCTTTAAAACAAGTTTTTAATTTGAAATTTGTACATGAATTTAAATGACATCTTCAAAAATAAACAGAAAGCTATCTTGCAAACAACCCTGAAAAATTACAGGGAATTCGAGAGCTACAAAAACTTTATAACGATGTATAACGAACAAATCGATACAGTTTCTCATATACATAATTATTTGCTTCATTTAGACGTTCGAGTAATTTGTAGCGAAATGCCAATTTTAATATCACGAAAAAGCTAATAAGTTAAAATTGTGCAAGCGTTTCATTCATCATGCAGTATATCAAAGGCGCGAGACTTCGATTGATTTCGCGATAAAAATGTTGAGTTTTAATGGGACTATTATTTGACGCATGTTTGCAGTTGGTGATAACGATGCAAAGATTCCACTGCTTTGTGAGCTAATTTTAGACCGTGATTAAATATTATTTTTAGAATTTTTGAAAAGTAGTTATCTTATTCTGCCTAATTAAAATTAAAGTAGAAAAACATTGATCGATACAATAATTTGTACGATGTTTTCTTTATAAAGACAAGTTAAGACTACCAAACACAAATTATAATTTAACTCGTGCTAAATTTAGATTGCCCTTAGTATCAACAAAACCTATAACATTTCTGAAGTAACCTCATTATAGAACACAAACAAATCTGTTTTCCCAACCCCAATATTTAGACCCACCACCTGGTATACATCTGTATTTACAGTCTATATTCCTGAATGTGGATCTCATTCATTACTCAGCCCCTCAACCCAAATACAGCCACTTCAGCGTTCGCATTCATACATATCCGAAAAGCATTTTCGACTAATTCGGTTTACCAAACATGCTTGGAAAGCTTTTCTATATTACGCAAGGATGGGATACGATATGAGTCTATTTCATGAATCTACCCGCGCGTGTTTGGTAAACACGTGCACGGTTTTCCCCAAATCTGAGATTTTAGTCTTGTAAGAGAATTGGGAAAATCACCACAAAAATACTGGAAAAATATAAATGGATCTACAGGGTGCCCGTTCTATTTGTTCACGCCTAAAGATTCAAATATAGGCAACATATTAAACATTTTACAGATCACTTTGCGTAAACTATTTATTTTTTATATGAAGAATCAGTAGGTCTAAAATTAAACTCAAAGCGTCAATTCAAAGCAACGTTTTAATCAAATATGAAATGTAAATACTTAAAAGACATAGTTGTTGCTGAAATGTTTAATATGTTGCATTCTTCTGAATCTTCAGGCGTGAACAGATAAAATGGGCACCTGTATTGAATACAACAGACACGAAATAAAAAAAAAAATTTGTACTGTTATAAACTTCAAATTTTACATTAAAATGTAAATATATATTTGGCTAAATAAAGCTGTAGGCTTTAAGGCCAAGAAAATTAAATAAAATAATAAATATATATTCAAGTCAAAGTCCACAAACTTTAATCAACGTAAAATTAAAATTGGAACATGTTTCAGGAGAAAACTACTCCCATCTTCAGCGCTAATTTTACAAGAGATTAATGATACAATTGATGAATTACAGAGGGGTTCTTACCTTAAATAATGTTTAAAATTATGACGTTATTTTGAAAGTATTAAATTTGACGTTTTGAAAAGATTACATGATTTTTAAAGGATTTGGTAAAAACATTTTATAAAATTAATGGAAAAATTAAAAATGGACCGATAATGGGATAACGATGGGATATATTTTTTTTCAAATTTTTAATTTTCCATGTTTTAGTTACAGTACTGAAAGTAAATAATAACCTTTTTTTAGGCCTACGAGTAATAGTTATTATCATCTCTGAAATTAAATAGCTATATTTCAAAAATTTAATGGATAATGACCGTTAATTTTTAGTTGAATATATTACAACATAATAAGTTCAAATAATCCAACGCAATTTTCATTACCGATCTTAGTCAAAGGGTTGAAATTGAAAAGTGACAACTTTTGAACAGCTACAGTTACTAAATTCTTTTAAACTGAGTTTTTTTTTCTCTACATAAATATAATTAGATATTGAGATATCCCCAAAATACACCATACTATGCATAGGAGAACTTCGAGTTGCCTATCCGGCAGGTTGCTCTGAAGTTAGCTACATCCAGCAGAGGTTGGCAGCGCGATGAGTTGTCGTGACTAAAAGAAACGGTTGGCGTCCCTGCTATATGGTGGACGGAGGACCGGCGGCCATTATTCAGAGAGGGATTCCGATGGTCACGTTAGAAGCAGTCGTAACTAACGCTTAATTCTTTGGTTTTATCTGATTTTATTCCACTATGAGTTCTCCTGTTTTTAAAAGTTGAGTGTGCTCTATGTTTAAATTGCATTGTCGAAATTTCACGTTACCAGAAGGATCGGTTGTGTGTGTGATGCCGGCCGACGTAGTTACAGATAACCTTTATTCTATCAATTCCTTTTTGTCATACTCAATAAAGTGAGGATGCCATGAAATTGACCGGCGTTTGTTCCACGTGCATACCAGAAACTCATAGATCAAAGCCATTTCATTTTTTACCGTTAGTCGGCCATTTTGTCTACTAGGGGCGTCACAAAACCCACCATGATGAAAACAAAGTCGTGCAGCCTTTGTATCTACATGTCTTGTTAAGAATTCTAGCCTTTGTTTAAAAATAATGTTCACTATGGTTACTTGGAGTATTCCGTGGACCTCGCGTGAACCCAGAAATTTCGTATCAGTTGCATTCAGTCCTCCTTTCTCTGCAGTAGCATAAATTACCAAACTTATGAGTCACAGGCGCCGCGAATAACTAAAGTTATTGTTGTAATTTTTTTTTAGTTATTGTTGTCAATTTCAGAAAGTTCAAATGTGTTGTTGACTTCTAGTTACCGAGCCCGAACCACAGGCGCGTTCAATTCGAAACAAAGTGATTCCCTAACTTAACATGAGTAGATTGCCACTCAGATAAATCCTTTAATAACTACCTGTCTTTCGTTATGAGGCCGACAGCAGCTTACGATCATTTAAAAGCTATTTTGTCTCTGTTGACTTGAATTAACCAACACTGAGTAAGAACTGATGAATAAAGGGCACAAAGCGGCATAGAGCCACGCCGAATGTCGGAGTTCTGAAAAAGTGCCTTATCTTTATGTCTTGCGCCCCCTTGCGATTTCTCGTCGTTCGCTTGTAACTGTGTAGCGATTATTCGACACCGGGGAATCCAAATATCGGTATCTAGTGTTTTGTTGCTTTGCATGTTTGTAGTTTCATTGCGCCTCGTTACGTGTTGCGCCCGCTGATGTCCTCGCCTCGCGATCGTTTCAAAATGGCTTCCAAATAAAACTAGTTTCGAATCAACAGATAGACCAAATAGCATTCATTTTTGTGGTCCTTGTTGCAATACTGCTTTCGAGATTTTATACGATCCCAGTCGTACATACCTGCTCTCTGGGGTCATCTGTCAAACGGGGGTCGTTTTCAAACTCGCTTGAACTTTCTCCCGGGGACTGCAGGGTAACAGGAAGTGGAGTTACTGTTAACTTCTGAGTCAAACTTAGGTTGGAGTTTGCGGCGTGGATTCGAGCTACTAATAAATTGCTTGCTTCACAAATATTTAAAATACTAAATAACCAAAAGAATAGTCCCCGAGGGAAGTGCCGCTAACTTGGACTTGGTTTGGACAAGCCTCAAAGAAAGACATACTCATTTCTCCTGGTCCGTTGGATGTGCAAGTTTTTCCCCCATAATAGTAAACCCTCTACAATCTTGCCTCACTGACAAACAGTTATCTTGTTCACTTCGCTTTAGTCTTCCCATCTGATCTACATGTTAGCCATCACTCTCAAACTTAGATGTATTCAACTTAGATAACTCCAAGCGTTTCAATATTCTTGTTTTTCCCTCTCAGGAGCGAAGAGACCCGCTTTGGGCGTAGATATTTCATGGTATCTGTCTGTTGTAAATTCCTGTAAACTGCAAAAGCTCATGGTTGAATAAAATTAGCTCACTTAACCTCACTCATCTTGTACCTCAGTATTGTTAAATTGTATTATTGTTTACTTTTTTTTCTGAAGAACTAAATTGTTAATTATTGTTGAAATCATTGGAAAGTGTCAGTTGTAATTTATTACTCGAATCATTATTGTTAAAATCATCAAATTTGCATTGTTACCAACTTAGTACGAAGACACTAGAAATTGTCAAACAGGGGAACAAACATCAGAACAGGGAAAAAGAGACCTTGTCACTGTAAAAAGCCACGTGACAGCGTTCGTGCAAAGTGATAAGTATTAGGTACTTACATTTCTGTACTACATATATATTATTGAAAATGTTGATATGTTCGTATTTTTTGTAAAAAGAGGTTTCATACTTGATGTGTCAGTTAGAAGATTCAGAACAAGTTAGCAAAAATTGATATGTCCCCGCGGTTGTATAAATTTAGTCCCAAATAAACTAGCACGCGCGTTTATGAGATTTCAAAACTTTTACTTAGCCTCCTGCAAAATTTGGAAATTTGGACACATTTGCCATAATGGTACAGATTTTACTCTGCTGGCTCTGCTATCTCCGCATTTGCGTTTAGTAAATTTAATGATTGCCCTAGGGGTTCATTCGCCCTACAATGGCGGTTAAATTTATCAGAATTTAAGGTGTGTCAATGGCCGGTGTCTTGACGAATGGCCGAATGGAGTGTTTCTTCAATAGTGGTGCGCTAGTCGCTTCACGTACAGGTCGGTCTAAAGGGGTCTATGGAACTCGCTGTTCCAGTGTATTAACTTGTGTACGTTAAATATTAAAGGCTAAAACGCATTAGGCGGTCGCGGTTTCGTCGCATCGCGAGCAGAGCTAGTCTCGATCGGGCTCAGTGAAGATCTTTCCCTTGTTTTCTAACGCATGCATTTGCACTAGACGTTCGAGAGCTCGTCTCGATCGCATCGCGGTCTCCTCCGATCGTTTCGAAATAATCTCGGAGACCGCGATGCGACCGAGACAAGTTCGCGAACGTCTAGATCGCGTACTATTCTTGGAGTGCATTTTCCAGCTGAATGTCGTAAATTAATAATATCTAGTAGCTCATTATACTTTCCAGATGACATATGAACGTATTGGAAAAGTCGCTGTTCGTCCAGTAATAATTTTTTATGTAAAGTTTGAAATGCACCCTCTGTTTGCCTGCTTCTTATGATTGGATGAATTCAAAATTTCTGCGCTTTTTTCTTTGGCGCTTTTCTTCCTCTTCAAACAGAAGAGCCAATAATAAGACATCTTCTATGGAACTCATTTTCTTAACTGAAACCGTTGTTGAAACAACGAGGAGAGCGCGAGCAGGATTGTGCTCAATTGCCAAATGGGATCAGTGAGCTTGCGATGCGACGGGACCGCGACCGTCTAATGCGTTCCGTCCTGTAAAGACGGCGATCAGCTCAGCTCGCGATGCGACGGGACCGCGACCGTCTAGTGCGTTCTCTCCTTAACTGTCACCAGTTCTTTAGACGGTTAAGTATACAAGAAAGTCATACCAATTTATCCCACTTAATACACTTACCGGCACAAAATTCGATCCATTTGATATTTTGATAAAAACTTTTTTTTTTAAGAAAGATGAAATAAAAAATGCGACATTATTCTGTCAAATAGTCTGTAAACAGTCCTGAATCAATGTTCTACAATATTCTGTATTAGAGCAAGTGAGAAAATTTTCTTTTGATTCGATTGAATTTTAAAAGTTTTTTAGAATTTTTGCGGTCTAGTTCTTTCCTCCCTTTTTGCCACTTTTTGTGGAATTTGAACACAATCTTGCCGTAAGAACAACTAAATTGGTCTTGTTAAAAACAAATTATGGTCTTAAATCAATTCGACACAGCCAGGGCAATTATTGCTTTAACATGTTACCATTTCATTGAATTTTACGGGTTTATTTTTGATTATTTGACTATGCGGTTATGAAAAATCGATAAAGGACATCTTAATTTAGGGTAAGACGGTATTACAAAGCCGATATTGGCATTTATTTATTCATAAAAAAATGACAAAGTTGCTTCATTTTTAGGAGTATAAATGAATGGCTTTGGAATTTTTTTCTGAAAAACAACGCACAATTGGTAAATTTGAAATAGACGTTACCCTGTAGCAAGAATTAAACTTTCGTCAGTAAAAAACTCACGTGCCTTAGCATTGTTGTTCGTCAATAAAATTCAATAATGTTTGTCGACAAAATTATTTCTGAAGTAAGCATGAGATATACAGAAAGCTGTATAATTGGGTAGGAACTTGGGTAGAAAATTTAGAATTTAGTGGAGCTTTGGAACGGAAGATGTCGCATTTTACAGTGGGCTTTGGAGCCGGAGATGTCGGATTTTACAGTGGTCAGGTATAGAATCAAAGCTCTCGACCAACCCGATCATAAAATCATAAAATTGTGCGGCGAGCACAAACACAGCAGGTATTTTTTATGATGCTTTTCAGCTTCCGGAATTCGGAAACTCTCAAAATTCGGACCGACCAAGACCAGTTATAAGTAAAAATACTTTGCAGTATTTATCAAAAAAAGTTGCTTGTCTCTGTATAAACGATGAGACCAAGCAAATACAAATAAACAAAACTTTCAGATTCAAGGACAATTAGCAATATATATATGATATAATTCAATGAATTTCATTAATTGATAATTATTAATGATTAATTAAGATCCCCGCGCGGTTTTAATTGCACACGCCAAAAATCAAGATAGTTTTGATTGCAGCTTACTTGACTTTTATTGAATTTCACCGGTTTAGTTTTGATCATTAGAATATGCGGTTATGAAAAATCGATAAAGGACATCTTATTTCAGGGACTTTATTACAAACCCCATATCAGCATTTGTTTATTCATAAAAAAAATATCAAAGAATGTTCCCCAAAACGATTCATGTTGAAATTTGCCACAATAAAAGTAAAAAATGTGACACTATAAATAGTATTCAGCGTTGCCTTGAAAATAAAAAATAAAAACATATTTGAAAAAGGAACATAGAGGATTATCGAATTATCACTATAATCCAATAATTTAGGTCCTACTTAAGATTGGTTGTAAACGATGATGAATGAATAATCTATAATACAATTCAATAAATTTTGCTAAAAATTCACAGGACATATTCCTCAAATCAGACATAATTGTTAATTATGAATTTGTTAATTATTAATAATTAATTGTTGTTATTATTGTTAATAATGTTAATACTGAACACGCCGTTAATGAATCGGAATGAAATCTGCAACGACTTGTCTCCACACACAGTGAAACATGCCTACGCGGTTTTAATTGCACATGTCAAAAATCAGGACAATTTTGATTCCAGCGGACTTAATAAATTGCGAATTCCACAATCAAAAAATCGCTCTCTAGCTGCAAAGATCTATCAAAATTTTAAGCGATAATCTTCAGAAACAAAAAAGTTATGTTCAACGCCGGGCAGGAATGTACATGCCGCAAGAGAACCTTCGGTCAGAGACCTATGAGTGAACCACGAGTGGACCCCTTTATTACGGGTATTTTATTACGGCGAGAGTCCCTATTGTAAAGAAATATGGTCACCCAGGTCATCAATATTCAATTTTAAAGTTTCCAAATAACATGGGTTGTTCGTTTGTCCCCAAAAGCAAAAGGACACTGTAATACCACAAACCAAATCCGACCCAGACATTTTAGTTCTTCTATTCTGAACGAGGTCGCAGCATCTCGCGGCCAAAATTGAAGATTTTATCTCACTTCAACATCGGAAGAAATTTGTCTCTCACTAAATGACAACCTTAATCCAAGATGGGCAGTCGCAGTATTATGCGGCTCGTATGCTTGGTGTATCAAGATGTATTGTCCAAAGAGCTGTCAAACGTTTTTGCGAAACTGGAAGCTACACCAGAAAAGTTGGATCGGGAAGAAGAAGATCCACAACTCACCGGGAAGACCATTTTCTAAGTTTAACAATCCTGAGAAATAGGGACACTACTGCTGTTAGTGCACAAAATCAGCTACAAGAGGTGCGGGGTGTGGCAGTAAGTGAACGAACACTAAGAAGAAGGTTAAAGGAACAGAATGTAACTGCAAGCAGACCCGCACAAGGCCCTCTCCTTACCAGAGAACATTGAGTAGCGAGGCTTCAATTTGGCCAGGAACATCAAAACTGGGGCAATGAACAATGGGGCCGAATTCTGTTCACTGACGAATCAAGATTCTGTTTCAAGTCTTCAGATGGCCGTCAAAGAGTATGGCGTAGGCCTGGTGAACGATTTGCTCAGTGCAACATTGTGCCAAAAATCAATTTTGGTGGCGGCTCAATAATGGTATGGGGTGGCATTAGTATGGAAGCTCGCACCGAGTTAGTAGTTGACAGGGGAACAATGACTGCAGACAGATACATTAGGGACATCCTGGAACCACATGTTGTGCCATTTGCTCCGTTTATTGGTGAAGATTTTATGCTGATGCACAATAATGCCCGTCCACAAATTGCTCGGATCGTTAATGAGTACTTGGACAATGTTGAAATTCGCCATATGAATTGGCCTGCAAGAAGTCCAGATCTTAATCCAATCGAGCATGTGTGGGACATGATCGGAAAACGAATTAAAACCCGAATTCCAGCTCCAACAAATTTGAAAGAATTGAGTGAAGCAGTAACTCAAGAATGGGATGAAATTGACCAAGCTGCCATTCAGCATCTTTTTGAAGCAATGCCACGAAGAATAGAAGCTGTAATTAGGGCTCGAGGAGGCAATACACGTTATTAAGTTGTTAGTTGAGTTAGATTTGTTATTAAATTTTTATTTATTGTTTAGTTTATTTTGAAGGAATTTTGCATTGTTTTTGTTTTTCGTAAAATAAAGTGTGAATGTTGGGTTGATTACGATGAAATTGTTCTACATTTCTTCGAAATCTATTAATAAAGAAAAAACAAAATACGCTGAATAGAACAAGACTTGTTTGAAAGAATGAAATCAAAACAAGTACATGGATCGAATTTTGTGCCGGTGAGTGTAAAAGCTGTCCTTGTACTTGAAAATAATGATGGTGGCTCTGCTTCAATCCTAATTTATCAAGGCAAAAGTTTCAAGTCCATTACTCGCATTGATAGAAAAACTTCAAGATAACAAAAATTATTCGGGGACTGCCAAACTCGCAAGTTAAACTTAATTTTATATATGGCGTTCAGGAACAACCTTCTAATGTGGGCCCACGTGAGAAAAATTCACTGGATTATGCGTTTATTACGGAATTGTTCGGATATTGCTGATACTTCTAAGCCGCGTCCCATTAAAATAAAACTGCAACACGTTCATGTTTGATAATTTGATGTTGGATGACAAATAAGGAGTCGTTAGATTTATCAATAAAAAAAATTGGACATCAGACAATTTGTTCAGCTATAAATAGCTGCGAACCCCAAACATCATGTTGGCTCCTCATTGACACCATAATTGCCATAAAATTATTCTGCGATGTTAATAACTTTGGCAATTTCATGCATTTAAATGGAATTTTTACTGAAGACGATTTACAAAATGTGGCAAAAAATACCTTCTCTCGAAAACTCGTATAAATTAGGAATCAGCTCGAATTTGACCTTCAGACGTTATCCCCATATCCAAACACTCACTTACATTGACCCTAGATAACATTGACCTTACGATACGGAAATCTCGTCTAACGTCTTCCCTTACACCCTTACAATATTCAGGTTATTTCGACTTCAACGATCCACTTCGAACCTTCGTCTATAATGTACAAATTACGGCTCAGGCAAGCGAGATTTTGCGTTATCGATCTCCAATAAGTACATCATTATAAATTCGCTGATCTTTCTCCGGCATTCAGATAGACGAGATACAAATACTCTGCAAATACTTACTTGGTATTCCTCCGGCGTGGTGATATAGCTGGTGTACGCGTTGCTCAGTCCCGTAATGATGGATTTCGCGTCGGCGGAACCCCCGTTAAGAGCAACGGTTTCGGTAATGGTGTTACGTAAGCGTCGTCCCGACATCGTGGTAAATTCTCCAGGAACTGCAATTAAAAAAACTTGTCCCAGCTGGATGAGTTGGGTGGAAACTATGCGGGGTTGCCATTCGTAGGGAGTAGATATCTGGAATGTCGTTAATATTATAATACTGCATAGTTTAATAATTGATAAATTGTAACTTTTTTACGACTAGCTTAAACTCCTTCAAAAGTTCCGATACAGATGTTATATGAACTGTTATTTCGATCATAACAGCCAACAATTTTTACAACTTTTATTATCCGCAATTTCTAGCTGAAATGAATATCCTACTAGATAACACTTACATGTGTTCGAATAACAATTCTGTATTAATCAGTTTACACCACTGATCGAGGAGATCATTATACGTTCATAGAATAATAATTGTAATTTATATTCTTGTTTTAAATTGTACAAATTTTTTCGGTTGACTCATCAGAGGGCCTAGAAAAATTTATCTTACAAATACAAATTTCCTGCATAATGCAGCCTTGGATCCCTCACAACATAAGACTTTATACACATTTCTAAGCCGTTTTGAAAACTTTGCGTAATGCGCACTCCTTGGTGTTTCTATTGCTCTAGATATGATAATGTAATGTTAGAAGAAGCTTGAATAATAAAAATTCGGCACTGTTAGTGTTACATTTCCCAAAGGATCAAAACATGCTGAACACTAATTTTGAACGTAAATCATCGTAGCTGGAACTAAAGAATTACAGGGGACAAAGCCTTACAATTCCACGAACTTTCGCCTTTATGCTTCACGCAAAAGGAAATCGTTCTAAAGTGACCATAGAGCGGTGCAGCCCCGCGTTGTTATTTATACTTATTTTCTCGCAATTGGATGGTTAAAACCGAAAATTTCTGGTGTCGATTTGTGCCTAAAGAAGCAAATTAACTTGAAACATAACGAAGTTTTGATTTATTAATTTACCACATACGGGGATAAATTGAAAAGTGTCAGGCCTAACCCAGATAGGGCACAAATTTGCCCGATGTTTTCATGGCGTTATATTGTTTCAAAATTTATCTGTCTGGCTGTGGAATAACAAACATTTGTGTCTTCAACAGACCCGATATATTATATCCTAACCGAAGTTATCCGCGCGATGGGTGCCGGGACTGCTCACACTGGAGCAAAAGGTGACGCAGAAAACTGTTTCGGTAGTGTTTGGACTTGTTTAAACCCAATGCAGTTGATTTTTTGCGACGATTTGTTAGAATGAATGAGACGTGCTACTAGACACCAGGACTCCTATTCTCGAGTTCGAGAAAAGGGAATTGTCACCGGGGAACATTCCTGTTCAAAGTTCTCTTGTAGAAATGTTAAATCATTAAAAAAAATGTATTTTTGAGAGAAAGTCCCCGACTTTAAAGGAGAAACTCCGTTTCTACGAACTAGAAAATAGGGGTCCAGAAACGAAGCAACAATCGAAGCAATAATGGACTGCTAAAAGAGAACCTGCTCCGAAAAAGTCCAAAACAGTTCCGTCGGCGGGAAAAGTTTTAGACATCCTTTCAGTGGGGATTTTCTTAAAAAAAAAGTAAAACAATTAACGAAGCATACTATGCAATCCTACTTGATAAGCGAAAAGACAAAATTCAAGAAAAACGACCCAGATTAGAACAAATCAGTTATTGCCATGGCAAAAATTAATGAGTTGCGGTGTGCTGGAAAGAAGTACGAGTCCGAAGAAGATGTGATTGCTGCCACAAACCAGTGATTTGACCAGTTGGACTAAAGAACTTATAGGAATGGAATAAGAGTACTTGAACATAGGTGGACCAAAAGCATTGAACTTGGCGGGATTACGTTGAAAAATAAGATTGTTGTTTACGCGATGTTCATTTGTTTTCTTGACTAGGCCGGACACTTTTCAATTTATCCCCGTAGATATACAGGCGCTTCATATAATGATTCATGTTGCCTCTGGAAACAAAATTTACATGTATTTAGCATGATGTATGAATAATTTATACCTACATACTCATAATATTTGCGAAAATAATTTCAGAAAGAGTAAATCCCCGAGCGAGAAAATATTGGTCTATTGAGCCGGTTCGTGATTTCTACAGATTTAAATTTATATTGTGTGCAGTGAATTCCATAATAATAAATGTAAAATACCGTTTCAAATTGTATTCTGTCAAATCCTCTGAGCCTTGTAGAATCCCAGTGTTTTCCAAGATTCCAATGTCTTATCCGGTTTGTGGTGCTTAATCTAGCTTTTACAAGTTTATCGGTTTCTAAAGTGTATCCGTTTCTAAAGTCTTTAAGTAACTTGGTTTTTGTTTATTTTTAGCACTTCAGGATATTCAGCTTTCTAGAGATTCTAAATTCTCAAATTGTTATTGAGTTGTTTGAGCTGTCGCACGGTTTTAGATTTCTCTAAATTATTTTTTAATTCCTCACACTCTCTTTTAAGGATGCCACTCACGGTCCAACGCCGCAGTACGATAGAATTGTACAACGAAATTGTACAATTTGGTCGAAAATTGTAACAAATTTATATTTAACATCGCCCTAATATTTTTACTCATTTGGAATTTTTCAAATTTACAACACTCTACCTCTTTAGTAGTTTTTCAGCTTTTATGTTTATACCACAACCCATTGGAACATCTCACTTTGACGTCTTTTAATTCGGTCAACAAAAATCAAAAAATCCTAATTACTTAAAACCTTGGAACCCGAAAATTATAATCTAATAATGATATAAAAATCAATGTTTGTTTGTTTGTTCGTATGTTATGGGCGCCTAAACCGGTGAACAGATCGTTATGAAATTTTAACCACAATTAATATTTGCAATGTGTCAGCCCTTTTTCGTAAAAAAAAAATATTTAAAGTTTAAACCTGCCAAATGAGTACTCTGTCAGATACAAAGTCACAGTGACAGTTTGAGACATAAAATGTCAATCATCAGTTTTCGACAAAATAATTTCGCAAGGAAGGACTAGTGTGGTGAAATCGAGGGAGAAGAGCCAAAATTGATTGTGGATCTGTCCAGGATTGCTTTCGAAATGAGCGCAACTTTAAGTCCTTCTTGAAAAGGACGTGCAATCGGCACGCTAACCAAATAATTTTATAACGCTAATTAGCTGTTCACTAAAAAAATAATTTTACTTCATTTTTAGGCCGCAGCCACTCGCGCCGGGTGAATTTTGAATGTCTTGCGTTTGTTTACTACTTCAGAAAATACTTCCAAAAAAGGAAAATCAACCAAAAAATCGAGGCTAATGAAAGCCAACAGGACAGGTGAGACATCCCACCAACGTGAAAGTCATGTGGAGGAAATGCGGGTAAGAGATTTCAGATCAAAAGCTGCTGAAACACTTGAACAACATAGCGTCCATTGAAACGACTATTAAAGCCCTTCGGTTTCAAACGGCTTTAATTTCCAGTACGCCTTGCTTTCGCATGTAATTACCATCAACAAAGCCCAAGGACAGTCACTGAGTCTTGCTGGGCTCAATTTGGAAAGTCCATGTTTATTCTCACATGGCCAATTATATGTTGCTTGCTACAGAGAGGGAACACCGAAAAACCTATTTATGTATTCGCCAAATGGGAAAACCAAAAATATTGTTTAGAATAATAAGGAAAAAAATGAAATAAAATACATATTTCAAAATACTGTTCACTAAAAAGAATGTTTTATTATTTGTACGTTTGGCTGTTTCTATGTTCCGAATAGGCTCCTAGAACAGTCAACGGATCGTTATCAAATTTTTACCACAAATCAAATTCGTCAAGAGAAGTGTGTAACATGAGTTCAGTGTTTATACCCATCGTAATTTACCTGTTCGATGCACCGTTTTTTACTTTATGTTTTACTTTATTTTTTGAGCGTAACAACGCGGCCGGATACCAGCTAGTAATACATTAAAAATCAAGTTTCAAAAGACCATTCTTAAAGCATTAATTCAAGTTTACAAAACGAGCGACGTAGCCACGAGTTATTGTGGAGAATGAGTGCTTCAAGGTCTTATAAAACGAGTATTTGATGCTATTTTTTTTTTAATTTGCCCTTTTTACGCCGTTTTTAAGCAAAAATTTTCACTTTAGTCGATTTAGGGATTTTTGTGGCGAGTGGTAATGTTCACTTCCATGTTCTGTCACTTCCTATTTTTGACACATTTCGTAATTTAAACTGACATTAGTGACAAGATAATCACGCGTTGCCAACCTAAACATGTTCGTAAAATGTTCCGTGCTTTTTAATATGGCTATTTAGGACGTCGTAGGTGATGACGTCGCGTTCGTTAATATGTCTATTACATACTCTTGAAATTTTAGAATTTACATTTTTAAATCATACAATCTGGGATCTCATTAGTTTTTTTTATTCAAAGCGACGTTGCTCGGCAATACGTCTGTTTGGTAATTCGGACGAGTGGTCGTTGTTTGACAGCTTGACAGAGCTTCGACCGGCGGTACAGGGCAACCTCGGGTGGTATCAGACAAGGCTTTCACACTGAAACTTTCCATCCGCCTCGACCAGAATTACGACTCGCCAGCATGAGTGTCAGATCACAAAATTTTAAAAATTCTGCAAATAGCTAATAGTAGGGGAGCCCAAGCAGGGATTTTGCGCGTTACTCGAGCGCGTCAGAAAATCATATGGGGAGAAACCTTGTACGCTGTAATGTACCCCTACCAAATATGAACCCTTAATATAGAGGGGTTCGTTGAGGGCAGCCGGTCAGATTAGAAAAAAAATCGATCAGAAAAACTCGAGCGCATCAGTTTAAGACAAGGTAAGTTAGGTACATGTAGAAAAGTGTATATTTCAATAATCTGACAATTTGAGCGTGACATAAGGAAATGGGCGAGTCACAAAGTTGTAAAAAAAACCTCACCTCGAAATACTCGAGCGCGATTAATTTTTTTTTTTATTTTGAAAGAAATCCTATTAGAATTACGAAAAACATATAATCTGTCGATTTTCATGGGGCGATGTAGCTAAAACAATCAATAAAGGATGAAGCGTACAGATGCCGATAACTATATATTTCCCACTCCGCGCCAGTTCGAATCAGTTCACTCCCTTTCCCATTGACATCGGGGTCTTGTTTAATTTGGTATTGAAAAAATAATATCATCAAAAAGGTTAAGTAGAACAAATTGTCCAACATGTTTGCTGCACTCTCATGAAGTCCAAAAAACATTTAAAGTAATAATATCTTAGATTATGGAGTCGGGTAACATTCTATGAAATATGTAATATTCATAATAGTAATATGCCATTGTATGAAAAACAGTCATTGTTGTGTTTATACTTGACCAGATACAGAGGTCTAAAAACTGGTCTCAAATATTTCTTGCACTTAGTTTCCTACCTTGATAGATTTTTCACTGAATTTTGGCTTACATATAAATAATTACAATAAATTTAATTTTTATACAACACCAGATGACGAGGAAGTTGAACAAGTGGAAATCAACTTCGAAGACGAATCCAGTGAGGATGAAGATTAAAATACTTATTTTTAACATATTGTTTTATCTATTTTATATCAATAAATGATTAAATTTTCTATGTACATATTATTTTTATTACACCCAGTAATAAAAAAAAAAGTTTTTTTTTTCAAATTGTCAGATTTACAATATCCCTCCATATGTTGTCAGATTATCATTTAGGACGACTAGGGCATCAAGTTAAACCGTTTGTATACAAATCTGACGCGCTCGAGTATTTCAAGGTCACATTTTTTTTACCCCTTTTTACTGCTACCCCCCTAGTTAATCGTCAGATTAATATCTCCCGGTTATCAGAAAGACAAAGCGCGTGTACACTATGAATCTCTGACGCGCTCGAGTATTTCCATGTGACTTGTTTTTTTTACATCTTTGAAAATTTGTACACGCTCTTCCCCCCACAAAAATTGAAAACTTAACAAAAACTTTTCTTCGTTTTAGAACCTAATCTTCACAATATAATGGGTCCCCATGACGCTTTAGTAACTGGAAATTGAACATCCCGGGCTCCCCTACTATAAGGATGCCGGCCACGGCCCGACACAGCGTACTCGAGTTTTTTATGTATGCCTTCATGAGGATGTTCGTGCTTGCCAACATTTTAGTAAAAAATGAGTAATTCCTAAGAGCGACAAATACAACGTTGTCGATTTACAGAAAATTCCAAGTTGGATATGATTTAACCCATAATTTGTACTTTGAAATGAGGTAGTATACTAAAAAATAAAGTTTTTGGAAAATACAATAATCATAAACTTCATTGAAAAGTATATGGTATAGCGCTGTTATAGTGAAATTATACTTACTGAAAATGCAAAGGAAAAAATTGCATTGAAATTCGTTTAATTTTTTATGAGAGAACTGTACTAGTTTAAAATACGTCATTAGTGGCCGACATTGAATGAAGTAAGGACCTACGCCTTTCCATTTCTCACTCTCACTCATATTATTAGTAATTCTTTCCTTTTCGCTCTTACTCCCTCCATGCTCGGAAACTAATGACGTAGTTATTCACCCGCGAAACAGTTTTTCATTTATTTCATGAAAATATAAAAGTCTCACTTAAAACATTACGTTTTTAGTATACGATTATTCCCTTCTACCGAAAGTTCTGATAAATGAACCAAACAGAAAACTTGGAAAAATAATTCTGCATAATATCTGGAACGACAGCAGGTGTAGTTAAACTTATCTTATTAATCTTCAGAAGCGATTACCAAAAGTGACGGAAATTTTTCACAACCAGCTTCCTGTTGAAAATTAAAAGGAAGGAGCGTTTTGTGCTGCATACTTAAGTTTTTCATTTATTTCATGAAAATGGTTATGATTTGAGCAAAACCAAAAAATAAGAGTACTCTATTTTTAGCAGTTTTGTTTATAAAAAAAGTTTCAAAATTATACTACTCCATTGCGATAATTATGTATTTTAATTACTAAGGTTAACTATTATGTATTATTAACTTTATTTTAATTTGTATTTTTTTCATTTGTTTTATTTAGTTATTATAGTATAATAATATTTACATTATTTTATATTTATTATTTTATTATAATAGTTTTTTTATTTGAATAAATAAGTTAATAATAATTAATTGATATTAATCCATATATTAATACGTGAAGCGAAAACTTTGGATCCCTCTTGAAGCCAATTGCGTGCACGGAGGACTGTAAGATTTGGCATAGTTAAAGTTCATATGGTGAAGAAGTGCACAAGGCTAAAATTTATATTTAATATGCGTTACAAATACATTAAATTAATAAAATAAAATGTGACCAACAAAATTTCTGGTGAAACTTAGAGTGCCCCTTTGTGATGGGTGTCGGGACATGAGGGATTTCAAGGAAACCAAAGAGCCGAAAAAACCTGTGATAGGCCTACAGCCCACATGAGACCGCACTAAGTGCGGCACAATAAGCTTAAGCTTCAGTGCAACGGGGTTAAAACCGCGCCCCTTAAGAATAAGAAGGAAGGTGTAATTTATGTCAAAAGATAGAGATTTACAAATAAAAATTGACTTGTCCGAGGAATATTCTTAACACATAAGAATAAACATATATGTAATGAATTTTATTTCATACTTTGTATAATAATACGAGAAGAGAAACTTTTGTACCCCTTTTTAACCATATTGAGCGCACGGAGGAGTGAGATAAAGTTTATGTGAAAAAGGAGAGTAGAAAGCTAAAATCTATATAATGTAATATGTGTTTTAAATACATTAAATAATAAATAATATGTGGTCAAACAGTTACATAGGGCTCTGAAGGAGTTTCGAGCTGTGAATTTTGTGATTTCAGATGTTTCTTTTTCATAGGTATTGCAGGGATTTAGGGCAGAGAACACATGTTAATGACGTATTTGTACACGCTCGCAGCAAACGTAATAGAACAAAATTCAAAATTTATATGCAATGAGTATAGATATGTACTATTTAGAAACAATCCTAAATAACGTTAGAGCTTACAAATTTAATTAAATACGGTCGAATTTCGATCACTGGGCGACCACTAGTTAATATTATATCATATGCAAATATAAAGAATAGATTACCGATACACGTAATGGATATCCTACGGATATACGTGATGGATATCCTACGGATAAACTAGAGTAGATGTCCCAGGGATATTGATTTTTAAATTACCCGCTGATATATATTTTTCAAGATATTCCAAAAATATCAGTTATTAGATGTCCTAGGGATATCCTGAATTGGATATCGTGAGGATCTCCACTTTAGTCCCATTTTACCATCCCACGGATGTCCCTAGAATATCCGTTTACTTTTCGTAGGACATCCACCGGATATTCTAAAGCACAACTGGGATATCCTCAGGATATCCACCAGATATTCTGGTGCTGTGTGGGTTAATTGTAGTTTTCGTAACTAGTGTCGAAGTTTGTGTGAAGTTTGACGAACGTGGCGAGCCGATCAGATCAGATATTGAATACAGTGTGGCCATTTTATCTGGTCACGCCTGAAGATTCAGAAGTAGGCAACATATTAAACATTTCGCCAACAACTATTTTTTTAAGGATTTACATTTCGTATTTGATTAAAAGATTGTTTTGAATTAATGTTTTGAGTTTCATTTTAGACCCACTATGATTCTTTATTTAAATAAATAGTTTAAGCAAAGAGATTTGTAAAATGTTTAATATGTTGCCTATATCTGAATCTTCAGGCGTGAACAGATAAAATGGGCACCCTGTATGTACTTTGAAAAACCCCTTTAATTTTGTTAATTGTACCAACAATAATATTACAATAATTAATGTACCTATTTAAGGAATTATAGATATAAACCTGTTTCGAGTTATTAAGAATGTAACTAAATATAATTTATTAAAACAGTTTTGAGAATGTAAAGAATAATAAAAAATAGTGTTGTTCGAAAGCAGACACTCGCATGAGGCGTCGTAATTTAATAGGCAAGAAATATTGAGGTTACCTAAAATTTTCAGACGGTCTTAGAAATTTCGTATCAAATCTATTTTTTCGCTCCTAATAACATAATTAGCAATTGTCTCAATGCAAATCTGAAATTCTGCGTCTATGATTATTACCTACAATATTAGTAAACCAGACAGTGCAATTTGCAAAAAAAATTTTGGTCAACGATTTAATTATGTCTTTGTTGTAAACGCCAGCTTCATCTTTTATATTGCTGTTGGAACCAACCTTGTATTTAACAATAAACAACACAGAAACAAGTCAATATTTACACACAGAAAGCTACATCTTAATATTTAATTTGTCAATAGTAATTACCACCAAAGGGACTTACACTTCACATAAATTAATTTTAAACTTGGAATATAGGACCTCTGCAATCCGAAACAAAAAAAATTCACCACAAGCCGAATTCTTAATTAATTATTCCCGACTCGTTTACATGAAATGAGGCCGCATTCACAGTTGTTATACCAATTTAATAGAAATAAATAAAACTAAAAATACCCTACCCTGCCAGAGTTGATGAGAATAGGTTTTGGGTATTGGCAGTCGATGTCTTCCTGTGTGGGCTGAAAGAGGATGTCCCTTAGGGTGTTCCATTGGGTGTTGGCACTCCTGGTCGCTTGGGAAAACCCGAACTCGCCGACGCCGTCTATGGTACCGGCTGCAAAACTGTAACCCATGGCGGGAAGGCAGCCGTGGACCTGGAAGTTTTAGTTTCTTTAGGTTCTCTATGTTTGTTTTGTAAATTTATTATTGTTATTGAAGTACAATAGCACGAGTTTGGATTAATTGGAGTGTAGCAGAAGTAAGTTTATAAAATATTATACATGGGTCCATTTCAAGATTACGCTGCGCCCTCTTAAATAAAAAATAGATGACATTCTTTAGTAGTTACAAATTGACACACAATAATAGTTTTCATAACTAATGTCGAAAGTGAGACATATTATGTGAGTTTTGATGATTGACGAACGAGGAGTAGCTGAGTGAAGAAAATCACAGGAACAATGATATTTCCAGTTTCTAACGAGTTATGAACACTAATTTTTAGATGATTATGAGTATTATGCAGACACATAAATATAGTTACATTATTAATTAACATAAACGAAAAGAAATAATAAGATTACATTACTTTTACTGAAATTGTTAATTAGAAACAGTGAGCCTTTGTTTCATATACAATTTACATTTTATTTCAAAATAACACGCCCCTTTGAAATTAGGGTTTTTTGGCCCGTTTTTTCTCTTAAATTTACGGCTAATCCACTGTTCCTAACTGGCGGTCAATTTTGTATGTTCTATTTTCAATTGTTTCCGCCCGCGCTTTTGAGATTCCATGATGGGTTCCCCCATTAAGAAAAGCATCTAGGAGCATAGTGTCATAGTGTTCTGACAGTTCCTTTTTTTAGGGAAAAATCGATTATTCGATTAATGGTGTAAGAAATAGAACCTACTCTCTCGTTCAGAATTCCCCGAGGAAAGAAGGTCTCTCTTTGCCGAGCGGAACAGAAAATTGTTGTCGTTCAAAAAAGATACAGTCCATTTTATGTTGTTTGCTAGTCTGCTATACGGAACATCTACTTTTCACATTTCATTTCAATTAAACTTAGCAAATTCATTTCCACACATTCCACACATTCACCAGTTTACTCTCCAAGTTTCGAGCGCGCATATTTTCGATTATAATGGTATGATTATTATCGATGATATTATGAGTGAAATTGAGCTGCAGAATTTCACGTATTTAATATCTTCGATTATTAATTAAATACCACGTGACTTCTATATTCAATATTCACCTCCCTAGTTACAATACCAGATGTACTGAGATTTTGGTTATTGATTTTCACAGAACATATTGTGCTTATTACTCTCCAGCTATGAGAATAGCTCAGTTAATAAACAAATTGCCCCACTGTGTTGAGATTTTCAGTTGCGATTTGAAGCGATGTAAAACAAAATACGTTCCGATTCCTGCATTTTGAATATATTTATGTTTGGTTTAAGTCTTCTTTTTATAGACTATTTGCAGGAATTACTGGTTTAGTTTAAGTGGTGTTTTGTAAATTTTACTTTTATATGCTTATCCTGTCCGCAATAAATAAAAAAAATAAATTAACAGAAATAGGTATCAAAATTTAAGCCAGTGACAGAACTTGACAATAGCAACAATTTTTCTCAATACACTTTTATCATAAACTGTATGCTTGTAGAGTTAAAAGAAAAACAAAGTGTATCAGAAAAATCACCATACGCCACTGCATGTGGGCCTCAGGGACAAAAAAGCATATCCCTCCGCGTAGACATCGCAAAAAAGGTTAACCGCAGCATAGGCACAAGCGAAAGCTTTTCTTTATCAGCAAAGGTCAATCACCGTAACGGGAGGTCTTAATCGATGTCAGATTACTAGGCCGAATACTTTTCATTAATTGTTGATCGGGCGTTTTCGAGATGGGTGACTGCGGTTGAACGATTACTATGGTTAGTAAATTTCTTATGCTTCGTATCAAGTGCAATTTCTTCGGGTGTCTGCCTAGTCCACGACGACAAATTGTTAATTCCAATTGGACTATTTTTGAACCACGCTGCATCGTTATCGATTCTCTAGTGTGGGTCACAAATCAGTAGATTGGTTCCATTGGGATTCCTTGTTAATGACGGTGTTTTTTTTGGAATGGTCTGCCAAATCATTTCACTAATACCATTGTTTGTTACCTCACCCCACCGATTATAGTAGTTATTTTGATTGAAAATAATGCCTTTTCATAAACTATTGCACAAGTTGCAAGTGTCGAAAGCTGCATCAAGTGTTGAAATTGTGGAACGAGACAAAGTCGACTACCATACCAACATCTCAGGAATTAATACTACTCAGCTGAGAAAAATGACTTCGCTACCTTGGTAGATAATCTACTATTTTAATATTGAATTAAAAATAGTAGATTATTATACGAGTTCCTGTGTAAATTGGACGCTTTAAGCCACAAGTGGTTTATAAAAGCACGAGTGAAACGAGTGCTTTTGTGAACCACGAGTGGCGTAAAGCGTTCAATCTACACAGGAACGAGTGTAATACGACGTTTTATCGTTCCCGGAAAGCCTTTAAATTGCTTAAAATCCATAAAAATTGTGTGACGTTTATATGTCATTTTCATTATTTCATCACAGAGAGTGTTTACACAAGCGAAAATTTGAAAATTCTGACAGTGTGGAACGATAAATGTAATTTTTATTTGCTTAATAATAAAAATTTAGTACAATACTATGGAAAATTGAATAATTTGCATTATATTTTTCATGGAATTTATTCATTCTAACATTTTCAGTGATATTCGTTTGCGATATTGCGTTTGCGATACTTTGCGGAATTATACAATTTTTCTCCTGGTTCTATATTATAAGGAGAAATCACTGTTGATGATACAACATAATAGACGATTTTCTTTGAAACGTCCATCTTATTCTGGATTTCGCCATGCTGTTTGACTCCCAGCCTCCGCGTCCTTTCAGCAAAGTAGGTTGCCCTCCAGCATCGAATTCAATTAAGCGTCGCGGAAGTTCTTCGAAGACAATGTCCAGTATACAATCCTGGGTGGGGTAGTTTCAAAATATAGCAATTTTATTTGCAATTTTACCAAAAGTGTCCTATCATTTGCTTAGTGCACTAGCCGTTCAGAAACTTTAAAAAGACACGCTTTTATTTTGGATTACAAGTTAGCAAACTATAGATAACATTTATAGCTATTTATTATACAAGTGTCTTATAAGGCAAATAAGTCACGACAGAAATGTTGGTTCATGGAATAGTCCTCCGAATACTACTCGTAGTCCATGTTATGTAGACATTTTTTTTAACTGGTTTCACTCATTCAATTGTGCATATTGCCAAGAACACAAATTGACGTGCCACGTTACAATGAAATCATGAGAACTAAACCAATTAAATGTTAGCAAAAATTTTCGTCTCTAGTGACGAAAGTTAACGTTATGGTATTTTCTCTCACTAGAGACGGACATCAAGTTTTCGTTCGAGCATTCGGTGACGAAAAATTACTTTTTGTAAAGGGTCGTAGAAAAAACAATGTTCCTATTTTATTAGTTCGAGAAATTCAGCTTAAAACGTCTTAAAAAGAGAACAAAGATTTCTTTGTCATTTCGAATTGATAACTGGGGACCTTTATCTAAAAATGGCAGAATGCGCCACAAACACAGATGATTTTGACTTTTAACTTCATTGACAATAGATTTTTAAGCTTATATTTCAGATTTAATGACAAGCTATAATTACTAACATTTTCCATAAGGTTCTAAGTGCACTTCCCTTAATTAAGCGATTAGTGTCACAATTTACCAGGATGCAAACTAGTGAAATCAATCAATATTTGCATTATGTCTGAAGATAATAATGAAATAGTAAATTAGCAAAACGTTCGGTCACTGTCAGTTATAAAAAATCATCAACAAAGCCATGGATTAACGAAAAGCTATTAAAACTGATAAGACAAAAATGGGTTTTTGGCGTATTTTTAAACCGACCAGTAGTCAGGCAGACTATATGGCACACAGGGTTTTCACTAATGAACTTTCAACTCAAATCAGGGTGGCAAAGGCAGCATTCGAAAAGCGAATTTCGGAAAGTGCGGACCCAAAAAGCCTCTTTAAATACATAGGTACGAAGCAACATATCCGCAGCTGTTAAACGCCTCAGCTAAAGGATCCATCTGGCTGCCTAATAGATATGACCACAAAGCTGTTGCAGACAATTTTGCTTACAACTTTTCACAAGCTTTTGCCTGTGATTCCATTGAACAGAAATCGAGTTTAACTACTCAAATGTAGTCAATAATATCTGTCCAAGTTAAAAGTCGGCAAGTCCCCAGGTTCTGACAATATATCTGCAAAGGTGTTGAGGGCATGCGGAGATTCGCTGAGCGGTCGAATCATTTACTTGTTCACACAGTCTTCTAACTCTGGAATACTGCCTCGAGATTGAAAATCTGCATTCCTCAAACCCATTTTCAAAAAAAAGAATTATATTCTCTAAATGACTGGACAAGAGAACTAGACACTCGGATTTCGGTAGACGTTATTTATTTGGATTTTTCAAAAGCTTTCCACCGAGTCTCAAAACGCCTTCTCCTTTATAAATTACAATATTTCGGAGTTCAAGGAAATCTTCTGCGTTGGATTTAGGCTGTTGGATTTGGATTCCGCGAGCATGAGTGCAGCTAGCCAGGTAAGGGTTAAGGCAGGCGGCTGCGAATATTTCTGAACACTTACCTCTTGCACCGTCCCATTAGCCAACTTCACTTCAGCCTTCTCCGTCGGCATGTCCACGAATTTGCTAACATGCCTCACCGGACCTCTGACTTCCTCACCAGATTCTCGTAATAACACCTACAAACAGTTACTCTCGGATTACCATCCCCACTAGTCACAACCCTCACCTTAGCTTTTTGGTACAGCTTTTTTGCTATTATCTTGGTGCTGTGGAACATGTCTTCCCCCGGCCCTGATGCAACGCAGTGTTTGGCCTCTCCGTCACACGTACTGAACAAGGGGTGACACTCCTCGCCTGTAGTGATGCATCTGGGGCCTTTGATGTTGGGGGTGACATCTCCAAGATTGGTGGAAGCGAAAGTGCCCACGAAGGCGCCCTGGAAAGATGTACAGCTTTGTAATTTTATTCAAATATTTGTCTATAAAGATGTGGTTGATTTGTCGTCCTGAAAAGTGTGTTGGTTGTGTGGCAAGTACTCTTACTTGTCCTGTTGGAGAGTTGATGTTTTGGCTCTTTTCTAGTAAAATGGAGGCATATCCAACATTGTCTGAAGTGATCAAACAATTTGTGAAATTCATGGAGGTGGGGTGAACTGGAAACCAATTGATGGCACCAATCAAGGTGTTGTTACTAGTGTATAGTTTCAACTGAACCAATTCCTTGTCGACGTTGTGTGTGTATCTGGAAGGTAAATTGAACGTTGAAGTTTTCATTTTTATACTTGCTATCTTATCATTAATTTCTCTAGTTCTTTAGTTGTCTATATATTCTCTACCATTTATAGTTGTTTTAGTAGGTTTTTTAGTTTTTTTATTTTGAAAATTGACAGAGAAACAAAAATTGTTTTGCAAATATTGTTATAGTTTTATCCCTACACTCGAAAGAGTATCATGACGGGAAGATTAAGTAAGTAAGTATTATAGTTTTATTTATACACAAACTACACGTGCTACTTTCAACAAATTGCGATCAAACTTACCGTTTCCTCTCCTCTTCCGGATTCAGCATATAGGAACCAGGACTTCGGTTAATATTAGCTCCGAGCAACTCTCCCGACGATAACGAGACCTTGCCGTCGACCATATTTTCATGTGCCCTACTTACGCTCTAAAACGACAAAATTTAAAAAAGAAAACCAACAATGTCACTGGAACTTACTCTCGTTATTCCATCCACCAAAGCATCAAACGTCTCTTTGACAAAGCCCATACAAGGTAGGTCGTACATGAAGTCCATCAGAAAGCCTCCGGGTGCTCCGTGCGTATGTGTGCCGCTCAATATTAGATTGCTTTCGGTGTACGTATCGTTGTAGAGGTTCTTGAGGCGGTCCACGACCTGTATAATGTAAAAAGGATAGATTGTTGAAATCGCACCAGTGGTCCAAACGTTTGAAGTTTTATTAAAGCTTGAACAAAAAATGCTCATTGGATAATGTTTGTTGTGAATTTTACGCAAGAAATCCTGGGAATGAAGCACCCAAGTCTATTTTCTTTCTACGTATATTGTTTCAATTAAAATATCAGGTAGAGATTTTTGACATTCAAAACCTACTATTTACGAAGACCTATATTATGTTCTTTGTATAACGTTAATAATAATTAATGAGCCCTTTCGAAACAAACATAATTGTCAAAAGGCACTTTTGTAAAATAACATGTTGGAACCTCTGACATAGTAACAACAAAAATTAGCCTACTACAATGAAACTATCATTCATTTTCTATAGCAACCTTAAAGTGTCAATCTTGTCTGTACTTTGTTCTCTACTTTTCCCCCCTGTTTTCTGTTTACATTTTCTATCTGGTTTCTATGTTCCCATCTATTTTACTTAGTGATCTTTCTCTGTTAATCATTCTAACATCTCTCTCTATGGCAATACCTCGCTTCCAAATGTACGAACACAGTTGAGTAGCCTCAAATTTAATTAATTCTCATTTTCACCAACATTTGTCTGATTAATAATTATTACCAAAGTGACTTTTTCCTACAGTTTTTATCCTGTTTCATTGACTTTCTACCGAAACTATTTAACTAGACTTGGAAGTCGCTGTTTCCAGCTTGCTCCCGGTAAGGTCGAGATACATGTACGAGAAAGAATATGATCTGTTCGTGAAGTGGAAGGCAGAGAATTACATTACATCGCATGTAATTACATTACAAATTAATAATTACAATTTTTTAATACAACTGACAGCTGTCAGATTTACTCTCTTGTGAGTAAAATTTGATTTCTGTCACCAAAAACCATGGTACAAAGGACCTAAAAAACTACACCTGTAAGATAAAATAAATAAATCTATATTCCATGGTTAATTAAATCTACTATTCTTTCTTTCAGGCATTCTTGCAATTTTTTTTTTCTTTTTTTCACACTATTTTTCTTCGAATTTACTCGCTATTTTGCCCGCTTCTACTCTCATTTTCTCCCTCTTGCATTCCTCTAGCACCATATACCTTGGTGTAGCTTTATCTAGTCCGAGCACCTATCTGTAGTACTTTTGTTGCACCCTCTCTATTTTCTCTTGTTCCTTCCAGCCCCAGATCTCCGCTCCATATAGCACTGCGCTCTTCAAATAGCATCACCCTCTTTTCAAACTCCCTTTCAAACTTTTCTCCTATGCTCCATAATACTTGCGCTACTAATTTATTTCCTTTCTTGCTCAGCTCTTTAATGTGTGTGGATGCGTTGTTTCTTTGGTTAAAGTGATATTCCAGGTACTTGAACTCACTCACTTCCTCGATTTCTTTATTTCCTCATTTACACTCCCTTTTCTTCGCTCTTCCGCCTGTTTTCTTGAATATCATCATCTTGATCTTTTCTACGTTCACCTCTAAATTATTTTTCTTAATGTACTTTGGAGACATCTAATCATCCCTCTCATTTCCTTCTCTTCCTTCGCTATCACCGCCATGTCATCTGCGAAAACTAGCGACCATACCTTTTCTTTTCCTACTACTATCCGTAGTGCTTCTTCTTGCGCTTTCCGTAGTGCTTCATCTAAGTTACTTTATATGGCGAATAGGGTCGGGATGAGCGGGCATCCTTGTCTTAGTCCCTTGTTCGTGTAGAAGCATTCACTCACTTCCTCTCCCACTTTCACCCTGCTTCTTGTTTCCTCATATATTTCTTTGATTCTTCTTACTAACCTCTCGTCCACTCGTTTCTCTCTCATGTTCTTCCATATTTTCTCCCTTTCCACACTATCAAACGCAGATTTCAAATCCAGGAACAGCGTGTACAATTTCCCCCCTTTTTTCTCCAGTTGTTTTTCTGCCAAGTGGTTCAGAACGTGTACGTTGTCCATTGTGCGGCTGCTTTCTCTGAATCCTGCCTATGCCTCCGGTAGTATCTTTCTCTTTTCATGTTCTCTCGTTAATCTCTCCTGCAACGTCATGCTGTAGATCTTATATGCCGTGTCTAGTAGTGTAATCCTTCTTTATTTCTCTGGTGTTGCTTTATCGCCTTTTTTTGTAGATGGGGCCTATAAGCCCCTCCCTCCATTCACTCGGGGAACCTTTTCCCCTCCATATCTCATTCAGTATCTCTGTCAGCCTCTCCCATACTTCTTCTGGGCCATAAATCCATGCCTCGTTCATTATCCCGTCTTCCCCTGGTGCTTTTCATTTCTTTAGTTTCTCTATTTGTCTCTTGACTTCTTCCCTTGTTATTTTCTCTCTTTTATTTAGTATTTAGTATTTCTATACCTTTGTCCACTCCCTCCTTTTCTTTTCTTGCCTGGTTTATATATCTCCATCTTTCTTTCTGGCAGATTAGTGCTTCGATTTTCTCCCTTTCTTTCTCGCTCCATATGTTCTTTTTTTCTATACATTTTTGGTTGTATCTTTTCTTTTTCTTTATGTATTATTCTCTTTCGGTTTTGTTTTCTTTCATTTTCCGGAGTTCCCTCTTCACTTCTTTCTTCAAATCGCGACATTCCTTATGCCACCAGTCGTTTCTATTTCTATAGTTTAGTCGTGTAGTTATTTTCTCTTTTCTTATTACTGCGGCTTCTATCGTTCTTTTTAACTCTTCCTATTTTTTCTGGCCTCTGTTTCCTGTAGCTGTTTCCTTCTTAAGTTCTCTATATTCTTCAATGCTTTCTTCTGTCCAGCTATCCCGTACTAACTTTACCCTGCCCTTTTTCTCTTCCCTCTTTTCTCTTACTTTCAATCTTATCTCTATTGGCATGTGATCTGATTCTGTTCTCTGCTGTACTGTCGTGTGCTCTATCTCATTGAACGCCTTCTCATTGGTTATCACATAATCGATTACTGTTGCTCCCCTATATCCCACGTACGTATGATTTCCTTCCTCATCCCCTTCTTTATTTCCATTTGCGATGCTCCACGTTTACCTGCCCACCCCCCCTTCTCCCACTTTTGCGTTGAACTCACCTCCCATTATCACATATTCATTTTCTTTACCTTCTACCTTCTTCTCTATATTTTCTCTAGTAGTTTGCATCTTTGTGCTGTATATCGTTAGTACTCTGTATTTTTCATTGTCTATCCTTATCTTATCTTTTTACCAAACTTTCCTCTTCTATCCCTCGTTAATCCTTCTCGTTCTTTCTTTGATCTTCTTCGTCTTCTAACCCCTTTCTAACTCCTGTTAGGATTCCTCCTCTTGGTCTTCTTTCTTGTGTTCTTTTTTGCGAAACTGTTCTTCCAGACGTATTATCCGTTTAACTACTTTTCCCATTTTTCCCAATCTTTTTCTTGCACTCATGTTTCTGTTAAACCTATTACAGCGAATGTTTCGATATATTCCCAGAATTCTTCCTCCTTGTTTTTTACCTCTGCCACATTCCAGAATACCATTCTTATCTCTTTTTTCTTTTTTCCGTTTGTTGTTTTTCTTTTCTCGATTTTCCTGGCTTGTGTTTTTTTCCGTTTTCCAGGTTTTTTTCCTTCTCTTTCTCTCTACTTAGCCTATATTTTTCCAGCCTTCTTTGCACTCTATTTTCCAGTTCTTAATCTTCTTTGTTTCCTCTTATTTCCCCTGCTGTCGTTGTTCCATTTCGACGCCTTTTGCATTATCCTTGTCCGTGTAATTAGGTCTCTCTTCTGCCTTATCGAAACATTTATTTTCTTTTTCAGCCTCTTACTGTTGTTGTTCCACTCCCAATCTTCTTTTCCTATTTTTGCCTTTCTATAACATACTTTTATTCGTTCCCCTTCTCTATTATTTTCTATTGCTTCTACCCAAATCTTTCCTTGTACCTCCCGCTCTGTCTTGTTAAGTCATTCTCTATGAAAATTTTATTCTTATCTTCTGTTTCCCTTAGAACTTTCTTATTTTTCATTATTTTAATTTTGTCCTCCCAGTTCTTTAATTCTACCAGTGTAGTCGTTTTCTTTAGTTTTATCACATTTATCTACTTCTTCTTTGTTATTTCTTTAATAAATGCTTTTGTCTCTATCGTAATTTCCTCTTCTTCTGTCTTTTCACTTTGCCATCCCTTGATTATTATATTATTCCTCCTTCTCTTGTGTTCCCTCCAAAACCTCTATTTCTCGCTTCTAGCTGTTTCTTCTCTTGCTTCTTCCTTCCTTTCCGACTCTTCTCTTAATCGTTTTATCTTTTCCTTAAATCCCCTGTATTCCTCTCTTATTGTTTTTATTTCGTCTTGTATCTCTTCTTATTGCTGCTCTCCCGATGTCTCTTCTCTCTTCGTTTCCGGTGTTCTTTCGACTTTTTTACTTGTCTTGAACGCTCTTTTCTTCTCGTTTTCTTCTTGTTCTTTCTCTTCTCTCTTCCTCTTTTTTTCTTGTAGATATTCCTTTAGATTACTCTGACTTAGCACCCTTTCTCTATTGTGGGGTTGTTTTCCACTCATACGTGTATTTGTATTTTGTGTTGCCTACTTTCTTTACCGTGGAGCGTATTCTGTATTTGCACCTCTTTATCTCCGTCCCGGCGATAAAGCTTATCTCACCGTTTTCAATAGCTCGGCGAATTCTGTTCTTCCTAAAATTTACTATGTTCTCAGCTCTCCCTTTGTTTTCGGCCTTTTCCATCTTTGTTCCGCTTCCACGTATCTTCTCTGTTCTTACCGTCTCAAAACTTCTTTTTTAACCGACTTCAAAAAGAAGAGGTTCTCTATTCGATTTTTATGTTTTTTTTATGTATGTTCGGGCATAACTTCTTTGTTTATGAACCTATTTCAATGGTTATTTTTGCGTTGGGTTCAGTATATCTTCAAGGTGGTCCCATTTTAATTTCATTCATATTGGACGTGAGATTTCGAAGTTATAAAAGGAAATTTCTCAAAATCAAATGGAAATGTGATCGACTCAGGGTACGCCAGACGGATAGTTTATGACAACCCAACCCGAGAATAAATGAAGTAGGTACCAAACTGTGGTTAAGGACGTGAGTTCAGTGTTAACTGAAACCGACTTCAAACATAATTTCTTCGTTTATGAACCGATTTCAATTATTCTTTTTGCGTTTTGTTCAGTATAGTTTTAGCAAATAATGTCCTTGCAATCCTACCAGACACAACCACACAACAGGATCACCTCACAGCCAGTTAACTTTCTGTTTCTGTTAAACCTGTCTTGTTCCCTTTCTAAATTTATTATTTGAATACATGTTTCTTTACTTTTTGTCTTCACCAAATGAACAGTTTATTTGTTGAATGAAATCAGTTGATGATTTTTTCTAAGCGGTTTTTTTGTATGTAACAAAATGTATGTATATATGTACTTGATTAATCAAACTTGCAACTCAAACATCGAGCAATAATTGTTAATAAAACTATATTTAGGGTAAGTCTACACCACTTACAGCTTTCTGGACCCCTCTCGACATCATTCCAGCATCCACACTGACAAAAACGGCTCTTTTCTTCCCATCATCAAAGATAAACGCTCGTGAAAACTGTCGCAAGTGAATGCCACAACCTTTTTGGTTCGATTTGGCATATCCCATCTATAAAAGTAGAATTGATAGAGAGAGACAAAAAATGTAAAAAAAGTGTACATACAAAAGCGATCTCTGCAGCCGGTCCTGTGCAATCAGCTCGACCAACCCCAATTTGATACTGAGCCAAGTTTTCATGAAAAAAGGGTAAGCATGTCAGGAGCACAATGTAAAAACGCATTTTGAGCGTTCCTATTGATCTGAAACGAAACAAATCAGTGTTGGTATACTCCTTTATCAACAAATTAGCAATTATCTAACGTTTAAATACAGCACGTACGGTAATAAAAATTACTTATTGCTGCTTTAAAAACAATAAGTTGTGCATTTAGTTTGTGTTAATGGTCATTAAATGAGAGTTGTATACACTGTTTTTCTACGACTAATTATAACAATGAAAGATCTTTATTTCAAAAATGTATTATTCATAATCATCACAACTAAAAACTACCAAAGGAACTAAAATAAATAAACAAACTGAAATATCAAATTTGAGTTACATACAACAGTAATAAAGAAATGTTATTCTTTTTGGTAAGGATATTCTGAGCAATTTTGTGGCGTTGACGTTGAAGGCATGATGTTGATTGCGTTGTTAACTTCATTGTATTCAATTGAGTTCAAAATTTGATTTCCCACGTCCACTTTATTTTGAACTGATTCGTTAATGTATGTTTCGGCGACTGCTGTGGATTTCCATCCACCGTGACGTTTTAGCGAAGTTATATCACCACCAGCGTCAATTAATATTGTGGCAGAACTGCGGCGAAAACAGTGTCCAGTGTATTAATTGGGATTCGGAAGATTCAAGAAAGTGGTAATCTATTTTCACATGTTTCCAAATTTATTTATTCCTACGTTTTGTACGGTGCATTTATCGTACAGGTAGTGCACATGTAATACGTCAATTAAAATATGGTTGTAGAAAAAAGTTTTTAACACGTTTTTGAAACAACTTCGGCCAGAAAAAATAAATTGAAATGATTTTGTTTTTGGTTTTTAATACTATTGAAAACCACATTTCTGATATTCTTATTAAATAGAATAAAAAATCTAATAATATAATTATTGGAATGAAGTCCTGAAGTCGAAGTAATTTGAATTGAAAATGTTTGAGGAATATTATTATCAGTTATAATATAATAAGAGTTGAGATTTCGTCGGAAAAATTTACCGATTGTTACGAGAGTTCGCCTAGCAATTTTGCGAATGACATTGACATAAAAATCACGTAACGCAGTTGAGTGATTTTTGATCAATGTCATGAGCAAAATTGTAGAACTCGAGTACACTATTGGTAAATTTTCAAGCGAAATCTCAAGTCGAATTATATTCACCAGTCTATTTCACGAAAACGTACAAATTATTGATAATGTGGTGGAAGGTGACAGGTACTTGAGGTATTTGACATGCAATATGTTGCCACAGTGACTGCAGCAATTGTTATTTTTTCACTAAAAAATGAGATACGTTGTGTAATAGATTGGTCCGTAACCCCCGATAAAATTTTGACAAGTTGATTTGTTCAATTTAAATTTTGATTCCATTGTTGAATGATCACATATGATTGGTTAAAATATATCAGTACCTTAGAAGCATATGGATCCGTGTGCATAATAGGAAATTTCCAATAAACAATTAGTTTGTATTTATTATTGTATTATGCAATACGGATTTGGTTCTTTAAAAAAAGTCACGGATTGTTATTGTCAATTTATACACACTCGATTTTTTAGATAACATAATAATGTATTTAATAAAATAGATTGGCATATTTAATATTGGCATATAACTCAGTTTTGATAAAAAGTGGAGTTGGATCCATATGCTTCTGAGGTACTGATATATGAGTGAAATAGTCTATGTTAATATAATTATTATTAGATGAATTTTGAGTAGAATTATTATCATTGGTAATAAATTTGTTGTCAGGTTGACCTTCACCTAAAATCGTCTTTTTGCGATTTTGTATTTTACTCAGTCATAAAATTAACTGATCAACAATCTCGGAAGATATCTGAAGCAAAACGCAGACGGAGATTTAGACAACACAACATACAGATTCATTTGTAAAGCCATGTAATTCAGTGGTGCGAATGTGAGAAATGCAGTAATAAAAATGAAATATCTTCTAATAATTTTAAACGACAAAATAGTAAATGAACGCTTCCCACATTAATGAAATGTGTACTTATAATATGTGTAAACAGATTATTAAAGATTCAGTGGCTTTAATGTGATAAATGTTTGCATATTTAAAAAAATGATGCTGATCCGGCTTATTCTTCAAACAAATACTATAAAAAAACAATATTATAATAGATTGTAAGAATGCCGTTAATAACTTGTCAGAACGTCGCAGGGCTTAATTTGATTACCTATTCATTATTATTCATTATTGATTATGGGGAGAACAGTTTGGACCTGATGGCCTTTCGTTCAGAATATTTTAAAGTAGCAAAAAACATTACAGCTATTATTGTATTGTCGGTTGCCTATATCAGAACACTGCTGTTCTATATTACTTTATACAAATAGCATAGATTAATCTATACAGAGTGATGATAAAGTTCCGCACAAAATTTATAATTTAGTTCTTGATTTTTGAAAAAAAATTATTCAGTCGGTTAAGTATCAATAATATAATTATTTCTGCTTTTTTTTGTTCTCAATAATTTTCTAATGGAACACCATACTTCAGCTTACAAATATATGGTTGAATTCATTTTAAAATACACTATATAATATAAATCATTACATTTAAAAAATAAAAGTTTACTATTACTCGACTGGAATTTATATGTCACAGGGTCTTTGTGTCACATTTTGTCAAAGAATATCATTTGGTTTTTGTTCTTTAAGATCAAACAATAAATGCCCGTTGAAACACTTGTATACATATAAAAATGAATGTTTCTTTGGTTGTCCCGTATGCATTCTTATACTATTCATCCGATTGCTATGAAATGGTGAATTGTGCTCGCGCCCACTGGAGTTTTTGAATTAGTACAATCATTTGAAATAGGTGGCGTGCGAATTCGTGAACATCAACACACCACGGAGAAAATCGCTACAAGTGTTTGGAGTAAAAAACAAAAAATATTTATGTCCAAAAACACAAACACTTTTTTTGGGTAAATTGAAGACCACGCGAAGTCGCGGGCAACAGTTGGTATTTGATAAACAGTACCTCCCATTCGGTAAAGATGGGTGAAGGTCAAATCTTGTACTTTAAAATAATACGTGCATCAATGATTGTTAGAAATTAAACGGTTAAACTAATAGAACAGTTGGTACACAAACTAATCTTGACGTTTAGTATTTTTTTAATTTTAATTTGTCGGGATTCTTATTCATTTAAATTGGAGTCTCTCTAAAAGTCCACGCGAACGAAATTGCGGGTACGATTAGTAGTATATAAAACTATATCGATCTGACATTCTATTTTTTTCTCTGTAGTCCCATAAATCGCATACAATGCAAATTTATGTCCTGTTGGGGTCGCCGAACGTCCCAGTTTTATCTACCTCTCCACTCTCGTTCCGTTTCATCTCGAAATGATATTTCGGATAAGAATAATCTTACGTAACATCTGGAAGAAAACATCGGTTGTTGTGACACATGTTCCGGTGCTGGAAATCGGCCGTTATCTTTTTTTCAAGCGGTAGTTGCAATTTGATAGGCAGGACTCGCTTTATAAATCTTTTTAAAGGTTTTTTTTTTTTACCGTAGTATGTGGAGTTATTTTTTTGTTAAACCGGTTTCTTTATTAAGTATACAGAGTGTTTCGGAACTAAGTGCAATAATAATTGAAACTAGTGGTGGAATTCAAAAGCAAGAACTTTTTATATACGACTTTTCCAAAAACACATTTTCTCGGTATTTCCGCCCCCTCCAAATTCACGAGCCGCATATGGATATATATTTTAATTTGAGCTACTATAATAGTATATTATTATACAAGTTTCACAAGACGGTTGATTGTAGCACGAGTAGTTTGGTGCACGAGTTCGACAATTTCGGCTTGTGAAACGCGTGTAATATACTATTTTTTCGAATTTTAACTTTGGGACTTTTTAATAACAAGAGTGGTATTTCAGTATAATTGGTATTTCTGATAAATGACGTTTCTGATTTGGAGGCTAGATTTGGAAACTTTTGATTATGCAGGCACAAGCTGTACCTCACGTTTGATTGCCATTTTTTCAATTCTTGTTTTTACCAATGTTTACATCTAATCATGGAACGAAAGTCATTTACTTCTCTTTGGTTTATTTTCGTTCTCATATGGTGCGATGAGTTAACGTTTATAACGTCGTTGTAGCAGTCACATTGCAGTACAGTTGGAAAGTTGCAGGCAACATTAAGACAAGAAAAGTTACCAAAAACAGAATTTTAATTTAGATCATTATGATTCCGTTTTTGGTGTTATAATTTGCAAATTGTAAAACCAAATTCGAAAAAATCAATTTATTGTTTTTGTCCGGAAAAGTCGGCGTGCTTAACAACCTTCTAAATCTTTTGCACACCCCCCGCAGATAACTGCACTCATAAACTCAAGTTGTGTCCCAGTATGTCTCCCCCAGTATAGACTTTATCATAGAGGCGGGAGCCGGACATTCCCGTAGGATATGTTCGATAATTTCTTAGCCTGCAGTGACCGGTCCAGATGCCCACCAAAAGGCGGAGTCTGTCCCTTGACAGATCCAGACAGGACGTAGCTCTCTTAAAGCAAGGATAAAAATCCTGCTTTGTCTGCAGTTTATTGTCGTTTCCCATCTAGCACAATGTCTAGAATGGATGTCAGTTTTGATCAGGTTTGAGAGGTAGCGGTTGGCCGATCGGACGGGCGGTTCTGTACCATCCGGTGTTCCCGCTGCACCCTGTTGAGCAAACTCGGCGGCACTCACATTACCGTTGTCTTTGAACCCACCTCAGCTCAACGACATTGTTTAGTGCTATTCTTGACAGTGCCAATTCTAATTAATTAATTAATTCTAACTCGATAACTACAGGGTTTAGAACAAAAATTGTTGACAATGATGAGTTCTATTACAAATTAAATTTATTGCATTTATTTCTGAAACACTTATATATGCTCATCTGTTCCTACGAACCATTAATGTTATATTAAAGAACGAGTTCCATAAGGCTCGTATCCAACTTTGGAAAGCGAGTTTTATAAAGGATGAGTGTCATAACGGTCGCATGGCCGAGTTTTCTATACTATTTTTTCTACTTCGAACTATTTTAACAATTTTTACATAAAAATTAGGATTTTTTAAATCTCGGGAATTATGTAGTGGTTGGCATAACTCATTACAGATTTACACCAGTTCTATAATCACCTATTAAAGCACTCAAATGGTTATTGAACACTACGCACACATTAAAAAAAAAACAAATGTGTACAATATTTAAATTACGACATATTACAAAATCATAAACAAATTGTTTCGATGTATTTTCAAAAAACCTACTCAGCGATCTTGTTTATAAATACCACGCAAGTACTAATCTAAGAATGTTGAAACTCCTCTTACCAAAACACGTCGCATCTAACACCGTTCACGACAAACACTAAACAGCAATAAACAAGACACTCACGTCACAACACCCAAGAATTTTCCTTGGATAACCAACTCTACAAACCTCTATTCATAACATAATACTAATCGAAGAAAAATGCTACCGACCAGACACCTTGCATTTCTGGCGTATTTGCGTAACGTAATTATTAGAGACTGGACAGTGAAAGTACCACCAGTCATCATCAAAGGAGTAAATCGAGGAGTAATTCCACTTCCATGTCGTTATAAAATTTACATATGAATTACGAGATGTTTACATCAACGACTGATAAAAGATTTAGGAAATTTTTAGTAGCACTGATTTATTGTTGAAGTTGATTTCGCGCGTTCGGTCAACCGGAAGGTCCTTGGGATAAACACTACAAAATGTGGGCCATCAACTGTTTTAATTCCAAATCTTATCGTAAAATAAAAGACCATACTACGAATGTAAATTCGGTTTCTGTGACGTTAAATCCGTAAGACTAATCTTAGTGCACAGAAATAGTAAAGATAGGAATAATATAATTAATTAATTACATGTTATATCCCAGACGTTGATAGCTAAAATTCACGATGTAAAGACAGTTTTATTAAGTAAGATATAAAACTATTTTTGTGATAATTACTTTATATATACGTCCTCTATGAACATTTATTGTTACAATTTATCTTTGAAGAGTCATCCAGACAAATGTTGCAGCCACTGACCCAGACCGAAAAACAAAAATAGTAGAAAGTCGTTTATAGGATATAAATGCAAATGGAAAACCATTTTCGCCATCCTAGCATATAAAGAAAGATTTCCTTTGCATTACAATAACAAATAAACGTAGGGAAACCATTAGGAAACTGACCTTATACGCAATGGACCAGCTAGAGGACTATTTTTACGTGACGTTTAAGTGTTCGAACAAATATTTCTAAATTTGCTGGCTATCCTGTCTCCATTTAAACAAATGTATTATCTTTAGCAGTTTGAAAATGACTTCTAGATATTTCTATTTATTAGCAAATTCCGGCTGTTTTAAATTTTTAGAATAGAAGAATAATATTGGGACAGAAAATTTACTGCTTTTCTACTTAAATATTGCTTATGAAACTCTTCCGTCTTGTTTTCAAAAATGCTGAATAGAAATTATTCTTTTCTGCATCCTATGGCCGAAAGTCGGTGTTCCCAGCTGAGTAGCGCTCCAGGAACAGCCGCTTCTGTGGCCTACGCGTAGCAGCCCGTCCCGACCAGCAACAAGTGGGGCGGGCTGCTGCTCGCCGGCCCCAAAAGCGGCTGATTTTCGAGCGCTAGGCGACCGGTAAGACGACACGCAGCCAGAACGTTGGATATCACGCCTCGGCCTTTATATCACGCACACCAGGAAGTCCAACTTTCTGGCCTTGGGTCGTAATATACTACTTCTGGACCTTTCAGTCCATAATCAACTTATCATGCTTTCGCGTTATGCATAATTTCCCCCTGCAAAATCATTAGAATTTCGGTCACGAGAAGCGGGGAGTCGGGGCTTTTTTTTAATGCAGGACAACGAGCAGCAAATGAACTCGGTCTTGACTCATCAAACTGAGGTTTGAGTAAGTAAGAATAATAAGACACTAGCCAAACCCGTGGGCTACGCTACATGTTCAACAACAAAGTGAAACAGAAACTAAATCTATGACCAACACAACAAAATAATTTTCAAACAATTATAGCCACCCGGTATTAGGCACAACCACCGGTTTTTAACCTAAGTCGGTAGGGTTAGGATGGGTAGGTACACGGATAGGTAGCAGGTAGATGGTAATACTGTCACACTCACCGCAGAGCCGCCACTCCTCTTCCCTCTGCACTGTCACTGTTAAGACTTTTAAAGACTTTTCAAGTTCCTGTTACTTAAAAAAGAACAATAATTAAATTTCAGGTACGTAATGTTAATGCAAGTAACGCAAATTAAAATAGCAACCACTTTTTGTAAACGAACTGGGGGTGACACTGCCAATTATATGATATACTAGCTGACCCGGCGAACTTTGTACCGTCTCAGAATCAATAAGTGTTGTGTTAACTTATTAGCTGAATCAAATTGAGGTTTTTTTTATCAAAGTATAATGCACACAACGTCATCTACTGGCTTTACCGGAACCAGCATACAACGCCATGTTCATTTTTGTTTCTGTCATGTATCAAAGATAGCGTTATATACAGTTTCCATACAAAAATTTTTTCGTTAATTTTTCCGATGTTTTAATAGTTATTCGCCCCCGAAAAAAGTCAGTCAATCCGTTCTCGAGATATCATCAAAAAAATTTGGTGTGGAGTCCACGCGCAACAGAAGTGAAACTTTGGAGTTCACTCCTCAAAAATCGATTATCATTTTTAAAGCCCGGTACAACAAATTTTTGTGGCCGGCGTTATTTGTTATTGTTGCCCTGTACCAAGCTCCCCGCCCCCAGTAATTTTTCCGATGTTTTAACGGAGCGGAGACAAATCCAGCAAATCAAAGATCATAAAAAACGGTCCAGCCGTTCTTGAGTAATATATCCAAGGGGGCTCCTTGGCCCCCATGCCCATGTGAATAATACTTTACCACCTATTTTCATACCTACCAAATATAAAAACAAAATCATAAAAATCGACCTATTCTCATAACTACCAAATATACCAAAAACATTTTAAAAATCGATCCAGCCGATCTTGAGTTACAAGCCCAAGGGGGAGCCCTGAGCCCCCCTGTCCAAGTTTTAATAGTTATTCTGCTCTTCGGAGCGGAGACAAATCCAACAAAACAAAGATCATAAAAATCGGTCCAGCCTTTCTTGAGTTATAAAGCCAAGGGGGCCCCCTAAGCCCCCTTGTCCATGTTTTAATAGTTATTCTGCTATTCGGGGCGGAGACAAATCCAACAAATCAAAAACCATGAAAATTGGTCCAGCCGTTCTCGAGTTATAAGTGTTCGAACAAACCCGACTTTGTTTTATAATGTTTATTGCAAGATTTTTATCAAACATGTCTAAATACAAAACAAATCCGTTAAAAAATTGTTTTCTTTTATTACTAACTTATAGACTATGTAATTAAAAAAATAATTATGTGGTTGAAAAAACAATGAAAAGACCTTTAGATTTTGCTCAAATCTCTTTTTCTAGACGTTATTGAGGGTGGCTCGTTTGGATTGAAACGGCCTGTATAAAAATCTCGTGTCACAGTATTTCTGGTCGAACTCCTCCGAAACGGCTCTACCGATTTTTATGATTTTTTTTGTATATTTGGTAGGTATGAGAATAGGTCGTAAAATATTTTTCACATGACTGGACCGATTTTTATGATCGTTGATTTGTTGGATTTGTCTCCGACCCGAAGAGCACTCTGTTATTGATTCTGAGGCGGTACAAAATTCGCCAAGTCAGCAAGTACATATATAATATGTCAAGCATCAAATGATTTTTGTTGAAAATACAGTAGCTGCATTTCGGGATGTATAAAAAATCCAGTTGATGACACTGTCTGAATATCACATTGAATTAAACTTTCACCTTGGCTCCGAGAAGTCGTAAAATTTTAGATTTACGGGGTTACCTATACTGTTCCAAGGTCTTTCTTCGCCTTCAAGCTAAATTACCATATTGTCAGTGTTATTCTACTTCTGTCAGGTAACCGTTTAAACAGTTTACGTGTTATCCGACCTAGAACATGTAATGCATGATTTTAAATTCACTAGTGGGTAAACGGTTTTACATGGACTTAGTAAAGCAATGAAATTTTTTCTTTATTGTACCAAATGTTTTGAATGATAATGGGTGATCAAGACTGTAGTCAGGTCAAGGAAGCTATTTTGTTATAGTAAAGGTTTTAGAGGGGTGTATAATAAATCTATAAATTTATAATATACAGGGTGACTGAGAATTAAACCGACTACGAAATACCGGAAAAAATATAAAATATTTCTAAACTGGGAAGATGTATCGTGTTATAGCTATTCACATACCTAGAAATGTTATGACATTTATTACAGCCGCAGATGTCAGATTGAAATCCCAGCTCGTAGATCGAGGATTTTAAGACATCTAAGGACAATTTCTGAAAGATTGTACCACAAATGTTTATTGTGATGGCGACAAAAAGCAGTTGTAATTTTTTTCTTGTTATTTTCATTGTTATTTTTAAATTATAAGGTATAGTTTCGTGTTCTCTTATGCAATTTTAATAAATAATGTTACCTACATACATTTATTAGTCTTCACTCTCTTGACAAATGTTGACAATTGACATTTCGGTAAGGTAATGTTACCTTACCGATTTTACATACAGGATGCATTTATGGCTTTATGGCGTACCTACCAGCCAACTTTTATAAGTGTAAACATCTGTTTAATATCTTGAAACTGATAAAATTTAATAACGCTCCAAATTGATTAAAACAAACCCTTAAATGTAGGTACGGCTGTGATGTAAGAAAGTTGAAAAAACCTAATCAGTAGATAAGTAAAGACCTGCACTGTTTTTTTTTTTGTAGAGATTCTCGCGAACATGCACTCTTCAACTTAATTTAAACACGAATCTACAAGGTGGACGTATTTACAATAGTGGGGTTACAAATAGGGAGTGTTTAGTGGAGTTGTTGGAACCGAAATGGATTACATAAAAATCAATGTTTGTTCGTATGTTATGCACTCCTACACCGGTCAAACGATCTTTATGAAATTTTGACCACAAATGATATTCGCAATGGGAAGTAACATAAATAAATCATCAGTTTTCGTCAAAATCATTTCACAAAGGGGGAATAGTGTGGTAAAGTCGAGGGAGAAGTACCAAAACTTATTGTGATGTGTCCAAGATTGCTTTCGAAGTGGGCGCAACTTTAAACCCGTCTTGGATAGGACGTGCAATCGGCAACTAACGCGAATTTGCTGTTCACTAAAAAAATTGTTTTACTACTATTTTTGGGGCACAACCACTGGCGCCGGGTATTTTGAATGTATAACGTTTGTCTACTCTTTATTCCAGAAAATACTTAAAAATGTTAAAAGGAAAATCATCTGTTTTTAAATTAACCAAAAAATTGAGCCAAACTGAAGCCATTAGGGCAGCTGATACACCCGACCAACGTCGTCTGGAGGAAATGTAGTTAAGAGATTTCCGATAAAAGTCTGGAACACCTGAACAACATAGCATAATAATCAGGGCTTCAACTTTAAGAGATGCTGAAACACCTGAAAAACATAGCGTTCATTGAAACAACCATCCTCAATGTAAAATGAAGATGTGCTCATCACACGCATACCAATGGTTTAATTTGCCTCTCGATTTCAAAAGGCTTCAATTTCCAGTGCGCCTTGCTTTCGCAAGGGCAGTAAGTGAGTGTTGCTAGAGTTAATTTGGGAAGTCCAAGTTTGTCACATGGCCAACTACATACACTGTGTCCCTGGATGGGGTGGCCAGAAGGTGATTTTCTCTAGTAAGTTGTTTGGAGAAGAATATTGTGACGAACGTGGACCCGAGATGACTCATCGCTGTCGCGGCGTCATCAATTACTGGAATGTACTGGAATTTACTACAACGTAATCGAGGTAGTATGACTCATCTTTTGGAATATCCGGTACAGATCGAGAGCGCCATGAAACATCTGGAGCCGACTAGAAAGATTTAGCCGGTATATTTATTAGAGGACGTTCTAGCGGGAGTCAGTTTAGTCGTATCATCGAATCTAGTCTAGTCGCATCAGTCAGTCTTGTCAGTCTGTCGTATCACCGAAGATCAGTGGGTCGAGTCGGACAGTTGCTTTTATCTATCCGGAGTGCCGCGTGATGTGTAAATAAATAATACGAGACGTGCCGGTGAAATAGTAAATTGTGTAAATAGTGTAATATTAGAAGTATCTAAATAATTTGTACATATTGTTTAAGATTTGTAAGAAATAAATAAATCGATATGAAGGTTAAGAAGAAAAGAAGAAATACTTAGCTGGACACGAATAAAGAAGAAAGAGTGTAAGATTACTCCAGAGATAGTTGGAGCAACGTGAGTTATAGAAACAACTGGAATAAAATCGGGGCTCCAGAGAAGGCGGCTTAAGGACCTGGAAAGAAGACAGGAAGCTGATGTCACTCATCATCGGATTAGATAACGGTGCTGACTGAACTCGACTCACTGAAGCAAAAAAAAAAGTTTCTATGGAATGAAAATTGGAGGAAAAGTTCTACTTCGACGTAGAAATAAATCATGCTGGTATGGAACTCTGAGTCTGTGCCCGGAAGATCTTAACTGGAAGACTGCAGCCACTATCGTCATTCTGAACGACGAGAATTGAACTGGAAGTTGGAGATACCCGAAGAACGACCAGGACTTGCGATTGGTGCTCGGATGGAAGATCGCAAACCACCGGCGGATGGAAATGCAAGTTGCACGGTAATGACCTTGAGGAAAATTCTGTTGGGCGCAATGGGACTCCATGGATGTGGAGATGGAGTCTAGACACGTCTGCTGGAGAAGCGTGTGGGTCATATGGGAAGTGAGCAGCTGATGGCTCCCATGGTTAGAATTCCGGAAGTTCTGGAGGAACTCCATGAAGGAGTACCTGGTGGACACCTCGGGCTGTCGACGATGTTTGTGCAGCTGCGTGAGGGATTTTATTTGGTCTCCATGGTGAATGGATAGAATTACGGAAGTTCTGAAGGCACTCGATTGCGGAGTACCTCGTGGACACTTGGAAGTGTCGAAGAAGTTTGGGAAGCTGCGAGAGAAGTTTTTCTTAGAGATTTGGAGGAAACTGAGCATTGAAGCAGGAAGTGTGTAACTTGCGCTGCAAGCAAGAGTCCATCAAAATGTCGAGGGGCACCGATACGTCAACACAACACAGTGTGGTACTCCATGTGGTAGTTGAAAGCGTACTCCGCCTGGCAGACACCCGACAGGAACCACGAAGAGACTTGTGTACAAGAAGGCCACCTACCAAAGTGCTTGGGATACTTTATGGGAGTCGAAGTATACTGTTTTGTCCCAAGGTATCGTAATTGGTTTCGAGGGCTGTCGGAGGCATGTTGGAAGGAGTCTTCCGTTTCACTTGGCTTAAGCGAATGGTGTACTGCTGCAACCAGAAAGGACATCGGAAGGAAGATGTAGACATCGGTAGAATGTCTTGTGACTTTTCGGGACGAAACATCTTTAAGGAGGGGGCAGTGTGACGGGGGGGTGACCCGAGATGACTCATCGCTGTAGCGGCGTCATCAATTACTGGAATGTACTGGAATTTACTACAACGTACTCGAGGTAGTAAGACTCATCTTTTGGCGCCATGAAACATCTGGAGCCGACTAGAGAGATTTAGCCGGTATATTTATTAGAGGACGTTCCAGCGGGTTCAGTTTAGTCGTATCATCGAGTCTAGTCTAGTCGCATCAGTCAGTCTAGTCAGTGAGTCGTATCACCGAAGATCAGTGAGTCGAGTCAAGTCGATGTCAAAGTCTGAATAAGCTACTGAGCGACATAATCCGTGTGACTGGTAAAATAAATAATTGTGCCGTTATAACTGTGATCTGTAAGTAGTCTAGTGTTTAAATAATATTGTACATAGTTCGTTCAAATAAATAGTTTAGTGAAGCCGTAAACGCTACAATATTTTAGGTCTAGACTGGTTTTGCTTATCTTACACTGTAGAAAACTAAAACAGTCAAAACATTTTAATCAACCTGTTTTAAAATAAGCGGTTTTTTCTTTAATTTTGAAGTCCATAAACTGAAGGTAAAGTTGCCTAGCAACCTGAACACAGTGGCAGTGACTGCTGATTCCTTATTTCCAGTAAAATAATAATTAACAAAACAATTTGAACAACCCATTGCGGCTCAAATGAACCCCAGGAATTTTTTCTTGAAATTCTTGGATTACGTGCCGATCTGATACGTCGCCAAGACCGTAACACTAAACTAAAAAATTCTTTGCTGAAGACTTTTTTTGACAACACGAAGTTTAATAAATTTTCATTGGTATTTTTTAGGCGTTGCTAGGCAGTGTTCGGCTTTGAATACTAGATTGATCTAAAATATTTGGACTTTAATTAAATTTGCAGTAAACACTGTTTTATTTGTTACCAATCGATTCATATTCAATGATTAAATTAGTTACTGGTAGAAAATCTAAACTAGAGAAAATAAGAAATAGTCGCTAGAATTAAAATGGCATAAATTGATAATTTAATCACACGGAAAGAATGGACTACACGCTGGACGAAGCTGGAGGGACCATATAAATGAAGCTATGATATGCAGGAGATTTCGAAGATGATACATATTATATACAGAAAAGGAAAAAGGAAAGATGGAATGTCTCATTTCATTACGCAGGGCTATAGGCTTAGGCGCCTTTTCAGCCTGTAACGAGATAACTGTATTTGGGGGATATTACATCATTATTCCGGTAATTGTAAAGGAAAGCCCTCGAAAAAACCGCCCTGGGTATCGAACCCCGAGCCTCCCAAATGACAAGTGCGGTCGCAGGCCGTTGAACCACTGTCTCGGTTTGACAGAACAGAATGCAAACTGGGGGAAGAGTTGTTTTAATCGAAGGTTCGGTTGAAGATGAGCTGGTGTGTCTCGCATATTTGGACAGAATATTTATTTGAAAATTCGAGTTTCTGGAAGTATTTACGTACTGAGTTTTGTACTAATTCAATTAATAGTTCATCGTTGCAGGTTGACATTTTGGAAGACAAAAAACACATATACCACGCTGAATTTATTGCAGGTATATCCATGACACCCTGTATATACATAAGAGCCTGGTTGATTTTTTTAAAATATTAATATGGTATGTACTTCTTTATGGCATTTGGAGCTGGTAGAGATACCGCGAAACTTAAATCGGATCGGTTGGAATGGTGCAATTTCATGGTCCCACTCGTTCTTCAACGTTTTTATTTGTTTGTGAAATATAATATTATGTTCATAATAACAATTATAATGTGATAATTATTGTAATTAACTGAGTCGCATTCAGGTGCGGCGGATAATTTTGAAAAAAACATTCAGATTTATAATTTGCTTTATTCGCTGATGTTGTTGTCTAATCTAAAAATCCACGCGAACGAGATCGCGGGAGTTTTTCCCAATAATAATTTTGTGGTTACTGAGTAAACAATATATTTAAAATTTAATTAAAAATTCTCATTTGACAGTTTAAGTTATGTATAGTTAAAACTATTAGGTCCAAAGGAAAAGTAAAAGTAAATTTGATGTGCGGGAATCTCAAGGGAACTAGTGCTGAAGAGTTAATACAGAATTTATTCTAAGAATGCAAAACTATGAGAAATATAAAGAATTCAAAGGAGTATATGCTACTTACAACTGATAATTCTTGTTGGCACTTTCAAGATTCAAGTGATAACATTACACAGACAGCATCCCACACAAAAGGTACAAATTGTCACCACCTACTCACACTCAATTGTTCATAACAAAACATCGCACTTGTTATACACCAATAGCTTCACCGACTCCTATCACAACACTCGTAACACCCATCAATCGACCAAAAATGTTACTGTTCATTCCAAACTGGACACTTCGAATTGCTCACATATTTGCGTAACTGTATAAAGTGGACAGTGAAAGTCCCGATCTTTGGTCAACATCTTCTCCCGTTCCAATTCGATACTGCTATCAAGATGTATTTGAATTCACGATCCGACACCTGCTAAAACGTTTCAACACAATGACTAACTACTCTTTCTGTGATTGGTCAACCAGGTTTTTCAGGTAAACGAAAAGTCGATGCTCGACATGGTAATGGTTCGGGTCATGGTATGTGCCGCACGTACACAAAGAAATCCAACACTGACAATGACGACAATGATAACCACTTCCGGAAGAATTGCGACGTAAGAAGAATTAATCCAATGTCGATGATGGAGCTGAAATTAGAACGAAACAATGGTGAACTGAAAATATGATTTATTCATTTTTTCTATTTATGTACAGACGCATGTTTAGCACCTGCTGGTGATGCAAACAAAGAGATAAGTCCAGCATGTTGACCGGTATCGATTATAATTAGTGCCTCGCCCGTATTAATCAGCGAACTGGAAGGACGTTTCACATATTTACAAGAGATTGGACGGGGAAACAGTTGGAGATAACAATAGGGAGCTGGAAGGAAAAAAACAAATATCCGGAAAACCGAATTCGTTTTAAATTGTAAAGTCCGTAATTTCGCAATGTGAATGAGAAAAGTTGCTTTCGGCAAAATTTCGGTTTTTTGTTTTGTTTTGCATATTCATTTTAGTTGCTAATACACATACATCGCTTCTCGGGAAGAACAATGACGCGAGTGCAAATTTTGACTTTTTGTACTCTTTTTTGTAGTTATTCCATAATTAACTCAAGAAGTCAAAATTTGCAAACTTTGCACTTGCGTCATTGTTCTTCTGGAGAAGCGACATATTATGTAATTTATTGTAATGTTAAATTTAGATATATATACAAGCCGTGTTCATATTATGTAGCGGCCCGCTCTCATAACGACATAAGTCAGGTTACACACGAGATGACTACTTAAATAATGAAAGAATATTGAATTTGAATTGCCACTATTTTATTTATGGGCAGTTGCACCGCACAAGTCTAGTTATGTGCGGTGCAACTGGGCATTAGAGTTTCCCCAATATAACCGTCTAAATAAAACCAGGCAAAAAATTGTGGCCTGTTCACATAAACTGATAGTCAACGCCAATTATGACGCTAAATTTAAAAAAACACCCGTTATTTATTGCAGACAAAAATATTGTTGAAATTTGATTTTTTTTTTCCTTTTCGTGCCATGTATTTGTCTAGATGTTGGGTTCTACCCCTAGAAGAAATGGCGACACTACAATGTGTCTATTTCTCTAGGTACCATCGTTGTAAAAAAAAATCTAGGACACAATGTCTCAGTAGACACTTCCAAAATTTTAGTTTTGACGTAGACACTTCTTTTGCGTTATCGTGTCTATTTAGAACACTCTAGGCAACGATGTCTTACTACTTTACTCGAGCCGCTCAAGAGAGAGAGTTGTAAAGATGCGTGATCGGCACGTAATCGCTTGCTATTGGTTTGCGAAATGAATGAGGTATTAGAAAAGTGGAGTGGGAATGACCCGTTACACACTAGAATAATTCAGAATGCGTTCTCCCTTCCTCACGCATCGCAAGCATTCTTACAACATCCTTGCGTGTAAACTTGGTTTCAGTTTCATCCCGTCTACAGCATGCCGCTTTCACGTGATAGCTCTCCCTTTTTAGCGTTTCGAGTATAGTAAGGTACTCTTACTACTTATAGGTATAATTGATAGTCAAAATAAGAGAAGTAGGAACCAAAGTTTTATTTTTTATATTTTCACAATGAAATTAGTAATAGCATTGAATATTGATATTGAACTCTTGAGTATTGATATTCAATTGTTATAGATTCCTCTAGTAGATAGATAGATTAGGTGTTGAAGGGTATGAGTGAATTAGCTCCCCTCACCGACACTTAGAACACACCGCGGGCCCATTGTGTCACCCCCTCGTGTCCCTTATTCCTAACTCTGATCCAGCCATCCGACATTGTCGAAAAACGCTAGGATGGTTCCAGGCGAGGTACACCTCAAGCTGGCCCAGCTGGGCCATGTCTCCCCCAGTATGGACTTTCTGGTCGAGGCGAGAGCCGGACATTCCCGTAGGATATGTTCGACAGTCTCGTCCTCCTCTAAACACCTCCTGCACATTGGGTCGTTTACCACCCCCATCACGTGGAGGTATTTATTTAGCCTGCAATGTCCGGTCTAGATGCCCAAAAAAAGTCGGAGTCTGGCCCTTGACAAATGCAGACTTGGCTCTTTTAAAGCAAGGATTTTTGATAAAAATCCTGCTTTGTCTGCAGCCTGCTGTCGCTTCCCATCTAGTGCAGTGTCTAGAATGGGTGTCTTTTATTTTTGAGGCCTTATTCCTTTCCGTTAAAATCTTTTAATACCAATTTTTATTCATATATTGTTAAGTCAGGGTCCCCCTCAACTCGAGTTTTAAAATTCCCTGACTTTTCCAGGTTTTCCAGTAACATTATATCGAAAATTCCAGACAAAATAGAAAAACATTTTAAAAGATATGCACTTAAAAAATAACAAAAATAAATTAAAGAAATAATAATATTGCTGAACATGCAACGTTCAAAAAAGTATAGAAAATAAGTAACAATAATTATTACATTAATTAATTATACAGTGTGTCCCATAAATGACCCATTAATTTTAACAAGTAGCAGAACTCATCAAAAGCCACCACTTTTCTATACACGACTTTTTCGAAAACTTTTTTTGCCCCCACAAATTCACGATCCGAATTTTTTTTAACTTGACCTACTGCGTGCGGTTTATATCATTCTGAAATCAGTTTGTCGACACCGGGGGTGGCCGCCGGTAATTTATTATTGTATTTCACTTTCGTTTTTAATTTTCGCCGAAGCACAAAGACTTGATGTGCAACGCTTCCCAAATCGCCGTGTGCCTAATTTGTGTAAATCAGTTTGGAATATCGCATTATACCATTTGGAAAATTTTGAAAACTAGTTTATCCCTATCACGTACAGAAAGTCCAATTTTTACAGCCTGAGGACTTAATAATAATAAATTTAATTTATAATAATTTAATAAACTCTGGTTTCACCAGAGAAGATATTTTCAACTTAAATAATATGAACGTATGGGCCACGAAAATTAGCAATTAGGCCCCACAATTTTAATTTTTCATTAATAAAATAGCATTGGATATTGAATTAAAGACGTTTAGTAGGTAAGTTTTTCTATTTTTAGTTTCTTTACGTCGAGCCGTTTAGATTGTTTCCAAAAGTTTTCTAAAATTTTTTGTTGTGATTATTATCAAGCAACCGAGCGGTTCAGTAGCGGGTAACTAAAATAACGTCAAAACTTTCACTAATTTTAACTCGATAACTACGGGGTTTAGGGCAACATTTTATTAAAAAAAGTTGTTCACACTGATGAGTTCTACTACTGGTTAAAGTTAATGTAGTCATTTATGGAACACGTTGTATAAACAGGTTGTCTAGACAAAAATGACTCCCCCACTTAAATTTTAAATAGGGAAAGTGGGGCATGCGACATATCCTTGAAAAAATCTTTTGATTCTCTATTCAATGGTGTATTTTCTGCTTCCTGCGGGATGAAAAATATTTTTTCTAAAAGGTATTTGGAATATCAATTTTGCTCAAATTTAACACTTCCAATGATGCCATTTTCTTCAATGTAGCTTTTCAGTCAATGGAAAATAATAATTAAAGAAAATATTTGTAACTCGAGTAAATTCAAGTGTACAATTTTCGTTGAGACAACGTGTACATTTGTCGACTAGATATTTTTTTCAAGTTCTGTTTATATCGGACGTTCCTTCGCTGCCTTTAATTCCAGTTTCTTTTTTTTTTTCTAAATCGAGTATGCCTCTTTAATCTAGCTATTTCGCTTTCCGTTTGTATTTTTCTTAGCATTCTCTAAAGAATTTTTGTATTTTGAATGAGCATTTTTTGCCACTTTTTCTTTCAGAAAGCACCATAACTTTAGGATTTAGGGCTGCTGCAGATTTCACTACACTATGTTTTAGGCAAGTTTTTCTTTCTGTTATTGTTTGGTCCGACATATTTTTGTTTTGTTTTGAATGCCACATCAACAGCACTTGTCGGTTTTGAGTTTGGTCGATAAATTTAAATTTCAGAAGTTTGCGCAACAAACAATTTTTGACCTCTTCAGGTTTCATAAATCGTTCAATCAAATTTCTAATTAGTACTTCCAGATCACTTCAGATACCAATTTTGTTTTGATTCATTTTGATAGGTACTAAGGGTATAATCCGGAGGGCCATTTTTTAGTAGTAATAATAATAAAATAAATGAATGGTTTGGATTCAGCCTCGTTTTCCAGCTAAAAGTTCAAAATTCCCTGACAATTTCGATTTTTTTCCGATTTTCCTGACTTTTCCCGGGCCCATAAAAATTCCCTGACTTTTCCAGGTTTTCCCGGCCGCTGGGTACCTTGTAAGTTTGGAGATCCCAATTTAGTATGGAACCTTTCACTTTACGTCGTGAACAATGGGCCAATTTAAGAAAAATGGGATTGGAGTCGTCAACCCCCCTTTGTGTATTCCCATATCGAATATTATTTGTGGTCAAAATTTCATAACGATGGGATGAACGGTACGGCAGCGCGAAGAATACGAGCAAACAAACAAATATGTATTGTTTTTTACCGACTTCAAAAAGGGAGGAGGTTCTATGTTCGGCTGTATGTATGTTTTTTTTATGTATGTTCACCGATTTCTTCCTCAATTGTGGACCGATTTTGAAAATTCTTTTTTTATTTGAAAGGGTATACTCCTGAGGTGGTCCCATTGTCACCAAGTCCGGATCTGATGAGGGGATCCCATGGAAATCGAGGGAAATCCTCAAATTTTTCCTTTTATGTATGTTCACCGATGTCTTCGTCAATTGTGGAGCGATTTTGAAAATTCTTTTTTTATTTGAAAGGTATATTCCTGAGGTAGTCTCATAGTCACGAAGTCCGGACCTGATGAGAGTATCGAGCGCAATCCTCAAATTTTATAATTATTATGAACTCTCTCAAATGTAGTCGTTTAATAATAATTATTATTCAGGTCTTTGCGTCTGGGAGTCATCATTAAAGGCACAATTATTGCTTTGTACCTTGCCTTACATTTTTCAGGTAGTAATTAATTCAGTATTTCTGGTTCTATTTTTCTAGCATTTTCTTTCATCTTCCTTTTCAACCAGCCGTCTTTTCCTCACTCGAGAAGGGTCTTTACTAGGTCTACCCATCACTTAAAATTGTAAAATAATTACCTTTTTTTTTAAAAAAAAAAGAAACCCACTTCAAAAAGCGAAAAATAACTGAGTACATGTATTATTACATGTGTTACGTACTGATCTGTTTGGGGCCAACCATTAATTACGTGAGGTGTTTTTCTGTTAATTTGAACCCCTCCCTCCCCCTTGATAAGATTTGGTGAAACCCCTCCCCTTTCCCTCACGTGAGATTTATCACTTACAATTTTTAATAATTAATATTCATGTATGTTCATGTATTTTGCTAAATACCACTAAATACCTAAGCGTTAATTCTGACGGAATATAAAGGAGAAAAAAAGAGCGCGCTTAAGGGACACTATAACAAATTTATTTAATTTACATAACAATAAAAATAGACCACCGTTCTGTATTGTTCGTTGAACGATTTTTTAAACTGGCGGGGATTTCCACGAAAAGAGTGGTAAGAAAAGAGTGGTAAGTTTTCAATGACCCCCTGCTCCCTTTAGATCAGATTTGATGAGATTTTACTGGACCACTCCCCCCCTTAATGGACGACCGACTTTGACTTTGAAGTCGGTGCCAAGCCAAATAAATAGGTAGTAGATAGATAGGCTGTCCGCTCCCGCTACATCGCAAGTCTCACCGCGCGCGCCCGCCGGTGCGCTAATTATTATATATTAGATTTATAATTTTTCATCTCTGTCGTAGACTTATCTAAATGTAATTTGTAAACTGTTGCTTTTTCGCTCCTACTTACATGAAATATTTAGAAAAATCATTAAAATTAAAAATATATATATTTTTGCTTTTATTTGTACTAGAAATTTTATTTGTTACGATAACCACCTCAACTTTTTAATTAAGGGGGGCGTCTAGCAAACCCCGCTGAGATCTTGCCGTGAGATGGCAATGTCATGTCATATTAGCATTTGTGCAATTTTTTTTCTAAACCAATATTCTTTAGTGTTCGCTGCAATATCAAAGTGGTTTCCCCTATTATATCATACATTTTTGTGTTCTAGTATATTCGGTTATCATCTGCAATTTTCGGGCGACCTTCATTCTGCATGCCATAACGATCCCACTAGCGCACGTACAAGAATTTGTTGTAAACGTTGAGAATTCGAGAGATTTTTATATTTACAAAATGAGGTAATAAAAACCCTTTTAATTTCGACTGTCCAAAGCCCGCAGACATCTGACGTTTTATTTAACTTAAACTTTCATTAATCCGATAAATAACGACACTTTTTATACTTGCATTGTCAACTGTAATTACAATAGGTTTTTTGCTCGGATTTGGTTTATTTGATACAAATTTAACACAATGTGAACATTTTTTGTGCTCGGATTTGTATTGCACGTGTTCTACAATTGTTGTGATTGCACACGTTTCCACTACATATTTCAAAATTCTAAAGCTTTATGATCAACTAACTGCAACGTTCGTGGACAAAGTTTCATCTGCAAGTTTGATAAATATGTATATTGGATTTATTTTTGGTTGTAACTAAAATTATAAATATAAACTGATATAAACTGACTTTGATTAATGTGAAAACTTGTTAGTTATCAGTTTAATCTATAATAATTGATATCGGATATTATAGAATGATGAGTTTGTTTATAACCTGTATCTTTAACAGAAGCTATTTTAACACCGGTAGGAAGAAATATAACGAGCAATCAGTTTGTCATTCAGTTACTCAATCAATTTCTTTCCGTAGACATAATTTCATTCTTATACCTCCTCACGGTCTTCCTTCCAACACTAATTAAACGTGAAAGCCGACACGCAACCGCACGTAATACGTCTAATTTCAAGCTGTATAATAACCACATTAATACGGACATTCTGAAGTTAATTCCATTGTTTCATGTGACAAATACGTTTCGATCGAAGATTGCCATTTCAACTTTGACACAATTTAAACGGAGAAAAGAACTTTTCTCAATGGAAGCAAATCGATGTGTCTTTTATCGCCCCTTTGTTAATAGCAGCAAACAAGATACAGTTGTTACAAATTAAATTACTTGCTTTCAATAAAAGAACACGATATCTGCCTAAATGGGGTTCGGTACATATCAGTAATTAAATTCTTTGAAGAGTTGTAAGCTGCATGCGGCTGCACGAATAAACGGAGTTGAGCCTAAAAGACTACTTTCCTGAAGAGTTTAATAACTTTGTTAAAGTTGACGCAATTCTCTACAAAAACTGGAGATGTACAATAATTGTGAGACAACTGAGTAAAAAATCCGTCCAATGCAAAACAACTATTAAATGGATGTCGTCTCCAAACTCACAAAAAAAACTTCCGCTTACATAATCTTTCACGAGAGGAAAGTGGTCGGTAACCGCTCCGATAATCTCATGAATTTTAAAAAGAACCGGCGGACCCTCGTGGAGAATTGAATGGAATTTCGTCAAAAAGGGACGAAATCAGACTGAAAGCGAGTTGAGAGATTGATGTGACTAATGCGGGTTTCAAGTTAGAAAGATGACTTTATAGAGTACGCAAAGTGGCAGTTTTATTAATTTTTAAGTCGATAAAACCTTCTAAGACCGGTGCCAACCGATGCAAAAGATTTGGTCGTCAAAATTATATCCCTGGCATAGGCAACCACATATACTTCAGTGAGCTATGAATGTTGTAGACTGAATTAAAAGAATGTTATCAGCTATCTATAGGCGGTGTGCACATTTTACCTCAGCGCCACCACGCGGCATCTGTCATTTTTAGTGGTACGTAATTCGCGGTAGGTACAGTTACGGCCACGGAATTTTGGCCGTCACTTATCATTGATTGTCATAAGATGTAAGGCGACCCTTAGGTATTCGTAACCTAACTTTCTGCTATTTCAAAGACTTGTCATTCTGACACTGACTCATTCGCATGAAAACACTAACAGTGACAAATTTTTAGATTCCAAAAAGTCAATCATAATGACAATAAAGCATGGACTACATCCGTTTTCTTTTAATTGATATTAAAGTGACGGCTAAAATTCCATGGCCGTGACTGTACAACAGATTCGACAGATTTCTTCAATTCGACTAATGTAATAATAATAAAGTGCGAGAAAATGCTTCATCGAGAATCGGTTTTTGTGTTGTTGGCTGTCCTAATAAATACTATAATAATATATAACCGTCTGTGAACTTTTACACCTTTGCGAACAAATCATATGAGAAAGAAAGACAGCAGATTTGGATAAAATTTGCATTTAGATTTTGTGCAAACTTCTAATAGATCACAATCAGAGATCAGCCTTTTATAGTTTGTTGTACAGCCACAGAATTTAGACAAATTAATGTTGCAAATATGACGTTTATTTGTTTTGCCACTAAAAATACCAGAAAGGCCGTTGGAGGCGCTGTAAAACGTGCGGAATTTAAAATGTGCACACCGCCTATATAGGCTATTTTTTTATTATTTGTCCACTCATGTGGCAACCTCGATCGAAAATACAAGTGGCAACATGGCTGGTGTTTTTTTCTGTCAGTGTAAACAAAAATTAGGTTAGGCACTCAAAAATTGTAATAAATTTAAAAATTAATTATTATTCGATCTACTAATACTAATAAAGTGTAACAACAACAAATGCAACATAAAGTGTGCTTCTCTGTCTGTAGTGACTTCATATGAACAGCAAACGAATAATGGGACAAAGCGTAACGTCGTCGGACTGTTTAATTTGTCTTTACTGAAACCCTAGATTAGTTAAGTTTGACTGAAACTAGTCTGAATGGTCTGAATCTTCATCTATGTCATCAGATGGAACCTCACCATCAAAGTCAGTTTCTGAATCTTCAGCTAGATTTATAATTATTGGTGGAATATTTCGGACATTCTGCAATGATTTTTTTACAGTGCTTTATAGTCTAGTCATTTGAGGGTTACGGAATACAAATTGTGGGGTAGTTGTAATTGTTATCTCACTTTATGTTTTTTGGGGTGCTGAATACGAATCTGAGGTTTGCCACCAAAAATTTTTCCTGGAATTTGAGTTATAGTAAAAAAAACATGATAAAAACGTCTTTCTTTGTTGTTTTTGCTATTAGCTTAAAAACTATAATTTTTACAGACTATATTATTCTATACCAAAATGTAGTCAACAAAATTTCCTAGAATTAATGTTCTTATATAGTTTTTCAATATGTGTACCGTTTAGTCACTAACTAGCGTTGAAGTTTGACTAACCCGTCAGTGGGCCTTGAACATAAAACCTGCTTTCAATCTGCTTTAAAATGTCTTTCATTATAATATTTTTGAAAAATGAATACAAAAATGTATATTATAGGTATGAATAATAAAGTTACCATCAATTTCTTTATTTCTGTAAAATATCAACATTTCTTCCACTAAAGAATATGGGGATAGACATACTCAACCCATTTCACCATTTAAGCAGATTTTATTGACAAACGACGTAATTATGTTTTAAAAAGGGAGCCTTTGACTAAAAATGATAGAAAACTGTATAGACATAAATTTGGTCTCACCACAAAAATAAGAAGTAAGTAAATTTGTACGGAATATTATTTAATGATAGTATTTCTGATGTTGGTGTCGGAGTGCCAAACAAAGCTGTAAGAAAACGGATCCTCTCCATCTACAACATCTTCTGTGGCCGCATCAAGCTCTTTAAAGATTTCTGCAACTTATTGGAGAAATCGGTATTTCTTTAAAGTTTGTAACAATTTCATTTTTCCGTGATTGCATGAATAAGTAGAATATTGTTAGCAATAAGTTTTTCTATTGCAAGGAGAGGCCAAAAGATCTGATCTGCAGTTTTTCCTTTTCCTGGTTTTAAAAAGAATACATTGTTAAAAACACAGGTCTATATCTTCTCCTACTACAACCACCAATGGATGTTCAGGCGCTAAGGCTAAAGCTGTGTTTACAATTAAACAATCTGCATCTTCGTCTGCATTCTTGCACGCAATGTTAGCTGAAGTGTTCATCAGGATTTACAAAGCATTTACCAAAGAAGATTTCATGCACTTTCTCAGGCCATCCTCTTGAAAAAGAGTTAATATTAATATATAAAGAAATCTTTTAGTTCTTCATCTGATTGCTTTGCACGTCAAAGTAGGTATACGTCATCTACCGCACGCATTCACTCCTTTAAACCTTACACGTAGCCCAAAGTACGATGTTAATAGTAAGGAACTAATTTATAGCAAATTTTGTTTGTTATTTTTTAAGTTTTTTGGGTATAACTCGAAATCCAGGAAAAACTTTTGGTGGCAAACCTCAGATTCGTATTCACCGTCCCAAAATACATAGAATAAACCAAAAATTACAACTACCCCACAATTTGTAGGATAGAGAGCTTTTTGAGTCTCTAATGACTAGACTATTTATACTATTTTGCCAAATAATTGGAGTGTACTTAGATATTGCCTTTGCCCACAAGTTCATTGTTAGTTCATTATAATTTGTTGTTAAATTAATGTGATTATTATATTTTTTGCAAAAATCCCAAGCCAGTTGGGGTTATACTGACAATGATAGGGAAGGAGTCGCAAAACATCAATTACTGCGACAAATTGTATTTATTTCATATTTTGCGGTGATATTTGTGAGTGCCGGTTCTATCAATGCCCATAACTGTTTTTTTTTTGTAAAACCAAGATCAAAAGGTTGTTACATGTTTAAGTAATCCTGTCAAGCTGACGTGATAATAAAAAATGTCATCTAATGTTCTCCAAGTTATTACCAACACAATTTTTTATTTACTTCAATATAGGGTTTTTTGTTTTAACAAACATAATGCAACAGGTGGTGGACAAATAATAAAAAAACAGCCTTTAGATATGTACTATCTGATTTAAGTTGGAGCTGAGCATGCACCATTACTTTGTAATGCTTTCAAGACAAACCTGAAAATTTTAATTCTTGTAGAGTTGTCGCTTTAAAAGGATACTAAAATACATTACAATAATATGAAAGCATCTCCAAACAACAAAAACAGTTCTTCCTCCCAACCGGGAATAATCTGCAACTTTATTCCCTCGTTTTCGATTAATAATGTGGTACTTTATTCCCTAGGGAATAAAATAAAAAATATTGGATATTTTTGGAACTAAAAAATTGGGGACAGTGGGACACCTACTACGCTAGTCGTTTTATTCACTCTCATTCATACGCATTCACTCACTGCCTGCACACCCACCACCAAAGTGTTTCACTTTGATTTCCGTTTCAGTTTTTCGGACTCTTATTACATCTTATTACTGTCTTCAAATTCAATATTCAATATTATTATTGTATCTTGTTTTCTAAACTGAATTAGCTTTAAAGTAAAAAAAATTGGTTGACCAAAAGATTAAATTATTATAAGATGTGTGCAACAACATTTTTTGTTCTTATTCTGTGCTCTTGAGTTCCATCACTATCAATACAAATTAGAGTTTCCTCCATGTTTTGAGATTAAAGATCTGGTTTTCCCGTTTCTCAATACCTCTCAATTAGTTTATCTCTCAAACTCACTTTGTTTCTCCAATTTGAGCTTGTCTCCAAATATATATGACGTTGAGAGATCCTAAATTTAACCATTTTCTAATTCGCCGTTGGAGTACGGAACTTGTAATACAGCAAGGAAGAATGCATATTGCCTACTCAACTTGCTCTAGACGGCAGCTTCACCTCCGGATCGTCGAACCAGCGGCAAGCTCGTATCTTATTTTATTCGCACCACGAGTTTTTCATTTTCTTTAAAGTTGGGGGTCTTCAAATTAAAAATCAATTCGTCAATAATTCGCCAGACTGTGAGGGGTTGAAAACAGCTTCAAATAAACCACCTGCCACGTGTTTGAATCACCGGATATACAGGTAACATCTTCATAATTATTTATCTGCCAAATCTACACGTCAATGTAATTTGTAAACGTTTGTTTTCCTATTCTTATAATATGAAGTTCTCGGCATAATCATTCAAATTTTACCGTTGGTTTTAAACCCTGTGTTCTAGTGGCGTCTATAAAACTAAACTTACTTGTTTATCTGTACCAGAGACTGATTATTTACTAGAATTTATTTGAAAGCGATAACCATATAAATTGTACATACAGGCTGTCCCATTTAAAACTCCCCAGCCCAGATTTCTCCGAATTGATCATTGTGATTGAAAAATCCTCGGACAGGTCGATTTTGTTTGCTAGGGGCACATCTTTTCAGATTCCTTTCAACTCCCAGCATTTCGCCCTCTTCGCGAGGGGGCTGTTAGCCCCAAAATCTTAAATGGGACTATGGCTCGAGTGATGCCTCATTTGAAAGGTATTGAAGGCCTCTCTACATAATCAATTCGGAGAAATCTGGACTGGGGAGTTTTAAATGGGACAGCCTGTATATCGTGTAATTTCTTAAAAATTGATCATTTCTCTTAAAATCAACGCAAATTTAAAAATTCTGTTTTAAATAATCTGTATTCGCGAGGAATCTACTTTTGTAGAAAGTATGTAGTTTGTTTGAATCTATAGTACCTAAATGCTGGTTGTCGATTTATGAATTGAAACACATTCACAAGTAATTTTGAAACACATTGACAACCGACGACTTGGAAGAGCCTTAACATCAGGATATATTATTATTGGTTTTCCTATAACTGCGTTGCCTGAGCCCAGTTTAGCCAGTGTGCCTGAAAATCGGCTGTCACGTGGGCAGCATGTTGAATGTTTAAGGCTAAAGCTGGGGAAACTTTATTACCAAGTGTGCGACAGAGAGAAAATATGTCTAAAGTAATCCCGCTTTCTTTCAGAAATCTACAAATGGGGTTGTACTAAAAGTCTTATGCTGATTCACGCTATAGTGCTAAAATTCTAATTTTAATTTTTTCTTTTGAATTTTTTGAAAATTTTCTTCAATAAATTACAACTGACAATTTCCAATGATTTCAACAATTAACAATTTAGTTCTTCAGAAAAATAGTCAATAATAATACAATTTAACAATTCTGGTGTACATGATGAGTGAGTTTTTTTTTATTCCAACATGAGCTTTTGCAGTTTACAGGAATTTACAACAATACAATGAAATATCTACGCCCAAAGCGGGCCTCTGCGCTCCTGAGAGGGAAAAACAAGAATATTGAAACGTGTGGAAGTGTTGGTTAATTCAAGTCAACAGAGACAAAATAGCTTTTAAATGACCGCAAGCTGCTGTCGGCCTTATAACGAAAGACAGGTAGTTAGTTATTCAATGATTTATCCGAGTGGCAATCTAGTTATGTTAAGTTAGAGAATCACTTTGTTTAAAATTGAACACGCCTGTGGTTCGGGCTCTGGAACAAGAAGTCAACAAACAACACATTTCAACATTCTGAAATTGACAACAAACCTAAAAACAAATTACAGCAACGACTTTAATAAGTTATTCGTGGTGCCTGTGACTCATAAGTTTGGTAATTTATGCTACTGCAGAGAAAGGAGGGCTGAACGCAACTGATACGAAATTTCTGGGTTCGCGCGAGGTCCACGGAATACTTAGAGTAGCAATAGTGAACATTATTTTAAACAAAGGCTAGAATTCTTAACAAGACATATAGATACCAAAGCTGAACGACTTCGTTTTCATCATGGCGGGTTTTATGACGTCCCTAGCAGACAAAATGGCCGACTAACGGTAAAATTTGAAATGGTTTATATCTAGTTTCTAGTATGGAACAAACGCCGGTCAATCTCAGGCCCATCTCATTATGACAAAAAGAAATAGATAAAAAAAATGGCTACCTCTAAATACGTCGGACGGCACCACACACACGATTGTCAATTTAAATTCAACCTATCCTTCTGGTAACGGGAAATTTCGATAATGCAATTTAAACATAGAGCACACTCAACTTTAAAAACAGGAGAATTCATAGTGGAATAAAATCAAACAAAAACAAAGAATTAAGCGTTAGTTACGACTTGATGCTTCTAACGTGAAAGTCTTAATTAATGCAATGGCCGCCGGTCCTCCTTCCACCATCTAGCAGGGACGCCAACCGTCCTTTTAGTCACGCCAACTTCAAAGTGCTGCCAACCTCTGCTGGATGTTGCTAACTTCAGAGCCACTTGCCGGATAGGCAACTCGAAGTTCTCCTATGCATTGTATGGTGTATTTTGGGGATATCTCAGTATTATTTATTAGTAAAGGCAGTTGTACCAAATACTATTGTACAACTAGCATAATATTGTAACTATAAATATAATATAAAATCCAATTTATAAAATGAGAAAATAATAATCACATGCACAGGTCAAATTTCAGTTAAATGTGTATTGCTATAAAAATAAATTGTGGCCCAGAAATTTCGAGTCCAATCCGTTTTATCCACCAATAAACAAGCAACTCAAAGACGTTGCCGCTTCCTGTTTATTTAGAACCCTGAACCTTTCTCATTGTGCAATTTGAGGCAATGGGTCCTAGTTTTATAGGTGTCGGATTATCGTGCCTCGCACTTTAAGTAAGATTTGAGTTTTTATTCAACAACATAAGAGTATAGAAAATAATCGACAGCGCAGCTGGAGTGGTGTTTCGGGGAATACGTCGACTGACGAGGTTAGTGTAATCGGATTATTTTCGTTTGCTCGAGTGGTATTCGTTACGATTATATAACCGAAAAGTTCTGACGTTTATTAGCAACCAACAAAAAATTGTTACTATGACAAGGTTCATTGTTGGACGCAGCGGAAAAACCGAAGTGATTATACCTATACACGGTAACCATGTAAAATCTGTAATTGCTATTGGCTCAATTTATGATGTCTTATATAAATAATCAGTGGAAATTGCAAAAAAGCAAGATAGATTGCAACAACAAGCATAATTAAATGCAAAAAAAAATATACAGTGAGCGGCAAAAGTATGGAATAAATTCATAAAAAATTAAACAAATCTTTTTTCTAAAAATTTTTTGGACGGGTCAATTTTGATTTATAAAAATGAATATTTTGATCCCAAATTAAGTTTCAAGCAGTCATTTGTTTTCGAGTGATGACGTCATCGATATTTTTTTTAAATAGAAACCCCCTATTTTTTTTTTCTTGATTCAGATAGCCCTAATAATTGTCTAAACGACAGTATAAAAATTTTGTTATTTTAGATAATTAAAGTTTTGAGAAAAAAAATAAATTGGATTTTTTATGACAAACAAAAACAAGTCAAAAAATCAAGTAGGTAAATCAAACAGTCAAATGGTAGTCAGTTTCATTTGTATGTGTAAATTGTTTTTCCGGAAATCGTCTTGGAAACAACATTTTCCTGCTTATTTACCTACTTGATTTTTTGACTTGTTTTTGTTTGTCATAAAAAATCCAATTTATTTCTTTTCTCAAAATTTTCATTATCTAAGATAACAAAATTTTTATACTGACGTTTAGACAATTAAAAGGGCTATCTGAATCAAGAAAAAAAAATAGGGGGTTTCTATTTAAAAAAAATATCGATGACGTCATCACTTGAAAACAAATGACTGCTTGAAATTTAATTTAGGATAAAAATATTCCTTTTTATAAATCAAAACTGACCCGTTCAAAAAAAAAATTGAAAAAAAAATTGTTTAATTTTTAATGAATTTATTCCATACTTTTGCTCACTGTATATATTATTGACGTTTCAGCCAGATACATCACAGCCTCACTCAGCACTGCTCTCATATCTGTATGTATTATGTATATGATGAAGATTGTATAATTTTCTTTTATTTTATCATGTAAAGGTTTTGTCATGTTTTTACTGCTGTGTAAATGAGACCGCCCACTTCTTCTTTTTTATTTATTGTTTCTATCAAAATGGAGAATCACAGAATATTAAAATTGCAAAGAATTATGAAACAGTGAAAGTATTGGTCAATCCCTCATAGGCGTTGATGTCTCCAGACTGTGTCTTGTAATGTCCGTTATGTCTGATTCGGTACTCTCCTGCTTCTACGTCTCCAGCAACATCCCACTCAATAGTTACTTCATTTTCTCTAGTAGTGTCATTAGTTCTCTTCCAAATGTACCTAAGTAAACACAGTTAGTAATAAGAAGTAAATTAAAAAAAAAAAACTACACACACTCCATATCTAATAATAATAATCATAATTACCGTGTTTCCCAACTGGAATCGATGGCAACTACCACCCAATCATCCCCATCTAACTTCTCGATCTTCAGGTACGACCCTCCATGTTGCAGATTATGCCTGGGATTCCCCCCAACCTACAACATCATGTGATCAGTACACATACCGCTTTTGCCACCAACTTACAAAGACAACAGAGACAGTGTCGCCAACAGTGACAGATTCTGGAGGTTGTTTCAGAACATCCCCAAAGTTCCGATCTTCAGGTACGCCATCAGCTGATGCTGGCAGAACGAGAGTTAGTAGTTGTGATGTGAAATCTGGAGGGGTTGGTCCAGGATCCAACGTTTTATTCTAGAATAATAATGTTATACTTTTTACCAAGCGGCTTAAAGTTTTACCGTCATCAGGGCTGTCGCAAGCTCTTTGAATTTGTTGATGTAGAGGTTAAGGGTGTGGGGGCCGAAAATGGTGGATCCTCCTTCGTATCGTTGCAACTAGTAAAAATTTACACAAACTAAGTCAGTGAATAGAAAGATTGAAACGACTACCTGATACTCCTCGAAAGTAGCAATGTAGTTGGTGTAGATGTTGCTGTGTCCTGCGATTATGGTTCTGGTATTTTCTGATCCTCCGTTGTTGACGATGGTCTCTTTGACCGCATCCCTTAATCTTCTTCCTGACATTGTGGTAAATTCTCCAGGCACTGCGATTAGTACTACTTCGCCAATTTGGAAGATTTGGGTCGATACGATCCTTGGCTGCCAAGAGTAGGGAAAGTCGATCTGGAAAGAAGTTCGCACTTGAAAAATAAATTTAAAGTTTATTTTAGTTTAGACATGTAATAGTATATTACATACTGAGGCGGAAAGTATTCCATTTCTGTCTAGAGAACTATAGTTTACCAAGAGGCGTAGCCTCGAGGTGAACTAGTTCTCGAGAGATAGGAATGGTACTTTTGCCGAAGTTTGTAGACTATTTAGTCACAATTGTGTGTGGCAACTTCAGATGAGTAATGGAATTGGAGGTTGGGAATTGGTCACTTTCCAACCTTTTTTGAAGTTGGAACGCAGTAGGTATATAACTGACCGATTGTGAATAAAAGAACATTCCGCTTGAAGTAATGCAGCACATGCATAGACTTGACGTCAAAATGTAAGTTTGAATGTGTAAAATAAAATAAGATTAGGCTGCTGCATCCAACCCAGCCGCAACCCCGTGGCACCGGTGTTTAAATGATATTATACGTTTTTCTTCTTTAAACAGGGGTGCCACAGGGTTGAAGATGAGTTGGATGCAGCACCCTAGTATTATTTTCTTTTGGACGCGATTTTAATGCTAAAATGTTTTAAAAATGAACGTAATATTGTGTTTTTTCGTGCTGCTGGTTTTTGGACAGATGGCAGTCAACTTAATTTTTTCAAATTACATTGTATATATTTTTTATTCGTTCTTAGGCAATGGAGGCAATTTTCGTACTAAAAAAGATATTAGATTATATTATGTGTGATACACATGTTACGAGCTTAAAATTGCATTTCGGTCACGTCAAAATAATTTTCTTTTTCTAATTTTCTTTTCGATTTCATACTGCTTATTCTATGTTTTTCATTTTAAAGTTACTCCCTTCTTTAATTTCACAGTACATGTTATTGTAATGTGGTTCTTATGTAAATAATTTTCATCTATACAAACTATTTCAGCCACAGTGATAACGCCGATAACGTCTACCCATAAAATTTATTTTTAGTACTGATTATACTTAAGCGTAATTAAGCGAATCAACATATTTATAGTTAACTAGCAATTACCCGTGGCTTTGCCCGCGCAAGTTGGGGTCGGCTTTACTGGCGCTTATATTTGGAATTGGTACAACGGCTTAAAGCAGTTTTTAATAAAAAAATAACAAAAAGTATTTTTTTTCGTCAATCACGTCAATCAATTTTAATGCTATACTGTTTGTTTTGCAGTTAGGATAATTCTGGGGAAAACTACCCTCCCTATTTAAGCCCCTTTTATGCAGTTTTTAAATATTTTTTAGTTATTTTTAAAATAGAGTCCAAGTGCCAATTCTCATGCCTGTAACATTGTCGATCTTCAAGTTATAAGAATTTTGAGAAAAATCATTCCCAAGTCCACCCTTCCCTTTTCTCGCCGTCGGTTTTTTTATTTTTTTTTCAAAATCGTCAAACACTGGTCTAATCATTTTTAAAGGAGAGTTCAAGTGCCAATTCTCATGTCTGTAGCATTCTCGATCTTCAAGTTATGGGAATTTTGAGAAAAATTACTCCCAAATTCACCCTCCCCTTTTTTCGCAGTTGGTATTTTTTTTTTTTTTTGGAAATTCGGTAAACATGGGTCTAGTTATTTTAAGATGAGCGTCCGAGTGCCAATTCTCATGCCGGTAACATTCGCGACCTTCAAGTTATAAGCATTTTGAGAAAAATCAACCCCCCAATCCACCCTCTCCTTTTTTTGCCGTTGGTAATTTTTTTTCCAAAATCGTCAAACACGGGTCTGGTCTTTTTTAAAGGAGAATCTGGATCCAAATTTTCACGTATATAACACTATTTGCTTTCGTGTTATGAGAATTCTCAGGAAAACTACCCTCCCCATTTACGACCCTTTTTCGGGGTTTGTAATTCAATTTTTGCAAAATCGTCAAACACGGGTCTAGTTATTTTAAGATAAGAGTCCGAGTGCCAATTCTTTCTCATGCCTGTAGCATTCTCGACCTTCAAGTTATAAGCATTTTGAGAAAAATCAACCCCCAATCCACCCTCTCCTTTTCTCGCCGTTGGTAATTTTTTTTCCAAAAAAGTCAAACACGGGTCCGGTCTTTTTTAAAGGAGGATCTAAATCCCAATTTTCACGTATGTAACACTATTTGCTTTCCTGTTATGAGAATTCTCAGGAAAACTACCCTCCCCATTTACGACCCTTTTTCGGGGTTTGTAATTCAATTTTTGCAAAATCGTCAAACACGGGTTTAGTTATTTTAAGATGAGAGTCCGAGTGCCAATTCTCATGCCTGTAACATTCTCGACCTTCAAGTTATAAGCATTTTGAGAAAAGTCACCCCCAAATTCACCCTCCCCTTTTTTCGCCGTTGGTAATTTTTTTTTCCAAAATCGTCAAATACGAATCCGGACTTTTTTTAAAGGAGAATCTAGATCTCAATTTTCACGTATGTAACACTATTTGTTTTCCAGTTATGAGATTTCTCAGGGAAACTACCCTCCCCATTTACGCCCTTTTTTTGGGGTTGGTAAATTTTTTTTTGGAAAATCGTCAAATACGGGTCTAGTTAATTTTAAAGGAGAGTCTGAGTGCCAATTCTCATGCCCGTAGCATTCTCGACCTTCAAGTTATAAGCATTTTGAGAAAAATCAACCCCCAAATCCACCCTCTCCTTTTCTCGCCGTTGGTAATTTTTTTTCCAAAATCGTCAAACACGGGTCTGGTCTTTTTTAAAGGAGGATCTAAATCCCAATTTTCACGTATGTAACACTATTTGTTTTCTTGTTATGAGAATTCTCAGGAAAACTGTCCTCCCCATTTACGCGCCTTTTTCGGGGTTTTAATTAAATTTTTGCAAAATCGTCAAACACGCTGGGTCTAGTTATTTTAAGATGACAGTCCGAGTGCCAATTCTCATGCCTGTAACATTCTCGACCTTCAAGTTATAAGCATTTTGAGAAAAATCAACCTCCAAATCCACCCTCTCATTTTCTCGCCGTTGGTAATTTTTTTTTTCCAAAATCGTCAAGCACGGGTCCGGTCTTTTTCAAAGTAGAATCAAGCTCCCAATTTTCACGTATGTAACACTATTTGTTTTCCTGTTATGAGAATTCTCAGGAAAACTACCCTTCCCATTTACGACCCTTTTTCGGGGTTTGTAATTAAATTTTTGCAAAATCGTCAAACACGGGTCTAGTTATTTTAAGATGAGAGTCCGAGTGCCAATTCTCATACCTGTAACGTTTTTGACCTCCAAGTTATAAGCACTTTGAGAAAAATCACCCCCAAATTCACCCTCCCCTTTTCTCGCCGTTGGTAATTTTTTTTTCCAAAATCGTCAAACACGGGTCCGGTCTTTTTTAAAGGAGAATCTAGTTCCCAATTTTCACGTATGTAACACTATTTGTTTTCCTGTTATGAGAATTCTCAGGAAAACTACCCTTCTCATTTACGCCCCTTTTTCGGGATTGGTAAATATTTTTTTGGAAAATCGTCAAATACGGGTCTAGTTAATTTTAAAGGAGAGTCCGAGTGCCAATTCTCATGCCTGTAGCATTCTCGACCTTCAAGTTATAAGCATTTTGAGAAAAATCAACCCCCAAATTCACCCTCCCCTTTTCTCGTTGTTGGTAATTTTTTTTCCAAAATCGTAAAACACGGGTCCGGTCTTTTTTAAAGGAGAATCTAGTTCCCAATTTTCACGTATGTAACACTATTTGTTTTCCTGTTATGAGAATTCTCAGGAAAACTACCTTCCCCATTTTTTTTGGAAAATCGTCAAATACGGGTCTAGTTTATTTTAAAGGAGAGTCTGAGTGCCAATTCTCATGCTTGTAACATTTTCGACCTTCAAGTTATAAGAGTTTTGAGAAAAAGCACCCCCAAATCCACCCTCCCCTTTTTCCGCCTTGGTAATTTTTTTTTTGAAAATCGTCAAACACGGGTCCGGTATTTTATTTTTTAAAGGAGAATCTAGATCCCAATTTTCACGACAGCAATACTGTCAGTTTTCAAGTTATAGGAATTTTAGGTAAACCACCCCTAATTTTTTCTCGGTCGGTAAAGAAATTTTTGCAAAATCGTCAAACACGGGTCTAGTTATTTTCAAAGCTGAGTCTAAATCCCAATTTTTACGTTTTTGGCATGCCGAGTTGTCGAGTTATGAATTTTTTTTATAAAAACGGTTTTTCCCTTTCCCCCCCTTTTTCGCCGTCTGTGAATAATTTTTTGGAAAATCGTCAAAAAGGGGTCGAGTTATTTTCAAAAGCGAGTTCGGGTACGAATTTTCACTTCTCTACCGTTTTTCGTTTTCAACTTAGTTGGAGTCTAGATACACCAATTAACCCCATTTTTACCCCCTTAGAAACGGAATTTTCAAAAATCCTTTCTTAGTGCGCCTATACGCCCTAAAAACTACGTTCCTACCAAATTTCACATTTGAGGACTCAACGGTCTGGGCTGTGCGGTGATCAGTGAGAATTCAATCAATTACCCTAAGAGCTACAAAAACATTCTCACCCCTCCTGTGTTGACCAGAATAGCTTTGGGCGCATGACAGGCAATCTCCTCTTCAGTTGGGGGAAAAATAAAATTCCTAAGAGCATTCCAAAACGGATTTTCCGTTTCTTCGCCCTGCTCGAAATCGAAATCACCAGGACCATCAGTGGTACCACCAGCGAAACTGTAACCCATAGCTGGAGCACACCCTTGAATCTACATTGCATTGTTACTATATTTCAGAAGACAGTTTTGTCAACTTACTCGTTGCTCAGTACCGTTGGCCAATGTAATAATGGCAGTTTCTTTGGGCATATCTACATACTGGTGGATGAATCTTACAGGACCCGAGAGTTCGAGACCATTTTCATCTTGGAAGACCTCCTGCAAGAATAACAGTAGTACTGGTAATGGTACCAGAAGACTAACCTTGGCTTTTTCGTACAGCCTTGTTGCTATAATCTCAGTACTTTCAACCATGTTGTTACCAGGCCCAGAAGCAATGCAGAATTGGGCGCTACCGTCACATGTACTGGTCACAAAGTCACACTCAGCACCTGTGTCTATACAAATGGGACCTTTGATGTTGGGGGAGACGTCTCCAAGATTAGAGGCCGCAAAGGTTCCAATGAATTCCCCCTAAAACGCAGTTTTAACATTGGAATGCAAAGAGTAGCAAACAATACCGTTCCAGGAAGGCTCCCTTCGTTTACCAGCTTTTCGAGAAGGATGGAAGCGTAACCGACGTTGTCAGACGAAACAAGACAATTGGTGTTGTTCATGGAGGTCGGATGGACGGCAAACCAGTTTATGGCACCGATAGGTTGATTGTCTGACGATCGGATGAATTTCAATTGGACCAAATCTTTGTCGACGTTATACTCATACCTGAGAAAAAAAAGTAGTTGCAAAGAGACTAGAAAAAATGAAATACTCACTTAGCTCTTTCTTCTTCGGGGTTATATAAGTATGAGGCTGGACTCCTGTTGATATTGGCATCCAAGACTATACCGGAATTGAGGAATATTTTGCCTTGCACCATGTTTTCGTGGGCGTTGATGATGGCCTAAAACGGTTATTTACTGTACAAGTATATCAAAACCTAATTGTACAGTACACAATTTTATCCAACATACTCAGCAATACGAAAATATGCTTTACTAAAAGTTTTCACACTCACCTGTGTTATGCCATCAACAAGTGCATCAAAACTCTCCTCAACAAATCCCAAATTAGGGATATCAAACATGAGATCCATCAGCCATCCTCCAGGGCCGGAATGAGTGTGGGTACCACTCAAAATAACGTTGTCATACGTGTAGGTGTCATTGTATAAAACTGCCAAATTTTTCAATACCTTAATAAGAAAAACAAATAAACAATTGTTAAAAATAAACGAACTAAAGGTATGTTACTTGTCGCCTGACACCATGGGCCATTGACTGAGAATCGGTAGAGACAAAAACGACCCTATTGACCCCATCGTCGATGATGAAAGCTCTGGCAAACTGTCTCAAATGGAGGCCGCAACCAACTTGATCCATTTTGGCGTATCCCATCTACAATACGATAACATTTAACAAAAGGAAAAATCGTGTACGTATTAACTTACAAAAATTATTTCCGCTGTTGGGCCCGTAGCATCTGCTCTGCCAATCCCGATTTGGTAATCGGAAAGCACCACATTTGCTTGTAAGATAAGCACAGCTCCTAGGAGTAACATCATCGTGACGGTTTTGATCTGTGATACTGATTTGCTTTCTTTTATAGTTTTTGATAAAGAGATAGAAAAGTGCGTGTACACAAAGCTCTCGACGAAACTAAGTTTTTAAGTCCTGGGCTATAAAAATGTTGTTTCCAATGATTACTTGAGATGACATTTTAGAAAGTAAATTGAAGTTACGTGGTAAACAAGAAAGGTGACTGGCAAAAATAATTGTAGCAAACTAAGATACTCCGTAAAGCTATTTATTATACAAGTGTCTTATGAGGCAAATAAGCCACGAAAGAAATGTTTTGCTCGAGTGGCTAATTTTTCTTGAGTGACTTATTTGCTGTTGAGACACGTGAGTAATACATAGTTTTATCCAACACCTCCTTTTGTAACAGTTCTTAAAACATTCATCAAAACCCAAAACATTTTGACATTTCTTTCGTGACTTATTTGCCTTATAAGACACTAGTATAATAAATAGCTATATTCTATTATCATTAAAAAAAGCATCGAAAGGTGCAAAAGAAAATAATCTTCTGCACCTTTCGATGCTCTCTTTTTAATGTATTATTTCAAACCTCCTGTATATTTTTTACTTTTTATTTTTAAATGTTATTTCCTTTCCTTCGCACCTCATGAGTTCTTTCGATCTTAGATTTCTTGGATTTTTCCTATTCTTTTGATTCTTATATATTCATAGATACTAAAATTTGTTTGCACTCATTTTACTCAAGGTTCTTTATAGTTATTTATGTAAAAAATGATTACTTAGCGGTGCATACAATTTTTTTTCTACCGCCCAGGCGTTACTTTTCTGGAGAATATACCTACATTACTCTCACTTAAGCTGCATTCAGCACTTACAAACGGAACAGGCACTAGTGAAAATTAAATTTTTTTGACGGTAGAAGATATACTTTAAATTCTTAGATTCTTGGTTCATTTTTATTCTGTAGAAACTTTATATTATTTTAAAGTCTGATTTTTACATTTCTTTTTTTTAAACTTCCAAATCTAATTGGTTATTTATTTTGATTTTTAAAGTTCTTTATTTTTCAGTTCTGGAAGCTTTATACAGGGTGGTCCCGACATAACCTGTATATTATTGTATTTTTTATTTCATGGAATTCAGATTTTAAATTTTAAATTTTTTAGATTGTCTTTAATTCCTAAACTATTTTGTGATTTTTGAATTCTTAGATTTTGATTTTGCTATTTCTGTAAATTTTGGATCTTATTGAAGGTCCGATATTTGTATCTTATCATTCTATCAATTCTTTAGATCCCTGATATCTTTTAAATTGTTTAAATTTAGATCCTTTAAAGCTTTTAGATTAAATTGTTTATATTATGTCAAATAACTTGGATATTCTATACTTCTGTTTTTAATGTTCCCAATCTATTTTTGTTTACCTTGGATTTGTCAGATTATCATCAATGTTGATATTTTTACAATTCTGTATAATTTGATAAATTGATCCTTTGGGTTAGTTTCTTCTTCATTTTATTTTTCAGGGTATCATTGTTTTTGATCCTATGTATTCTTTTCTTATTTCATGTTTTTTTTTGTTCGATATTTTTTGATTATCTATATTTCTGTTTTTTTTTATGTTTGCTAGATATTTCAATTTTCTCGATTCTTTAGATTCTTTTGAATTTCAAGCCTTTATATACTTTTCTATTTTTCGTTTTTATTATGTCTTTTTGACGTGATAAGCAACGTCTTAGAACTCACGCCTATCTATTCAAAAAGTGAGCATCCTTCGCTTTATGTCTCACGCAAAAGTTTAAAATCATTAGGCGGAGCTGGTAGCCTACTTGTAACTCTCTCTTTTCTCGCAGTTGTTGTATGGAGTGAATTCGCGACCGGATTCTCGTTTAGTGTATAGTGATTAATTTTAAGCATTAGCATATTTTAAATAAGTGATTAGATTAAGACACTACGCGTCCTGTTGCCGCATAGCATGAGGTTGCAACGGGGAGCGAGCGTGCGATTGTGGCGGAAGTCGAGTGATAAATGGTGCCAGCTGCGTTGCGTTGCGCTGTTTGTCCAAAGTTTTAAGTCTGTGACTTCTAAACCTCTATCTCTTTCGCCGTCCTGGAATGGTTTTACAGACGGCAAAGTGATAGGCCCCGTTTGCCGATCCGTCGATGTCACTGCTGTGACTGACAGGCCAGCGCCCAGGACTCGTTTGACAGTTTTGCTGTTTTCGGACTGACATCTCGATGCAATGGGTGCCAACATAACGGATTCCTTTTTTGGAACATCGGAAATGCACAGAAAAGAATGAAATGAATGAAAAAGATATTATCTGTTCTGAGGCCTGAAAAAGAGATTAGTACCTGAGGGGTGTCGCGATGGAAATGCCAGTGAAGCTGTCACCCTTCTAGCAGCGCCATTCTGGGCCGCTTTCTTTTTGATGGTCTACTTGTAGTCGTAGTCTACTCGTAGTCGACCGCTTGTTTGACGAGTCGATTGGGATGTTCTTCGGCCTTTTTGATGGTCCGGAGGGCGATCTCATGGAGGAACTCCTTCAGCAGCGGGAGCCCTGCCTCTCGGTGAAGTTTGTTATTTCTGACGAACCATGGAGCGTCGAAAGCGTGGCGGAGGAATTTGTTCTGGAGGACCTGCAACTTACACATGTTTGTCTTCGAGGGGGCGTTTGCCCAAGCCGCCGAAGCATATGTTAGAGTCGGACGAATGTTTGCTCTGTAAATCAACAATTTGTTCTTTACCGACATCTTACTGCGCCTGCAGACCAGCGAGGAGAGCTTGCCTACTGCCATTTTCCCTTTACCCAGTGAGTATTCTAGGTGCTGGCGGAAGTCGAGCTTTTTGTCGATGATGACACCTAGATATTTTGCCTGGTTTGCCCAGGGGATGACCCGGTCGAACATCTCGATTTCTCCCTCAGGCTGGACGAGTCGGCGCCTCACGAGGAGAGCTGTGCTCTTCTCGGGATTGACGTCGATCATCCATTTCTGGGACCAGTCTTCGAGCTTGTCGATGGCTTCTTGCAGGTAGCGGGTCGCCAGCCACGGCTGTTTGGATCTGGTGAGGATTACTGTGTCGTCTGCGTAGATGGCGAGCGTGGTGTTTGCAGTTTTTGGGACGTCCGCGGTGAAGGCCGCGTACAGGGTTGGTGAGAGGACAGATCCCTGTGGGACGCCCGCTTCGATGTCGTGGGGACGGGACAGATTGTTTCCGATGCGGACACAGAAGGACCTGTTACGCAAAAAGGAGTTGATTAATTGAACCAATTCTAGGGGCACGCCGCACGAGTGGAGCTTGAGGACAAGTCCATTGTGCCAGACTGTGTCGAAAGCCTTGGCCACGTCGAGAAATACTGCACCGGTCACTTGCTTGCGCTCGATCCCGGTGGCGGCGTATTCTACGACTCGGAGGAGTTGGTCGGTGGTGGAATGCTTTGAACGGAATCCAAATTGCTCGTCTGGCAGGGTGTTGGTCATCTTGATGCAGTGGGTGAGTCTCTTCTGTATGACTCTTTTCGCCACTTTTCCCGCTGCTGAGAGCAGACTGATTGGCCTGTGATTTTGCGGGAACTTCGGGTCCTTTCAGGGCTTCGGGATGAAAATGTCGCGTGTTTCCATCTTTCTCGAAAGATTCTGTGTTTGAGAATTGCATTGCAAATACAAACCAGAGCGTCGACTGCGCCATCTGGGAGTTCCTTCAGCGTCCTGTTGCTGATGTTGTCCTGTCCTGGGGCTTTCCTTGTATTCAGATGTTGGAGGATCTGACGGATTTCGAATGGGTTTGTGGGGGGGATTTGCGCTTCAGGGACTTCATCGATGATTTCACGGACTTGTTCTTCCACTTCTTCAAGATGGTCGAAGTCGGCATTCTGGAGATTGACCCTGCATTGCAGCTCCAGACTGTCGGCGAAGGTTTCGGCTTTGTCTTCGTCTGTGAAGACGACGCCGTTGCTTCCGTGGATCGGAGGGAGGGGTTTGCGGTCGATGCGAAGGACTCTGGCCATCTTCCAGACGGAGTTATCCTCTGTGGATAGCGATTCTAGCTTCTCTGTCCAATGTTCGTTTCTGAACTCTTGAAGTGCTAGTTTGACTTCCCATTGGAGTCTGTTCTTCTTCTCGCTCGATTTTTTGCACGGATCAGATTCACGATTCGATACGAAATCGTGCGCCTTACGAGACTCTATGTCTACCATTCCCATGTTACGAGACTCTAAGTCTACCTTTCCCAAGTTACGAGACTCTAAGTCTACCTCTGCCAAGTTACGAAAGTCAACCATCATTTTCAAAGTTACGAGAGTCCAAGTCTACCAATACGAATCCACGGAAGCCTAAGTCCATCAACACGCCGCCATAAGACTCCAAGTTTATCACCTCGAAATTCAGTTAATCAAAGTCTACCAGTTTTGAGTTACAAGACTACAAGCCCATCAAGTTCACCGGTTTTAGGTTTGGACACTTCTCCTCACCCTTCGGTTGAGCTGAGGACAGCTCCACCTGTCAGGATGGCCGAATGTAGGAGTAACTTACTCCGGGGAAGTCCCTAGGAAGGAGTTCCTCATCCTCGGCTATGCTAGAACCGATCGGGCGTACTCTGAAATGCGTGTCCCGGTCCAAGAGAGAATACGCTAGACTTCTGTCCACGACAGTCGTTGTTTTGTATTGTTCATAAATCACTAATAAATATCTCATCAGCTTTGATTTTCTTTGCTGCTATAAGGTCTGTTTGTGACTAAAAAGCATATGGTTTCGGCACCGTTTGTGAGTGCGGTGGGCGGGTGGGCCGCCCCATCCACTATACTCATCGACTGACTAAATGGATAAGAAGTAACAAGCATATATTAATTCTTTTTTTCTTTAAGAACTAGAACTCACTCTCGTGTTCAATCCAATTTCAAAATGTTTATATAAAAAAATCGTTGTTATTCTAATACCATTAGTAAATCAGTCAGTTGTGGATGCGGTATAAATGTTTAGTTTTTGATGTGTTATTTGTATAATTATTATGAAATTGTAGTTTATTTTACCGGGAACTTTACATAAAAGTGGATTTTCTTTATTGTCATAGTCGGAGTTCCAAATGTCATAAAACAATTTTTTCCCAATCTGTTAATATAATCTCTTTATTTCCAGTTCTTGTAATATCTGTGTTTTTTTTTTTAATTTTGGTTTTCATGTTGTTGAATTTTTTCATTACCTACAAGAAAATCTCTATGGCTATAGTAATTTCTTTTTTCGAAATTTTAGAATGTGCAGTGGCTATTTCGGCCACCGCTTTGTCCTTCTTGGATTTAACGCCGGAAGTTTGACTTTTATTAAAAAAATATTTATTGTCCTCCAAAAGAAGAACAAAAGCCATTTGTTCATCGACATCGTCACAATCGACTTCCGATTCACTCATTTTCAATATTAACATTGACAGTAATTAAAATTGATTCTCAAATGACATTTAAAAGTTCATGGCATCCTGTGTCTTTGATACAAACGGTAGGTACCATAGCAAATGCTATAGTAAAAACTTCACAGTGAAGTAAAAGCTTAATGTCGGGGATCTTGCTTTATGTAAAAGTAAATGCTTTAGCAAATGCTACTAAAGAAAAGCTTTTACTCGGAGTAAAAGCATTTGGTTGATTCTTTTTCTGTTTTGTTCGTTATGTTCCCGGTTTGAAAATAACTTAATTAAATGTTTTCATTTGGAAAAAAAAAATCGGGAAGATCTAAATCTATACTATAATAAAAATAAAATGCTGTTCGTTGGTAAGCTTGGCTATATTTTTTAATTAATTTAATTCGTAATACATACTCGAAATAAGGATTTACGGAAAGAAAGATTGGAGAAGTTGCCAGGAAAATTGGAAAATTCGGGAAAAACTGAAAGTTCTTTCTCTATGGGATCTTTGTATAAACTCAAGACCATAACTCACGATTCGAACGATGGGTATGCGTAATTCTTTTTTTGTTTTGTTCGGTCTGGTCCTGGAATAATTTTCAATTAGTGCTTGCACGAGTCATTATTTTCACAAGCAACAGAATCGAGTCAATCTGAAGAGCAAAAATTGGCGGCAATATTTAGACCTAGTCCTATTTTGCTTGACAATTTAACTAAATTCTAATGTCAAATATGTAGCTACAAAATTGTCGCTGGAATAAAGCTTCTCGAAAAATTGGAATAATTGTCCTATTTTTTTTGTTTTGTTCGTTATGCTCCTGGGATGGAAATAATTCAACTGAATGTTTTCAATTGACAAAAAAAATTAATCAAGGATTTCTGGAGAAAAGTCTGGAAAAACACAGCCTAAATTAAAATAAAATTGAATTTGTTTTTACTTTTCTGTTGTTTCGCGATCTGTCCAAAAACAAACTTATTGAAATTTGGACACGACAACGTCTGTCGGGTCAGTTAGTAGTATAATATGAATAGTATAGGTCGAACCTTCTGATTATGCCTCACGCAAAAGATCCTTGTTCTAATGTCATCAGACAGATCTGCTCGTCCCCTTGTAAACCCCCGTTTTTTTGCTCGATATGCTTAAAACCGATGCGATGTAGCGACCAAACAGCTTATCCGATTTGAGAATTTCTGCCAATCAATATTCCATTTTTTTGAAGATTAAAATACAAATATTAAGAGTTTGGAGAATATCACACTGATGATTTCATTACGATAAATAGATAAATAATTATGACAAATATAGCGCTGAAAGAATGACTTAGCTATCTCATTCCATTGCGGATTTATAATTATAACGTTTTCGTGCCTCAACATGACTATAGGCTATTTTTTTATTATTTGTCCACTCTTGTGGCAACCTCGATCAAAAATACAAGTGGCAACATGGCTGGTGTTTTTTCTGTCAGTGTAAACAAAAATTAGGTTAGGCACTCAAAAATTGTAATAAATTTAAAAATTAATTATTATTCGATCTACTAATACTAATAAAGTGTAACAACAACAAATGCAACATAAAGTGTGCTTCTCTGTCTGTAGTGACTTCATATGAACAGCAAACGAATAATGGGACAAAGCGTAACGTCGTCGGACTGTTTAATTTGTCTTTACTGAAACCAGTCTGAATGGTCTGAATCTTCATCTATTTCATCAGATGAAACGTCACCATCAAAGTCAGTTTCTGAATCTTCAGCTAGATTTATAATTATTGGTCGAATATTTCGGACATTCTGCAGTGATGATATCTTCACAGTGCTTTATACTATTTTCCCAAATTGGAGTGTACTTAGGTAGATATTGCCTTTGCCCACAAGTTCGTTGTTAGTTCCCTGTAATTTGTTGTTAAATAAATGTGATTATTATATTTTTTGCAAAAATCCCAAGCCAGTTCGATGGGGTTATACTGACAATGATAGGGAAGGAGCCGCAAAACATCAATACCGTGACTGTGACTAATTGTATCTATTTCATATTTTGCTGTGATATTTGTGAGTGTCGGTTCTATCAATGCACATAACTTTTTTTGTAAAACCAACATCAAAAGGTTGTTATGTTTAAGTAATCCTGTCAAGCTGACGTGACAATAAAAAATGTCATCTAATGTCATCCATGTTATTACCAACACAATTTTTTTTTATTTCAATATGGGTTTTTTTGTTTTAACAAACATAATGCAACAGGTGGTGGACAAATAATAAAAAAACAGCCTTTAATACAAGAACCAAAATATATTATTATTATTATTATTACTATACCCAACAGACGTAGTCCAATTAGAGGGTAGGAAGAACTAAATTAACTAATCAGGTATATTTCGATTCAAACATTCTAACTTAATTTCTCGTGGGGAACAATTAAAAATATCAACAAACTCAAGCTCATCATAATTATGGCACATTGTAAAAAGTGGTGAGAATTTTTGTGTATTAATACGAGGTGTTTCCGTATAAAATGTCAGTTGATTTCTAGAACCTAACCTAGGCACATGAAAATTGACTTGGCTGAGTAACTCAGAACAGTCAATAATATTATTAATGAGCCCATGTAAAAAGGTGACAGAATGGCAAATACGACGATTCAGAAGGCTATCCATATGCCAGCGACGTAACAAGTCGCCTTGACTACAGCCAATTTCAGGATACACCTCATCCACTCTAAATGATAAATATTTCAAAAAACGTCTTTGTATTTTTTCAATACCGCTAATGTGAGACGCGTAATTAGGGGACCAAATAGCACTGGCATATTCCAACCGAGACCTAACGAAAGCAAAATATAAACGTTTCAGGGTATCTGTGTTAACAAAGTCTCGGGAATTTCTAATAATGAAACCAAGAGATTTTACTGCTAAGGTAATTCCCAAATCAACATGTCTCCCACATCTTTGTAAAGGTGAATTGCCAATTATATAGAGGTGTTGAGTAATGAAAGATTTCTTGGAGAAGGACATGACATAGCATTTATCTTTGTTTAAGGATAAACAGTTGCTAACACACCAATCTACAACTCTATTGATTGTAGTCTGCATTCGCAGGGCATCAACAACACTGTCAATTCTTGCAAAAATTTTAAAATCATCAGCATACAAAAGAATTTGGGAATCAACAATATCAACTATGTCATTTATAAAAATATTAAAGAGGAGCGGTCCAAGAATGGAACCTTGTGGAACCCCTGAAGAGACAATAATATCCTGTGATTTAAAACCTGAACAATTGACATACTGGCAGCGCCCATTTAAATATGACTTAAAAAACATTACAAAATTGAAGCATAGTCCAATTTTGGAAAGCTTTACTAATAATGTTGGATGATCAATCTTATCGAAGGCCTTAGACAGATCAGTAAATATCCCATCAACCTGAGAACGATCATTCATGCAGTTAGAAACAAACTGCACAAAAGTGCATACATTGGTGACTGTCGATCGACCTTTCATAAAACCATGTTGGAAACTGGAGATATGATTCTTAGCAAACGGATATATGGTGTAGCGGGTTGTTGGACTTGTTACCGCTAATCACTCAAAACGTATGAAACAAAGATTTATTTAACAAAACTGGTTTCATGAAGTAATATTTCAAAAACCTTTGCAAAGTTTGATATTAAAACCACCGGCCTATAATTTTCGATGAGGGTTCTGTCCCCTTTTTTATAAATCGGATTAATTACAGATCTCTTCCAAATGGATGGGAAAGTAGAAGACCTCAGAGCATAATTAAATATTATCGAGAGTGGCTTTGCGATATTATGACCTAACAATTTCACTGCAAATGCAGGGATTCCGTCCGGACCAGTAGCCTTCTTAGATTTTAACTTTGTTATGGCAATATTAACGTGCTCAGCTGTAAAATAAGGTATAGGCAGGCAATCGGTGTTACTTGTTACAGTGTCAACATTGTCCAAGCAAGTATTTTCCATAGTCAACGAATAAGTTTGTTGAAAAAAATCAGCAAAAGCATTAGATATCTCCCATGGTGATTGTATCTGATTGTCATTATAAGTCATACAGCTAGGAATATAATTATTTTTCTTAATGTAATTAATATATGACCAAAAGGTTTTAGGATCCTGTACAATATTTTCTTCAACATGTGCAACGTAGGTATCATGAGCCCGTTTGATTTCTGATTTGATGGTATTTCGTAGGGTCTTGAATTCATCACGAAAATATGGAATTTTGGTCTTCTTGTATTTGCGCCAGAGATTGTGCTTTGAGTTAAGCATTTTAATTATTGAAGCATTGAACCAAGGTGGATACTTTAACTGGTGCGAGCGTTTATATTTTGGCACACATGTGTTAAATATATTATTAATTTTGGTATAAAATGTTTCCACCATTAAATCAACGTCGGTCATAGAACTCAGGAAAGACCAGTCAATCTCACATAATTTGTGATTCATTTCATCGAAATCCGCCTTTGCAAAATTGAAGTATTGAACTGTAGAATGTGAAATTCCGTTGATAACCGGTTCAGAATGACTAGGTAAACAGAGAATGTGAAGGGAGGGATGATAATCATCTTCTTTACATAATATATCGGTAGCTTTTTCTACTGAACATTTTGTATTGGAGCAAACCAAATCTAAAGTCCTATTCAGACAATTTGTATTGTTATATTGATTTAAACCCATATAGTTACAAAATTCAAAAAAATGTTTGGTTTTACTATCTAAGGACATTTGACTACCAGATGAGGACCCAATATAATGAGCTATGTTAAAATCACCAATGATTATAACATTTTGATTTACAAGAAATTGAAGAGATTCCATGATTTCAAAAAATCTCATATAGAGATCCACAGAGGAATTTGGTTGAACGTAAATAGCAAAAATATACAGTTTCGAGGATTTACTTAGTGACAACTTGGTACAAATTATATCAACGTTCGGTATTGTATAAAATTCTGTGTGGCTTAGATCGACTTTTTCTACTAGGAAGACAGATTTGACAGCAACCAGGACACCACCCCCTCGAGAACAGTTACAGGCAGAGACATTTCTATCCGATCTAAAAATAGAGTAGGAGCTGTTACACAGTTCATTATCTAGAATTGATTCGTTTAACCATGTCTCTGTAATAACAATCACATCGAAATTAGATGATATACTTCCATTATAAAATTCCTTCAGCTTACTGATCAAACTGCGTACGTTCTGATAGTAAATAGACAGGTGACAGTTTTTAGTTTGCTTTCGCGAATGTGACGGAATTACCGAAGGTAAAGAAGCAGAGGAAGATGATTGCTATTTTTCAGAATTGCAGATCAGTTCAGATTTTAATTTATTGACAACATGTTTGTAAAACAAACACTTGTTATAGTCCCAAGCAGCATGGGCCAAGTCATTTGTAGTTAAATTATCATTAGATTTCCAATTGACACAGTTTATGCATTTTAAATTTTTAGATTTACAGTCTTTGACTTCGTGATTGTCGCCACAACGCGGACAAGCGAGATCTTTCTTACACAGCTTATTAGAATGGTTAAAGCCATTGCACTTATAGCAACGAATGACATCAATTGCATCATATATAAAGCAGTTATCGAAGCCAACCATGCATTGACCTGCTTCTAAAGCATTTTTGTAAGTAGCCACATCAACCTGTAAAATAATCTGAAAAACGCTATCATTGTTTTTAGTGGCACAATATTTCAGTATTTTATATTCAGACGAACTTTTAAAGATTGATTTATTCTGTTCTGTCAGATAAGAAATAATATCGTGCTTAGGTATATCATCTGACATCCCAGCTATACGTAAGCGAGGATGCAGTGTTTTGAGTTCACGAATGTCATAAGACTCCTGTAGTTCATTAACATTTACAAGCTTTTTAAGCTCTTTAGAATTTTGACATTTCAAAAGCAGACTACCGTTTTTCAATGATCGCACAGTAGAGATTGCGAGGTCAGTATTTCGAGGATCAATTTTTTTAATAATATCAGACTTTGTCTTAGATACGTCTTGAGAAGTATCCTTTGGTTTAACAATAACAGTGGTGCCATTTATTACCGACTGAGCATAAGAAATTGAAGGTGGATCGACAATGGCTTTTGGTGTATCGGTCTCTATTAGTTTGGTTAATTTAAGAATATCATTTCGTAAAATATTATTTTGATGTTTTAAATCAGCAATTTCATGGTTCAAATTTGTGAAGTGTTGAGAAATGGAGCTAAGAAATTCCTGAAAGATACTTTGTAAAGCAGTGGGTAATTTATCAAGGTTCATGTCAGCAAGGTCATTCATTTCAGAACATGCAAGATCAGCATCTTCAGCGTTAATGGATGACGCACTGCAGTACATGCAACCCCAAGTATTCAGTTGACCTGAAGATTTCAGGAGTTCGAATGATTTTTTAGCAATACCAACACAGCCAATGTGGTAATTTGCTGCGCACTGATTTCGGCAGAGTATATATTCTTCATGCCTAGTAATTGTTTTTTTGCATTTCATGCACTTGATTGCCATGACAAATTAGTTAATTATAATGAATTATTATTCATATACTTATTTGAATACGTGTTTTATATTTGAAATATTTGAGACCATTTAAATTCAGAGGTGATAGCGAAAAGAACGCTATCACCTAGCGTAAAAAACTTTATCAGCGCATCGATGTGAGGGACACGCTAAAGTGTAGGTTAACAAAGAATAAAGGTGCTAAAAACGCACAGATATTGAAGTTAAAAAAAAAAGAAAAGGGACTTATCTATATATACATATAGTACAATCAGTTGAAATGCAAAAAGTAAGATAAAACTTGGATAATATTTAACCTTTTCTTTGTGATGTTTATTGGTCAGACAGTGCAAAGAATATTGCATGATCTTTGAAATTCTGCAATAAAATGATTTTACTAAAAATGTGGAAATAGCTTCTGAAACTTGACGACTCAGTGCTGTTATTGAAACGGTGTTAAAACATAATTATTATTTTATAACTTTTAAGAGTTTTTCCGTAAACCCACTAGCCTTATCTCAAGTGTGATTTATCCATCATAAAATTATTTTTTTAAAAGCCAAGTAAATAAACCACTTGCTCTGTGTAGGTAGTTAGTAGACATTAAACGGTAAAAACAATAATAATAGATGAAAACGATTTATCGAGTAAATGGCCGATTAATAAGCGAGCCGAGTTGTCGAGAATATAAAATTATGTCAACGTCATAATTTTTTATATTCTTTAAGGTAAGAACCCCTCTTGTAATTCATCAATTGTATCATTAATCTCTTGTTAAGTGTTCTGCCGAAACATGTTCCATTTGTAATTTTACGCTCATTAAAGTTTGTGGAGTTCGACTTAGATATATTTAAATTTTTAATTTAAATTTACTCCACCTGGTTTGGAAAATTATTTATTTATGAGCAACTATTCCCTAATTAGATTCGTCAATCTTAAATGGTAACTTTCTGAGTTTTTCGGTCAAGTCAACAGATTAAAGTAAACTTTTTGTAGGTAGTTAGGAGACAATAGGTCGAAACAATTGATCGAGTAATAGGCGAGCCGAGTTGTCGAAGAGACAAGATAGTGACTCGCGAACTTTTCCGTGTCACTGCGAACTTGACTGGTACTTGTTTTATGTAAAGCTTCCCATGTTCGGCGTATAGTAGATTTGTAGGTGAATCAAATGCTGCCTGAGCCGGCTGCGGACGGCATGGCAAGTGTAGGCCGACATGGGTTTGTTCCAACGTTGGCGGATCGTGTATATGAGGCCAAGCAAGGCCAACGTTGGCACTGGTGAAGGTTCACCTAGTAGGCGGTAAATTTGACACACATCACCTGTCTATACACGCAAATGCTTGAAAATACCGTACACACGATTCGTGTAGCGTTTGCCATTATTTCGTGACATTCTCTCGTGGAGTCTACTTTGCTAAAATTCCCGTCGAAATCAGCGCAAAATGCGTTTAGAGCCGATATGAATTAATCCAAAAATCGTTCCATAAAAATGTACAAATTACGTTGGTAGTTATTTGAGCTGACCTGAAATACTTACGCATTTTCGTGTGACGCGAATTAGGCTTACATCGTGCCAAAAGCAAACAGTAGTTAGTAGTGAGGATATATGATGAAGCGGCTAGCGGAGAGAAAAGGTACAATATAAAATATACTTCACTTATATTATTGCATGCAACGCATTTGTCGTGTCGGGTGCGAATTAAAAATCTTACATAGTTCGAAAAGATTTTCACTTCAAAAAGTAGCGAAGAAAATCGTGTGTTCGCCCTAAATTCAGAAATAAATGCAAAATCACCTGGATTATTTGCTCATTGAAACTTTCACTAGATTAGAACATTTGTAACTTTTACAATAAATAAAACTTGACTGGGTCGCTCGACTGTCTTTAAAACGGTAAGTTTATTATTTTGGGATGAATGTTGAAAACCCTTAACTATGATACGCTGTTCAAGCGGTTGTCCCATCGACTATTGTAAATAAAATGTCGAACTTTTGTGAAATATTTTCTGGCTTAATAAGAGAGCTTGGGTGAAATAATGTTACACATTGCTAAAAATATAGTAATGAATTTTCTAGTTGTTTTTTCAAATAAATTGATATACAATTTTATTGATGAACACTTAAAGCTTGAGTCTAGTTTTTTAAGTTGCTGTTGAAAAGTGTTGCCAATTAAAAAAATCTAGCTTTAAACTGCGGTTGCTCTATTTTGTGCTGCGTACTTCTGGATAAATTAATTTTTATTTTATATAACATGGAGAGCAGACAGCACTCTGCCTGGTAAGAAACAGAAGCAGAACAGAAGGAAAATGGGACGGCTAAGGCGGCCCTCCCTCAACGGCGTCAAGCTGAAACTCTCGCAGGATGTGAAGTACCTGGGCGTTATGTTGGATCATAAGCTGTCTTGGAAAAAGCACCTGGAGAGCAAAATAGACAAAGCGAGAGTCGCGCTGTGGCAATGTAGGAAAGCGGTGGGAAGGTCTTGCTTGAGGTTTAAGGTTTAACCCAGGATTACCCTCTGGCATACATGGCCGTTATCAGAAAGATGCTTAGCTACGGAGACATTGTTTGGTGGCAAAGAGTCAAACAAAAAGCAACGATGGCACGCCTCGGATGACAACGGATGACATGTGTCGCTGTGACGGGTGCCATGAGACCGACCCCGACCGCAGTTTTCTAGGCCACCCTGTGTCTGCCTCCCATCGATTTCTTCGTGGCACTTCCCTCCGCTCCGTATTTGTCCTCAAGATGCTTTCAACAGGTCCTATGCGATCCATACGGATACAGGAGAGCATCCAAAGGTTGACATTTCAATCTCTATCTATCTAAAACGCGGAGAGCTCAGAATTCAACAATTTCCCCACTCTAACTCTCGTATATGTGTCAAGTGAGAACGCTATATATGAAGCATCTATGACAGAGAACAGTTGCAACGTGTATTGTGAAACAACCGTGTTTTCTCCGCCAAATTGACAATTCAGCAATTTGGCAATATATAGGAATAAGAAAATAACAATAATCCACGATAAATTAATTAGATATTCTATATTTTGCTTCAACATTTTTTTGCAAAACAAGTAATTATGTAAGCTCTGTTGTCTTCAATCTATAAAATTGACACCTACTCCACAATGAATTTGTTTGTGGTCCCCTCATAGAACTGAATACCCCCAAAAAAACTTTTATAGGGTCCTTTCTGACGAATCCGGTATTCCCCAGCTGTCACATTGCTACCGACCTCCCATTCGACAGTACATTCAGAAGTCCCCAACAACACGTTCGTCTGATTCCATATGAATCTCGTTTCCCAGTTGGCATCAGTGGCCACTATGTTCCAGTCAGACCCAACGAGTTGATCCACAAAAAGGTAACTGTCGCCTTGCAGGGGGTTGTGACGTGGATTACCGCAGATCTGTACAAGACTTAGTGATGCCTCTTTTTTTGTCGATAAACTTACGAATACCCGCCAGGAAAGGAGCTGTCGATACCAGCTGGAGGAACAAAGTCCCAAAGGGTGCTTTTGATGGTTGAAGAGACACCTGGGTTTACTGTTTGTCCCTGAAATGATAATTAATTTTATTGTGGTAAGGGTGGTGACATTGAGTAGTACGGTGATCAGTGCTGTTGCTAACTTCTTGTATTGGTTGATATACAAAGGGCAGGTGTAGGGGCCATAGATTGTTGATGCTCCTTCATAGCGTTGTAACTGAAACAATAAATTAGTGTATGTCAATTATTGATAATTGTACCTGGTACTCCTCCGGTGTGGCAATGTAGCTACTGTAAGTGTTACTAAGTCCGGTTATAACCACCTTTGTGTTACTATCCCCCCCGTTTTGAACCACCACTTCTTTAACAGCTTCTTTGAGTCTGCGTCCGCACATTGTGGTAAACTCTCCGGGAACTGCTAGTAGAATCACATTACCAATCTGTACAATTTGAGTGGATACGATTTTGGGTTGCCACTCATATGGGAAGTTAGCCTAGAATTAGGAATCAGTATATTATGGTACTAAAAGAGTGATACTGGTACTCGTCCGGTATCGAACAAGATTGGCTTTGGGTGTTGACATTCAATGTCTGCTTTCGTAGGTATAGCTATAGCATCTCGTGCCAAGTTCCACAAAGGATTGGTGCTGTGGGTACCCTGAGTGAAATCAAAATCTCCAGGTCCGTCCGTGGTACCGGCGGCGAAACTGTAACCCATAGCTGGGAGACACCCATGAACTTCTTTCTCGGTCCCATTGCTCAGTACTATTGTAGTACTTTCCTTTGTCATATCCACGAACTGCCGGATGAAATTAACGGGTCCAGTGATCTCAACACCCTCGTCTTCGAAGAGTTGCTACAATACCAAGTTAGAACAAGTGGTGTTACAATGATTATTCCAACTTTAGCTTTGGCGTATATCCGTTCCCCAATAATTTTAGTACTTTGGAACATATTATCTCCGGGACCTGAAGCAATGCAAAGTTCGGCCACCCCATGGCAGGTGCTAGTTTCGAAGTCACAAGGATCCCCAGAGTCGATGCAAATGGGGCCTTTAATGTTAGGGGAAACATCACCCAAGTTGGTAGAAGCAAAAGCTGAAACAAACGGTCCCTAAATTTGTTTGGTACCGATAGCATTTATGTGACACACACTTTTCCAATGACTTCGTTTTGATTAATGGTCGATTCGAAAAGAATGGAGGCGTAGCCTTGGTTGTCTGAACTGACTAAACAGTTGCTATAGTTCATAGAAGTGCCATGGACTGCAAACCAATTAATGAGACCAATTGGGGTGTTGTCACTGTTTCTTATAAATTTCAACTGCACCACGTCTTTGTCTACATTGTAGTCGTACCTACAAATAAAGATTAAATCTACTCCTCAAATTATATTTTTTAGTTTCTACTTGGCTCTTTCTTCTTCAGGATTATATAGGTAGGAAGCTGGACTCCTATTGATGTTGGCATCGAGTAACACCCCTGAGTTGATAAAGATCCTGGTTTCGACCAAGTTCTGATGTGCATTCTTAATAGCCTGGAAGCATACAGATGTAGACTCAATCTCATTTTAAAGTCTTTCCTTTACGTTAGTTATTCCTTCAGTGACAAAATAGAAAGTCTCGTTTATAAATCCCAACACTGATATGGAGTACAGGAAGTCAGTCATCTGCCCCCCAGGAGTCGAATGCGTATGAGTACTACTAATAATGACATTGTCTTCGTTGTAAGTATTATTGTAAGTCTTGGCCAAATTGCTTATCACCTAGAATTAATACAAGATGAAGGCACTCGACCAATATTAGACTACTATTGTACCCGTTCCTTGACTTCGTGACTTATCATTGCTATGTCCACACTCACAAAGACACTCCTTTTCGTGCCGTCGTCAATTATGAAAGCTCTAGCGAACTGTCTAAGGTGGAGACCACAACCCACTTGAGACATTCGGGCATATCCCATCTGCAACACTACGTTGACAATTCATTTTGTACTAATGGTACTTACAAAAATTAGTTCCGTTGGTGGTCCGGTACAGTCTGCGATTCCCACCCCCACTTTGTACGTAGCCATAGCACAAGAGCTCAGAAAAATCATGTTTAGGAGTAGCATCAACATGGTGGCACCGAAGTCTGGAACGGATTAGGGAATAATAATACTTGTAGTTGCTATTTATACAGAAATCCTATCTCTAAGGGCCGGTTTTTCAATCGTTGGTTTATCTCTAATCAGTAGGTTTCTATGGAAATTTTTGCAATTTAACCAATCAGAATGCTGCATTTTCAGTTTAACTAGAGGTTTAACTTTAACCAACGATTGAAAAACCGGTCCTTAATGTACGCAAGTACCTGCGTGACAGTGTAACAGATTTATTTGCATAAATTCTTATTGAAGTAAAACTTGACTTGGGGACTAAGCTGGTGAATGCGTGACGAGAGCTTTACGAAAAGTGTGATCGGGCGAAGTGAACGGAAGTTTTCTTTAATGCACGATTTCACAATAATAATTAATTCATAGATTTTTTTTGCCTTAACGGGATTCGAACCCTCGTCTTATCCGTTGTGAATCCGCACTTCTCACAATACACCTATTTGCGTGTGTTAGTTTTGTATGCAATTGCGCTACTTATCTTAATCGCTACACATGATTGCCGACTTTTCGCTGACGACAAACGGAAACATGCATTATCCAATAGCGCAGACGGTAATAATTCAGGATTCTCTAGCTCCATTTATAAACTTACATAAATTAAGAGCACTTTCACAATGGCGAACTGAAGTTTTTTCATTAGAATTTTAAATGTTATTTTTGATTATTTATAGTTGTTTTTCTCAAAATACACTGCTTCGCATCTTGGGAAATAAAATAGCTCGGCTAAGAAAAATGGCTTTATCATCTATACATTTTTTATCAGCTACAATCTTTACATTATTGTAATGTGCTAAATTTATTCACTTTTTTTACTTTTATACTTGAATATATTTTTCCAAATTGCGAATTATTGTATTATTTGAGGGATGTAAATTCAAAACTTACTTTCTAAAGGAAACAAATTCGTTTGAATTCAAAAAAAAAGTAGTGTGCTTGCTGGAAGTAGATTTTTGATATAAAGAGAGAAAGAAATGTGAAGGACAAATTTGTCTACTTACCTACATAATATGTACTTAGATGAACATTAACGGAATATGATACAAGAACTTTTAGGATCACCCTTAAATAACAAATATTTTATGACTTATACGTAAACATAGATTAATATCTTTCTAGTTATTTCCTCAAATTATTATGGTCACGGCTCGATAATTTTTATGATAATTTCAAAAAGTTTTAATTTTCGTGCCGATTATTATCCGTGGTGACTGGAGCGAACGTGACACCGTATAATTGAAAAACACGGATAATGCGAATTAAACTTTTTAATAGTTACAAGAGTAGATTACTTCTTCTAAAAGTGCCAAGATTTCTGAGTAGGCGTTCATCGTTTTCTTATCAGATGAGTCTATTTATTGCCGCATTTTGCAGTTCGTGGAAGTCCCTTGTTCCCGTCCATTGACGAATATTCCTCAACCACGATAATTTTCTTCTTCCTATACCTCTTCTTCCTCCTTCGATTTTACCTTGGAGAATGAGGCGTTGAAAGTAGTATCGCTCTCCACGCAATAGGTATGTGTCCGAGATAACCTATTTTTCTCTTCTTAATATTTTCGAAAAGTTCTCGATCTGCTAGTCCAGCTCTTTGGAGTACTTTCCTCATGTGTTGTGTGAACCGATAGTTTGGAATATAGGTAAACATTATGGCACTGACATAAGAGAAATAAAATCTAATGACTATGGCCACGAGTATGGATTCGCCACACTTTCCCTGACCCATAAATTCTTACTCAAATCCAAACATTTCTCGAATTCGCACAGAAAAACGTAATTTAATTTCAGTCCGATTTTCCGGTCGAAAGACACTTCTCGGTATGGTCTTCCACTCACGGTCTCTTCTTTTTGAACCCATAATGATTTACCATCATTCTTCTAGGCTAGTGCGCCTCAAGCTGTAGTGCGAGACGGACGTGTTGTTATACAGTGTGGAAATTAAGTAAGGAATAAAGTCAGTAACACCGTTAGTATTTGCACTAGAAATAGAACTTAAAAAGCATGTGATAGGGCTAATTATAGCGCATCCGAGGAACGTATAATAATTTTCATCCACGACTATTGTATAATGTACCTACCCATACGCGAGTTTATACGTCTGTGTGCTCGATCTTAATAATACTCATTAATCACGCCATTAATCACTGCTGTCAGATGATTTAGCTATAATATTATATTGTTTTGCTACAAACGATCGGTTTTTAAAATTTCATCGTGTAAACCACTAAATATTTTTAGTTCAGTTCTGTACATAAACCCCTGGACAGAATTAACGCACCACTGCATATATTTTGCGTTATTTCAAAATAATGATGATTTTTAGTTTTCTAGCTACCTTACAAGTAGACTGTGGACCTACTTCGACAGTTCATGTAAATGCAGTCAACACGGTTTTTGTTTTAAAAGTACAATTGCAAATAATAGTAGATTATATTGTAAGAGCATAAGTTACGCTTTATGTGCTGAGCCTGGACTGTTGAGCGACGAACGAAGTGAGTCGGTTAAGTCCAGGCGAAGCACATAAAGCGACTTATGCTCTGAATGATATATACTATTTTATCCGCAAACCTTACTCAGAAGCCCCCTTGGTTAGGAGCCCCCTTGTTTGGGTTCCCTCTTGGTCGAGTCCTCCCTTGATCGGGAGCCCCCTTGGTCGGGAGGCCCCTTGGCCGAGAGCCCCCCTGGCCGGGAGCCCCCTGGCCGGGAGCCCCCTTGGTCGGGAGGCCCCTTCGCTGGGAGCCCCCTTGGCCGGGAGGCCCCTTGGCCGAGAGCCCCCTTGGTCGGGAGGCCCCTTCGCTGGGAGCCCCCTTGGTCGGGAGGCCCCTTCGCTGGGAGCCCCCTTGGCCGGGAGCCCCCTTGGTCATGAGCACCCGTGTTCGGCCCCCCTTGGTCAGGAGCCCCCTTGGTAAATAAAACAAGGAGGAGCTAGTCGTTTCATTTACACGCGTCCCCATCCACTACCTCGCTAGTTTACTTTCAATAAATTAGAAAACAACAATTTAGTAAGAATTTGAAAGAATTCATTGACAAGGTACAAGTGTCATTTATTTTATGTGATTAAGCACATAAAATAACACCTGTTGGCTACTTTATGAGCCTAATCACATAAAATGACACTTTTACCTTGTCAATGGAGGCACATAAGTTGTCACTTTTGTGACGTTTGCGGATAATAGTAGATTATATTATTAAGAGCATAAGTTACGCTTTATGTGCTGAGCCTGGACTGTTGACCGACGAACGAAGTGAGTCGGTTAAGTCCAGGCGAAGCACATAAAGCGACTTATGCTCTGAATGATATATACTATTTTATCCGCAAACCTTACTCAGAAGCCCCCTTGGTCAGGAGCCCCCTTGTTTGGGTTCCCTCTTGGTCGAGTCCTCCCTTGATCGGGAGCCCCCTTGGTCGGGAGCCCCCTTAGACGGGAGCCCCCTTGGTCGGAAGCCCCCTGACCGGGAGCCCCCTTGGTCGGGAGCCCCCTTGGACGGAAGCTCCCTTGGTCGGGATCCCCCTGACCGGGAGCCCCCTTGGTCGGGAGCCCCCTGACCGGGAGCCCCCTTGGCCGGGAGCCCCCTGGCCGGGAGCCCCCTTGGTCGGGAGCCCCCTTGGCCGGGAGCACCCTAACCGGGAGCCCCCTTGGCCGGGAGCACCCTAACCGGGAGCCCCCTTGTCCGGGAGCACCCTAACCGGGAACCCCCTTGTCCGGGAGCACCCTAACCGGGAGCCCCCTTGGTCGTGAGCACCCGTGTTCGGCCCCCCTTGTTCAGGAGCCCCCTTGGTCAGGGGCGCCTGTAAATAAAACAAGGAGCAGCTAGTCGTTTACACGCGGCCCCCATCCACTACCTCGCTAGTTCACTTTCAATAAATTAGAAAACAACAATTTAGTAAGAATTATAAAGAATTCATTGACAAGGTACAAGTGTCACTTATTTTATGTGATTAAGCACATAAAATAACACCTGTTGGCTACTTTATGAGCCTAATCACATAAAATGACACTTTTACCTTGTCAATGGAGGCACATAAGTTGTCACTTTTGTGACGTTTGCGGATAAAATCATTTTTGGCAAAAATTGATATAAAATTTGATAGTATTTTTTTTCTTTTTAAAATTAGTTGTCTTTAGCCACCAAGCTTTTTTGTTATGAATCGCAGAACAAATTTGTCAGCGGAGGAAGCAGTAAGAGCACCAACTTTGCTGAATGAGGAATATTCGATGCGCCATGTTGCTAATGTGATGGGAAAAAACAATTTCAGCATAAGTCGCATGGTTAAACGATCTAATGAGACAGGTTCTTACTTACGAAGGCCGGGACAGGGCGAAAACGGTGTACTAATCCAATAGATGAGCATTTTCTTAGACAACCCGCTCTAAGAAACAGAAGAACGACTAGTACCATCCTAAAAATGAGCTCTTAGCTTTTTGCAATCTCCCTGTATCTTTCCGAACGATTAGAAGGCACTTAAATGAAGCTGGATTGGACAGCAGAAAACCGTCCAAGAAACCCCAGAGAGCACAGAATTCAAAGATTGCGTTTTGCGAGAAATCATCAAGCTTGGACTGGATGATTGGAAGATGGTTTTATTTTCAGATGAAACGAGGATTAGCCTTAAAGCTCCTGATGGACTTAAGCATGCCTGGAGAAGGCCAGGAGAGAGATTTGCTAGTTGCAACATCTCTCCAATAGTAATGTTTGGTGGTGGCTTTGCAATGTTTTGGGGAGGCATCTGTTTCGATGGCCGCACAGAGTTGGTCCCTAGACGTGTTAGGTCAATGAATGCGGATTGTTATCTTGAACACATCGTTCTTGCCCATGTAATGCTTACTCCTTTTGTGGGGCCGAATTTCTTGTTTATGCAGGATAATGCTCATCCTCATGTGGCTAGGCAAGTTATTCGCTACTTAAACGCTGTTGCTATTCCGTTCATGAAATGGCCACGCAATAGTCCTGCCATGAACCCAATAGAGCATCTATGGGACGATATTAAAAAAAGGGTTAAACGTCGTACACCTCCACCTGCCAATCACAATCAACTTGTAGACGCAGCAATTCAAGAATGGGAAAATACTCTTCAAGAAGTCATTTAAAATTCTATCTCCAGTATGCCAAGACGCATGGAAGCAGTAATTAGGAGTAGAGAAGGACATACACGATATTAGAATAGCTCTAAGTCCATAAATTCTATTGTTTTCGTTTATTTTTTGTTTACATGTTTGCGTTTTTTTTCCAGAAAAAAAAAGTTTTTTAATAAAAAAATTAGTAATAATGCCATGTTTCGTTGAGTTCATTTACAAGCTAGTAGACAATACCTAACAATAAGCTTTAATGAAAATTTTATTGCAATATTAATTTCAGTAGTGTAATTATACAAGTTTGATTGAGTGGTGCGTTAATTTTGTCCAGGAGTTTATAAAAAAATAATAAAAAAAGTGAATTTTCCTAGATCAGATTCGAACTCGGGATCCGCGGTTGAAAGGCAAGGAGCATCTACACTGAGCCATCAGCAACTTCTAAAGTGCGTGTCGTATCTGTTTCTTAACATACAATTTTTTAAAAAAATTTTTAAATTTCAACAAAAATATTAGTAGTCGTGGATAAAGTATATTCTACTCGCGTATAATGGCTATTATTCTCTGAGTAAACTTTACCTCGTGAATAATAGCCATCATTATACGCTCGTTGAATAATGTACTATTTTTCATTAGTTTTTTTTTACAGTTATGACGAATTAAAACGGCACTAAAGTTCAAATTAATAAAATTTCAAAAAATTAACAGAACTGTCTAATGTTATCGGAATTTAAAGAAAAAACATAGAGATACCAACACAATGTTGACAAGCTCTGAATTGGTACAAAATAATTGTGTCTGAACTGTTTTTCTCTATTATATAATAAATTAACTTCTAAATAATAATATCTGGACAACAGGATGGAGCTCCAACACACTTAGTCCGGTGCGGCGTTATTTGGACGAAGTGTTTCCAAGAAGATGGAAGAAGAGGTCCAGTAGAATGGCAGGCTAGGTTCCCAGATTGAACCCTTTTAGATTTTTTCTATGGGGGCACTTAAAAAGCAAGGTGTATCAAAACCGAGTCAACAAATTGGATGATCTTGAAGGAAGAATTCGACATGAAAACGTATTGGCTGCTTTTTATGATCGTCTTGGATTTTGTTAGATGATGCAAGGTCATCAGTTTGAACATTTGGTGTAATATCTTTAATTTATAACTCTCACATCAATAGTCTTTTTGTTAATTTTGTTAATTTGTTAGCCTTACTTTGAAATTTAGGGTTGTTTTCTTATTTGTTCTCATTGATTGCTTTTGGGAACTTTCTTTTGTTTGGATTTATAGGGTTTTTTCCTTAAATTCTGATAAAATTAGACAGCTGTTCATTTTTTGAAATTTTATTAATTTCAAATTTAGTGCCGTTTTTATTTATTTTTTCCTTATGTAACCTATTGAGTATATGATAACGTTGAAATCAGAATAAAAAACTCTATGCGAATGTAAAATCAAAAACATAAGTTGCCATTAAAAAAAAAATATTGAGTGGTGAAAAAAAAATTGTATACTTTCGTCGGATGCGCTATAATTAGCCCTAGCACATGCTTTTTAAGTTTTATTTCTAGTGCAAATACTAACGGAGTTACTGACTTTATTCCTTACTTAATTTCCACACTGTATAACCCTCAAATTAATTGTATTCTAATTGATTATATTCTAACCGCTTAATTGCAATAGAGTATGTAGTGCTAATGAATAGTGTGTGAGTGATGTCTGAAACTAGTGATGGCGACCACCAGGTGGATATGGAGTTGGAGACAGGAGCAGTCAACCCCCCCTGATAACTTTAGGGACCGAATAACCATCAACAGGAAGCATCAAGATTCCCCTGGAGCGGACCAACTTTCCCGGACTAACACCCACGTGGCAAATCGCTCGGGGCAAGAAACGTCCGAGGAAAAACGACAGTGATAGCGAAACTACGGAAATCGTAGACGAGAACAGAGATATGCTGTTCTAGGAGAAGAAATTGCAAACCGAGTTCAAACCCCAGCTACAAAGCCGGATTTAAAGAGTAGAGCACCGAAGCCTCCTCCAATTTTCGTTCCTGACGTGAATTCCATAGGGAATTTAGTCGAAACACTTATGCCCAGGTAGCAGACGCACGTGAATATGACGTCATTTTCAAGTGGTTCGATAACGTCGATCGACCAATATTTCGACGTAACAGTGACGTAAAAATGATGAAAAAATGTCACAGATCCTCGACGTCACGCTTGACGTGAAATACACATGATTTTCCGACGTGAAAAACATTACATTTCTCGACGTGCTTTATGACGTCATTTTTCTGCATTCCGATCAATTAGGTGCAGGTAATAGTATTTAACGTTACAAGTCCGGTAGGTTACGGTAGAGTTAGACATTATGTCTACAATCTAAATCTAGAATGTCTAAACGAGTTACAAGTAAGTAACTACCGGACGTGTATCGTAATTTCATACGGTAAACCTGTTCTTCATTATTTTATTTCAAAAATCAAAAAATCACATTTTGTGAAAATCGCATGACCTTTGTTGTACATGTAAAACTTCATCAGTAGCCGACAAATACGTTTGAAAATGTCAGAATAATGTCAGATTTGATTTATAAAGATGAAACTGTCCATTAAGTGTTGCCTAGCGACACTTACCGGCTCTGATACTGTAATAGGTCACCTACCGGACACAAATTGATCCTTTAATCGAACATCAACAGGACAGTGTGAAATAAAAAAAATAAATAAGTTTGTTCACCAAAAATCGACGTCATAACTACGTGTCAGAAGGTCGTCTTGCTACCTGGGTAGCAAAGCGGTTAATACAGAGGATTACCGTCATAAGACCATTGATAGTACTGGGCAACTAAAAATAATGGCAAACAATGCCGACGCTTTCAGGAAAATTGTACATGCACTGGGCAGTGTTACTGCCTCGTACCACACCTATCCACCCCATTAGACCTAATAAAAGAGGGATTAGAAAAGAGGGGACACATGGTTCAAGAGGAGTGATTAACATACAGAGCAGAAAAACAAAAATGCCTTTGCCGCTATTTCTCCTAGATCTACAGGGTGTTTCATAAGTAAACGGCAATCTCCGAGATTATGAATATCAACGATAAGAGAAATGTATTGGGAAGTTTTTTTATTTTCTAAAACGTCTGGTTTAAAAATGCCGATGGTTTTAAATGGATCAACAGAAAGACAGAAAATGAATTTGCACTAAAAAATATATGAAGTTATGGATGTTAGACCATGGCGAGACATTTGTCAAATGTGACGTTCACTCAGTGGCGTTCTATTATTATTACAAATTTGTCTTGTCGTGTTTTACGAAAAAATTGCAAAAAAAATTAAATTTGAAATTTTTCAGAAAAAACTGCAGAATAACGTTTCTTAACTCATGGCTGGGAGACACCCATGAACTTCTTTCTCGGTCCCATTGCTCAGTACTATTGTAGTACTTTCCTTTGTCATATCCACGAACTGCTGGATGAAATTAACGAGTCCAGTGATCTCAACACCCTCGTCTTCGAAGAGTTGCTACAATACCAAGTTAGAGCAAGTGGTGTATATCCGTTCCCCAATAATTTTAGTACTTTGGAACATGTTATCTCCGGGACCTGAAGCAATGCAAAGTTCGGCCACCCCATGGCAGGTGCTAGTTTCAAAGTCAAATTGCAAAAAAAAAAAAATTTGAAATTTTTCAGAAAAAACTGCAGAATAACGTTTCTTTAGCTTCTACGAGTTAGCGTATTAAGTATTGCCGTTTACTTACGAAACACCCTGTATAGAACCCAGCGAAAACAACAAGGACATTGATCTTCTTATAAACGCAAAAGTCCAAGTGGAACGAAGTAGTCCTCAAAGACATGGATACTTCCATTGTAGTAGAAGACTGGAAACACGGGCCGTTAGTGTTGTCAGCGGTATACCGTCTACCTAAACACAAAATCAAAAGTAGTGAATCTATCGAATACTTCGAAACCCTAGGTCCCAGGTTCATCGCAGGAGGTGACTGCAACGCCAAGAACATTTACTAGGGAGCAAGACTGAATACCACTACAGGACCGTAATTGTACAAAGCTATGGCTCTAACAAAAGGGGATAAACTATTAACAGGACAACGGATGCAAACAAAACTCCTGATGCACTAAACATTTTTGTCACCAAAAGGATCACAAAAACTTCCACTCGCTTTGAATCTAGCTTTGACTTGATCGAATCACACGCCAGTACTAAAATTATTTAGTGTTACTAATAATAATAATTTAATGATAATAAAAAAAAAAAACTCCTAGGCTAGCGCAGCTAAAATTCTTGTCCTTCTCTGGGAGTCAAAATATTTTAACGTTTCTGATAGCTAATTTAATCTATCAAAAAATAGGTGGACCGGAAGGTTTTGAAATTAAGTGTAGATACTAAGATAAATAAGGTGGAAAAATGTAAATATGTGTACATAAAAATACATAATGAGACGACGGCGGGACGGCACCGGAAGCGGATGATCTCATGATGATGTCACCACTTATGGTAATACGTGATTAATCTAGAACAGTCCACAGACGTCTGGGAATAATTGTTCACATAAGATGATGAGCCTAGAAGATTCTGTCGCGGTGATCTCATACTATACGACGCTCGTACAAAGAGGATGAACCGGTACGTGACGCATGTCAGAGCAACCTTCTGGAAGAGTCACGAGAAGTAAAACGATGGAGGCTCTACAACAACAAATGGCCGTTTTTCTAGAACAATTGGAAAAAAGACGACAGGAAGAAAGGAAAGAACAAGAAAAGAGACGAAAAGAAGAAAAGAAAGAACAAATGGAACTTCTGAAACATCTTCATCCAGAACAAGAAGAACAAGAAAATCGACGACAAGAGGAACAGAAGAAAATTTTCGAACAGCTTGACACTTTTAAAAAAAATAGTGTTAATAGTTATTTGGTATCAAGGGAATAAACACGCATCTTAATCTCGGGAATGTCAGAAATGCCAGAGGCGACCGTAGGGAGAAGCAGAAGCAGAACAGAAGGAAAATGAGACGGCTAAGGCGGCCCTCCCTCAACGGCGTCAAGCGTCAACGGCGTTATGTTGGATCATAAGCTGTCTTGGAAAAAGCACCTGGAGAACAAAATAGACAAAGCGAGAGTCGCGCTGTGGCAATGTAGGAAAGCGGTGGGTCTTGAGGTTTAACACCCAAGATTACCCTCTGACATACATTGCCGTTATCAGAAAGATGCTAAGCTACGGAGACACTGTCTGCTGGCAAAGAGTCAGACAAAAAGCAACGATGGCACGCCTCGGATGACAACGGATGACATGTGTCGCTGTGACGGGTGCCATGAGACCGACCCCGACCGCAGTTTTGGAGGCCATCCTGTGTCTGCCTCCCATCGATCTGCTCGTGGAGGGCATGGCACTTCCTTCCGCTCCGTATTTGTCCTCAATATGCTTTCGACAAATCCTATGCGGTGCATACGGATACAGGAGAGCATCCAAAGGTTAACATTTCAATCTCCATTTATCTAAAACGAGGAGAGCTCAGAATTCAACAATTTCCCCACTCTAACTCTCGTATATAATTATGCCAAGTGAGAACGCTATAAAATATATGAAGCATCTATGACAGAGAACAGTTGCAACGTGTATTGTGAAACAACCGTGTTTTCTCCGCCAAATTGACAATTCAGCAATTTCGCAATATATAGGAATAAGAAAATCACTGTAATCCACAATAAATTAATTAGATGTTATATATTTTGCTTCAAATTTTTTTTTACAAATCTAGTAATTATGTAAGCTCTGTTTTCTTCAATCTATAAAATCGACACCTACTCCACAATGAATTTGTTTGTGGTCCCCTCATAGAACTGAATACCCCCAAAAAGACTCTTATATGGTCCTTTCTGACGAATTCGGTATTCCCCAGCTGTCACATTGCTACCGACCTCCCATTCGACTGTACATTCAGAAGTCCCCAACAACACGTTCGTCTGATTCCATATGAATCTCGTTTCCCAGTTGGCATCAGTGGCCACTATGTTCCAGTCAGACCCAACCAGTTGATCCACAAAAAGGTAACTGTCGCCATGCAGGGGGTTGTGACGTGGATTACCGCAGATCTGTACAAAACTTAGTGATGCCTCTTTTTTTTTGTTGATAAACTTACGAATTTGACGACTACTATATCGCCGAAAGAAACTGTGGCTGGTGGTTGTTGCACACAATCTCCAAACTCGCCAGGAAAGGAGCTGTCGATACCAGCTGGAGGAACTAAGTCCCAAAGGGTGCTTTTGATGGTTGAAGAAACACCTGGGTTTATTGTTTGTCCCTGAAATGGTAATTAAGTTTATTGTGGTAAGGGTGGTGACATTGAGTAGTACAGTCATCAGTGCTGTTGCTAACTTCTTGTAGTGGTTGATATACAAAGGGCAGGTGTAGGGGCCATAGATTGTTGATGCTCCTTCATAGCGTTGTAACTGAAACAATAAATTAGTGCATGTCAATATAGTGATAACTGTACCTGGTACTCCTCCGGTGTGGCAATGTAGCTACTGTAGGTGTTACTAAGTCCGGTTATAACCACCTTTGTGTTATTATTTCCCCCGTTTTGAACCACCACTTCTTTAACAGCTTCTTTGAGTCTGCGTCCGCACATTGTGGTAAACTCTCCAGGAACTGCTAGTAAAATTACATTACCAATCTGTACGATTTGAGTGGATACGATTTTGGGTTGCCACTCATATGGGAAGTTAGTCTAGAATTAAGAGTTAGTATATGGTAGTAAAAGAGTAATAGTGGTACTCGTCCGGTATCCAACAAGATTGGCTTTGGGTGTTGACATTCAATGTCTGCTTTCGTAGGTATAGCTATAGCATCTCGTGCCAAGTTCCACAAAGGGTTGGTGCTGTTGGTACCCTGAGTGAAATCAAAAGCTCCAGGTCCGTCCGTGGTACCAGCGGCGAAACTGTAACCCATGGCTGGGAGACACCCATGAACTTCTTTCTCGGTCCCATTGCTCAGTACTATTGTAGTACTTTCCTTTGTCATATCCACGAACTGCTGGATGAAATTAACGGGTCCAGTGATCTCAACACCCTCGTCTTCGAAGAGTTGCTACAATACCAAGTTAGAGCAAGTGGTGTTACAATGGTTATTCCAACTTTAGCTTTGGCGTATATCCGTTCCCCAATAATTTTAGTACTTTGGAACATGTTATCTCCGGGACCTGAAGCAATGCAAAGTTCGGCCACCCCATGGCAGGTGCTAGTTTCAAAGTCACAAGGATCCCCAGAGTCGATGCAAATGGGGCCTTTAATGTTAGGGGAAACATCACCCAAGTTGGTAGAAGCAAAAGCTGAAACAAACGGTCCCTAAATTTGTTTGGTACCGACAGCATTTATGTGACACACACTTTTCCAATGACTTCGTTTTGATTAATGGTCGATTCGAAAAGAATGGAGGCGTAGCCTTGGTTGTCTGAACTGACTAAACAGTTGCTATAGTTCATAGAAGTGCCATGGACTGCAAACCAATTGATGAGACCAATTGGGGTGTTGTCACTATTTCTTATAAACTTCAACTGCACCACGTCTTTGTCTACATTGTAGTCGTACCTACAAATAAGGATTAAATCTACTCCCCAAATTATATTTTTTTAGTTTAGTACTTGGCTCTTTCTTCTTCAGGATTATATAGGTACGAAGCTGGACTCCTATTGATGTTGGCATCTAGTAACACCCCTGAGTTGATAAAGATCCTGGCTTCGACCAAGTTCTGATGTGCATTCTTAATAGCCTGGAAGCATACAGATGTAGACTCAATCTCATTTTAAAGTCTTCCCTTTACGTTAGTTATTCCTTCAGTGACAAAATAGAAGGTCTCGTTTATAAATCCAAACACTGATATGGAGTACAGGAAGTCAGTCATCTGCCCCCCAGGAGTCGAATGCGTATGAGTACTACTAATAATGACATTGTCTTCGTTGTAAGTATTATTGTAAGTTTTAGCCAAATTACTTAGCACCTAGAATTAACCCAAGATGAAGGCACTCAACCAATATTAGACTACAATTATTGTACCCGTTCCTTGACTTCGTGACTTATCATTGCTATATCGACACTCACAAAGACAGTCCTTTTCGTGCCATCGTTGATTATGAAAGCTCTAGCGAACTGTCTAAGGTGGAGACCACAACCCACTTGAGACGGTTGGGCATATCCCATCTGCAACACTACGTTGACAATTCATTTTGTACTAATGCTACTTACAAAAATTAGTTCCGTTGGTGGTCCGGTACAGTCTGCGATTCCCACCCCCACGTTGTACGTAGCCATAGCACAAGAGCTCAGAAAAATAATGTTTAGGAGTAGCATCAACATGGTGGCACCGAAGTCTGGAACGGATTAGGGAATAACACTAGTAGTTGCTATTTATACAGAAACCCTATCTCTAAATGTACGCAAGTACCTGCGTGACGGTGTAACAGATTTATTTGCATAAATGCTTATTTTTGTCATTAGAATTTTAAATGTTATTTTTGGTTATTTATAGATGTTTTTCTGAAGCTACACTTTACACTTTTGATATAATGATCGAAAAAAGTTTGAACAAAAATTTTTCTACTTGCCTACTTAGACGGACACTAACGGAATATGATACAAGAAGGCTGTAGGATCACTCTTAAATAATTTCTAATATTTTATGACGTTACTTATACCGCAATATATCAACAACATTTCTAGTTATTTCTAATTATTATGATTACTGTTCGATAATTTCTATGATAATTTCAAAAAGCAATTATTTTGGCATTATTGATGACCTTACTGCTTTTATATAGATATTTTTTATCAAGATATGATACGTTCTGGTCTATTGTTATACATTTTCAGATCCCCATTTTGTGATCACAATTTTCTGTAAATCTGATGATTTATTCGTACACAATCCTATAATTATATTTTAAATTCCACCAATCTCACAATTAGGGTTTTGAATAAAAAAAATTTTTGTCATAAATGGAAAGATCATATGTAAGTTTTATTACAAAAGTATATTTTGTTTTTGTTTTTTCGTTATAATTAATAATTAAAAACCCGAGCGCATTTGTGACGTCACAATGTTCATTTCTACAGGTTTATACTAATTATCAGAAGCAGCTGTTACACTGTTTCACTTTGACATCTTGTCGGACAGTAATGTCAGTAATGTCATGCAGCGTCTTTTTTAAAATATGCGATATGACACAACGTATATCTGCGTCCTTACCAAAGTAATTTAGTTTTTACATCAGTTATATTGCAAATGCATATGGGCCTGTTGCGTCTGTCCCACTTTGGTGCAACGATTTTGTTTTTGTGCTAAATTGTAACTATAATAATAATTGATTATAACATTTATTCAATAGGATTTTCGTTGTCAGATACACATAGTAGAAGAAGTAGAAGAAGACAAAATGTACGACCCTTACGAATCTGTATAAGATGTCTTTAGATGAAGGTGAAGGGGATCCTTATGTTGATTGGACTGGAGAGTACGGAAGAAAGCGAAATGTCTCATTCAGACGAGATTGGATCGTCAAATCCAGAATCCGTCAAAAAATACAAGTCCAAAATGATGCAGCTCAATGTACACAAGTCTTGGATATTTCACAAAGCATTGAACAAGGCACATCCGAGCATCAGGAAGAATAGGATGAATACATACTTTAATTTTGAAGTCTACAAACTGTTTAAAAGTAAATCTTCGTCCCAATGCTAGTCCTCGAAATGTTTTTTGAAAATCTATTTACGGAAGATTATACTGCAATTTATAGTTGATTGCACAAATGATTATGGAAAAGCTTTAACTACAACAAACAGACCTAAGACTAAAATATCGCGAGATGCTAGCTTTCGTCCTGTTACTCCTGATGAAATAAAAAAAATGCCTTATGTATGCTACAGGGACAAGTTTCTACTTCAAATATGCGGCGCTTTTGGAACAAATATTGTTGTTTTATTAGTTAGTTTTATGTTGTTCTACCACTTTTTCAAAAAAAAAAGTACAAGCTGTTCCGGATATTACGTTGACTGCTCAATTTCAGTCTGTTTATGGTCCGCCCAAAGAGCTATCTTTAGATGAGTCACTGTTACATTTTCGTGGCACTTTAGTATAGCTCCACTATCATCTTCACAATAATTGGTTCCTTCTACTCTTGGTTTTTGGAACAGTTGATGGTTTGAGTCTTCAGGGAACTTACAAACTGCTCGGCCGTTGGGTTTCAAACAGATTTTCGAGCCGAGTCTTGATTGAACCTTCGTGGGCTGAAGTATTGAAAGACACGTTGTTTCAAGGAGCCGCACACTTTTCTGAAAGATGTTAAAGTATGAATTAATCCTACTTGTTTCCATTGATCGAGCCTAAAAGCAAAAAAACAAACGTACCCCATATTTACCGGGGTGCATTCTTCTGAAACGAATAACTTTACGTCGTCTTCACGTTGCAGACAAACTATATAAGATTGACAGCATTGAGACTTACCGAGAACAGAAGACAGAGCAGGATAGAATGGACAGAATGCCAATTGCCTAATACAACCATCACCCGCCTGTTACCGTATAATAACTGACACCACAAACTGACACTCTTGACACTGACATCCAGAGAAACATCTGCTGACATCTGATAGTGAAATTGTTAACTGATTAACAATATGACGTCAGAACCAATTATGGCGCGTTCGTAGTCACGTGACTTTTTTTTAAATTTTATCAATTTTAAATTGTTTATAATTAATTTTAAAAAAAGTTTTGAAAGTTTTTCGCATCGGCTATCAATATAATTTGTTCTAAAGTTTCAGAATACATTAAAAAAATCGATATTAATTTTTTTTCAAAAGCCTAATTGTTTTGAATGACTTTAGACTACATTTTTAACTCTTTAGAAATCCAATGATCAGAGAGATCCATATAAACTTGAATTATCGAAAAAAATTCTGAATGCAAAAAGTGGAATTTCAGATCGATAGCAAAAGCATCCAAATAGTGTCCAAGATATTCGCGGAATTCACAAAATTTTCACAAAGTTAAATAATTCTAAGAATCGCAGAAACCTGAATTTGGAGAACAAAAGAATCCGAAAAATCTGAAGAACCGACGTACTCAATTATCTGAAGAATCCGAAATTTACTAAAAATTTAAAACAGTCTGATAATTCGTAGTACCAAAAAAACTGAAATCGGTGTTTTTGCGTCTAAAGATGCGTTTTACACGTCGGAAGACAAGACAAAATTATTTCAGGGGAAAAATAAGACTAAGTCGCCTTTCTACAGATTGAAGGAGTTGTGTAGAGAAAGAGAGATCATAATCACAGGGCGCTCAAGCTCTCCCATTTTGTGCGAATTAAAAAATCAGCCCTTTAGCGGATTTATGAAGTCAATAATAATTAGTGTTTATTTCAACTGCAAACTGTGGTAACAATTTTTAGAACAGCAGAAATTGTGAATGTGCCTATTTTTCGGAATATATTATGTTCTATTGAAAAATGCGTGAATTGTGACATAATTTATTTTTCTATCCTTGTACGCTTCAAATGTAAATTTTTTTAAAAAAATATGTAGTGTGAAAATTAAGTAAGGAATAAATTCAGTAACTCCGTTAGTATTTGCACTAGAAATAGAACTTAAAAAGCATGTCATAGGGCTAATTACAGCGCACACGAGGAACGTGCACAAATTTTTTTTTCATTACTTTTTTTGACAGTTAGAACGTCGTCAATATATTTTTTTAATGGCGACCTATGTTTTTTATTTTACATTTGAATAGAGTTTTTTATTCTGTTTTTAACGTTGTCAAATACTTAATAGGTTAGATAAGGAAAAAGTCAATTAAAACGGCGATAAAGTTCAAATTAGTAAAATTTCAAAAAATTTACAGTACTGTCTAATGTTATCGGAATTTAAGAAAAAACCTTTCGCTCTCGATATATAATTATTCGAATTGTAACTTGAAATAATTATTTCACTCCGCCCAAGAATTAATGCTAAAATTAATAAATAAATAATAAATTAATTCATAAAGCTAAAAATTGTAAAATTCCTTAAAAAAATAAGCTTGCAACTATGTAATTTGTAACGCTGCCTGCGTCGGGCGGGTTCGTGGATTTAAAGAAAACGTGCACCACCTCAACTACTAAATTTTATTAAAAATTAACGATAATAATAAATTATTCACAGTAACTTTCTTCGCTGACCGACCCGTTCACTGGTCTTCCTGTACACTACTCTTCTTTACGTCGTTCGCCCCCTTTTTATGTCCCTCCTAGTGTTCTCGATCTCTTCTGTTCTGGAACGATGATCTTATCCTCCCGGCATGACCATCATCCTGTCCGTCGACGAGAGAACCTTCTCGAGTGATGACATCATCCTAGGGGACATTCGTTCCCACACAATGGGACTTCCCACAATCTACGGAATATTCGAGAGTGATGACACCATAGTATGTGATCATTCGTTCCCACACAATCCGACTTCCGGTCCGGCCGTGATCGCAATATCGTATTCTAATGATCATTTGAATTAAGAACCGTATGACCAGAACACCAATTTTATTTCGGGGTAAAATAAACCTAAATTATTCCCTTCACTCCAACTTCAATCGAATGATTCAATTGTGTAATGTTTAAGGTGACAAAATTGATATCTTTGATGTAAACCAAACCAAATTTAAAAATGAATTGCTGCATGTGCTTCTGTAAGTAGTAATTCGTTTTAATGTAAATGTAAATAATAAAATGTAAATGATACCGTTAATAAACATTATTATTAAGAAAAAACATAATTTAGCTTTAAAAATACAATTAGTTTGTAGACACGATTTAGTGGAAAATGAAAATGTATTTCTACACAAAAGTAGTAGTCCAGGCAATGGGGGGTTTTTGATCGCGAAAGGTCGGACAGAAATGAAATTTGGTGGGATGGTAGACATAGGTCTCCTGATAGTACACCTGAGTTTGCGACCTCGGGAGCTTGCCGCTCGAGGAGTGGGGGGGTGAAGACTGCGCGACGCTTTTCGTTGTCGTAAGTGCTATCGAAAAAAAGTTCAAATAAAATATGTAGAGAACAGAATTGTGCATAATTTTGGTTCTATTGATTTTTTGTTTGCGACCATCACTTTCCGTTCTACGGGGCGCCAAAGTTGCCAGCGCGGATTACAACGAAGATCGACTTCAAATAATTTTGCAATATTTTTTTTCTGAAAGAGCAATGTTTTCCAAGTTTGTGGATGTTTACCATCTCACCAAATTTCATTTCTGTCCAACCTTTTGCGAATAAAACACCCTTTTTTGTACCCATTGCCTCTGGACTATGGAGTTTTTAGAAGAAATAATTTATAAAGTTTAGAAATTTTGGTTATGAACTCCCAGCAGGCACCCAAACAAAAATCCGAAGAGTTCCCACTCCCCCTGGGGGAACTTCATCACCTTTTGTCCAAAAAACCGCTCCCGAACGTAACGTCATGAAGCCTTTCTGCCTTTCTCTCGTAAATGGTAACTCCGATGAGAAAATGTTTAGGACCTATGTTCTCCATTAAACGAACTCCTGGACGTCCAACTTACTCTATGATCAGGAACACGTAGTCAGACAGGAGCAAGAACTTTTATGCGGATATTATTTTCTGTAAGGCAATTTCTAATTGTACAGAAATTCTTACGTCATGGCCATAATGAAAATTTTTTTGAGTGTAATGTCTTGTCCTGAGTGCAATAAAACGAATCATTTTCTTGGTTATATTCATTATTAGTATAAAGCTAGAATTCCGTCTAGAGATTTAGAAGAAGAGATTTTTTTAAACCGAAATTCATTCATTAATATTATTTTGAGTAATTTTGCATCATATTTTGCTTTACGTATTTCGATTGTATAAAAGATGGTATTTGGAAAACCCCTAGTGTACTATTCCGTAAGTTGTTACACAAATAGCTATTTGTTATAATTCGAGGGCTTAATGTTAAAAGCCGCTAACTACAAAAAATGAGTTTACAGAATCGTTAAAAAACAATACTGTTCGCAGTACGAATTGAATTCACCGTCAACCACTCATTTGGAAGTTAGGAATACGTAGTGGAACAGAGAATGTTACAACATTAATATGATGAATCATTATTGTACGAGCAAGATAGTGATATGTATAATCTAAAATTATCTTTTTTTGTAGTTATCGTCTTTTGACATTAAGCCCTCGAATTAACCTACAATAAGCTGTATTTTCACAAACAGTTGATTGGCAAACGAGTTAATGTAATCTCTATTTATAAATTTAAAACCAAATTTACAATTTAATTACCGTAAACTAATTGCATATTCTAAAAGCGCACTGGTTTCAACTTTTTTATTTATTTACCGACTAGAAGAAATTCTCGATGTTGCCCGTGTTAGACCACCAATAATTGCTGTAAATCTTGGACAATACCAACATTTAAGTTTGGGCAATTTTTACATCTTAATGTCGTCTCCTTCTCATTGTTTCCTATCAAATGGAGTTTGAAAAGAGAAAGAAATTTTTTGTTGCCCCAAATGATATCATTTGAAAAGCATAGACCCAAGAATTACATCAGAATCTGTTTCATATGACACAGATGGGTCGTATTTAAAAGCGGAGTTTTTCTTATAGACATTCAGAGAAGTTCTCGTGATTTTTCCGCTCTCTTGTCTTCCATCTCTGGTGAGTCCTCATTAAATTTTATTGTAACTGTTTTCTTGCAGCTTCACTTTCATGCTTTTTCGGTCTTCCTTTTGGAGATTTTGTTGGTCTACTACGTTTTCTTCTAGTAGAATTTGATACATATCCAAAGCAATAGAAACGACAAGATTAATGCTATATTGAAAAAACTCATTTTAGGGAAACAAAACATTAATTAAATTAAAAAAAAAGAAGAGTGTGTGGCCGCCACGCACGTTAGAAGTGAAACTTCTTTAGCTGATGATAGGTCGAGAAGGGGTAATATTAAGGGCTCCCTTGGGGAGGTCGTATCGCTACGCGAATCAAGCTTACTCCTTGCGTTCCTCTCCCTGTCTAAAATATCACCCCTCTTATATATTGAAGTTTCGTGTCGGGTTCGCGTCGGGTTGCGGCGCGCTTACGCCTTACACCGTGAGATAAGAAGTTTCACTTCAAAAATAATTATGTGGTTGAAAAGACAATTACAAGACCTTCCAAACGAGATGTTACTCAACCCCTATTCCCTATTTAGAAAATAGGGGTCGCTCCTGTCATGGTGTTGCACCAAGCGTGCCTACTATTGCATCAAAACATGTTCCCGTCAAGGTTAAAATTGACCGGTTTTTAGATTTGGTCAAATCTCTTTTCCTTAAGGCTAAACCGGACGGTGGTTTAGTCTGTTTCTGATCCGTAAGATGTCGTTGCAAAAAGTCCAAAAGTTCTAACGCTTTTTTGAGAAAACGGTACACTATTTTTTTTATTTGAATATTAATTTGTAATTACATTTTTCGTACAATTTGCGCGTCCAAGTAAGTTTTTTTCTCAAATGTATATTTATACTTATACTTACAATAAAAAATTCAAAAAAGTGGCACACAGCGACGAAAGAGCGATTTTTTTTATGAATTTACAAGTTTTTTGTTTTTAAATCTAACAATAATTGCAACCCTATCGAAACAGGATTTTTAAGTTTGCCTTTGATCCAGCCGCCGCGCGCTGATCCCTTTCCCCGCGCCTAAGCATAAGCTGGTATTTGGCCCGACAGCTTCCTGTACGCGATATAAAATTTCCAATTAGAGAAAACTGAATTTTTGCAAGCACTTTTATTTTGATGACCTTAGTTTAAAGAACTATAGAATGATCATTCTGCAGGTAAATTATTCTTCCTGAAACCCTCTTTTGATTCTCGTAACTAAGATAAATACAGTGTGGTGATAAAGTAACGAACAAAATTTATAATTGCGTTATTTAATGTTTTTAAACAAAACTCTCGGACAGGTCTATTTTATTTTTTAATTAGCCACTTTACGACATACAGATTTTACTTATGATGTCATCTATTTTTGCACACTGACGTCATCATTGGTTTTTCTCAATGACAACCTCAATTTTTATTACTTAAACTACTTAAATGTTAACTACTTTTAATCAGTTTTTCCCTAAAACACCAAAAACAGTTTTCTTAAAACTGCCAACGCACGTTTTGCCAACAATGTTGGCATCATCAGGGCGATGAATAAACTCGCGATGAGTTGTAAGAAAATTGTTTTTGGGTGTTTTAGGGAAAAACTGATTAAAACTAGTTATCTACCACCAAAAATGATCCGACAATTGTTTTGTTTTTATTTAAATGTTGGTGTAAAAAAATGTGTACCCTTAGTTAACTATTTGTTGATAAAATAACACTTAAAAAATTTAATTTATTTTTGCAAATTATTGCAAACAAAAACTAATACTTTCAATTACTCCTTCGTCGCCTCGTCTGTAAACATTTCGACTCGTTACTGTAAAAATGAGTTTTCCGGACTTATAACGTAAATTACTATTATAAATTTTAACTCCTATTATTTAAAAAAATTGTTATAAACAAATGCATTGTTTATGGTTTTCAATTTTTTTTGAAATCTAATCCGTAATGGAAATAATGATTTAAAAAAAATCGTTTCTTAAAAAAAATTATTGGTGCAAAACTCCTTTGTTAACTTTTTTTTTTAAATTTTAAATATATCTAAGTCGAACTCCACAAACTTTAATAAGTGTAAAATTACAAATGGAACATGTTTCGGCAGAACACTACTGCCATCATCAGCCCTTAAAGAATATAAAAAATTATGACGTTGACGTAATTTTGAATTAAATTTGACGTTTTCAAAAAAATTTTTAATTTTAATTCAAAATTACGTCGTCATAATTTTTTATATTCTTTAAGGGCTGATGATGGCAGTAGTGTTCTGCCGAAACATGTTCCATTTGTAATTTTACACTTATTAAAGTTTGTGGAGTTTGACTTAGATATATTTAAAATTTAAAAAAAAAAGTTAACAAAGGAGTTTTGCACCAATAATTTTTTTTAAGAAACGATTTTTTTTTAAATCATTATTTCCATTACGGATTAGATTTCAAAAAAAATTGAAAACCATAAACAATGCATTTGTTTATAACAATTTTTTTAAATAATAGGAGTTAAAATTTATAATAGTAATTTACGTTATAAGTCCGGAAAACTCATTTTTACAGTAACGAGTCGAAATGTTTACAGACGAGGCGACGAAGGAGTAATTGAAAGTATTAGTTTTTGTTTGCAATAATTTGCAAAAATAAATTAAATTTTTTAAGTGTTATTTTATCAACAAATAGTTAACTAAGGGTACACATTTTTTTACACCAACATTTAAATAAAAACAAAACAAAAATGAAATTTTTTGGGACGGTACACATAGGTCTCCTGATAGTACACCTGAGTTTGCGACCTCGAAGGCTTGCCGGTCATCTAAAAGGAGGCCATGACTACTACTACCAGATCCAAGAACAACTCCACGTCACAGGCAAAGAGTTTCATTGTGCAATTTTATTGTGTGGACTCCTAAAGACATGAAAATAGATTGCATATATCCAGATCAAACTTTTGGCAGACATTGATGTTTCCAAAATTGCAACTTTTTTTTTTAAAGGTTCCTTTTTTGGTAACATCACTTTTCTACCAAATTTATTACAATTATAGCCCGTATTTTTAGGATTCCTCGTTTTTTATAATATTTATGTTTTATATTATCTGGTGCATTTTCGTGTGTTGTCGGAAGATAAATATTTTGGTATCACAATTTTGTACCTCTTACGTGTAATTTACTACAATGAATTTTTTAGGCTTCCACGTTGTTTTTTTGTGCAAAAATTGCATATTTTAGTCACTCAAAACCAACGTAAAAAAATACCTAAATTGCAAATGTTGGACAAATATCTTTTCAAGATTGTTTATTGTTGGAAAAATACAATTGCTGTATATCACACGTGACCGAAATGCTATTGTAAGCCCGGAAGATGTGTATCACTCGTGTTATCGCACTCATGATTGAAAAATCTCACTAGCATTTCTGTCACTTGTAATATGTATAATCTACTATTGGTAACATTATTTGTACCTTTTACGTACGATTTACGACAATTAACTTGTGTTTTTAGGATTCCCCCGTTGTGGTTAATCCTATTTAGGACAATCTTTTTCCTGAAGTTTGCTATTTGTTACATTTCGCATTTAATATGGAGTTACTTCTATTAATAATTTTAACAGATAAATCAAGTGTTGTCTCTATGTTTGAACATGATGGACTGTGCTACCCTAGGTTATATATTATAATCATGTGGATACTGACCTCTATTATTCTGTCGCATTTCAACAGCATTAAAATATTTTCCAAAAACGGTTTAGCTTCATTTTAAAAATTACCATTTTTCTACAATGCATTAATTAATAACTTTGGCGGTACAAGATTCCTGCTTTGTGGTGCGCACAACCGCCAAGTATACTTAGATACTTGCATATAATATGATAGCCCCGACCCATTTCGGAAATTCTACAAAATCGAAATTATATTTTCCAGTTTTATAGCTCTGTCGTTACACGGAACGGATCGATGACTCATTCCACTCGCACGTGTCCCGCGGCGGCAAAAATTGTCAAAGGAAAGTCAAAAATCCTGTTTCGGACGAATCTATCAGACCGATTTTAAAAATTCAAACAGTTTTGTAATCTGTGGATCATGTAGTAGCGTCGCTGGCTGGCAGATTTTTGTTTTTTTTTTCGTTTACATAATTTTTTTTGAAAATTTTTTTGAAAGACATTTTTTTGTAAAAAAATTGAATGGTGGCGCAAATTCTACTTAGAAATGAACTCTAAATATGTTTTTGTTTAACCAATTTATTCAATCATTTACATATAAATGCGTAAATACTTTTCCGATAGGGTTGTCTTTGTCGCACACTTGATCTCCTGTTTAGCCTTAAAAGTTATTGAGGGTGGCTCGTTTCGATTGAAACGGCATGTATATAGATTTACGTGCGTATGAAATTAAAATTTAATCCTTATTGGAAGTTATTCAAATATGAAAACCACTGTTAGGTATTATTAAAATCCCAAGTCATGCAGTCTGTTTCATATCTGTATAACTAAAACTTCGTAAATCTTGACTGTTCAAGATTACAAGTTTGAGTTGGCAACCATTAATTTTACATCAAATTTGGTACCCTGTAATTCGGCCTGTAATTCAGTCGTTGACATAGTTGACAGTTACATCTAATTTTGACACAAACAAACATAAAGGTACATTTACAAATGACATTCAATAAATATATGTTTTTGTCTAAATGTATTTATCAGCTGAAAGTCTGTAATACCAAAAGTGGATAATACAGAATTTACGACCAGTGCATATTACATAATCATTACATGCAGATTTTGTTTTATCTACTACAGGGTCCCCTCATAAATTATTCGTATATCATGTTGCCTCTGGAAAACTTGATATAGTTAAACTCAGTTACACTAGAAGTGTTACACCCAGAAGGAATAATTTTTTTGGCAATGCGTTAAGCTTACATCAAAAACAAAACGATCAGATTTGCAAGAAATTTTAATGACATCTAATCAAAAATATGTTTGGCGACCCCATAGCTGAATACACTCGTGTACACGTCTAGGCATCGACAAAATGAGATGGTCGATGTCTACTTGTGGCACCTCGTTCCAAGAGTCCTATACATATATGCCTCTCAACAGCAAATCCAATATCACGTCGCTCTCCATGACGGCGTCTTACCCTCCGACGGCCATCACGTATGTCCAAACAGAATCGCGATTCGTTGCTGAATACGACATTATGCCATTCTGCTTCCCAACGCTGCCGTTATCTGCACTAGTCCAAACGTTGACTACGGTGTTCCATTGGTCACCGAATTATATAATAGTGGACCGAGTACGGAACCCTGAGGCACTCCTGAAGTGACGAGACCCGGTTCAGACAACTGACCATCATGAGTGACCCTTTGAAATCGATTACTAAGATAGGACTCAAAAAACCGGACTGAAACATTATTATCGAACCCAAGAAAAGCTTGGCGCAAAGTAATCTATGTCAAAGGCTTTTGAAAAATCTAACATGACTAACACTGTATTAAGTTTGCTATCCTTAGCAGAAATGATACAATCCAATAACTCAATTTCTAAAGAAGAAGTAGTGTTTAGACCCTTTCTAAAGCCCGATTGGTATGATGGAAGCTAGAAAAGATGGAAAAAAAGAATTGGCGCGTAGTAGCAGAACGGCGGTCTCACAGAGCTCTAGTTGTCTGAATCTTGACGCTTGGTGGTACGCCTCGTGTTCCTCTTCTTCTGTTCACCCGACACAAACGCATTATGCATTATACCGTCATTCAAGTGCAGGGCAATTTCGCTATAGGACAAACCAACATCTCCAAAGGCAACAAATACCCCTGTCAAAATTGTTGATCTTTTCGGCATCGAGGCATTTTGTTACGCTTAACACAAGTAGGCGGAGACACAATAACTGAAAATACCTGTACTTATCAGCTCCGATAAACCGTTTTCTTCACACAAGACTAAGAGATTAATTTTTATTTTTTGCAAAAACTGTCAAAGATAAAACATTGCAAAGGTTATCAAAACACGCTTTAGATATAATAACCATTCTGTTGTCAAAAAGACAATTCCAGGAAATTATTCCTTCTGGGTGTAACACTTCTGAGTATATTTTAGAAAACATCTTAGTTACAAATATTTTGGCAGTAACATTTAATACTCTTGCTCATAAACTCAAATCCCCAAGCGCTTTCTGATTTTATTTATAACACTACTTACTGCTATCAAAAAATGCGTTTTGAAGTGGATATTTTAGGTAATCTTATATCCTATCTATTGGGAGCTTAAATGGCTTAAATGTGTCCTAACGTAATCTCACAGATGTTTTTGCAACAGTATAAACAGATTTATATACAGATGGGTCGACGTACTCGGAACAATAAAACTGTAATAGTATATGTATACTGTACTTGTTGATATTTTACTCCATTTTTTAAAATAGTCAAAGAGCAGATGTTTCCATGTCCCTTACAGAGAAATCTAAAACTAAATTAGTCAAAGTTGGCCGTGCACGAAAAGCCGCTTATTGTCGAAGTTTAATAGATTTATTTATATTAAATGTCAAGTTTAAATTTTATTTAATTGCTTAAACAGTTTCCGTTTCTTGTTTGTTGTGTTACCCGATGCATGATTCGATTCCGCGAAAATATGTAGTTTTATTTGTTTGAGCTATTTTAATTTATTGTAAAAGTAACACTCAGCAGGGAAGAGAGCTATTTCGGCAACGACCCCTGCCTTTTCAAAAGACGATTTTTTTCCGCCTTCTGTTTTTGTTCTTTTATTCTTATACGTGAAATCTCTTTAAAATCAATAATTATTAGGAAAGATTTGTTACAATCAAATAAAACTAACGCATGTTATATTTTGACTACCTATATCGTTGCAACCGTATCACAGATATCTATAATTATTTTAACAGCGTGTAGAGGACAGAAGCAAGAAATTTATTATTTATACTTCTAAGTCCGGTCCTCATAGAACACCTGGTAGTAACGCATTTCCGTGCGTGTGTGTGCACTGTATGTTTAAAGAAGAAAAAACAACACCGTGATTCAGCCCAGATCCACTTACTCTCATTACGGTTTTCAGTGCGTTTGTGTGCGGGTGTTCGTGAAATTGCTCCCAAGATGCCTGGCAATTTAAAACGAAAATCCGTAGGAAAATTGAAGAAACTCAAAACGAAATTAACGAAATTAGAAGAGTCCCTAAACATCTCATCAAGCACCAGTAAGCCCGAGTCATTGTCACTCTTATTATGCCCTGCGTGGTTAAGACGTGACAAAATCATATTATCCAATTTTCATAGTCCTGCGTGACGTATGGATAAATGTAATCTAGAGAAAGTTTTTCACTTTATGCCCTGCGTGGTAGAAAAACTTTTCTCTTTTATTAAAGGAGCTTATAATGTTATGCATCTTTTCCTCACTCCTGGTTTCTGAACGTTTTTGGTAAGATATTTCTGTTCTTGTTCAGGCAGCAGCAGTGACAGCGCTGCTGACGAATCATTTTGCGTGTCGGCTCCCAGTCAAAACATAGCCATATCGGTTAGAGTCAGCTCGGATGTCGAATTTGATAACAACTCAGCCTTTTATAATTTGCTATTAGGAACAGATCCGGACTCCTGCAAAAATAAAATGGGGCCTTCGCTTAACGAGCATCTGGTATCATGTTGCAGTAGTTATCTGACGGCGGGTTTAGACAAAGCCGGAAGGGATAAATTATTGGAAAAATGGGTTGTACCGGAAAATTGTCCTGTTTTGAGCACTCCAAAATTAACTCCGGAATTGTTGAATTTGTTTAATGAAAACGAAACAAGACTCGACTCTTTTATGGCCAGATTCCAAAGTGAAATAGGCACCGGTCTCGCTGCACTAGACTCAGCGTTAAATTTATTACTTGATGAACCAAATCAGAAAAGTGAAGAACTTATCGCGTTTTTAGCAGACTCGGGAAAAATGTTCTGCACTGTTCATCACTTATTGTCGATTCATCGTAGATACCGGGCTCATCCCAAATTGGACTCCTCAGTTCAAAAAACTGCGAGGGACTGTAATTGATTCTCTTCTTTTCGGTGCGGACTTTGCAGGAAAATGTAAATCTGCTCAGGCAGTCAAGAAAACAAGTCATGAGCTCAAGGCAAAAACGACCTTTACCAAATCACGTCCGTCAACATCAGCTCAACATTCTTTAAACTCCGAGCGCCTTCTACGCAACACGAAATTCAAACAAAATCTCTATTCATCTCGAGAATCCAGTTCGCTTAGGAAGGAATACGTACGGCAAACCAACTTCCGGAAGCAAGAGGAACGGAAGATGGGGAGCAAGCATCGTCCTCATTAAAGGTACATTGTTTTGCTGGCAGACTACAACAATTTTGGAACGAGTGGTGTAAATTAACCCACGATTTTAATATTCTACAGTGCATTAAAGGCTATTGGATTCCTTTTAACGAGCCACCTATCCAAAATTATTTGGCGATACACCAATCATTTGCGAGGGCAGAAGTGGCTTTGTACAAAGAGGCCCTTCCTAATCTTTTAAAGATTGGTGCCATAAGTAAATGTAGCCTGACAAACCCACAGTTTGTGTCAAACATTTTTCTAGTGCCAAAACCTAACGGCACATATAGATTTATCTTAAACTTAAAGAACCTAAATAAATTTATATCACCACCTCATTTTAAAATGGATGACTACCGAACTGTAAAAACATTAATTTTTCGTGGTTGTTTCATGACATCACTAGACCTTAAAGATGCTTATTTTACTATATTAATATCTAAAGAATACCGAAGGTATCTTCGTTTTCTATTTTTGGATCAAATGTTTGAGTTTACCTGCTTACCTTTTGGTTTGTGCACAGCACCTTATAAATATATATACTAAAATTATGAAACCGGTTATGAAAAAATTAAGATCCATGGGAGTTTTATCGTTAATATACCTGGATGATCTGCTTGTTTTCGGTAATTCGGAACAAGAATGCAAGGATAACATCTTAAAATCAGTAAAATTTTTTCAATCAGTAGGTTTCTTAATCAACTTTGTAAAAAGTAATTTGCAACCCAGCACGTCATGCAAATATTTAGGCTTTGTTTTTAATACTATCGACTTAAATATATGCATCCCGGAGGAAAGAAGTAAACGTATTAAAGACGAAATTAATAATTTTCTAAAATTACAACATTGCAAAATTAGATTATTTATTAGCCAAAATTCTTGGTAACCTTATATCAATTTGCCCTACTGTGAAGTATGGTTGGATGTATACCAAGACTTTAGAAAGGCAGAAATACTTAGCTCTTAAACGGTATAATGGTGATTGTAACGGCCATCTTCAAATTATATCCATTATTAGAAAAGATCTGCAGTGGTGGTTGAAATCTTTAAATTCATCAAAACAATCGTAACTACCTCCTTTGTTCGCTTTAGAAATTTATTGTGCTGCAGAAAGTTCAAGAGGCTTCTGGAGCCCTCGAGAGATACAGTATCACACTAACTATTTAGAACTATTGGCCTATATTAAAAAATATAAACTATATAATAATATTATCTATTTATATAAAACTATATTAAAATGTTTTGCATAATGTAAACAATATTGCAACATCCTTTTTGAGAATTGATAAAAAACAGCTATTGCTTATATTAACAAAATGGGAGGCATACAACGTGATCAAATCTGTCACGCAAAATTTGGGAATGCAGAATGGATTTTTTGCATCCAATATTGAGTCACAACGTAATAAAAAAGCTGATTACGAGTCAGCTAAGGTCTAAGTCTAAGCTAAGGCTAAGGTCTAAGTCTATCGAAACTGAATACTCTCTTTCAAAAAAAAAAAAAAAAAAATAAAAATTGATGTTTTGGGTATTCCGGAGATAGATTTATTCGCATCAAATCTGAACAACAAATGAGCTTATTATGTTTCTTGGTAAAGGGATCTAGGTTCAGAGGCAGTTTATTCATTTACAATTAACTGGGAAAACAATTTTTTTCTCTCTATGCATTCCCCTCATTTTAATAAAATTTTAGTAGAGTAGAGTGAAGGTATAGTTGTGGTACCAAAATGGAAGACACACATTCATGAAACTTTTAATATCAGAATTGGTTATTCTTCCGCCTGATAAATTTCTATTGCTGTCCATTTAGGTGCAGGTATCCTCTCTTACCCTGGTTGCAGGAGTTTTATCAGGGAAAGTTATAAGCTCCGAGGTTTCCAAGATTCTTTCATAACGAAATCTCTTAGTTCCAACACCATAAAACAGTATGACACAGCTTTAAAAAAATGGTGGTCATTTGGAATACTGGTAATTTAGATGTTTTTCCGACTTGCTATCAAATATGTTTTGGATTTTTTACAACAGAATTATAATTCTGGAGCTAGTTATGGAACTATCAACTCGTTAGATCAATTGTAAACTAAATAAAAACTAATACTTATGATGAAAATATTATAAATCGTTTTATGAGGGGAACCTTTAAGCAAAGACCAGTATTTCCAAAATATTCTCAAACTTGGGATCCTCAGACGGTATTAAATTTCTTATCTCTGTGGCACCCTCTCGAAGACGTATCACTAGAGCAACCTACATTAAAATCTATTACCCTATGTTTTCTTTGTACAGCTCATAGATTGCAAACTTTAAGTAAGATTACAGTAAATAATATTTTAGTTTTCAATGACAGATTAGAAATTCTTGTTTTTGATATATTAAAAACTTCATCCCCTAGCTCAATTCAACCAAAACTAATTGTTCCTGTTTTTCCCTGAAAAAATAAATATTTGCGTAGGATCAACTTTACAATTTTATATTAAAAAAAAAAAAAAAAAAAAAATTGTTTTAAGGGGCAGAATCCAAAATTTATTTATCACTCATAGGAAGCGTTTTCGGGCTGCTACTTCTCAAACTCTTTCTAGTTGGATAAAATATGTATTAAATAAAAGCGGCATCGATGTTAAATTTTTTTCTGGATACAGTATTCGACATGCAGCTTCCTCAGCATCCCATAGGTCTGGAATTAGTATAGACACTATTAGATCTCATGCAGGTTCGCCAAAGAAATTCAGTACTTCTTTAAATTTTATAACAGACCTCGTTGATAATACTGTATTTGATAAAAGCGTTTTCAGCCTCCAACAAACTTAGTTACTATGTATTACCCTTTTTTACTTTTAATGTTTAAGAAATGTTAATCGACTATAATCATTTTCATTATTACCATAATTATAATCATAAAAAGAAGTCTTTTTTGTATGATCATCGCTCATCTGATTTCTTTCAACAACTACCAGGTGTTCTATGAGGACCGGACTTAGAAGTATAATTTAAGATTAAACGACTTACCTTGTAAGGAAGTTCAATCGTAATTATACGATTAGTCCGGTCCGAGATAGAACACCCCTCCCAGTCATCCCAGCCCTAGATTCGCGATACTTATTCCCTAAAAACCGTAATGGGAGTAAGTGGATCTGGGCTGAATCACGGTGTTGTTTTTTCTTCTTTAAACATACAGTGCACACACACGCACGGAAATGCGTTACTACCAGGTGTTCTATCTCGGACCGGACTAATCGTATAATTACGATTGAACTTCCTTACAAGGTAAGTCGTTTAATCTTAAATTAGTGTCGCGTACGCTGCGAGGGCAGATGTTGGGCTATACAAATTTGGCTACACAATCATTCATTTCAATCAAATAATAGTAAATACCAAATAATATTTTATTCTTCCAATAGACAAAGTTACATTTCGACGAATTTAATAAATAAAAAGTATAATCATCAATAGCACTTGCATCTCTACACACTAAAAGGAACAGTCTTCGATTAGGCCACTAGATCCTCGCTCGGGGGTTCACCAGTACACGGCCTCAAGAACTCTTGTCCTCTCTCATGGATCCACTTGTTTGACACTAAAATCAATGTTAATTACACATTTAGATAATAGTAGAACCCTCAGAACTAACCCCATTTGGACCCAGTTAATACAGGGCAAGCTGCATGCCTGGTCAATTTATCCCCGTCTCCGCTTGAATGTAGATTGTACCAAAAGGCCGCAGAACCCTTTTGGGGCCACAGAGACAACTGGATGCTGGGGAAGACGGTGGCACCCCCTTGATCTACATCGCTCATCTGAAAATAACCAATGCAGTGTATTAACAAACACTTCTAGAATCAAAATTACTTACATAGAAGAGCACTGTAGCGATCCGATTTCCCGTACCCAGACTCTTGAACGCATTCTTCTCGTCTTTCTATAATCACGAGAGTAGTATCAAGAGTCAAGCGGTGTTGAAAAACTTACCCTAGCAAAGTCAAAATGGGGCTCATAGTGACCACCAATTCCGTAGTTAACAACCTGGAGTTCTTCAGCAGTATCCATAGTTAACCCGGTCATGTCGCTGACCCTCTGGGAAACGTCTGCAATGTGTTTGTGTTCATGTTCTTTAAGCCACGCAGATTTGCTGATTCTGTACTGGGCGATTTCCAGGGCTCCTGTGTCCGTGTTCTGGACTGTGGCTCTCCTGAACTGGAAGCAAGAGTTAACGTCTACATCTGGCATACAAGTCACAAAAAATTCTCCGTTAAAAGAGTAGTTAATAAAACTTACTCTGGGTTGTGCCATACTCTTGATGGTCGCTATTTCGCTATCAGCCAACACATCATGGAATATAAAAATGTCTGGTTTATGGTACGCCTCCTCTACCTTGAACGGCGCCAAAATCAAGAACGGATGGTTCTTGTTGAAGTATCGACACTTTAACTTGGCGGATTTTTCCACAGGTAGAGATATCTCTCCCCTACACAGTTGCTCATAAAATTCCTTCCCATAGCCATCATAGGATGCCGGCTGGACCACTTCTTCCCTATCTTCGATCTCGTTACCGTCATCTCCTTTCCTTTTCTCGCCGAAGGACTTCTGAAGCTCGTCTTCGTAGTAAACCTTGTTGCCCAGAGCTCTGGGGTGCGAAGGCAGGATTTCCAGAAGCTTGTTGGTGAGGTCGAGGGCCAGTGGAATGTTACCTGAAGAATAATTTTACTAGTGTAAAATGCCTATTAATATATTTAAATAATCTACCTTGTTTGTAAGTCGAAAACGCCAAATACTCTAATATGTCACTCTGATCTACTGTCTCGTTGACCTCCCTCTTCAGTCTAGAATCCGCTTCTCTCATCCAGAGCTGTGTGTGATAATAATCGCCGTTGTTGTACGACTGTCGTCCCAATTCGAAGCAATCTGCGGCACTCAACTCCGAACTGTATTTGACCCCGTTGAGCTCTCCTCTGGCTAGAGAAGAAGTGTCTAGACGGTAAGTGTCTTGGAGACGGGTCAATGCAACGGCGGCGCCGTTGAGATCCTCATCGGTTGGGAACTTCATGGTGTCTTTGATGTAGGTGATGTTGGCCATGTAATCTGAAATTAGAAATGTGCAGGTTTTTCGAAAAATGTAAAAGTCTATAGAATTTAAACAATTCGAAAAAAAAAACTTAAAATTTGGAAACTACGAATTTTGAGATATCCCATATCCTAGATATATTTCAATGATTATTTTTGAATATATGTCTACCAGTGTTTGTCCACTTCAGGTTCTGTTTCTCTATGTACTAAATGTTGTCTTAGAATTTCAAAATATTGAATTCCTTTTGAAATATCTCAATAAGCTTGATATTTATAATCTAAGCTTAAGCTTGGTATTCTTCGAAACTCTTCGAAATGTGGAGTCTTAGAGAATTGGAATTTTGGGAACTTGGGAATCTTTTATTCTAAGAATCTCAAAATTTTGGAAACATAAATTTTAAAACAATCTAAATATTTAACCAGAAGAATGTCGATAAATCCAAGTGGAGTAAATTTAAATTAAAATTTAAATATATCTAAGTCGAACTCCACAAACTTTAATAAGTGTAAAATTACAGATGGAACATGTTTCGGCAGAATGTTCCATCTGTAATTTTACACTTATTAAAGTTTGTGGAGTTCGATTTAGATATATTTAAATTTTAATCTAAATATTGAACGAGCTGTATTTTCATTATTTATTCTTTATTATTTTAACTGAATAAAAATGAAATATCAAATGACATAGTTCCTTAGTGCAATGCTGTTTCTACATAGCATTTAACAATAAGATGAAAAGAAAAAGACATAACAGTAATAAAGACTTAGAGGACGAAAAACAACAGACATAGATAAGAAAATGGAGAGTGCAAAGCAGAAACGAAGAAAGTAAAATAGAACTATAGGAAGCGTAGGCTGAAAAAACACATGAGAGCTTTTTTGCTTCGAGTTGAAAAAGTCAGAACTGTTAGTACCATGAGATCATTTAAATTATAAATTAGAGTAGGCTGTGAAATTTAAATTAGGTTGGCACTACTAGCTTTGGACAATTTGATTTGAATGCACTGAACGAATTGTTGCATAATATTTAGACAATCCATAAATCCATTTTAAAAGTGTTGCTATAGAAACAATTATCAAAAACTTCCTCCTATACTGTTAATTTATATAACAGCTGTGGCTGTTATGAGTGAATTTTCACTCAAGCTGACAGTTTTGATATAATGCAATAACAGGTAGGTATTATGAAAAAGATTTTTCGAAATGCCCACCCTAATTTTCCTGTTGATTATCAAAAATTAGTCCAATAAATTTATAAATATGTGGCAAGATTTCGTGATGTTAGTGTGGTGTTGCGGAGTGAGTGTTAGATTTATGATGATCGTGTCATTCAATTTCCGCCTGGAAGTCCGGAGCGTCCGGACCTGACAATTCTAGATTATATTATTATCTCAAAAACACCGTATTTGAAAATAATCCGCACAATCTTGAAGAACTGCAAGAGGCAATTTTTAATGCATGCAAGTTAAGTTAGGAGCTGCATTGAAGCTGGGGGAGAACACTTTTAACATTCGCTGTAATTCTCAATAAACCTACATTATTTGTTAGTGTTTTATTTTCTTTAAATTAAAACAATTTTACATTAACATGAGAAACATAAACGTCACAATGTGTACCATAACCTCAAATTTTACTCTGTCAGTCAACTGGGCCATTGCATAAAAAAACGCCTACTCTAATTTATAATTTAAATGATCTCATGGTAATTTAGAAGTATGTAAATAAATAAATATTTAGGTTTTCTACCTACCTGGACTTAGATCTGTGGTCATCAAGTTTTCCACTTCTCTCCAGTCTGCTGTCAGTCTTTTTACCAGAGTATAGGCATTTATGGGATTGGCTACATACCGCTGAACATCTTCAGAAGCTTTATCGTGCTGTGTTCTGTAGATTTGTGCATATCTAAAAATTTAACCTTCATTTTAAAGCAGTCATTTCATAAAAAAATATTGTCGATGAGCAGAATATGACTAGACTTTCGCTCCGTCTAGTCCTTGTTTTATGATGTGTGTAGGTCCATAAAACATTCAAAACATCAATAAAGAATCAAGTTCGTAGATATGGAGATTTAAGAATTGGAACAGAAATTTTTATAAAAATATGAATAAAGTATCAATTGTAATTGAAATGACAAATATCGAGCAAAACAAGAACTGAAAGAATCAAGGGACAAACAAAATTGTCAATCAATTCTATGATTTCACCAATTCGTACAACGCAACTATGACCTCTGAAACTAAAAAATGAAGAAGTTCATCCGTCAAATCAGGTCAATCGTGTGTTTTGATCGACATGACTCACAAAACCTATTAGTGCTTTTCATAATTATATTTCAAAAGCCTTCACATTTATGCGATTTTTTTGGCTTAATACCTTTAAATGTTATCTCGTCGTTTTGTACTCAGAATATATAAAAAAAAACACTTGCCTTTTCAAGAAGTCCAATTTCTTCTCCTCGGCTCGAATGTAATTCTCCAAAGTATGAATAAGATACGACTCGGTTTGCAGAATCTCCTCCAGGTCAGCAAGTGCAGTAAACACTTCGCCCTTGACGAGCCCAGAAAAGCACAAGACTATCAAAAGCACATACTTTTCCATCGCGTTCGCCTGCAAGCAAGACACTTCTGCAAAAACTGGAGTGGTGCACAAAGAACAGAATTGGTCGCGTTTATGTAACCGGCAATTTCTAATAGTGTTACCGGAACGATTATTCGTTTTTCTGGTGTTAATTTGAGCGTCAAAACAAGGAGGATCTAAATGTACCTAGAGGCGGATAAATCAAGGTAATTACGTGTTTTGTTGCAATATTGTTAAGCTTAATGTCAATGAATTACGGCACTGTCAGAGAGCGGTTCTCGTGACGGCATCATACAAGGTTGGGTTTATATGTGATTCTGCACGATTCATCATGTTAATGGAAGTGGAAAAGTAATTATTTCTCTAAGAGCTGTGCATGTGTTTAGACATATTGTATTAACATTCTTGAGTTACACTGTAACTAACCGGAAACAAAATTTGGACAATCAGGCTGGTACCAGAAGTGTCCAAAATTGTTAACAATACGTTTTTCAGAAGTGGTCGCTGAACAACGCACCGTGAATTCAGTCTGGTTTTTGCCCGTTTTGTATAAAATCAGCGTGGAAGCTGTGGTGTGAAGGAAACTTCCATGTTTCTGGGGTAAAAAAGTTCCAAGTCGTGCAGATCGCCGTATTTCAACAAAAGATCCCCTCTGATAAACGCCTCAATTATCATCCATACTACTTTCACACGACGACTTATATAACCCATTCTTTCAGCCAACAATCGAACACTAGCACTGATAATAATTTCAATCCGATTACGCAAATTTCTTCTGTATCTTTGTCGCAAATCGCACATCCTCGCGAATACAATTACACAACGCAACTCGTAAATGTTATCGGAACAAATTTATTATCGTGGCCGAAGATCTTTCCCGAGATGACACTGGAAACAATGCGGTAATAATTTCGCTTTGTTATTGCAATCCACGATTTTAAACTTTGGCGTGTGAATGAAACCGCAGTACGGCTGTTGCGACCTAGATCTGAGGCTAAATTTTAAAACAAAGAAGTATTATATTAAATTAAGTTAAAAATATATAAATTCAAACATAAAAAATCGGCTGAAACCAATACGTCTGCAACTACAGAGTGATCAAGAAGGACTGTTTGAGTTGGTATTACTTCTAAGATACTTTTTTTGTTCGGCTATTTGTAACACTGCAGACGGATACACATTTGACGTAACGTCAACTGAGAGAAAACTGTAGGTTAGGTGAAAAGAAATTCTATTAATTTAAGGAAATTAAATGAAGCAGACATTAAACTTGAAATACAGAACGATAATCACACCAAAGGTAATGCTCAAAATGCTTCCACAAACTGCTGCCCATTCAGTCAAATTTCACAACGTTTTAATTTCAAATTTGAAATGTCAGTAAGTTGTGAATGACGGCTTTCAGTGTGAAGACGTCAACAACCGGAAGTTGTTACAATTCTACCATTTAAAAATGAAATGCAGCATTACCAACTCAAACAGTCCTTCTTGATTACGCTGTAGTTTCATTCATAGTTCTACAATATTAAAATCTTACTTTCCCCAATTTTTAATTCTGTGGCTTCTCACTTCACATTTCTACTGTCTTCACTTAACTCTCAGGTTCTTTTTCTTTTTTGCTTTCTCGCTCTTTGTTAGTTTCATACCTACTGCTTTTTTGGCTGATGTTGGCATAGAACTTTTTTATGTTCTAAACAATAAAATTGCATTTTAACATGCAGTAAAGAGTAGATAAAAGGCAGTTAAAATAGATAAAATTTTGAATGCCATACGTGGGCAACAGCATAATTACAGCAACTCGTGTGATTACAGATGGACTCGGTCTAACGACCTCGTTATCTCTGCAATCTTTACAACTCGTTGCTTAATAGAATAAATAACTATATGAATATTACTTTTCATATGTGTTCTATTTGTTTATGGTTTATTAACTTATTATTACTTATTACGTTTTTGCGTGTTTAAAATCATATTTTTTATTTTGTTTATATACAGTCGAACTTCCATAACTCGAACTGCCTTTACTAAAATTTTTCTATAACTCGAATTTTTATTGGATCCCTTGCATTTACTACTTCATTTGCGCTTGTTGTAGTCTCTTTAACTCAAAATTCTGTAACTCGCAATTTTACGAGCAAATAAACTGAATCTCCAAAACTATCCACTCGTTATGGAAGAAGTGTTCTAAAAAAACAGGTTTTAGAAAGCACAATTTTTATGATTCTGGCGAAAAAATCCCATTAGCAGAACTCAAACAAATTGTGAATTGGGACACTACAGAGGAAGATTGGCTTGAAAAATCCAACCTTGAAGGAAAATTTAAAAAGAATCTGAATAATTGCTAATGTAGACGATTTAGATTTTGATGATTTTTTGTGGATAGAAAAAGATATTGCAACCGGACCAGGACATTGTTGACACTGTGGACTCAGCTGCAGTACAAGAAGAAATATCATTTTATATTGAAAAAGCTCAGAACGATAACGACGATATAGAGAGCACAAACCACGATAGCTAACATCAAAGAACATCTTTTTGTACTGATTCTGAATTAAAATTGATAATAAATATAAAAAAGAAGCTTAATTTTTATTTCTTAGTCATTGAAATTACGAATGTACTAGAGGAGTTGCTCCACACCGCTGAATATTGTGGGATTGGCTGCGAAGGTTACAGACTGACTTACGGAGTAGAAGAATTAGAATTAATTGTAACGTACACTTTAAAATTGGATTATTAAGTGAGTTTTCTGTATGTATTTTGCAAACGAATACAATTTTTTTTCACAATGAAAAAAAAACTATCGAATCAATTTATAATTCTTTAATAAAATAATTATGTCCAAAAAAAAAGCTGCAATACACGAAGAAATATTATTTTATGAAGCTCACAACGATAACAACGACGTGACGTGGAGAGGGCAAGGCCTACACATTTACATTAATTTATTAATTATTATTATCATTGTACATCTAAGAACGTAAAATAAGCAAACTGCTTAAGCCTGACATCTAACTTCTTATTTTGTTTGTTTGTCTTGTTCATTCATGGCCCACTATTCGTGTATTGAGTTTTTAGTTTTCTGATCAATTTTGCCAGTTTCCTACTTTTATACCTTTTCTTTCTTTCTTTGGTAATCTTACAGTTTGATATTACTAAAGATCTCTAGTTATTTGATTTTGTGTTCCCCAGTTCTTTAGTTTTTTTGGTTCTGCTGTTCCGTGAATTAATAATAATTTTATAGTTCTAGCTTTTAGTCTATCTGTATCTTCACTGTTTCGTGATTTCATGTATGAAATGTCACGATCTGATTAATTTCGTGGTTTCATAGCTTTATATGTATTTCCACAGTTCTGATTCAATCACTTCTTGGTTTTAAATTTAATGAGCGTTTTTCATACTTCTGTTCTTTAGTCATCTACAATTTTTTGTTACGTTTTCTTAGTTCTGTAGGACATTACCTTCTCTCTTTCCCACTCTTTCGTTTTGCCACCTCTAGCTTTATATTTTTCCAAATTCTGTATTTTTCTTGAGCGTTTACTTTTTCTTCATTTGAATCGTGTTATCATAAAATGTTTCTTATTTATTTATTTTTCAAATAAATTCAATATTTTCTTTTTTTTACATTTATCTACAACTAGCTAACCGGCCTCAGAAATAAACTTCGTACCGCCTCAGAAATAAAAGTTGTGTTAACTTATTAGGAGAATTAAATTCAGTTTTGTATCAAAGTATAATGTACACAACGCCATCTATTGATATTAGCGGAACCAGCATACGCCATGTTCATTTTTGTTTCTGTCATATATTAGAGTATTAGAGATAACGTTGTAATTTTCTTCATAAATTTTTTCTTCGTGAATTTTTGCTGTTTTAATACTTATTCGCCCCCGAAAAAGAATCATTGAAATCAGTCAATCCGTTCTCGATATCATCAAAAAATTTGTGTGTGGAGTCCACGCGCGACAAAAGTGAAACTTTTGGAGTTTACAGCTTAAGGAGGGACCTATAATTTTTCCGATGTTTTAATAGTTATTCTGCTTTTCGGAGCGGAGACAAATCCAACAAATCAAAGATCGTAAAAATCGCTCCAGACGTTCTTGAGTTTAAATCCAACAAATCAACGATCATAAAAATCATAAATAGTGTAACTAACCGGACTTTAGCTTTATATAGATAGATTCGTCATTTATTTCCTTCTCAGCCTTCCATATCGGTTGTCAGATTTATTTTCGTAATTAAAAAACAACATCCAATAATTCCAGTCGGTATTTCTTGGAAATAAAACCCCTGTAACGGCTCTATTAAACTGATCGTAATTAAACATATTGTAACGTAGCCTGAGCCGGGCGAGTTCGAGGATTTAAAGAAATTCTGGTGCACACCGTAGTTACTAACTTTTATTAAAAAGACTAACGATAACACGCTAACCACTTGTTCACGATGTTACCAATACACTGTCCTGCTCCTTCGTTTGTTCCCTTCTTATACCACTCCTGGCGTTCTCGATTCCTTCTATTCTGGGAATACTGAGATCATCCTTTCGGCGCGATCGATTATTCCCGAAGAATGAGATCATCCTCTTTGTACGAGCGTCGTATAGTATGAGATCACCGCGACAGAATCTTCTAGGTTCATGAGAGCATCTTATGTGAACAATTATTATTCCCAGACGTTCTCATGGCCTGTGGATTGTTCTAGATTAGTCACGTTACCATACGTGATGACATCATCCGCGTGCGGTGCCGTCGTCTTAATATCGCAACTTTTAGGTTTCGAGTTAATGGTAAATGGATTTTCGAACAGTGCAAGTCCATTAGATATAGTTCTTTTCAAATCTTCATCGTTTCATAGATCCATGATTTCGTATTTCTATAGTTTTTGGTTCTTCGGTGTCAGATTTTTCCGATTCTTCGAATGCGGATCCTTCGGGTTCTTCGGACCAGCAGCGCCTTTAGGTTCTTCAGTTTCTTAGTTTCATGGTTTCTTCTTATTTCTTCTTTCGAGTGCTGACAAAAAATGAATGACAAAAGACTGGGAAATGAACTAAGGAAAGCTTGAAAAATTTAGAGAAGTTGCGTAGGACTGACAACAGATTGAGAACAAAGTGTGATTAGAATGTAAATAATAGAAATGTTATGTAAATATTTTATGTTCATTCTTTACAACCATTGAAATTATCGCCCCCTCGAATTTTCACAGCCGAAATTACTAATTTTACAGCTGGTAAATGTACACTTCGTCTAGGGTGGCTGGAGCGGTGATTCGAGCTTTAACTTTTTTCCTAACATGTCCCAAACATGCTCAATAGGATTTAAGTCATGCGATTGGTACCAACTACATCCAGGAATTCATTAAAAACTCTGGCCATTATGTGGTCGTGCATTATCGTCAATATAAAATATATATTTATATTTATCAATATAAAACTGTCGCCAATAAGTGGTGCGAAAGGAACCACGTGATATTCAAGAACATCTTCATAGCACCCCTATCAATGAAGTGAAGGTCAGTTCGCGCTTGTGCCACACCATGATCGAACCGCCATTAAAAGATAGCCTTTGAACGATGTTACAGTGAGAATATGTATCGTTCCCCAGTCCGTCTCCAAATTCTTTGTCGACTGTCTGGAGCTCATAAGCAAAAGCGGGAATCATCTGTAAACAGTACTTCACTCCACTGTTCCGTATCCCAATTTCTGTGCGAATGCTAGTCTGGTGACTCGATGTAAGTTCTGGGCCATGTGCAGGTCTTCTGGCCATGAGATCACTTTCATTGAGGCGTCTCCTGATGGTCCTGTCACTTACATGCACATCTCGAACTTCAGCAAGACGATTCCTGACTCAACAGCAGTTATGGTCCTCTTACGTAATATTGCTAGGGTAAGGAAACGGTCATCTCGAGCGCTTGCATATCTTTGGCGACCTGTTCCTGGCCGTCGACTGTAAGATCCAGTTTCCAAAAAGAAACTCCATGTTCTGCGTACACACGACTGCGTAACTCCAAGAAATTCTGCGTCATAGACATAACATTGAGATCGGCCATCTTGTATCAAACCAACTACTCGAGCTGAATTGACTTCGTTAATTGCGATAATTAGGACTTATAATTGATAAAATATCGAAAAATTGTAAAACTAAATTTGTTAACACCTGAGACAACCCACAACTGACAACCGACAAAACCAAAACATGGAAATAGAAACAGACTTTTTTAATAATTTATTTAAACAAAACAATTCGGTTGTCACAACTATATTTGCAGATTGTATATTTAAAAAAGAATCATGGTGAGCCGTTTATTGTGCCGGTCAGTGTATAAGAATTGTTGCATGAACTTGGAACGACTCCAAATTGCTGTGAGTTGGTCGTACAAATTTATCACAAATTAGATAAAATGACTTACGATGTGATCTATTATTATCAAAACAATTGCAGGGATTGTGGCGAGTAATCAATCATACGCTCCCAGTTTATTAGGTTCCGCTATTATTCTTTTTGTTTAGTGTTTTTATCACTTGGGGAGTGAAGGACAAAGCTGTTTGTTGATTATCGAGTGTGGGATCGGTCTCTTATGCCTTTACTATTAATTTTTAACCGACTTCAAAAAAGGAGGAGGTTATCAATTAGGTTATAAATGTTTGTTACCTCAGAACTCCGTCATTTATAAACCGATTTGTAAAATTCTTCTTTTATTCGAAAGAGTACACTTACAGATCGGTCACCATTTCAGGATGTGATGAGGCGAGCTCATGGAAATTGAGAAAAATCCTGAAATTTTCGCTCCCTTTTATTAATCGACTTCATGTATGTTGACCGATTTCTTCGTCAGTTGTGGACCGATTTACAAAATTGTTGTCAAAAAGTCAGGATCTGATCAGGGAATCCCATGGAAATCGAGGGAAATTCTCAAATTTTTCCTTCCTTTTATGTATATGTTCACCGATTTCTTCGTCAATTTTATTGTGGACCTCATTATTCGAGAAGCGACATTATTGAAGAAAAAAGAAAACCGACTTCAAAAAGTGAAAAATAATTGAATACATGTATTATTACATTGCTACCTAATGATCTGTTTGAAGTCGATGCCAAGCGAAATAGGTAGTAGATAGATAGGCTGTCCGTTCCCGCCACATCGCAAGTGCTGAACAAAACAACCCAAACGGCAGACGTCGTTGACGGTCGTCTCGAATGATATCGATTTTTTTTGCGTTATAACGTTGTTGATATTTTTGTATAATTACAATGTTACAAATTTGTAACCCATTTTTCTTGGCACCGACTTCAAACAGATCATTAGGTAGCAGATGTCATAATACACGTATTCAATAATTTTTCACTTTTTGAAGTCGGTTCTCTTTTTTCTTTAAGTTAATTAAAAAAAATGGTCAATGGAATAAAATCATACAGGAAAAACTGTCCTAAAAATATTTAGAGTTAGCTAACCGGACCCCATTTTCCAGGACCGTATTTAACTTTTTTTTAATTGATTATATTATTGTTTGCCGTAGTAAATGCTATACAGCTGTGTAATGTTTTTTTTAATTTTTATTTAAGAACAATGCAGTTATGATTTTTTTTTAAATGGTTAAAAACACAAAAACACAGCTTTACAAAAAAATTTGCTATTTATGCTATTAACCATAAAATTATAATATTTTGTATGTAGATAAAATAAGATTAGAGACATCGTGTGTGGCCCAAACACATGCCCCTAGCCTTCTTTTACCTACTTACAAAATATTATAATTTTATGATTAATAGCATAAATAGCAAATTTTTTTGTAAAGCTGTGTTTTTGTGTTTTTAACCATTTAAAAAAAATCATAACTGCATTGTTCTTAAATAAAAATTAAAAAAAACATTAACAGCAAAGCTCCTATAATTTTTTTGTGAATATTTTTGTAACTGCATTATTCTTCAATAAAAATTAAAAATCATTACACAGCTGTATAGCCTTTCTACGGCAAACAGTAATGTAAAAAAACATACGGTGCTGGAACAGTAATGTAAAAAAAAAGAATACGGTGCTGGAAAATTGGGCCCACTTAGGTAACCCTAATATTTTTAGGAAATGCAATTTTTCTTATATAATTTTATTCCATTGACCATTTTTTTTTAAATTAATAGTAAAGGCATAAACTTCCGATCCCACACTAATGGCCCACCCTGTATATTAGAAGACAATTCCATAAATTTTAACATTATTTAACTGTACCGGGCAATTCTCGTTTAAAATATTATGAAACAAACATTTTTTTTCACATTGATTGTTGCATATTACAGTTAAGTTTAAGACAATGGTTCCAACATGTAATTGGTTTATTCATTCCACGATGTGAGATTTATAATCATAATATTATGTAACAGGTGTAACATAGTGTTCTCCAAATTTGAAACTTTTTTTCAAATTCCAAGATTTTGAGATTTTAAGATTAGCACAATCTAAAATACTAAAATCACCAGATTCCAAGTTAAAATAGTTCCCAGTTTTCTATATTCCCAAAAATTTCACATTTCAAGTCTTAAAGATTTAAAATTTGAAAAACTTAGAATTTCGGGATTCCTATTTTCCAAATAAAAATATTCCGAGACTCCAATGTATAATTCCACTAATTTAAGAGTCTAGACTTTCTATACTCTTAAAATTCCAGATTATGAGGTTCTATAGTGTTCCACTTCCATACATACCATAGATTTCGAAATAATGAATTTCTAAAAAAAACTTTGTATTGCAAGATTTTAGTCCTCCCATATCATAACATTGCATAGTTTTAAGATTCTAAAACTTAAATCTAAACTAAATTCAAATTAAGATTGAAATATGTACTCCAAAATTCACAAATTCTGTGTTTTGAAATTTTAACGCTCAAAGTCTCCAACAGACAGACATACGACCTGTAACTAAGTGTTTAGGGATAACAATTTTTGCACAGAATTTTACTCTAGAGATTCCGAAATTTCTATAATCCGAGGTTTCAAAGCTCCGAAATACGAAATAGTTGAGATTCTAAGACTGTACTTCCCAGATTGCATAATTGGAAAATTGGAGTTTAAATTATTTAGTAGCTTAAGGATACAGTTACATTTTGAAAGATTATTTCCATTTTATGTAATTACGTGTTTATCGTTTACACCAAAGCTCATTTCACAGTACGTTCGCCACGATAGTCAATTCCGTCTACTTATTTCTGCCAATTTTACACTGACAATCAGCAAACCACAGAATTAATCCAGTGCTAATCAGATTTGTCATTACGTGAAAATTTGGACAAGATTTACAATATCCACTGATATCTGGTGGAATTTGACGTGAGAGTAGTTGCGATTTGTGACTTTTGATCCTGGTCTCATTACAGCTAAATGACGTGTACCATGAGATCATTTAAATTATAAATTAAAGTAGGCGGTTTTTTTATGCAATGTAAAATTTCAGGTTATGATAAACCTTGTCACATTTATGTTTCTCATGTTAAATTATTTTAATTTAAAGAAAATAATACACTAACAAAGAATGTAGGTTTACTGAGAATTACAGCAAATGTTAAGTGTTCTCACCCAGCTTCAATGGAGCTCTTAACTGTCCGTTTCATATTTTCAAATGCATGCATTAATTGCCTTTTGCAGTTCTTCAAGATTGTGCGGGTTATTTTTAAATTCGGTGTTTTTGAGATACGGGAAAATGAAATAATCTAGAATTGTCAGGTCCGGATTTCGAGGCGGAAATTGAATGACACGATCATCATAAAATTATCACTCGCTCCGCTACTAAAATTATCACTAACATCACGGAATCTTGCCACACATTTATAAATTTGTTGGACTAATTTTTGATAATCTGCAGCAAAATTAGGGTAGGCATTTCGAAAAACCTTGAACACAGCGTTCTATACAATACTTCCATTCACCATTCTGTTGCCGTTTTTTTGAAGTCACTTTGACATTCAAATTTTAAATCAAATTGTCAAAATTTAGTAGTGCCAACCTAATTCAAATTTCACAGCCTACTCTAATTGATAATTTAAATAATCTCATGGTATTATGTACTTCATAATAATAGTATATTGAAAAACTAGTTTTGTAAAACTTATATTAAGACACGAGTTAAGGTTTGCAGCACGACTGCCGTAGGCTCTTAAGTTTTACAAAACGAGCTTTTCATGTTATTTTTTCTAATTTGCATATTAATTTCATTTTTTTTAATAAAATCACTCTTGGCAATTTAAGGGATTTTGTTAAATTTTAATTTTTCTGTCCCTGACGTATACTTGACGTGGAACAAAGTTCAGTGTTTGTTAATAATGGAACGAAAAATTCAAGATTTTTAATAATCTCGATCATGTAATCTACAGTGAAAAAACTCAAAACAATGAAATTCAAGGAATCAATTGACTTCTTTATAAAGAGTGAGCTTTCTGATTAGTTATTACAATTACATGTAGTGGTTTGGATCCTTAGATAATAATCAGAGGTAAGTTTTTATAATTTTGAGCGATAAATCGTAGTAACATTTCAATATAATTATTCTAATAGTTTTCAACAAAATTATTTGTTTCCTGGTTATGGTCTGTTTTCGAGCGCTCAGTTCATTATATATTTTGAAATTCTTTCTCTACACTATTCATTAGAGGCCCATTGCAAATCGTTTTTATTGTCACCTTTCTCCGTTCTTCGTTATTGCAAATTATAAATAATTACGACATTTTATGAAGTCATCAGAGAGCAACTTTCTTATTTACTTGAAAATAATAGTAGTAGTGTGAAAATATAAATTTTGCACATATTTGGCGTAACAATGCGAGGAAGTTGCGAATAATTATCTACATAATGTGGTAACTGATGGCATTGTGTAGAATTTTTGCTAGGATTTCGGGATTCCTTCACGACCATTCGAATGGAACAATATTTCGCCCTGGTGTATAAAGAACCTCCCGAAATAAATTCAACATCCTCAAAGTCATGAATTATTCTATAATTGCTTTTCTGCTAGGCATTAAAAAAAAAATGGCATAACTCTTTACACTGACCGGCAAACAATAGTTATTAAAATTTGACCAAGATTTGTTCCACCCTGCTAGGTGAAAGTGTCCTTGAACATTTTCACGGCTTTTGGAAGGACTCGCTTTCACTTTTAAAGCATCTCTAGTGGAAAATTACCTAACTTTTTATGCAATTTGATATTCATCATTCTGTTAGCAGCGTCTTATCGTTCCGAAAGTAATCCTTGTAATTATTGAAATTAATGAAATATATCGTACTTACATTTCGCAGTGCATGAGAACTTGTTAACGTTGTGATAAATTAACGTAATTTTGTATTTAAATTAATGTTGGACGTCATTTTACTTATTGAAAGGAGGCCTCTATGTGCGCGTTCGTAACTTGGAGAGTAAGGTACGTTTAGTTCTTGTGTGGTTTAAAAAAATCAAATGAGGCAAAGTCGGAATTTTTATACTTTCAGAGGATGAAAACAAGCTGACTGTGTTGAAATTGGCACATTTTGAAGAGAGCTTTAGACTGTAACAGTATTTTAATTTACTCATCACTCAGCATTGCTTGCCCTAGAATGAAGAAATTATGTATTCATCTCATATAATACCAGTTAATTAAGTTGTCGATCATTGCTCTAAAACAAATAAAAACTTCAAAAAGTGTTAATCTAATTCCAATTGTTTATAAATAACATAATGAACGATTATGTTATTAGCATTATTATTAAAGTAATACCTATTTAACAGTCTTTTCTCCTTGGTCATAAATAACGTTTATTTATTTCCGCCACTTTAACAATAACAAATTGACGATTGACTTCTTTATAAAGAGTGAGCTTTCTTACTTTTACCTTACTTACGAAATTTCTACTGATTCGTAGAACTGGAGGAAACCAAAGAATCGGAAGGACCTAAAGAAACAGAAAAGTCCGGGGAACCGAAATAATCAGATGTGTGCAACGAACCTAGGGCAGAGTCGCAAGAAACTGTAAAAACAGACTAAACCCAGGTGCTAAAAAGAAGGTGAAAAATATACACATCATAATTGAAGATCATAAAGGATGGTATTGTTTCTAGATACGAAGAATTGCAGAAAACAAAATGTGTGATGGATATAATAAACCAGAAGAATGTCGATAAATCAAAGTGGAGTAAATTTAAATTGAAGTCAAACTCCACAAACTTTAATAAACGTAAAATTACAATTGGAACATGTTTCGGGAGAAAACTACCTCCATCATCAGCCCTAATTTTACAAGAGATTAATGATACAATTGATAAATTACAGAGGGGTTCTTACCTTAAAGAATGTTTAAAATTATTAAGTTAACTTGAAATTATAAAAGAAATAATAAAGACTGGGAAGACATAGAAATAGTAGAATACGTATTAATTTATTATAGTCTAGTTCACAAGTTTAAAAATAAATCCAATGAGCTATCACATGTATCTTAACTCTCAGTAGCAAGACCTTTTTCAACTTGTGAACCAGACTATTATTGCTGTGTGCACGATAAAAAAAACTACCATGACTGTCATACGATACATAATATATTTCTGCTGATTTAATGCTGAAAGTGATACAAATGTCTACCGTACTAAGTATACCGCAGTTCTCTAGCTAAACTAAATTTTAAATGTTTCATTTTTCAGCGCATCCACCATTTTTAAAAGTTCTTTACCTCTATCATTAGCTGAGAACTGTGTGTACTATTATAGTTATCATTAATCTATTGATTTTTTTTACACAATTAAGTAAGTACGAATCTACAATTATAAACTCTGCGAGAGCTAAACGCCTTCATCCATCTACCACCATTTACAGCAAGGAAGTTCATACCACTTCTAAATTTCATTTGTTGTCACCATATTTGCCTTACCTGGCTTTGGAGGCTTCAACAACATTACAATAAAAATAATCCCATCTTTAACTTTCTTCACCACTCCCATTCTTTCCAACTTCAAGTACAGAAACTCAAATATGAAAGCAACAACTGCAAGGGCATATCCTCCAAACAACACCCTGAAACTCTCCTCAAAATGAGCCAACCTCAAAACAATGAAATTGTCTTCTTCTTTGAGCAGAATCGACTTTCTGACATTGCTTCGTTTGATGTCTTCCAACCATTTAGAAATGAAGCCCTTTTCCACAATCTCTTCACTCCAAAAACCGAGAGCTTCTTTGTAAGGGCTGTTCTTCTTGAAGTACGGAGTTACAATCAAACTCATGTAGGCAGTCGGGACGCAGAAGCAAACAAGAAGTGAGGTTTCAGAAGGGTGAGTTTCAAGAAGTGATTTGAATATACCTGTGGCGTTCTCTTTTAATAAAGCAGTTGCAGTTAGTAATTGCAGTTGGGTGGCATTTGTGATAAAAAGTCTGTTGTTACGATTAGGAGAGTCTCTGCGACCATACCAAAGTATCAGGAGTCTCTCGATCCTCCATGTAACCTGAAACTTCATAGTCGACCGCAGAAGTTTGGAAGCGTCATCCACGGGCATGTCGTAAGAGGAAAAGCCAAAAACATGGCTTAGTTTTCCCAGGTAAATTGAGTCTAAACTCAACGAGAATAACAGGGAGAAAATCAGTAGGATCCTGAATGAGGTCCACTTGGGGCAAACAGTAACGCTGCCACCAATAGATATATGGAACACTTGAAACATGGTTCTCAATAAGGTGGTACTTCCAAAGTTTTCAATCAGACCAAAGATATAGAAAAGCAACATCATGAGCAACATTCCAACAAACAGTCTTTTCCAGATCTCAATCTCCAAAATCGTGAATAACTTTTTGTAAGATTTCAATTTCTTTGGTTTGGGGGTGCAAAATATTACAGCGTCGTTATAGAAGACGGGTCCGTAGTCAAAAGGGGTCGTTTTAGTATCATTCATCATCAATCTTCCTATTGCCACATCTATTTCACCGTTTTCTAACACCTTCTGGAGTTTGTGTATCGATCCATTAGACAAAAGTTCTTCATCAAATTCAGTAGAGTTGTAGTAACCAATGTTAAAACCACCTTTAGTAGCTACTAAGTTAATTAGAGACACCATGATACCAGGATTATGACGATGGCTGACATCGACAACGAAGGGTGGAGTTGTGATGTAGCCAATGTTGAGATTACAATCCTTGAACTTTGTTTTTGTCGTAAAGATCTGAAGCATCTGGTTACAATTTCGTTTCGTTATTGTAAACTTGTTTCCACAAATATGGGGATTCCTCCTATGGTATATTATACCACCCTGAAATACTGCCAGTTTGTTGACACCAAAATCTCTACCAAGAGTTAGAATTTCTTGCATCGTTGAAAAATTTTTAGTCACAAAAAGATACCGCGCTTGTTTATCTAACTTAGCAAACGTACATAACATTGTGGTGGGCTTTTCAAGATAGATGATAAAATTTCTGACCTGGTAATAGTCAAAATTGTGGATATAGACCAAAGTCACTGGTCTTTTTGGAATGAAAATGTCCTTGACGTCATCATAGGCTACCACAAGGTCTTGTTCTGAATCAAATTCTTTTTCGATCACCGTTTCAAGACAAGTGTGATCTTCAGACAAATCGAGTACAAATCTTGGAGCTAATTTTAAAGTTAGTAAGAAAGATGTTAACACAAGCATTGTTGAACGCTGCTGATTGATATTTGGATCACAACTCATACAAATTTACGAATTTACCTTTCTTACAATTGAATTTATTACATTATCCAAATAATTGCAGGGATGACATTGTGAAATGTAATCAATCATAGACTATTAGTTTATTAGATTCTGTTCTTATTTTTTTTACTAGATTTAGGTTTTTGCCACTTGGAAGGTGAAGGACAAAGCGGTTTTCTTGATTATCCAATAGAAGGCAACTCCGTAAATTCGCCGAGATAATTATGCCTGTTGAAAATATAAGATAGATCACCAAAAACTCGAGACAGTGGTTTGAGGATATAATTAGTTTACTCTTTCCTCCCAGTAGCCAAAAAAAATGAAGGGTTGATTGAAAGTTTGTTGAAGGTTGATTGAAGCGCGCGTCAATCGATTCACTGAACCGTTTGATCAAGCAGCTTGCTCATCTAAGGGCTACTTTATAAACTTAGTTGGTTTTCCATAAAAACCACTCTATAAGAAATGATGAATGTACTAAAAATAGGTGACCGAAATTTAATCAATTTCATCGAATTGAACCTTCAAATTTTAAGATTCATAAATTTCAAGATTCGAAGATTTCGATATTCCAAAGTAACTCAATAAATATCCAAATTAGGAAGACATAGAAATAGCAGAATATGTATCATTGTGTGCACGTTAAAAAAAAACACTTCTTGAGAGTTCTACGATACATATAATTATTTCTGCTGATTTAATACATCATACAAATGACTCAGTTTTATAGCTAAACTAAGTGATGTTAAATGTTTCATTTTTCAGCGCATTCACCATTTTTAAAACTTCTTTCCCACTAGCATTATCTGAGAACTGTAGGTACAATTATTTCATCAACCTATTGATTTTTTCACACAATTAAGTACGACTTCACAATAATTAAACACCCTCATCGGTAGAGATGAGTAAATTCAAAGATTCAGGTAAACATGAGAAAACTACCATTTACAGCCAGTAACTTCATAACACTTCTAAATTTCATTTGTAGTCACCATATTTGCCTTAAGTAGCTTTGGAGGCTTCAACAACATCACAATAAAAATAATCCCATCTTTAACTTTCTTCACCACTCCCATTCTTTCCAACTTCAAGTACAGAAACTCAAATATGAAAGCAACAACTGCAAGGGCATATCCTCCAAACAAAACCCTGAAACTCTCCTCAAAATGAGCCAACCTCAAAACAATGAACTTGTCTTCTTCCTTCAGAAGAATCGATTCTCTGACATTGCTTCGTTTGATGTCTTCCAACCATTTAGAAATGAAGCCCTTTTCCACAATCTCTTGACTCCAAAAATCGAGAGCTTCCTTGTAAGGGCTGTCCTTCTTGAAATACTGAGTAACAAACAAGGTCATGTAGACAGTAGAGACATAAAAATAATCAAGAAGTGAGGTTTCAGAAGGGTGAGTTTCAAGAAGTGATTTGAAGATACCTGTGGCGTTCTCTTTTAATAAAGCAGTTGCAATTAGTAACTGCAGTTGGGTGGCATTTGTGATAAAAAGTCTCTTGCTACGATTAGGAGAGTCTCTGTGAACATACCAAAGTACCAACAGTCTCTCGATCCTCCATGTAACCTGAAACTTCATAGTCGACCGCAGAAGTTTGGAAGCGTCATCCACGGGCATGTCGTAAGAGGAAAAGCCAAAAACATGGCTTAGTTTTCCCAGGTAAATTGAGTCTAAACTCAACGAGAATAACAGGGACAAAATCAGTAGGATCCTGAATGAGGTCCACTTGGGGCAAACAGTAACGCTGCCACCAATAGATATATGGAACACTTGAAACATGGTTCTCAATAAGGTGGTACCTCCAAAGTTTTCAATCAGACCAAAGATATAGAAAAGCAACATCATGAGCAACATTCCAACAAACAGTCTTTTCCAGATCTCAATCTCCAAAATCGTGAATAACTTTTTGTAAGATTTCAATTTCTTTGGTTTGGGGGTGCAAAATATTACAGCGTCGTTATAGAAGACGGGTCCGTAGTCAAAAGGGGTCGTTTTAGTATCATTCATCATCAATCTTCCTATTGCCACATGTATTTCACCGTTTTCTAACACCTTCTGGAGTTTGTATATCGATCCGTTAGACAAAAGTTCTTCATCAAATTCAGTAGAGTTGTAGTAACCAATGTTAAAACCACCTTTAGTAGCTACTAAGTTAATTAGAGACACCATGATACCAGGATTATGACGATGGCTGACATCGACAACGAAGGGTGGAGTTGTGATGTAGCCAATGTTGAGATTACAATCCTTGAACTTTGTTTTTGTCGTAAAGATCTGAAGCATCTGGTTACAATTTCGTTTCGTTATTGTAAACTTGTTTCCACAAATATGGGGATTCCTCCTATGGTATATTATACCACCCTGAAGTACTGCCAGTTTGTTGACACCAAAATCTCTACCAAGAGTTAGAATTTCTTGCATCGTTGAAAAATTTTTAGTCACAAAAAGATATCGCGCTTGTTTATCTAACTTAGCAAACGTACATAACATTGTGGTGGGCTTTTCAAGATAGATGATAAAATTTCTGGCCTGGTAATAGCCAAAATTGTGGATATAGACCAAAGTCACTGGTCTTTTTGGAATGAAAATGTCCTTGACGTCATCATAGGCTACCACAAGGTCTTGTTCTGAATCAAATTCTTTTTCGATCACCGTTTCAAGACAAGTGTGATCTTGAGGCAAATCGAGTACAAATCCTGGAGCTAATTTTAAAGTTAGTAAGAAGGATGTTAACACAAGCATTGTTGAACGTTGCTGATTGATATTTGGATCACAACTCATACAAATTTACCTTTCTTACAATTGAATTTATTACATTATCCAAATAATTGCAGGGATGACATTGTGAAATGTAATCAATCATAAACTATTAGTTTATTAGGTTCTGTTCTTATTTTTTTTACTAGATTTAGGTTTTTGCCACTTGGAAGGTGAAGGACAAAGCGGTTTTCTTGATTATCCAATAGAAGGCAACTCCGTAAATTCGCCGAGATAATTATGCCTGTTGAAAATATAAGATAGATCACCAAAAACTTTTTCAAGTCTTTCCCATTTAACATAACAATGAATGTTCTATAATAGCAGTTAGACTCGAGACAGTGGTTTGAGGATCTAATTAGTTTACTCTTTCCTCCAAGTAGCCAAAAAAAAAAATTAAGAGTTGATTGAAAGTTTGTTGAAGGTTGATTGAAGCGCGCGTCAATCGATTCACTGAACCGTTTGATCAAACAGCTTGCTCGTCTAAGGGCTACTTTATAAACTTAGTTGGTTTTCCATAAAAACTACTCTATAAGAAATGACGAATGTACTAAAAATAAGTAACCGAAATTTAATCAATCTCATCGAATTGAACCTTCAAATTTTAAGACTCATAAGTTTCAAGATTCCAAGATTTCGGTATTCCAAAGTAACTCAATAAATATCCAAATTAGGAAGACATAGAAATAGCAGAATACGTATTATTGTGTGCACATTAAAAAAATACTTCTTGACAGTTCTACGATACATATATTTCTGCTGATTTAATGCATTGATACAAATGACTAAAAGTACATCAGTTACATAGCTAAACTAAGTGATGTTAAATGTTTCATTTTTCAGCACATCCACCATTTTTAATACTTCTTTCCCACTAGCATTAGCTGAGAACTGTAGGTACTATTATTTCATCAACCTATTGATTTTTTCACACAATTAACTATGAATTCACAATAATTAAGCACTCTCATCGGTAGAGATGACCAAAGTCAATGATTCAGGTAAACATGAGAAAACCAAAAAGAGCGCTGCATACTTTTATCTATAATCCTTAATGAACAACTACCATTTACAGCAAGGAACTTCATTCCACTTCTAAATTTCATTTGTAGTCACCATATTTGCCTTTGGAGGCTTCAACAACATCACAATAAAAATAATCCCATCTTTGACTTTCTTCACCACTCCCATTCTTTCCAACTTCAAGTACAGAAACTCAAATATGAAAGCAACAACTGCAAGGGCATATCCTCCAAACAACACCCTGAAACTCTCCTCAAAATGAGCCAACCTCAAAACAATGAAATTCTCTTCTTCCTTGGGAAGAATCGACTTTCTGACATTGCTTCGTTTGATATCTTCCAACCATTTAGAAATGAAGCCCTTTTCCACAATTTCTTGACTCCAAAAACCGAGAGCTGCGTTGTAAGGGCTGTCCTTCTTGAAATACTGAGTAACAAACAAGGTCATGTAGACAGTAGGGACGTAAAAATAATCAAGAAGTGAGGTTTCAGAAGGGTGAGTTTCAAGAAGCGATTTGAAGATACCTGTGGCGTTCTCTTTTAATAAAGCAGTTGCACTTAGTAATTGCAGTTGGGTGGCATTTGTGATAAAAAGTCTCTTGCTACGATTAGGAGAGTCTCTGTGAACATACCAAAGTACCAACAGTCTCTCGACCCTCCAAGTAAATTGAAATTTAATAGTCGACATTTTAATTTTGAAGACGTTATCCACAGGCATGTCGTAAGAGGAAAAGCCAAAAACATGGCTAAGTTTGCCCAGATAAATTGTGTCTAAACTCAACGAGAATAACAGGAAGAAAATTAGGAGAATCCTGGATGAAATCCACTTGGGGCAAACAGTAACGCTTCCACCAATACATATGTGGAACACTTGAAACATAGTTTTCAATAAGGTGGTACCCTGAAAGTTTTCAATGAGACCAAATATGTAGAAAAGGAACATCATGAACAAAATTCCTGTAAACAGTCGTTTCCAGATTTCAATATCGAAAATTGTGAATAACTTTTTGAAAGATTTCAATTTCTTTGGTTTGGGGCTGCAAAATATTACAGCGTCGTTATAGAAGACGGGTCCGTAGTCAAAAGGGGTAGTTTTAGTATCATTCATCATCAATCTTCCTATTGCCACATCTATTTTACCGTTTTCTAACACCTTCTGGAGTTTGTGTATCGATCCATTAGACAAAAGTTCTTCATCAAATTCAGTAGAGTTGTAGTAACAAATGTTAAAACCACCTTTAGTTGCTATTAAGTTGATTAGAGATGCCATGATGCCAGGATTATGACGATGGCTGACATCGACAACGAAGGGTGGAGTTGTGATGTAGCCAATGTTGAGACTACAATCCTTGAACTTTGTTTTTGTCGTAAAGATCTGAAGCACCTGGTTACAATTTCGTTTCGTTATTGTAAACTTGTTTCCACAAATATGGGGATTCTTCCTATGGTATATTATACCATCCTGAAGTACTGCCAGTTTAATGACACCAAAATCTCTACCAAGGGTTAGAATTTCTTGCATTGTTGAAAAATTTTTAGTCACAAAAAGATATCGCGCTTGTTTATCTAACTTAGCAAACGTACATAACAGTGTGGTGGGCTTTTCAAGATAAATGATAAAATTTCTGGCCTGGTAATAACCAAAATTGTTGATATCGACCAAAGTCACTGGTCTTTTTGGAATGAAAATGTCCTTGACGTAATCGTAGGATACCACAAGGTCTTGTTCTGAATCAAATTCTCTTTCGATCACCGTTTCAAGACAGCCATGATCTTGAGGCAAATCAAGCACAAATCCTTGAGATAATTTTAAAGTTAGTAAGAAGGATGTTAACAAAAGCATGTTGAACGCTGTTGATTGATATTTGGATCACAACTAATACAAATTTACAATAAAAATGCATAAAATGCCTTTCTTAGAATTGAATTTATTATGTTATCAAAACAATTGCAGGGATGACATTGTGAAATGTAATCAATCATGGACTATTAGTTTATTAGGTTTTCTTCTTATTATTTTTACTAGACTTAGTTTTTTGCCACTTGGAAGGTGAAGGACAGAGAGGTTTTTGTTCCATTAGAAGGAAGCTCCATAAATTTGAAGATAATTCTGCCGGCTGATTATATATTATAAACAATGGTTTCAGTATCTAATTAGCTTACTCTTTCTTCCCAGCCAATTAATAGATACGACTATTTTATTCAGTCAGCTCCTAATAATTTTTTTCACTATAACTATATAACAATATATTATTATAAAATTAATTATGGCCGTATTTTGATACAATAATTATATTGTTAAAAATAGTTTAGTAGTAAAGAGAGATCAGAAACAATATTAGTAAAACTAGGTTATGCACCAAAAGCCGCTTGTTATAGTTTGACAAAAATTGTTGTTAAATGTCAAGTTGACAATATTGAATTTAAAAAATTTACATATATCTAAGTCGAACTCCACAAACTTTAATCAGCGTAAAATTATAAATGGAACATGTTTCGGCAGAACACTTCTGCCATCATCAGCCCTTAAAGAATATAAAAAATTATGACATTGTAATTGTAATTTTGAATTCAAAATTAATTTACTACTAATTTACTCCACTTAGATTTAAGAACATTCTTCTAGTTTTTAATATTGAATTTGAAATTTAACAAATAAAAATTATATTATTATATATGACAAGGTTTTTCGCGCATGACGAACTTTAACTAATTTTGCTTTTATACAAACTTTAATTTGAATATGATTTTCGCAGGGTTTGAAACTGCCCAACGAAAAAGTTTTATAAATTTAATTGGTTTTCCATAAGAACCAATACATTGTCGACAGAATGTATCAATATAGATGACCGAAATTTAATCAATCTCATCGAATTGAACATTTTTTAGCATTTATGAGATTTCAAACTCTAAGGTTCATACATTTCCAAGATTCCAAGATTTCGGTATTGTAAAGTAACGCCAAAAATTTTAAAGATCCCAAGAACATTTTCAGTGGCGATACCAAGTTGTAAAAGCGATCTTGGCTGTGATAGAAAATAAATTTAAAAAGTTTTGAAATCAGTCTGAGAATGTCTGTTGGAAAACAAAGAAATTGAAGGAAATAAATTTTAAAATTATAAACGCTTCTACTCACGTTGTTACTAAACCCAAAATTAACTCTAGTCGTTGTACTCGATTTACCTCAAAGTAATACCGCAAAATAAACTTAAAAAAATTTAACACAACAACGTCAGACATCGTCATTCGAAAAGTACCATTGACTTTGGTCCATGTCATCAACAGCATCAATAGGTGTTCATTTAAATTAGTCATCAAGTTGCTTATGATTTTTTGAGTGACGAAGACGAATTGAAAAACTTATGTGATTTATTGCTTTATACAAGTCATACTAACATAACCTAAAATCAAGTAATACTTGACACAGTTGTTGGATAACGACTTACTTTTCTTCAACGTTTTACTTTTGACGAATTGTTTAAACAATAACAGTTATTATCATAGCGACAGAAAATTCAACACTTTGAAATTTTAAATCAAACGATTTAAAATCCAACTGTCAAGTTAAAACAAAATTCGCAACAGACATACGTTAAAATGTTATGTCAAATTCATAGGCGACTTGATCACTAATTTAGCTGAACACCCGTTATCTATGAGAGTTCAATGTTCAACATCAGGATCAGGACAAATCGGAGGGCTGTGTTGTTTTGGCCTATGACCATGAGCATATACCAGCATGATACAACATGACTAAAGTTTCTAAAGAAAGAACAGAAAAATTGTAGTCTTCTCACTTGTTCTGCTATTTATGTTCTCATCATTTTATTCTTAATATTCTTTCAATTCCTTGTGTTTTCTGCATCCTACAACGTTTTATCCGACCAATTCGCAACTATGTAATTGTGGATTAACAGAACTGCAGAATCCATAAATGTGTGAAAACCAAGAAAGAATCAATGAAACCATAAAACTGAAAGCATAAAACAATGAAATCATGCCACATTCAACACCTGAAACTATGAAATCATGAAACGATGGTATTAATAGACGAAACTTTCAAGAAGAGCCTTTCAATGACCTTTAAAATTCAAGCACGCATAACTTTTGCACTTTGTGCAATCCTAACAGGATAATTCCCCGCATAATTACTCCAATTGAGCCGGTTCACTCATTCGAAACGGACATAATATACAGTTTAACATTGAACTTGATTAGGGGACAATTAGAATAATGGGTGAACGACTCGGAAGGAAATGCGATAATTTTAACGGCAAATCTCTGTTAATGCTCGTAAAAAATAAATGGCGTCGAAATGTCAGACTGTAATAATTACTAATGCCGCCGTATTCACACACGCCTAATTGCTATTTGCAAATTGAAATTACAGTGGTGTTTAAAAATATGAGGATGCCAAGCGAAATGGCGACGTTATGTAATGTATATCTTAGTCTTTATGGTGCCGTAAAGAGGGCAAATGTTGGTCTTAACGAACGGCTTTGATTATCATAGCGTTATTAAATTAATTCTTAGTAAATTAATGTCGGATTAAGAAATAATTTTAATAGAGAGCCACATGTGTTATCTGGAAGATTAAAATTTATTCCACACATGATAGAAATACAGTGTTACCTGAATTAGAGGAAGAGAACTGTACAAATAACAAAATGGGTCAATTACTGCATAATATTTATGAAGCAATTGGTGATAAATAACTAAACGATACAATAGCAGAACAGGAAATTCAACAAACAGAAAATGGGTAAAGAGACCTTAATAGTTCATATAATTATATTTTATTATGTAAATAACAAGCAGTATTTTCAGAATTATAAGTACACATGTTAGCTTCAAACAGACTACCCGTACCCCCGACTTCGTTCGTGTGGACTTTTGGACTGTGATTTAAATTTCATATTGGGCAAATTCAAAATTAAAAAATTACTGTACGTTAAGACTGGTGTTCCAAACTGTTTTATTAGGGGGCGTCCATTAATTACGCGAGGCGTTTAGGGGGGGAGAGGGTCAAGCTGACTTTCACCCAATCTCACATGAGGAAGAGGGGGCAAATATCACGCAATTTTTTGTGTGTAAAATTGCGAGAAAACTGAGTTAAGCCCAATTTACGCAGGGACAGTAGCTAAAGCAAGTTGCTAAAATTAGTTACGGGCGCTGTGTAAACGTTTGATTAGTACTAAAGACAGTGACAAATTTATTAAAGCAGACATCTACACAATGGCAGTTCTTAAAATTTAGTAACTTACTTAAGCTACTTGCTACAGCTACTACCCCCTGTAAAATAGGCATTACATGAAGTAAAACGTGTTGCTCCACTAAAATATGGCTAAACAACATTATTTATCGCGGTTATACGAATACCACAAAGTAAGAATTTTAGTAGTTCCTACTTAAGTATTTTATTATTCGATTTTCTCAGTGATTCTTGACTATCTTCTTAGTAGTCTTAAATATTAGTCTTAACTAGGCCTAAATAAAGATAATTAAGTAAAAAATGTTTTTTTTTTATAAATCCAATGCAATCAAGCACAGATTAACGTATTTACACTAAAAATACGCATTTTGAAAAATCTTACGTGAGATTATGGCCGAGTCAAATCCCACATCTCACCAAGAGGGGATGTATAGATAAATAAAAATGTGCCATTAATTACTGCATTATTTCGTGCTACAATTCCCACATACAGTAAATATTAAAATACATGTCAAAAAGAATGCAGCTGAAAAAAATAAACCAAAATGTAGTTGATCTACTTTTGTATTAATTAGTTATAGAACCAATTCAATAAATAGTAAATAAAATAAAGATTATGTATTGTATGCTAATTGTTTTAACATTTCAAGTACATGCAGACATAAATGGTTTCGGAACGATAAGCCGCTCCTGACAGAATGATGCATCGCAAATTGCATTGCAAATTGTTAGGTAATTTTCTACCAGAGATGCGCTAAAAGTGAAGGTGAATCCTGCCAAGAAGCCGTGAAAATGTTCAAGGACACTTTCAGATGATGGAAGAAGTCTTCGTCAACATTAAATGATTATTTTATAGTCAATGCAAAGAGTTCCACTATTTTTGCCATCCACGCACATTTTTTTAACAGATAAGTAATTCTTTTTATAGAGATTCCTATTGCGGTAGCGTTGTGTGCGAACGTGCGTTTTGGTACTCCTCTTTCTACTGATTTTTACTCGGTAAAATTGGTAAACTTGGATTAATGATAAAGTACTCATAAGTTCAATAGGTTTATGTATATAATTATTTAGTACGTATTTGTGGCTAGTATTTGCGTTTCTTTGATATTGACTCAATAATGATCGGGTTTTTGGTTCATTAGCGCCCTGGGGACTTACCACTGACACGGCTGAGTTTTGTCACCAGTGAATTTTCTCACAAAAGTGACGTCATTTAAATGTACTTAGTATAAATGAGGCCCTAGACGGTCCATCATTTTGATCAAAAGCTGAAGTCAATCGATTGAATCAAGCATGATTGACCGTCTAGGAACCCGTTAACGCTTGAGCCAAGCGTTGACGGTGATTGATAGAAAGTTTGAATGGCCCAAGCGGTTGACGAGTGTACGCTAGACCGTCTATATCAATTTTGATTGCGTCAGTCACTCGTATTTTAAACAACAGAGACACTTCACGACAGACTTTCCGAGTCGGAAACTCAACTGAGAATGAGTTTTGACCAAAAGATTGAAGCCTTGATTGAAGATTGATTGAGCGTCAATCGATTGACTGAACCGTTTGATCAAGCAGCTCGCTCGTCTTAAAAATGCTACTATTGACCCAATGACATTTCTGACCGTGACAAATCTCCCATAAGTCGATGAGTTTTCACGAGTGGTATATTTTCGGTGAGAGGTTTGTAAATAGACTAAATATTCAGTTTGTAAATATTCAGTTTTAAAAAAAGGAATAAATATATAAATTAGTGTTTATTCCCCGCATCTGAATGTGGTGTGCATTGGTTTCATTTGATTTAAACATTACATAGTTCTTTGGTACTTCGTTGTATAGTTTGTGCCCTTAAACAGCTAAAGACACCATGGACGATTTAGTGATGTTCAATTTAATTTAAGATTTAGACAATGCCGAAAACGCTGAAGAACTGTTTAATTAAAATTTGGGTGTGCCGCTTTATTGTGTCTTAATCGTAGGTATTAGCTTCACTACGTTTTAATGCTGCTGATAGTTACCTAAGTGATGTAGGGTCCAATAGGGCTTTTCAAGGAAACCATGTAGATGCGCCAGTGGCTTGTTTAGTAGCCATATTTCTCCATATGTGAAAACGAACAGGCAAACAAACGCGTAAACATGGCGTCATCGAGTTGTGTACCTTTGACAAACGGAAAACGATGTTCCTGGAGCACAGTTGCCAAATGAAAAATTCATAGAAGCAAACAGAATGCCGAAGGGTGCCAGCCAGTGGTAAAAAAGCTGTGTTGAGCACACGACTGAAGTGAAGCTTGCTAGACAATTGTAAAGCCGGGAATACCTCTGACGAATGTTATCGTTCGTTCGCATTCGCACCCATTTCAACCATTGCTACTGCTCGCAGAGGTTCTTTCCCGGTGGCATGACACATTTGAACGAATCATCCGCGTTTGCACCATTCGCAGTATTTCCACCCATTCTCGACCGTATCCGGCAATCCATCCGGCGCCATCAGCGGTACGCTGCATGAAAGGATAAATTATGCAAGCCGAATGAGGTGGTCAGCCCTTCGAAGCATAAGGTTGAATAAGTATTAAATGGAAAAAATATATTTTTTACTTTTGTGTTTTTTGAAATCGGTTTCTTTCTTTTTAAGTTAATTATTTTACGATTTTGAGTGATTGGTATACCTAGTAAGGGCGTTTTTCGAATGAGGAAACGACAGCTGGTTTAAAAGGAAAATGAAAGACGGAAACGCTAAAAAAATAGAACCAGAAATTGAGCGCGAAAACAGATTGTCGGGTATATAACAGCATAAATGTTAATTATGAAATTAATGTCAAAAAGATCGAGACCATCAATACAAATTCAAGATTGGATATTTGACATTCAAGATTCGATATTCGAGGATTCGAGATTGGAGATTCAATATTCGAAATTATATTCACAAATTCTAGATTTTCCATTCCCGATTCTACAGGGTATTATGTCCAATATCAATGAATTGGGTATATGGTATACTGAACAAAACGCAAAAAGAATCAATTAAATCGGTTCATAAACAAAGAAATAATGTTTAACCCACCAAAGCCGGAATTAATTTTTTTAACAAAAGTTGTTAATGTATTATGAATAATGGGTAATTAGGGCAGCAGAATAAAGTACAAAAGTAAAGAAACGGGAAAAGAACAACCAGGAGGAAAGTAAGAGAAAGGGCAAGAAGAGGGGCAGCAAAATTTAAAAAGCAGGGGAAAAAAACAAGAGCGAGGGCACTATTTTGGAATAAAGCGGATCTAAGGAAAAAGGAAGAAGATTTCTGGGACTATGTGAGGCAATTCGAGATAGTGGATTTAACCGAAACATGGATTGACGAAAAGAGATGGGAAAAAAGTTATCAAAAGAATTCAAATAGGAATATCAGGGGATGAAGGAAGATAAAGGAAGGATGGTGAGAAACGGATATAGACAATAAATGGTGGAAAATACTGACAGTATATAGCAAAGATGAAGACAGCAGTAATGAAGATATAAGAATCAAGTGTAGTCTTAGGCAAAGTGAACGTAAGAGGGAATGAAAGGAATTTCTCCCTCTTTTACAAGAGGAATGGGTACGCGAACACAGAAATAGGGAGACTGAGAGAAAGTAGCATGTATAGATGAATGTAGAACTGAGCGAAAGGGACAACAATACGGACAAACAAGAAAGAAGGGAAAGAATCAGAGAGTCCGGGTACAACGAAGGATTTGGAGAGGGAGAGTGTTTCAGAAAGAAAGGTTTATATGCGGAAATTAAAAGAGGGAGAATAGGCATTGGTTGGAAGAGGAAGGAAGAAGGTGTGAAATGAGTGTTGTGAGATGAGAGAAGGAGAGGAGGAAAAAGAGAGAAGAGGAGAGGGGAGAAGAAATGAAGATGCGTTGTTTTGAAACTAATGAATTAAAAGGAAAGCCCCTAGGGCAAATAAAGATAATTCTTTTTATATATCTCGCCCTTATTGCGAGAAGTTTTGTATGCATCACGGCGAAATATTGGTTCATTCGAATAATGATGAAATATTGCCGAAATCCTAGCAATAATTCTACCTACAATGCTTTCAGTCACCACCATAAATATAAATTCGCAACTCACTAGCAATGTTTCACCAAATATATGCAGAATTCTATTTTCACGGTATTACTACATATTATTATTTTGAAGTAAATAATTATGAAATATCCTTTTATGATCCCCTAAATGTGCTAATTATCTATGATTTGCGATGATAAATAACAGAGAAAGGTGACAATAAAAACGTTTTGCAACGGTTTGTTAATTAACTGTAAACAGAAAGAAATTCAGGAAGGAATGAACTGAGGATTTAAAATAAAAATGGATGATAATCAGTAAAATAAATAATTTAGGTTTATTACGAAAATCATTTGACGACACATTGGAAAGTTACACTTATTATACAGAATTATTCTCAAATATAGAAAATGAATATGAGTGAGTATACCAAATTTAATATCGCAATGGAAAAACAACTATTTTGCCCTATTTGATTATTGCAGATTATTTTACAGTTCAATGTACAACGGAAGAGTACAACGCTTCTTATGCCACCCAAAACGATCTTCGCAATACGAGTATGTTTTAAGTTCTCCGCCTGGATATGGTCAGAAAGACGAGAAATTTGGATAATACACATTTCTAAAAACTGGCAACAAACGAAGATAAAACTAAAGTCATATTAAACATAATATTAATACACATACATGGATACTACAAGCGAAATTATCCAAGAAAATAATCTCTGTGGGAACCAGAAGCGACTGAAATTTACCTTACTCTGAACTTCCTCCTATTGTTAAATAAATATTATATACATATAAGGAACTTATCTTTTCACATTGTTATTAAATAAATAGTAGATTTTTCTCCATCAGCACGTAGCGTCGTAAAGATAAATGAAATTTCTTTTAAAGAATGCACCGCTTCAAATATGTAAAAAAAGAAGATAGAAACTTCTATCTGATCTTATCGTGTAATTTCAAAAGCGACGCGAACATCGCAGAAACATCCCGAAACTTTTTAAACTTAACTTGCGCATTCACCATTATTGAAACTTGCTTTATATTGCTTTTCAACGCTGCCCGTGCTCAATATTGATCTAGATAGGATGGTTTAATGGTTACCTACGTCAAAACTTCTTCAGACACCATTCTATTTTTTTCAAGATTTCATAAATTACTTTTTAAAAAATTCAGTCCGAAACCGCTATAAAAAAATTGATGACTTCTTGAAGTAAAAATTCGTACGTCTTAGAAATTTGCAGTTTGCAACAAATACACACAAAGGACGGCTAAATCAGTTACGGACGACCGAATCTCTATATTTTTCTTATAGTTCGTGAGTTATGAGAGATTTGGATCCAGAAGGTCCCAAAATATCCAAAAATGATTGACAATCCCTCGAAAGACCTCTAAGAAAAAAGTTATTTCTTAGTCTTCCTGACCTTCATCATCCTGGACAACGAAAATTGTAAAAAATTAATCCATCTTCCTAGAGCTTTTTAATTTGGAACAAAAGTACAGGAATTTTCATAAATAGTGCTATTTCATCAAAATGATTTGTTTTCTTCTTGCTTTACTCGTCTACCAAAAGCTGTTATAAAGGAACTAATAATGAATTTAGGTAGTATGTATATTTTATTCTACAACTTTCGTATTTAACGTTTTGCTCTAATCTAAACTAATTGGGGGAGCCAATAATTTCAGATATTTGTTTTCACATGTACATAAGTCCTGTCTCAAAATCATCAAACTGTTATTACAGTTAGTTCCTCTATGTGAAAAATATAAATAGTACTAATAGTCATGGCATGATACACAAAGCTATTCCAGTATCAAAATCAGTCAAAATCTCATCCAAAGTAACGATAAAAGAATCAACAGTGTATAGAATGCAAGTATGTAAACAAGATAATTAAAAAAAGTTAAGATATTAAAGATCCTAACGCAGCGTCGAACGAGCCGTAAGAATCGAGATCATGAAAATAAATATTGATACATAAATAAAAAAAAAACTGAAATAAATTTTGAGCTATGTTCATGTGCCTACAAGGTTTCCAAAATCTACAAAAATGTCCCCAGAAAAAAGTTTCGACCAAAAAATATTTATTTGAAGTACTTGTCTTGAGCTTTATCTTTTAGGGTACCACTGTACAAAATCTTTAAAAAATTTGTTCGACCTTGCGGTTTTTTATTTATTAAAACACGTTTACAAAGGACAAGTAAATCGATGATCGGAAAACAAAGTTTGTCCAACTTTTGAATTAAGTACTTTACATGAGCTTTTAAAATAAAAAAAAGGGTTTCAAAGCTCGTATATCGGGGATTGTATTTGGATTCAGGGGGGGGGGGGGCAAAACTTATATAAATCCGAGAAAATTGAGGTTTCTTAATTTTTAGCTTCTGAAGGCTTTACTATACCTCAAAACCAGATCTTTGTAATTTGGAAAATACGTACAGCAAGGACGATTTACCGCCAATAATAAACAAGTAATGAATTTTTGGTTTTCGTGAAAGCTCATAAATTTTCTTTAGCTCTCTAATCAGTATTTCTATATTATATTATAATAACAGTTCGTATCCTTATCTAAGAACAGGACTAGACTTCGTAGGAACCGGCATTTAAAGCCAACAAATCAAGTTTGGATACTGGAACCAAATTTCAGCTTAAGTGAGAAGAACGTTAACAGAAGCAGCGTCAATTCAATTGTGTTGATAAAAGTGTTAATGGCTGTGAGCCTACAAGTTACTTAACCTCGAACCAAAACCTCGTTTGCCATTGGTCACATAAATTAACCCTAAATTACATAGAAATCCTTTACCCATCAGAACAATTACGGGATCCCAATATATTCAACATTAATTTCTTTTGTTTTTATTCCATTCTTTTTCCATTTATGAGGTGAAAAATTAAACTGTTTCTATTATTCCTTAGAAGAGTTTGCCGCTTTCACCTTGAGTGATGATGCAGTTCCAGGAAGAACAAAAAATGCAATGATGTAATTACTCGTGCCTTCACTGTAAATACTGGTATCAACAAAATTGCCTTCGATAGCTTCGATAAAACGATACAGTACTTGAGATCGGAAGAGAAAACAATTTTTGAGATATTAGATCATTAACAATTACAGGGAGTTTTGAAATAGATTAACTTGACGGGAACAATAAAACCTAGGTATTAGATATGTCCGACAAATAATGTTTAAGGTTACCGAATTTTTACTCTGAAACGAGAATAGTTACATGCTTACTTTCTTCCTAAATCGAACCCGTTAAAATTCTACACTTACTAACATTTAGTACCTAAATTTAGAACCCCACGTTCATAAAACATTTAAAATTAGATCTTCATAGAAAAACTATTGATACGGTAATCTTCTCATAACTTAAGCATAAAATCAAAACAATCCCACTTATGAGTAATGATTAAAACGCATGAGCTCTGCGATAACACTACTGTTATCAAAACAGAAGGAAGTACTCATCACGTAGGCACCAAGACCAATTCTACTGGCCAACGCTACTGGCAATCTGCTTTATCAATTAAAATACCAACAACTAAACCAAGCATTTATGTCATAATTAGTCGCATGTGTTAATAAAACTAGCACACCAATCATTCCATTATCAAGACCAATCAAAAAGTTTAACCCATCGCATACAGTATATTCCAGAAATAATATCGCATTATCTACGCCCACCCCCAAAAACAAAAGCTCCCTTTGACAGTACTCACAAATGTCAGATCAATCAGATGTTCATATCACAGACGTCTCGATCACGAAGCACGATCACTCACTTTTTGCCGGCAGCATCCGACTGACCGACAATGAGAAATAAAGAGTTAATATTACCATGTGTCATTACTTCTCTCAAACATGTGTTCTAAAATAACACCGATTGTTTATGTTGTGGTGGGATCTGGTGGAAGCTTTGAGTCGGAAAGAGACGGACGATGTGGGGGCGACAGCTGGTGGGATGTTCTAGAAAAAGCAGTCGGGAAAGTAGGTAACGGTTTTTAAGTGGGGGTAGGCAACACGCATGGCGCTGGCGGTATTGATTATGTCACAGCATTATGTAAGTAGAGGTAGGCAACCCATAATATGCTTACTTGCTACTTGGGTGGGATGAAAGATTGGTTATTGCAGTTTCTTAAAAATTACTAGTGTTTTGAGATAATTATTTCTTTCTATTTCGGACTACCTTTTTTTTTCTAATTTAAGTATTATATACGAGGGGGTATTGATATCTAGTTAGCCTTGGCCGTTTCCTTTGAACAAAACAAAGGTTCAGCTTTTTGGGATACTCGTGGAATAATAATGATTGACTATTTAGAAAAGGGCCAATCAATAACCAAAGATTATTATTCCCCATTATTAATCACCTTAAAAGAAAAAATCACAGAAAAAAGACGCGGTATGTTGGCAAAAGGTGCGGTGTTTTTGCAGGACAATGCACCTGTGCACAAATCGCATCATTCGCCCTATTCTCCAGATCTAGCCCCCTCAGACTATTATCTACTTCCTAGACTGAAAAAAACTATAAAAGGACATAAATTCTTGTGCAATGAAGAAATCATAGAAGTTGTGAAAAGCTGGTTTGTGGAACAAGAAGAAAATTTTTTTTGAAAGGGTTAGAGGCTGTAAAAAATATGTTAATTTAAAAGGAGATTACGTTGAATAATAAAATATTTTTAGTTCCAAATTTTAGTTGCTTCTATAGTAGGCTAACAATATATCAATACCCCCTCGTATAATATAAAAGTTAAATAACGATAGTAGATAAAGAAACACTTTATTTTTCATGTGCTAATTAAAACATCAAAAAAAAAAGCAAACAAAGATAATTAAAAAAAAAGTTAAAAATCTAACTTTCTTCAATTTTGCATTTGAGTTTAATAGCGAGTATTGACCCCACGACTTCAGATCACAACTTCCAACTCCAATTCTTAACTCCTGCATCCTCTATAGAAAGAGTTTTCTGCTCCTAACATTCCGTCCTATGGCATCCCCTAAAAATACTCTGTTGAGTTCAGATCAACTTCGACTGGCCATTGTAGACGCGGAATTTCAACAGCGTCATGGTACCATGTATCAACTTGCGCCGTATGTAAGCACATGGGCGTAGCCAGGTATGGGCCAGGGGGGCAACTGCCCCCTCTAGCTGGGTGTAGACAAGGGACAAGGAGCTACTTTGGCGCTACTTTCTCTTTTTGAAGCTTTCTTGGACGAGGTAGATGCTGATGTTGGTGCAATGACGCCGAAATAAAAAAACTGTTTAATTATATTTATTCAAGATTAACATTTTAGGAGGGGGTTTTGCAATTTTTTCAAAACCATCATTAAGTTTAAACTTGGACTCGTCAGAGAAAAATTTTCAATACTGTTGTGTTCTTTTAAATTTAAATAAGATTAAATATGTAACATGTAATATATTTATATTGCGATAACCGCGTACGTTCCCACCAAATTTTGAACATGAACATGTAATGAAATGTCCATGACGTCAACAAACGTTAAATTCGAACATTTGAAACAAACCGCGTTTGGCCAGTGATCATGAGTTTCTTTTTTTCTTTTTTGACAAGAGAAAGCAGTTGCATGAAATTTGAACTTACCCCATACAAAGACAAATCGCAGGTTGTTCGAATAGGTACATGGCATGAGCTATCAAGAGGAGGAGCGTAAATGGGTAACACAAAATTATGGTTTTATATATTTAACAAGTTCTACTGTGTACATATTTGGTTGGCAACAGTTTACAGCCAATAAATTACATCTGACAATTTGCAATAACTTCAACTGGTCGACCATTTAATGTTAAGTCATCTGATCTTATTACCACTTTGGTCCTTCGATGATTACAGCAATTTACTGATACAATGAAATGACCTTTTGGTCTACAGACAGCGTATGCAAAACCATGAAGTTATCTAACTATGAATGCATATATGGCAGAGACCAATTGACAATATTTATATCTGGTGAATCGACTAAAGCAAAGGGCCAATTGCAAGTGAGACAACGTTGTTAAAATTCCACAACAACCGAACGAACCACGTACAAACGGTCCATATGAACTGACATTAAGTTTGTTATTGACAAATTACTTTACTGAGATAAAAATGTCACACGTTTCCATGTACTTTTATATCGTCGGGAAAAACTTCCCTTCCCAACAATATTTTGGAACGAACAACGTACTCTCCGATTTTTAATTTTTCTATTTCTACGGACTATTAACTTTGGCCTTTTAATAACTACTTTTACATGGCCAGCAACTTTACTGTACACAAATATTGATCGATTTAAATGCAATAGCAGCCACTGGAACGAAATAATAGCTTCGACATGTCCTATAGGAAAAAATTAAAACAATAATTTCCTGAAAAGGACGATGCGATAAGCTTGAGCTTTTCCCGCCTACAATTTGGAATGAAACGTCACGTACGTCAATGAAATGTCAAAATTTGGCCAATGATTCTTGATCGTCTAGAAAACAAAACAGAAGAACGGACCTACGTCGTTTTTTTTTTTGTTTGACAATTCAAACCAAACCTACCCAGGCACAGAACCAGGTTCTTTGAATGCAAGGGACGCAGCGTTGGAGGCGAAGCAAATTATAGATTTATAAATGTATTTGCTTGCGAATTTTTGTGATTGAACTTTCGAATTAATAATTTGTTGCGAGGTGTTCTAATAATAGAAACGAAGAACATCAAGAAATATATGGTAAGAAATAAAAGCTTCTGGGGAAATAATACTTATGTTATTCTGCTAAGTCTGGTGAACATCAAGGACACAATAAATTATATAAAAAGATAAAATTAAAAAAAAATTCCAAGACTGATCCAAACTATTGACAAAGCCGCTGCATAAAAAAACTGGGTCAAATTGAAACTGCGGGGCGGTATCCTTGTATTAATGAATGCCATATATCCGAGGGAATGACCAATTGGTTGTTTGGGACAACCACTGGAAGATGACGCTGCGAGATGTCTCTATTTTCGCGTTTCTCCAACGCGATGTAAGGAAGATGTTTTCGAATATGTCAAAGTGAGGAGATCTAAACCGGCTTGCGATTCCCAGCAGAAGATCCCACATGTGCATTTACAATGTAAAAATTAAATATTAAAATTCGAAGTGAGAGTTCTAATAATAATAGTCATAATAAGTTTAACCTACAAATTTATTTCATATAAAAATGTACAAAATATAAATTTAAACAACATCCAAATGCAGCATAATACATATAACAAGAACGAATAAATAAATATCTAATGGACTTCACATAAATATTATGTTATAAACGTGAAAACTGCTCGACATAATACATAATTACATCAACCTAGCCCTATCTCTTACTCATAACTTTGAAATTCATATACTCGTGACTTTCTTCCTCGCCTTTGGCGGCCATGACGTTCATATAGTCTTGTTGCGCTTGCTCTTCCAACCCTACAACCCGAATTAGCGACTCAATTACATATATCACAAAGTCGTACCTGCTACTGGCAATCCTGAGGGCGGAAACTGGATGTAGTACTCCTCCACGACGGGCGCTACTTCCAATTTTCCGATTGGCTTCTCCTGAAAGATCGACCAATAAAAACAAAGTTACAAAAGTCGAGGATCCGGTTTACCTCGATAGTTTCAAATTGTTGATTCCGATTGGAGAACATCCCAGTCTTGACAGGTTTGGGTGCAGGCACGGGCGAGTAGTTCAGTTCTAGAATGACCTTGCTCATCGCGTTTCGGAAATCGTCTTCGCCGTGACTGCCTAGCATGTGCTATAACAAAGATGGATGTAAATACCCACCGGAAATGTGGAGATAGTTACCTTTCTCTCTTCGTTGTCGGAATGAGTGCCGCTGTCCCCCAAGCTGCTGCCGCTGATGGTGCTCATGCGGCCGGATGATCCCGAACTGGATGTGCTGAGACTGCTGATGGGTCTCTGTGTTTGGATGGTAACTATGCTGGGCGACGTGAGAATCGGGGATGAAATGTCGTGCTTTTCTTCTCTGGATTTGCCCCTAAAGAGCTTTTTCACCCTGTCGAACGGTGTGGCCTTCTTCATTGAGGACTTCATCTCCTGTTGGATTTTCTCGTACTTCAGTCTCATCTCCTTGAGTTGCTCCTGTTTCTCCTGGAACGACTTCTGGACGTCGTTCCTGTTCTTCCACTCCTCCACCAACTTCTCCACCTGTGCTATAGAATGCACGTTATTCTTGAAGTCGTTGATGATTTCGAGCAGCTCCTTTTGGACCTTGTCTTCGTAGGTGGAGATCTGGAGGCGGGGAGGTTCAGTCTTTAGGGCAGGGCTTTTGGGCGCCTTGGGGGAGGGCGCTCTCGCCTCTTCGACCTTCACTGCAATCATTTATTAGATATGGAGTCTACATAGTTGAAGATGTTACCTGGGGGGTTCATGGCCATGTATCCGTATTCCGTGATGGGTCGAGGGGCGGGGCAAACTTTGTACAGTTCCTCTATGGCTTTGGGGGTGATGTAACTATCTTCGTCTATAACAACACACTACTTATATCGCTGTAACATTACAACGGGGAAAGTAGTACCGATTTTAGATGAGTTGAGTGAAATCTCCTTGAGCTTCGCATACATCGTTGTGAATTCGTTCATGTTCATGTAACCCCGAAGGGTGGTTGCTAGCTCGGGATGGCCGTTTGTTTCGGCGATTTCAGCGGGGGTCAAGTCGTGGACGTTCTTGATGTCGTAAGCAATGTCGGCTCCGGGACAGTCGAGGAGTTGCAGGGCCAGTTTTTCGAATCCGAATTTGGCGGCGAAGTGAAGGAGAGTGGGATGTTCTTCGTAACCTGACGGGGCGGAGTTTAGCGGGTTGTCAAAAGGTGGATGCAATAGCGACTTACTGTGTTTGTGGGCGTGGACAGCTGCTGCGAACGGGGTTTCGTGGTTGGCCAGCAGGTTGAAATGAGCGGGGAGATTCCTTTGGAAGGCGTGGAGTAGCCAGTTGTCTAGTTGTTCTCGGCAGGAGGGGGTGAAGCCCAACGTCTAGAAGAATAATTTAAATTAATGATTGAGTTGACTACAGACAAAAGTAACTCAGATCGTCCCACAACCACATTCAAAGTGTCACCCTTTCCGCCTCGGCTATTTTCACTCATGAATTTTAAAAATGCACATCAAAGCTTTACCTGACACATAAACTCGATCGGATTATTAGTCAGGCGTAAAATCTGTTCAAGCTCTCTGAGTCTGCTCTCGCACTTGATTGGACGGCTGCCCACGATATTCCCATTTTTTTCAACCAGAATATTCACGATCGCTGTCACTTCGGTGAGGCTGTTCGGGACCGAGATTTTTACGGTGTAAGGGTTGCGTCTCTTCACCGTTTTCACCTCGAAGATTTCGTTGTTACGCTCGATGGACACTTTGATGATGTCTTCCTTCTTGAGAGGGTAGGTGAGGAGGATGAAGACGCTGTTTTGTCCCTGAAGCAACAGAGCGTTTGGTGTGAATCTTAACATTGCTATTAAATTTGCGCAGTGACTAAGGTTTTAAGTACTTATCTTATAATTCTGGGTTAATACACCCTGTACACTGTATCTACTCGTGCTCTGAGCATGGCAAGACTGAAAGAAGGGAAGCTAATGCTATAAAACGTTTAAACCGAATCACATACCGATTATGTTTGTCCTCGGTACAAAAATGCTTTTTTAATCCTTCTTTTTTATTTTCCTTACAATCATCTTATTCTTTTTGGAAAATGTATTTCAATTTGCGAAAATTATTTCGGTGACTGTATTTTAGTTAAAGAAATTACGCTGTAACCACTTGATGCAATGAAATGGAAATCTATGAATATTGGGAATGACAAAAACCGAATGATAAAAGAGGAAAGCTATGCGATTAACCAAATATTTTAATGATTTTTTTAAATTTCCGAATTTATTTCAGTGAATCAATATAATACACCTTGTACTTCATCAGTCTCTGTCAGATAAAATATTACTGGTTAAAAAAAAAAGTTCTCAATGATGAACAAAGTAGAATTAAAGAGTGTGTCTACGGATTAGTCCGCACAATTAGCAATTAGTTCCCCTATTACGCATCTATTATGTTGAGAATCATTAATCAGCTTGTTTTGGTGAACATAACAAACCACAAATGCAAAAATGGCAATGTATTGCCGACTACTGCTGCTTGTTACGAATTATAATATCTAATCTAATACTAATGAGACAAATACCTGACGTATTTTCTTAGGCGACACGGAAAAGTAAGATTTCTCCTGGCTCACAGAAGTCTGCTGCTTCCATATACGAGACAGGATGGACATCGCATGCCCCAGAAACTCCTTGGTGAAGTTCTCGTCTTGGTCCTGTCCCACACTCAGTCTTTGCCATTGGAAATAAGTGGGAAAAACTGCAACCCTCAATGTGATCACCTCTCTTTAAAACACTGTCGACTCACTTTTCCTATGGAGATCAGTCAAGTCGCTATCCGACACTCCCAACAAAAGCGCTAGGGTGCGATCCCCTAGTAGAAGACTCCCCAAACCGGCACACTTCTCGGGGTGTTCGGTCACGAATTCCAAAAAGCTGGGACACAATATCACCAGCTGCAACTTGACGTTGGTGGCTTTTTCGGTCCACGTCTGGATGTCTTCGTTGGGGTCGTCGAGGCAGTGTTCCAACACCATATGCTGGATTCTGGAATCGATTTTAGTTAGTCTGTATTGGGACTTTGGGAGGGACTTACTTGAAAGGCTTCTTGTTAGCTTTGCTGATTTGTTGGAAGTAGCTGGTGAAGTACTCGGCCCAGAGAGCTGCAGCCTCGCTGCTCTGGAGGGAGACGATGAGGATGTCGTCCATGTTGGCCGGTTTCTTGATGGGAACTGCAAAGAGACAAGGTGTAAATCACTTTGTTTATAGTTATACCCATTTTGGGAAGATAGGAAGACAAAATAGTGTTGGGGAAGTACAGTTCAAGTGTATGGAGGATTGCCAGCACTAGAAAATTTTATAGTCGCTTGAGGACTAACCACAAGTCAGTACTATCCTAAATCACCTGTGTTTTTTTTTCGACCCCGGAAAATTGCAAGAGTTATTATTAATAGCGTATTAACAAAAATCAGACCTTTGTGATTGCAAATGCTTTTATTGTTTGTCCCAAGTTGCTGCTAAACAGTCGAACTATAGCGTCAACGACAAATACTAACAATACAACTTTCTCCCCCGACACTCACCCCTTCTCCCGAACACCTCACAGTCCGAATCGTCGCTGTCGCCCCCCATCTTTACCCTCGGAACCCCACGCCACTCACAATGATCTGCATTTACGCTGGACTATAATGGAAGTCTAGGAAATGCCCGAGATAACGATAAATAAAGAGTTGTGTTGATGGCATTGAAGCCGTTTATTCTATGCACTCGGACGACTACATCGACGTTTAATCAAACCATCAAATGACGTACTTCGGGCTCTTCATTTGGGAAACAATGGTAAGAGCTGATACATGCGTCACTCGTGTGGTTTGGGCGAAGGAAAAAATAAGAAAATATGGACGGAATGGGTGGGGTGTACCGGCTTTCCTATCTGATAGCGATAACCTCAAAGGCCGTTGATAATCTTTGATTTTTTTAAGAGAAAATATATTTCTGTTTGGGAATAGTACAAGTGTGATATTGGCTGTTATCAAATTGATAGTAGTTTGCAATGGGAAAAATTGTGTCGGAAATAACCATGGAACATATGGGAAGTCATTACGGGATCTAACAATGTGTAAGTGTCTGTTTATCGGCTAGAACTAATAACGACAATTTCAATGTAAATAGCGATAAACATTCGCTTCCGAGAAGATTTAAATGTCCATCAATCAACATCGCGACTTCTGTTGTGGCTCGTAAGTAAACTAGACCAACAAGCAAAACACAAATAATAGTTACTTTATCTTAATGCCACCCCCGAACATGCCCCAATTTAATCTCATTCGCTTTGTACCTCCCACATCCCTCCGTTTCTTTTCCTTCCTTCCAGTTAAACAATTTTCCGCATTTTATTTTCATAAGCCGCTTTCAGCTGCTCGCTCAGAGACGTTCGCAGACGCCAAAGGAAAATATTTGCTGAAAACTGCCTGAAAGTCGGACACGAAATTGGTTGTTTATTTGTCAAGGTCTGGTTCATCGAATCTGTACAAACAGTTATTACTACTAATAGAGAGCGATACGTTTTAACATTCATAGCGCAATCTAAACAACGGAATATTTAGAGTCTGGCAGACGCGCCACGCTAAATATTTAGCTAATTTTTTATCGACAGGGATTTCCGAAGAAATAATCTCCCGGGTTGGTTGTGAGTCAGGTCTAAAAACTGATTGGGTTAGAATCGGTGGATTTATTAAAGTAAAGTGTATTGCGGTGTTTATTATTGTCCACGTTATGTTCACTTAATAAAACTTAACACCTAGAAAACCTGAAAAACCTAGAGACCTTAAAGAATCCAAAGGACCTGAAGAACTTCGTCTATTCGCTCGTTACTTGATAGCCGGTCGAAATTTCTGGCGTTACAAATATCGTCAGGTTTGAATCGCCAATAAATACGAGACTAAAAATGCCTCAACAATGGTTAGGGCATATCTGTACGTGTTTGTCGTGCTGCATTTGTTTTGCCTGTGACGTCATCGGACTAGTGTAGATGAATGTTTGTGATTGATGGAAATCAGCGTTGTACAAAGTTATAAATTAGTGTAGCGTGAAAACGGGTTTAACTAGGACGTTGATTTAGTTGTCACTGTGAAGAGATTGTGAAGCACAAGGAGGCAAGATGTATCGTCTCATATGAGTCGTAAATATGCTCGGAATTAAAGAAAACGCAAATCAGATTAAGGGTCGCGTCAAGACGAATTAGCGTTGTAGAATTCTTTTTGTTTTTAGGTTTTTTAGTGGCGGTTCTAATAAAAAGTTTTCAAATTGTTGACGTGTCATCTAAATATGAAGTTTTTATTACAATTGAAAACGAAAATAAGTTGTGTTTAAAACGTTTAAAATTTAATGTGTTGTGTAATTTATTATCCACTGTTGCTTCATTACACTCGGATCATTGAATCTGCATCAATTTATAATTTTCATGAATTTTCAGTCACAAGGAACTTTGAGAGTATAAAACTTAATGTCTTATTTAGCTAAACTTGTAATAAGTCTTTCCGACTCATGCCAAGTATGTAGGTACAAGCTTCTACGAGAATAGTCCAGCCTGAATATCCCCATTCTAGGACAGAAAGAATCTTTTGATTACTCTTTGAGAACAGAGCAATGCTTTTAATAATTTAAATTTTATGATGTGTACCCACAACAAACCCTCGCAGGTGTACTCCTCGCTCCTCTCGCTTCTTATTTTCCTCCAGCGCAGATACCTAGCACCTGCTTATTATCCCGACTGTTGCCCCCTTCTATTTTTAGCCCGTTTTCATATTAATGTTAACAACGCTCGCGGCACGTGACTATACTGTCACAAATTAAACATTATGACAGGGCACATGGTTCAATATTCCGGATGAAAGTTCAAATAAACGGATGGAGGAAGCTCCTACTACATGCCGGATGTGTAGTTTACGTTTGGAGTTTTTTCACGTATTCGCTCATGTGGCGCGCGTTGTTTTTGATAAGGAAACTCCGCTTTTCTTCGTCGACGTCGAAATTGAAATCTTTCGTCGGGACGGACGTAAACAGAAGAGTTCGCTGAAAGGGAAGGAATTGGGTCGGACGATCGATCGGAGAGGGGTCAAGCGAGGTTCTGGTGCGCGCAACGGATCTGGGAGCTTCTTTTGAGGTGTTCGGGATGAAACAGGTGCAGTCGACGCTTATGAACTGGCTTTGTGGTTTTGGTCAAAGGATTTCGCTTTTGAAAATTTAATTATTTTATCGGATTCAGGCGATTGTACTGTCATCAACTACACAGAAGCAGCCAACTGTGATTTGGCCTTTCTCCTTCTGTTTTTGGGATTCTCCAGGTGTGCAGCAGCGAGTGAATTTTTGCGCCTTTGATATCTTCACAATGGGGGATTTACTTTAGTTTTTTGATTGTTTTAATTTATCATGTTTCTTATTTTTTAAGTTTATTTGAAACTTCTTCGGTTCTTCACTTCATCTTCGGATCTATCGGATTTAATTTACATTTGATGATTTGTAGCATTCATTTCCTGCAGTCATCCGTCCTGACTCCTACTTGTACCAAATGCGAAGATAAATAATTTATTTTTTTCACAATCGTTTAATTTTGATGTTGTTTGCTCACTGAAAAGAGTGAGCAAAGTAAGCAATTTAATCACCAGTGAGAAAAAGTTGTTTTAATGTTTGTTGTGTAACTTGTCATGTTACATTTTAATTCACGAAAAAACTTTAGAAACTATGTAATTCATATTAAACCGTTTGTGTGTTGGCACTGAATCTATCACAATTGTCTGGTCTGATGTCAATTGTCATTTGTCAATGATGTTATTTTAACCTCTCCGGCGTAGGGCTTCGGTTAAATAGAAGTGTTCTTAAAAGTATTGCCGTGTGTTGTTTGCACAGATTATAATATTGTTCTGTTGATAATAGTAATGGAAAATACCATGACATCATTAGAATTATAAATTAGAGAAGGCTGTGAAATTTAAATTAGGTTGGCACTACTAACTTTTGACAATTTGATTTAAAATTTGAATGTCAAAGTGACTTCAAAAAAACGGCGACAGAATGGTGACAGAATTCTATAGAACGCTGTGTTAATGGTTTTTCGAAATGCCTACCCTAATTTATTTTCCTGCAGACTATCAAAAATTAGTCCAATAAATTTATAAATGTGTGGTGTAGCAGAGCGAGTGTTAGTTTTATGATGATCGTGTCATTCAATTTCCGCACAATCTTGAAGAACTGCAACGCTATAACCTTTCAGATGTTGAAAAAAGCATTTGAAAATATGAAACGGAGAGTTAAGAACTGGGTTGAAGCTGGGGGAGAACACTTTGAACATTTGCTGAAATTCTCAACAAACCTACATTATTAATTTGTTAGTGTTTTATTTTCTTTAAATTAAAACAATTTAACATGAGAAACATAAACGTGACAATGTTTACCAAACCTCAAATTTTACTGTGTCAATTTCCAGGCTGGGCCATTGCATAAAAAAAAACACCTACTAAATTATAAATTAAATGATCTCAAATATTTTGTGAACAAGAAGAATGTTCTTAAATCCAAGTGGAGTAAATTTACATTAAAATTTAATTATATCTAAGTAATATTTTGTGTTTCATAATGTTTTGTATTTTATTTGTGGAAAAATCATATCGCCTACGCCTCGTGCGCCCAACTTCTGAACTCGTGATTAAAAGCACTACTTTGCTCACTAGTGTTAAAAATAGCTATTATTGTAGACATGTGTTTGTATTTAGGAGCAATTTAAAAAAAAACTACATACATATACCTACATATTTACATAATACATCATGCCAACGTTTTTAAATTGTGTACATACATATTATATAAGTTTCATCCTCAGATTGTCAGATAAAAGAAACATTTTTTCCATGCCACCAGCCAATATCGACGGTTTTGCAAGATTCAAAATACTCCGGGAACATTAAATTCCCGGCCTAGTACTTTTCAATCACTTTTGTAAGTACTAGGCCGGGAATTTAATGTTCCCGGCCGATTTTTAATCCTGCAAAACCGTCGATACCTACTTTAGTTAGATTAATAATAATAATATTTTTACTTTTGAAAAATGATTTAAATTTGTTGGCATAAAAAAATTTGTGGGTTAGACGTCCAGAAAATGTTTTGCGAGTACTCGTGTTGTTTCGCCTCGGCTAGCGCCTCGGCTACGCAATACCACTCACACTCGCAAAATATCATCAGTGATCCAAATAACTATTAAATGAAACGATTGTTTTTGTGTATCTTTTTTTTTGAGAAGTTTAGACATTAAAAAATTGAAAGATTGGACGCGTGAGGATCAGAAAATTTAAAATCTGTAAAACTTGAGAAATTAATAACTTAGAAATCTGTAACCATACTGCTAAGAATGCAGTAAGAACCCAAACTCAAAATATAAGATTGAAAAATTGAAACTGAGACTTTAAGAGATTCAAGTAGGTATGTAACTCTTAAATTGCATCAAAGATGTTTCTACATATATAAAAATAAGACATTTTGTATAAATATATAAACTGAAATCTTCAATTATTTAGCGCAAGAGGACAACTTCAAAACCTTCAGTTTTTACCGATTTACCTATTAGCTCTAAAAGAAGTCCTTTAATCTCTATAACCTTCCAAAGCAAAAAGGTTGTTTGTCAACATTGTGCATTGAGAGGTGGATAGATTTAATTAAGAAGAATTACGTCGTGATGAGCGATGTGGGACGCGTTTGTCTTAGAGAGCGGATGTTGCAAAGGGGTGAGTAATGAGGGAGGAATTTAATTGACGAGACGAAAGACAAACGGATCGGGGAATGTGGAGGCAGTCAAAGAGAGACTTACAAGGGGGTTGTAATGTGTGTTCAATTATAAGCAGGCTTTGACTTTTTCACAAGAGTTTTACGCATTGTAGCGTAGATACGGTATGCAAATTTACAGAACATCAATAATAAATTGTTCTTTGGCTATAGAAACAACTGATTTTAAATTCTTTATCAAACGAAAAAGCAAATTAAATTACATTTAGTTAGTATGAAACAACCGCGGACATACGTTGCTATCGCTATCTTATTCTTATTTTTACACAATTATGTAACTTGATGACTTTTTCATTTGAACACCCAATATAAAGCGATACAAATTACAATGTGGGTTTCGTTCCGCTAATTAGGGGTGGATAAGTTTCGAAAAATTGTAAAAACATCGATGCAGCTGTTGCTAGGGAATTGTGAACGCGGTCTCCGTTTCTATTTGTTTTGATATATTTTAGTACTGCTACCGAAAATTTGTTAGTGCATCGATTACTTTTGCACAAATATTTTGGTCCGGCTGAAGATAAACTGTTATTTAATGGGTGCATAATGTGCGGTATATTATACGAGGACATGGAAGTAACTAAAATATTGTGGATTATGACATCATATCTCGTAAGAGTGCAATATCATTATCAGTGTGTATTTAGAGTTGCATAGAATACGACACTTGTGTGAACTGGTATTTTTGTTCTTATTCTTATATCAAAACGATTGTAAGAAGCAGGCTGAGAACAAGCTTAGAGAGTTTATGAAGTTGAAAACTATTATTAGTTAGTTGGTCACACTCTGATTGGCTGATTACATTATGGCTAATAACAATAGAACAAGAATATTCAACACTTGGGGCTATCCTCCACATCTATCCAAACAAAGTCCTTTCCTGTTTCCACAACTTCCAACTAAAATTACCCGATACGTCCGTCGTTGTCGCCGTGAAAAAACACTAATATCTTCACCTTCTACAATGTCTCAACCCTCCACCTTGTTCCCCATAAATAAATTTACAACACCTAATTAAATATAAAGCGAGTTCCGCTCGAAGCAAACGAAATAAGTATCATAATAGCCTCGTCAAAGTCATTTGTTAACTCTAGACACAGGAAACCCGAGCGTCTCGACGCTCTTCTTCCGTCCACCTTAAAAAAACTCACTCCTCGACCTGAAATTACCTCGTTTCGTATTTATTTTGAATAACAGGCGCTTCGGCGGCACCTTTGACACCAAAGGGATGTCTTAATGTTTATTCATCGGGGACGATTATTATCGTAAAATAGAGAGTAGATAAGGGGAGTTGCGACAGGTTAACGATTCGTGATAAGGGAATCTGTGCTGATTGGGACAATGGCTGGGGCAAGTGTGAGACACGTGTCGGGCTTCCTGTTGACTTACAGGAGTTAGTTATTATGTTGTTAAGTTGCTCGATGGTGTTTGTCAACAGACTTATCTTTGTGTGGATTTTTGGAGCGCTCCTACTTGGACAAATCCACCTGATTGTGTTAGATTCGGATTATTATTAATCACACCAGCCAAACTACTACATTTTCGCACATCGGCGACAAATCCCACATTTCTCAGTGTCACATCTGTCCTCACTTTATTCCTCCAATGACAGCTCGCACAGGCAATTTTTAAAATAGCACCCGGTAAAAAATTGCTCCATTTGTACTACTTCGCAAGCGCTGTAAAAAAATCCCGTAAAAAATTCACTTCATTCATACATCACATGAAGCTATAACCATTAAATTTAGATTGCGGATCCATCTAAAAAAAAACATTTTTTTTTAATATAAACGGAATAAACATTTAATTGCCGTGTAAACAGGACGAAACCGTCAAAGGCGAGCACATCTTCTAAATACGTAAATAAATAAATAAACACGCGTCCTCGTCGCCGAAATTCCTTTTGGAGCCTCGACTGCTAATGCTGGATTTCGAATGGGACTCCCGGAGAATAATAAGTGGGTACAGTGACCGGATTAAAAAACGGGGGGCTTTTCGAAGAGTAATCGTCTGAATTTATTGGAGTATATTTCTGTCAAGATGGGGCAATTTGCGTTGTTTATAGGCAGAGTTCGTTGGTTTGAACGCGAAAAGAGGCCAGGGTGAATAATTGTTGGGGAATCGGCGGCGATATTTTGAAAAGGGAGTCAAAATAGATGTGATTTGTGGGATGTAATTACTAAAATTAAATTGAGGAACGGAGATTATGTCTCCTTTGAAATGTGTTCCTTCTTGTAGACCACACCGTGTAGTGTTTATTGCGACAAGAAATCACTTTGAAGAGCTTGAAGACCATGACAATAATTATTTGGTCAAAACCTATTGATACATTAAGTGCGCCAACCCCATATGGAGACTAATTGCTTTTTCATTTGACGTAAGAGCAGATTCGTCCTTGTAAAATTCGTCATCGCATTTGCATTCATAAACAATACCAAAAGAAGATGGCCTATAGTATCATTATTCTGAGAAGGAATTCTTTCGTTTACCATTGCAAATACAATGGAGAAATGGGTGCCTGTTTGTCGCCGGTCGTCTGCCACCTATGTATTTTGTCGTCCCAAATCTACGTTAAACCAAAATCAAAGAACCAATTTGTTATAATTCTATAGATCACCCGCCCGCCATTTTTCCCTTGTTGTCATAATAATAAGTAAAGTAATAAGATCATTGTTTATAATCTGACATTAAGTCAACAAATTCCAAATGATATTACTCATTTTGTCAGCCAATCCGTAGCCCATTCTATGGACCATCCGCCCACCACTTCTTTCACCGTTGCCGTTCTATCTTGGTTGGTCATTAGTTTGTTTTTTGAATACTGGAACCCACAACATGCTATAGAAAAATAAGAGTAGAATGACAAAATAAAAGTCTGACAGAATTACAAACCTGAAAGCTGATTTTAAAAAATCGGTGTCTAAAGATGTAACAGCAATATGTAAGAACTTGAAGTTGGAAGTGTAAGAATTTAAAATACAATTCAAAAAATTTAAATGCAAAATTTGGACGATTAGTTGTTATTAAAACTGGAAAATTAAAAAGCAGAGGAAGTTTGTGAAAATCTAGAAGTTGAATGAAAACTCCAAAATATTAGAAAATTGAAAGCATAAACATTTCAAAAGTTGTTATCAAACCGAAAAGCTGAGACACCAAAAACCTAAAAATGCTTGACGATAACCACATTTTCAAAAATGCATAATGTATTTCAGGTGGGCTTAATCAGAAACTGTTGCAACCTGAAAGCCTCGAAACATAAAATTTGCACACTAGGAAAATTTTGTTGACGAGCCTGAAACAAACCTGAAAGCTTGGAATTTAGGAGCTAACCCGACGTCTCGACCCATGAAACAATAAATTCCACTTTTACTCAACCTCCTTGTGACCACTTTCTTCGGAAAGCTCCTCCACTGCGGCGTTCATTTCCGTAAGCTCGAGCTTTCGTTCCCTTTTTTCATTTCATTAATCCTCACTTGCAGCGAACTGAAAGCGTTCTCTGCTGTTGTTATTTTGTGCTGACTCGAACCCGTTTAGCTTCGGCGATGACAAATTGTGCTCTTTGTGCAAATCTCGGCGTGTCTGGAGGCACTAATCTGAATTACAGCGAGAGTGGTGGGGCTGGGGTTTAATTAAGAGGTTTATAGTAGTCTCCGGTGTTTTAAGACAGGTCGATGAAGAAAAAATTCTTGTAAAAACAGCAGGTAGTAAAATTTTTTACTGTATATAAATGAGGTCAGACTTTCGCACCCATTCTAACATTACAATTATTAGAAACGGTTTTTTCCCCATAAATTTTGGAGACGAAGCGCTGTAACTGGACACCCAAGTCTGAAATGAAATATTTTTAATGGGCGATTATAACTTGCGGGATTATAGAGAACGTGTTCCAGACATGTCTTGTGGGATGAAACAATGTTTGACAAGTTAAATTTGTGCCAGATATTCGACACGCTAAGCTAGAGAATTATGGGGAGAGACGCTGGAGCTTCGAAAATATGTGCCGTTATGCTAGAAAGTTCGGCACTCCGAAATTAAAAATGAAATTCCAGACTGAAGTTAGAGTAATAATAAATCTTCAGTACCACTGTTGCATACAATTTACCAAACTTCCACCCAACAACAGACCCGTTTTTATCGCGACTTCAAGCACCACAATTCAGTCTTAAATTTACTTCAAGTGCCCCAAGTGGCCTGCGCAGCGTCACGGCTGACGGTTCTGGCTTTGTCCCATCCATGCACCACCTAGACCTACATCTGGTCAGAAAATTCCCGAACAGGTCAAGGGATAGCGGGCACATCTGGGTGCCATCTTTCCGTCGTGTTACCAGGAATTCGTCATTAGTAAGACGAGATGGGACAGAATCAATAAATGCCTCGGGTTTATGGATGGAAGGATGACAATGGCGGAGGGTGCGGTTGGGTGATCGCTGGTCTATTTTTATTCCGGGATCTTTTTTTGCCAGATGGATGAATCATTGAGGATTATTTGGAGCAATGTGCATATTACTCGTAAAGTTATTTATGAGAGCTGGTGCTTGGTTTGGTTTGGTTTGGAGGAAGTTGACCTGGATGGTCGGCTAATTTATTGGTGAAACACCTACGGTAAGGATTGGACTGGTTAGTCTAATTGGCTGGAGAATAATGAATGATCTTACTATATCAGTACTGGAAAGCTATATTATACAAAACTAAGTGAATTTAAATTTTAGTGAAATAAGTTTATAGTTTGTAGATTTAAAAAGCACTCTCCAGCTTCTACATGTCTTCATTTGAGCGGCTTCTCAGATTTTTGCTCTTTTTTTAGTATGAACCTATGTCTCAGAATTTACCAATACAAGGAGAAATTATTAGGAACTGGAAAATTCAAAAATTTAAAGATTAAGAACTTGAAGAAATACAAATTTGGGAAGTTGGACGCCTGAGAACCTGAAGAAATTCCAAATGAGAGTCGGGGAGTCTGATATAATGTGAACCCGTAAATAAAAATCAAAGTCGTGTAAATTTAACGAAATTTAAGTGCTTGAAAACCTGAAAGACTGAGAAATTAAAAGAATGAAAGATTGAGAACATGTGGGAGTGAAAACAATTAAGAAATTAGAAGATTGAAATGTTGAAAGTCTGTGAATTGAAATATTGGAAACATAACAAGCTGTGTTGTTCCAAGATCATTTGGTCAACTTTTAACATTTATGCTTTGCATGTATACTTTCTCAGTTGCAATTTATATTTTGCATTAAAAATCGTTTAAAAGAAAATACTTGTTCCCGAAGACACCGAATTTTATGTGCCCGGCGTAGGGTGTAGAATATTGAATGAAATATTTTGAAATGTAAATTGTGTCGACCTTCTTGAATAATTTATTTTGGATTGGAGTTTTTTTTGTCAAATATGTAAATCGTCTTTCAGGGTGCTAGGCTTCAGGAAATTCTGGTACAAAAAATTGTAAATTATGTAAATGATTTAGATGACAAATAATTTTTCATTTCAATCAAACAATATTATGTTGTTTGGTTTCTCGAACCGAAAATTTTCATTCGGGGCTATATCTTGCTAAAGTTACCATTCTGACTCGAAGGACCATAATTAATAATAACCGTATCACAGATGAAAATAAACCCCAATCACCAAAATAGCCCCAATGCCGTTGTAGTTTTCCAACCGGAAGTTGTTTGAACTTGTATGGATTTCGGAGATGTCCTCGGCGCGTTGAATATGAATCGTCTTATGCAGATGCAGCAATCAGTATGCAATTAATCCATCCATTCCGACTTCCGGCGCTCCTTTCAGGGAAGATGCACGTGCCCAGGATGTCACGCGCCATATTCAACATGGCCGATACACTTTTCAACCCCCCAAGATCAACCCTTCTGACTTACTCGACCAAAGAGACCGCTGGAAGGAAGACGAACGGGATACGATCTGCACCAAGTCGTGTAGTCACAGCTTCAACACCGCCAACCACCACAACAACAACAAAGAACAAAAGCGCGTCGTAATGGCTCATCGATAACTGAAAATTAATACAATCTGCGAATCAATCCACGTTTAATTAGGTGGGGGAGAAGATGGCCGATGGACGTGAGTCGGGTTGAAGATGAATACGGATATCCTCCGTGTCTTCAGCGCCAAATAAGAAGGAGTTATGTAATTGAGGGGGCAATTGAGAGGTCTATTGGAGTCAATAAAGGCTGCCGGAAGCGATGGGGACGTCGCTCGCGGTTAATTCGTCGACTTCCTGAAGAGCTGCATTTCCGGGGACGAGGAAACGTTTCGGACATAAATAAAGCAATAAATGTGTCTATTTTATTAATTCTCTTTACGACTTTCAAAGTTAGACAAGAATGACAAATATTTAATTTGTTTCAAACTCCTTCCCATAAGGCAGCGACACTTTAAATAATTACTTATAAAGGTAGGCTATAAAGTGACAAATCTAACTCAAACGACTACAATGACAAAAAGACGGCCGATACGAGAAGCCATCATAAAAGCCTACAAAGAGTCGTTAAACCGAGCGGGCTGAGTGACAAGATAATGGAAATATATATTTCAGAGTGTCGAGACGTCTGATTAATATTTAAACACTTTTATGAGAAGTTTATGCCTACGGGGAACACCTTGTAGGCGCCAATAAATAAGTATTGCACATATATGAATTTCTGATTAATGCAAAGAAGACAACAAAGAATACCTGACGGCGCGGCGCCTCGGAGAGAGTAGCAACTGCCATTCATTTGGAGAATGAACGTCGAAACTAATTTATTTTCATTTGCAGTCGTAAAGGTCCGAAGAAAGAGCTGCTCTCAAATCCACCATTAGTTATTCATATTCATCAATTACCCTAATCTCATTTACTCAATATTAATATAGATCTAACGTTGAGTGTACAAAGATCAGACGTATACCACTATTGAGCACAGATAACGTCGTAAAGCAATAATAGGAGAGAAGAAGTTTGAATAATGGTGGATGCGCTTGTTCCAAGAAAAAGTTCAAAGTTTAAAGATGTGTTTCGGGTATGTTTAATGTACGCTATTCGTGTCACTTTTAACATTATCAGTTCTGTGTCGGGGTTTATAAAAAAAAATATTTAAATAATTGTATAATAGACAATGAAAAACCGCCCAAAACTAACACTGGAAAAATGGAGTTGAATGGAATACAAGAAGAAACTGAAGGACGATAGTAAGATAACGTTACAATAACGAGCGTACAGAAAATAGACTGAAAATACGATAAGAAAAAATTTATTACTAATAAAATACTGCAGAAAACAGATACAGAATGGAAATAACTTGAAACAGCCAAGAAAGTGAACTAGAGGAGCAGAAAAAAGAAAATAGTGGTCACTTGGACACGGATAAACAAGATCGTAGTAGTTGACAAAAGAGAATGAGAAATAAAAACAAAGGTATTAAAGGATATAATGGCACCACCACCTAAAATAGTTTGTACTGTTAAAATGTCTGTTAACAGTGCCGCTCCCCACAATGTTTACACCCCTTTAACTATCTTTCCACCTCCTCCTGAAAACCTGAAAGCATATCTGTTCCTTCATCCAGCACCTAGCTGACGAACCCCCACGTTCTGTTTACGATTCCAACAAACACTCATTGTCTCACCGACTTCAAAGAACTCATTATTCCCCCCGGCAACGAGCATCTTAGACGGCACAACGACATCATTGTCAGTCCGTATTATCGAATCACGGCACATTGAAAAATTACTCACCGCGAGTGCAGCGAGGACACCGCTTCCTGGGGTAGGAGCCGTGTCGGAGGGAGTGGTCGTCGAATAGGGGCACAACGGGCTCTCCGTCGGGGGTGGCGTGCACCACGGCCTGGGGGAAGTCCTCCTTGAAGGAGGAACGCGAGAACGTGCCGATGGAGTGGCGGCGCTGGTTGGGGGGTTTCCTCGGTGAGTAGTTGTAGTAGGTCGCCGTGTCCTCGGTGAGGAAGACCTAGAATGTGTGTTGGTTGATATTAACGAAGCAATTGCTTTTTCAAAAATCTTTACAACATTACAACTGACACATTTGCAACAAGAAAGGATAAATGAGAATTAGTTCAAAATATTTCTAGTCAGTCCGAATTCAAGATGGAGAAACAGAAAAGAACATTAGACACTCGTACACAAACATGGCACGGGTTTTTATAACAACATAAAAGCTCTTTTTATTAGGTAATTAGACAAGACAAAGATTAAGTAGCACACACGTTGTTATACAAGACCAATTTACAAATGAAGTTTCTTTCTCCAACACAATCAAAGTGTGGTTGTATAATTGAAGAGCAGCACATGTTTAGCACTTAACCAACAGTGTCTCGCCATGGAGACGTGTTTGGACTGTGTAGTCACTCGAGTTTTTTTAAAAAATTGCAAGATTTTCTTACCTCATCTCCAGAGAGCTCCTCCTCCTCCGTGGGCACCAAATTGTACATGATATCCCCGTGTCCTTCCTTGCTCTTCACCGAATTCGAGCGATGTTTGTACGCCAAATCCGGCGCTATATCCGACAACCTCGGTTCCCCTTGGATGAGCAACTCCTGGTTGGAATCCGCCGAATTCGAACTGACCGACCGCAAGAACCCCCTGAAGTTCCCGCGTCTTTGGCTTCTCGACGACGTCGAACATTCACTATCCGTGTTACCCATGGGGCTCTTCTTCGGCGCGTCCGAAAGCACTGAGAAGTACGACGGGTTATCTGCGGAGAACCAGGTAAACAACATGAATGGTAAGTAAAAGTGCCCAGATGGGACGCGAGCGGAATTGTAATGGCAGATGGTAGGAGACGTTGAGGAAGTCAAAGATCCGACAGGATGCGAAAGGTGGCGCATTTTAAGCGTCCGTTCGGGTCCGAGATGAGATTCTCGGTAATTATTTATGCCGATGGGTGAGGATGTGTTTGTATACCGGGCACGGATGGGCGATGGGATGTGGATTTTATGGTTATGATGGGCGCACGCAGAGGTTTTGGAAGGGGTAGGTGAGCTGTTTGGGTGTGAAATTATATATGCTGTTATTGTCATGGACGGAACCCTGAAACTTGGCTTTGTACATACAAATGAAGGTGCGATATTAGATAAAAATGTATAAAACAAAGCCGAAGTTTTTCAGTCAAAAATTATTCAACGTACAGAAAAGCTTTTTTATTCTAATGAGATCAGCTTATACTTTCAATCTTGTCACATTTAGTTCATTGTACACCCTTTTGAATAAATTATTTTATAAACGTCCTTCCGAAAATAGTATTTTCTCTATTCTGCTCTTGTTTTATTGTGCTGTCATGCATTTGCTTTTCCATTCTTTTTTTAGTTCACTTTCTTTTCAAAACCAATTCTTCCACTCGTATTTTAGTTGCTTCTATATTTTGTTATTAACGTCAGTTCATTCTCTTTAATTTGAAACATTTTTTTCCTTCAGACGTCTCCCTGTCTCTCCACAATGGTGTTTTTTGTTCTTTTAGTCTTGTGTCCTATTGTAAAATCGAATAGCTAGATGAGCTTACAATTTTTTTATTTATCTTGTAAAAGTGTTTCATTGTCAAGAGATATAAGATAAGACATGTATATAATGTAACGACTGAGCAACAAAATTCGTGATCGTAGGAGCCTCTGAATCCAAAATTTTGAGTCAATTCTTGATCGATACGATTGTGTAAAAAGTCATGAAGTAATGTGAATTCACGATTAATGTAAACAGTAAAGTAAAAGAACCGATATACGTTTAGCCAACTGCGATCACGAATTTTGTTGCTCACTCGTTATCTACACACATCAAAACTCTCGGACACCCCTTGTAAAATAAAAGCAAGAAATTTATCATATGAGAATTGCCGTTTTTGATGATGGTGAGAAACAGCCAATAATGTTATCGTCTACTGATAGCAGAGGTTTTTTTTTTCAGTGTGGTGTAAATCTAGAAAAAGATAATTTGTCTGCCTTTGCGAAGAAGGTTGGTCAAATCACCTAATTTCAGTAACACTTGTCAGAATCAGATCATCTGTTATCAGAAGAATGCGATCATTCCAAGAGACTGGAAATGTGAATAGAAACCAAAGTCATGGACGTCCAAAATGTAAAACTGCAAGAAAGAATCGCTACAGAGCCAATTTTGATACAACCGAGACGTAACTGACAGAACACATTTTAGAAGATTTATGTTGGGCGAACCAGGTTGTCGTTAGACCCCACTTATTGAACTGACAAGAAATATCTACGTCCAAAGTGTCATCAGACCAATTATACAGTCCATGAAAGAAGAAGATGACGAAAATGTTATTTTTAGAGACAATAGTATTCGAGCAAACTCCAAGAGCAGAGTTGGAAGACGCAAATGTGCTGTATAGGCCAGCAAGCTGACCGGACATAAATTCAGCAGAGAACGTGTGGAATAAGGTTAGTCATTTCCACAAGAAAGAGTTGTCAACTTAATTCTTTTAAGGCCACTGTGGGTTGAATCACTACAACAATGCAGTCGCTATATTTTTGTAAATTACATTTTGGTCCCTATTCTCTATTTACTATTATTAATTCTTACATTTTTTCACATCAACCATTTTTAAATTTTTTGAAGAGCAAACCCATTCCTTTCTTCTTTCAGCCAACACAAGGCAGAAGTCGACTCCCTTATTCTATTTTTTTATTTTTGTCGTTTTTTATTTTTTAAATATTTTGGTGTATCTTCCCTCTTGTCTCTATTGTAACATATTTCAGTCGATATCTTGATGTGTAGTTACAGTTCCATGCTTCCAGTTTAAGTTTTCTTTTCCTTGTTTATGAGTTTTCCAGTTCTATTTCTTTACTAAATATTCTCGTCGTTGTTCAGGTTCTACGCGGTGTGGCAGGTTCCTCACGTTGCTCGGGTTCTCAAGTTTTATTATCCTTATGTTTTTGAGCGTATATCATCTTATGCTTTTCTCAATTTCCCTCGGCCTTGCACTTTTCTCCAACAATGTTATTCGCCAAAAATGTTTTTAAGAATCTCTAGATCTCTAGAATGGTTTAAGAATGAAAACATTTTAAGGCTATTAGTACCATATGACACAACAAAGTTGTTCATCAAGGGTAGCTAATGGAAATCAAATGTTTAAAAAACATGTGTCGTTTACTGTAACATAATATGCTCTATCTTGTCAGTTGACACTTGTAACATTTGATATGGATTACTAATTTATCTTACGTTTTTTTAGCAAATGATTTTATGTATTTATTATGGATCATATGGTATACAATCAACAATATTGTGTTTTATTGTTGTATGTACATTAATCTATTCGAGTCATTAACTCCCATAATCTCTCAAATATTGTATTCTTTACAATTTATACCTGAAACCGCGCATCCACCATTTTCCATATTTTTTTCTATTTATAAGCATTGAATCGGATAATTTCGAGGTAGATTTTCTAGACTCACTTTCTTTTTAATCCTTTTCGGTTTATCACAAACTCTTTTAGTGCAATCAATTAACATTTTTCTTAGCTTTTAAATATCTTAAACCCATTGGTTTGAAGTATTCTTTAGCTTATGTGCCGCGGATCTATCTACTATGTTGTTCTGATACTATTTTGTGTTTTTTTTCCCTTTTTTACACATATTAATAATTATTTTCCTAAACTAAAACTCAATTTTAGGTTTTATGGACATTAATATTTCATTTAATTCGCTTTAGTTCGCTTTTTATGTAATTTTTTATCTTTTCAGTTGCTCGATATCCAAATTAATTTATCACAATATCTGTTGACTTTTTTTGTGATCTTTTCCCTTTGGTGTTTTTAGGAACTATGTATGAAAAAAGCACATATTATGTAATTAAAAGACTAGAGGCCTAACTCAGTAAGGAACTAAGCAACTAAAATACTGAAAAAATAAGGATATGAGCAACTGTTGTTTAAACTGACCATATCAAAATAGCGGAGCTAATAACTGAGAACTGTATAGAATTTTTGTTTTTACATTTTCTCAGAAACTAAATGCTCTCTCTCGAGGGATTCAGGGAACTCTGAGAGGCTCTAACTGTCTAAAATGGTTTTAAATAAAGCTAATAGAGTAAATAAATCTTGAAGTCTAAAAAATGCTTAGAATGGTTTCTCAAATTGAAGACTATTTAATTATATCATAAATATTATAAAATAATTTGATAATTTTTGAATTTAAAATAATTGGGAAGCACTAAATATGTACTAGGATTGTGGCTAAGTTTAAGAAGCCCTAGACTTATTTAAAATGGTTTAACAGTGCAGAGAACTAAGAATAAAAAACTGAGAAACTGAGAAGAATATTTTTAGTTTTTCTATAGAATTACGAGTTACGGAAGCACAAGCAATCAATTGTACGAAAAGTAGTCAAAAAGTGTTGGTCGTTGCAGAAATGGATGTAAGAACACTGAAACAGTTGGAAACTTTGGAACAAAAGACCTTCCCCCCTATTGTCCCCATAACTTCCCATCGAATCTCTTCGATTTCCTGCCAGATCGGATCTAACACAGAGCTGCCTGTTCTTCGTCCGATGAATAATTCAAAACACTTTTCTTTTAATTGCGGTGGCGTCATCAACTGCAACAAACCGCAGATTTGCCGCACATTATGGCTTGTATGCAACGCGCACACGTGTTTTGTGGGCTCAAATTGCCACTAAAACCAATAAATAACCCGAGGTGGCTAAAATTAAGTGGGATTTCGAAGGTATGAGACAGGGAAATTCGAAGAAAATGCGACAGATTCATAACATTTTCTCGAAGTGGAGTGTTTACAAAACGCCCAGAGTATTAATAAATTCGGGTTCAGATAAATTGAGGCGTTAGTTTTGAAAACCGTGAATTAGCTGTGACTGTGATTTAGGGGAAAGGTTTAAGTGGACGAAAATAGATTTTTGTATTAATTTTTGAAATTCTCGTTCGAACTATTAAATGTGATAAATCCTTTGACAAATAATGTAAAAAAGAGTCTTAGGAAGAATTTCATCGCGAATTTGCCACCAGGAATTTTTACGTATTTGACAAATTCATTAGTTTCTACGAGGATGAAAAGGTGTCGAAATCTGTAGCGAAACGAACGAGTTGACTGAATAATTGCTGGAAGGCAGCCAATCAACGGTGGCCGCAAGTTTTAAGGCAGATAAAATTCTCGGATAAATTATTGTTTTTCGTCCAGAATTGGGCCAGCTATCTCACGGGGATCAACAAACAAACGGGAATAGTTTAGGTGTTTGAATGCAGGAAGGTTAGTGTTTTACGAGGGAATAGAGTGGTTTAGTGGGAATTTCTACTGGTTTGTAAATTAAGATCAGGAATTTGGGTGGGATCGTTTTCGGGTTACGAGGAAGTCTAGTGAGGTGTGGGTGGACATACCTAAATGGGGAATTATTAGTAATTTACGGGAGTTCAAACTAGTCATGAGCAGATCAATTTATTCTATCTTAGTACAGGTCCGTTCTATGTAAATTTGTCTAGTAGCTTATTAATTTGGAGTATCAATATTTACCAATAAGTTAATGTATTGATGTTTGATATAGTCCTATTTTTATGTTGTCTTTACTTCTAAAACTTCAATGATGACTATAGATGTTGTGTTTCTAATTTCGTCTTTTACCTATTTCTGGCGTTCCTGATTTTATTTACATTCTGTCAAATAAATAACTACAAACTACACTTACAGTCCAACAGAAAATATTTAATTTTTTGATCCGACCTCTAATTTTATTTCGTCAATGTTTTTTTAAAGATCCCATAATCTCACTTTTCTACCCTCATCAATTGATGCACTTTCATGCCGAATACAATGCGATTGTAGTATTTGTAACTTTTATTGACTAATTGTATTAATGTTTATTAGTATATTAATGAACAAATTAATCATTTATGCAAAGAAAAATATATGCTCACTGCACCTTCTACCTAATGGTGACTAATAAACTCAGTCTAATTTGGTCCCGAATTGTCACCAAATTTCTAAACCTCTCACCAAAAAAACTCTTAATGACTCATTACAATTATCAGATTAAGTCACATCATCAACATTTGATCTCGGGTGTAATTTGTAATAAAATACTTTCGGGTGGCAGCTCGAGCAGTCTTCTGAAAATAGCTATTTCTGGCAAGCCGGCAATAAAAAGAAGCCCGAAAGAGTGACGCATCTGAACACGTTTAGCAGTTAATCAAAACAATGCAAGGATCCGAGAAAAGCCCCGCAAAAAGCGTCATTGTGTCTGCTCATCTTCCGAAATTGATATTAAAAACTCCCCGGGCTTAAGCCGTATTTCCATAACAATCCCTTATGTCGCAGACCACCCAAATCAGCTTAACCACCAAAATTTAAATAAGTAATTTCTACGCACCAAGATCCATTGTTTCGGGGCTTCAAAATCCAGGTACCATCGAATCCGTGAGCGGAAATCGTCCAGCTACTTTAGGAACGCATTTATTTAAAGCTTGTAAACCTGCAACAAGAGCAAACCGCTGAAGAAAACAGCACGACAATGAATGAACTGTGCGCGAGATTCCGACCGTTCTGAATTATTATGAAAACGTCCCGACATAAAAACCTCATTATCCTATTAAATTTGGCGTCTAAGTAGATGGATCTAACTACATCGGAACGTGTCCAGTGCCAGAACATCCAGCTAATTATACGCCGAGAATTTTCATTCATCGTTATCATTCATCCCGTACTTACATATAAATAGAGGGGATATTTTCGCGGCGATTCTACAAATCGCGGCAGTTTATCAAAATAATTGACACTTACGGGCGCACCGACCGCGCGCACATCTCACTTAAGTCGCGACCGAGCTGAGACTGAGCTTAACTGAAAGCGTTTTTCAGGAGGAGGGAGATGGATGGAGGACTGACAGCTGAAAAAAGGGAGGGGTGGTTTGGCGCGAGCCGACTTTTTGGGGTGATGTGTGGAGCACTGGCTTTGATGGCCCGTTTTTAGAGCTTTAAAGTTTTTAAGAAATAAATGAATGATATTTTTGGTTTTCAAATCTTTAGGTGCATACGTACTATTTTTACAGTTAAGATGTTATCAATACAATAACCAAAGAACTTATTAATTCTCATCTATCTATAGCATTTCTTGTTGTTCAGAAAACTATTAAATCACTCACAGCTTTCATTCATCCCTCGCTCATCTCTAATCCAGATCCGTACCCATACAATTACTCCTCCATTTTCTCTGCAAAATCTACAAATCGCCACCATTAATCATGATAATTGACACTTCAATATGAACCGGCACAACAGCACACACATCTCACTTAAACCACAATTGAGACTGAGCTTTACTTAACAAATCACGTTTCAGATGCGAGAAAGCAACAGCTGAAAAATCGGGAGGGGGTGAGTTTGGTACCATTAGCATAATAGCTGTAAATGTTTGGGGGCCTGATTGGTCGATGTGTTGTGGGTTGAAACACGTTTTATGTGCGGAAAATATGCTTCGACGTTTCGTGCTGAAAATACATTGAGTTTTCGCGTTGAGTGTGTTGGAACGTTATTGGAATGTTTACCGATCGGAAGTTCCGTCTAGGATTTTCTGGTTTTAGATTATTTTTCAAACAGATTATTAAATGCAAATAAGAAATTTGACACGACTAATGGTTTTATTGTTTTCTTTCTATAAATTTCAATTTTGTGTAAAAATTAAAAATTATATGGTAGGTAATGCATCCTCTACGACAATTTATTTTATTCAATCTTGAATGTCAAAATTGCATTTTATCTACTCTTTACTGTATGTTAAAATGAAATTTTATCGTTTAGACGATAAAAAAATATGTACTTCTATGCCAACATCCATGGTTGTATTAGTGTCTAACGTTTTTTGATATCTTGTTTGACAGTTGAAAATTTATTCACGTCAACGAATTAAATCCATGTGATTGTAAAAACAATGAAGATTGAATAAAGTTTTATATTATATACTATTATTCCAGTCAATCACTAATATACGACTTTCCAATTATATCCTATTAATTATTATTTTGTTACTTCGATAAGAAAAATTGGAAAAGACTAAAAAGGGATCAAAAAGACGCTGAAAAGTGACCGAATAAACCGAAAAGAAATGACAATAAACAATGAATTTAGAAGTAAACTAAAAGAAGACTCAAAAATACTGCAACAAAAATGAGAAGACGAAAGAGAGACCAAAAAGCCAAAAATAGATAATAAAATGATTACCGGAAAAGGGCGAACACAAGCCTACGATGAGACTAAAGAAAACCGACATAAGCAGGAAAATGCAAAGAGACAGAAGTCATACTGAGAACGGGCCGAAAAAACAAATTTGCATACATTTAAAAAATAAATATAAATAAACTTAAATAAATTCAAGGAACAAAGGACTAAAAACCTTATAAAAATGAGACCAGCAAGGTACTGAAAAGAACATATACCGGGTGCTCAAAATGTATGAAATGTAATGTTCTGTAACCGTCACCGTACATTTCATCACAAAATTTCAAGACAAAAGTTGTTTGACGAAATAATGCGCACATTGTGCATATGTCAGAAATAGTATTTATTATAGGAGTTCCTGTGTAAAATGGGTGCTTCCGGCACTAAGCCCCGAGTGCTGGAAAGCCCCCAATGTACACAGGAACGAGTGTAATACAACGTTTTATAGTTCGACACAAACCCGGCAAGTCTTGTAAATTGCTTAAAATGCATAAAAAAAGTGTGACGTTTATCTGACATTATATTATTGCATGACAGTGTTTACACAAGCGAAAATTTGGAAATTCTGACAGCGTCAAACTAGAAAAATATTTTGGTCGTCAATTTTGAGATATGAGGTCATCGGCAGTTTTTTTAAATCGTAACCTGATTTTTTTTCATGATTTTTATTCCTTTTTCAATTTTCTAAATGACACTATAAAAAATTTGATACCTTACATAAGAAAACTTTTAAGAAAAAAATTATTAAAGATTGGAAAACAAACTTTTTTACCGTCACCAAAAATAAAATTTCTCCAAATTCTTCTCTCGTGGGCTGAATAGTTTGTCTGATGACATTTTAGAGATATTTCCTTTCTGCGATTGTGGTATATGAATAAGTGGGGTCCGACTACCACACGCTTTTTAAGTTTTATTTCTAGTGCAAATACTAACGGAGTTACTGAATTTATTCCTTACTTAATTTCCACACTGTATAAATACATGTTATATGTACATTTTTTTAAATTACATTAAGTTACATAATATTAATCTCTCTCGATCTCACACGAAAGTTCTGAGACCGTTCCTTCATTCTTTCATTCTTTTCTCAGCTCTTCTTGTATGTAGTAGTAGTATGTATATTTATTATCTTTACAGGTTTATAAAGAATCCGATACATTTCCCATAACTCAAATAAAATAAAATATAATATAATAAATAAAACTAAAGAAATCAATAATTCAACACAATAACTAGCAGCTTTTATCCCTTCCCACTTATTGTCCCTCTTCTCCACTGAACTTTCCACATCCATTCGATCCCTTTTCCGTCCTCATTCAAAATTTCTTCTCTACTCTCATCTCTCCCTCTCAATTCTACGCATTCCTTCAACAAATGCTCTATCGTCTCCTTTTTTTCTCCACACATCCCTGCATACTCTATTATTACCCTGACTCCAATATTTATTCTCTCTCCTCATTTCCACATCTAAATCTTGCTATTATCACTCTCACTTTTCTACTCTCTTCCTAGGTACGACATTTCTTCCGTTATTATTTTTTCATACTTCCCATTGTACCTAGACTCCCTAATTCTCGTTCTGCTTTCCTGCATTTGCACATCGCTATATCTCTGCACTAATTCATCTGTCATTACTCTGCCTCTCTCCTATTTCTTTCCTTTTTTCTTTCAAACACTCTTGCAAAATTCTGCACTCTCCTCTCTCTATCACTTTCTCCTCAAATCTTGTTGCTCTTTTTCCTGCTTCTATTCTTATTCCATCTCTCTTTGTTTCCGATATACCCCGGTGTCTCTCTCTCTACCCCTAGCACTCATTTCATATATTTTCCTTGCACCCCTTCCAATCCTTCTTGCTCTCTCCATCCCTATATTTCCGCTCCATACATCATCACGCTTTTCATCAATCTATCAAACATCATTACTCTCCTTCTAAAATCATGTCCAAATTTTCTCTCTCCTATTCCCCATACACCTCCTATTATCTTGCTTGCTTTTTTCACTAACTTTTTCAAATGTGCTGTTGCTGTGTTTCTTTCATTCATCACATAACCTAAATACTGAAATTCTTTGTTCTAAGTTCTAAATTCTTCTAAGTTTTGAAACATTCACTCACCCTTCCATCCACTCTCACTCTATTTATCGTCTCTTCATATATCTCTTCTATTTTTGTTACCAGATGCTCATTTATTCCCCTCTTTCTCAAGCATTCCCACAGTAAATCTCTTTCCACATTCACAAAGAATGCATATATCTTGCCACCCCTCTTTTTTATCTCATTTCCTGCTATGTGATTCAAGATATATACATTATCCATGGTCCCTCGACCTTTCCTAAATCCCGTCTGTCCGTCTGGTAACACCCCCCTCTCATTCATTTCCTTCATCAGCCTCTCTTCCACAATCATCGCGTATACCTTATATGCTGTATTTAGGAGAGTGATCCCCCTATAATTACTGACTGTATCCTTTTCTCCTTTCTTATATATGAGGCATATTATCCCCTCCTTCCACTCTTGGAGGAATCCCTCTCCCTTCCACACTCCATTCATTATCTCTAACAACCTGTCAACTTTCCTTTCCGCTCCACATATCCACGCTTCATTCTGTATGAATCCCTCCCCGGGGTCCTTTTTCTTTTTAGTTTTCTTAGTTCTTGCTCTAGTTCTTCCCTTGTTATCTCTTCTATTTCTTCCACTCTTTGTTGTCACTTTTCATCACCCCCCCGCAGCTCACTGAAGTACTCTCATCATTCCTCCATAGTAATTCCATCACTCTCTCTCTCTCTCTCTCTTTCTTTCTTTCCTTATTTATGTATCTCCATACCTCTTCTTCCGTTTTTATTCCCCATCATCTTTAGCTCTTCTTACATCCGTTTCTTTTGCTTCTTCCCTTTGCATACTAAATTGTACCTCTTGCGTGCTCCCTTGTACTCTTGCTTGGTTCCTTTTTCTTTTTTCTAATTTCTTAGTTTCCTTCTTGCTTCCTGCTTCCTTTCCCGGCATTCTTTATCCCACCACTCGTCCTTCCACAGCCCCATCTTCTCTGTTATCTCTATCTCTTTTTTTTCTGTTGCGTTTCTTATGTTATCGCTCAGTTCCCTCACCTTTTCGTTTATTTATGTTTCTTCGTATTTTGCCTCCCTAAGTCTTGCTCTATAATTTTCTTTTCCTTTTTCCGTCCAAATATTCTTCACAATTTTTCTTCTAAACTCATTCACACTTCCTCTATCTTTCTCTCTTCCTTTTGTCTTCACTTCTAAAGGCATATGGTCCGACTTTATTCTTTCTCCCACCTTGAATTTCTCTATTTCATCCCATGCTTCTTCATTTACCATAACATAATCAATAACTTTCACCCCTCTTGATCCAATATACGTGTACTCCCCTTTCTCATCTCCTGTGCAGTTCCCATTAAGTATGTCCCACCCTCTTTCTTCTACTAAGCTAATCAGTACCCTTCTGCATTTTCTGTTCCATCTTTTGTTGATCTTCCTTCTATTTTTTCTTGTTCCTCTTCTATCCGTCTTCCTTTTAACCCAATTCTTGCATTAAAATCCCCCCAATCAGCAAAGTTTCTTCTTCTTGCTCTTTTACTCGCTCTTCTATTATTCTCTTCGTTTTCTTCATACTTCTGCTGAACACTGTTACAATTCTCCATTATCTCTGTTTACTTTTCACCTCTCCCTTTCTTGATTTCCCTCTCTGCATATTGACATTTTCACTTAAACTCTTTCGGCATTCTCTTCTCCAATTTTTCCCACCCCTTTTCTTCCACCCACATTTCTACCATTCCCACTACGTTAAATTCTCTCAAATATTCTCAAAATTTGTTCTCTTTGTTTTTTTTATTACCGATACGTTCCAGAATACTATTATTATTTGCTCCTTTTCTCCTTTATTCCTTTCCGTATTCGTTTTCTCTTTTCTGCCCTGTCGTATTTTTCTTGTGCTCTTATTCAAAAATTTTCTGTATCTAACTCCCCCTTTTCCCCACCTAAGCCCTTTTCCCTCTATCCATATCTTTTCCACTTTCACCCGCTGTCCTTTTTGTCGCTCTTCTTTGGCTTCTTTGTTAGATCATCTTCTATGTATACTCTCTTTCCTTTTTTTCTCTTGGTTTTCTTTTATTTTCCATAACTTTCCTCTTTTCCCCCCAGCTCTCAAGTTCCGCCACAATCATTTTTCCTCCATTTATTTTATACATCTTTCTCACAGTCACTTCTACCTCTAGTTCAGCCTTCATCCATTTTTCCAGTTTCTTCTCGGTCTCACATTCCTCTTCGTCCAATCCCGTTACTACAATATTCTTTGTTCTCACTCTTTTTTCCTGCTCTCCCATTTTCTCCTCAATTTTTTCATTTTTTCTTTTAGTTCCATCTTTTCTCTTTCCCATTTTTCTTCCTTTTCACGCATCATAATTTTCAACTGTTCCAGTTCCCGGATCATCTTCCGATTCTCTTCCTTTATCTCCCCTACATCCTCCATAATTTTTTTCAGCATCTCTTTCATTTCCTCATCCCTTGCTTTTTTAACCGGTGATCTTTCTAGCTTCTTACTTTTCCTAAAGGGGTTAATCCTCTCTTCTCGTCCTTCTCTTTTTCTTTTGTAATCTTCTTCTCTCTCGCTCGCACTACCGCTTTTTTTCATTCTATTTCTTTTTCACTTTTTTACGCTTTTTTATCCGCTTATCTTATCGAGCGCCGCAGCTCGGCTCAACTGCTCGCATCGGAATCTTCTTGTATGTACTCTCGGACTAAAATATTGCGCTTTGAAGTCATTCTGTTCTCTGTTATTATTTTATGTTTAGAACAAATGGGGGTCATTTTCCACAATTTGGATGTAGCACCTTCTCCTCCATTCAAGTGGTGTGCTTTATTAGAACGTGTATTCTGCATCAACACCCCTGTACCTTTTGGGATTTGCTTATGTTGTAAATCTGGATGAGGATATTGCGGTCTGCAAACAACGATGAAAGAACTTATGCATATTTTCAGTCATTTTCTTTGAAAATTCGATTATTGAAATAAAACTTCTCTACGCGGGCTCAGACTTGAACCGTAAACTGGCAAATTTTACCACTTTTTTCTACGACCATATTTTAATTGACGCATTACATGTGCCCTACCCTACCTGTACTTTCCATTAAGATTCAGTTTCAAAATAAATGAAATTTGCCACCAAAAATTGACAGCAAAAAATAAAAATTGACACCAAAAATTGTCAGCAACAAAATTTAATTTGCAACCAAAAATTATATTAGCCACCGAACATTGTCGACAAAAAAAAATGAAATTATCCAGCAAAAAATTTAATTCGACACCAAAGATTGTCACTTGTAATTACATGAGTGCTTCGAAACTATCAATTTGTAATACGAAAGTTGATTAGCAACTACGAGTGTCATTTTTTGACGTTTTAATTTCCCGACGCGCAGCAGGAGGGAAAATTGTCAAAAAATGACACGAGTAATGCGTTTTAATCAATTGAGTATTACAACAGATTGTTTCAGAAGCACGGAAGTAATTCGGTAACATTATTTCATGAATAAAGTTGCTTAAACATCAAAGAATGTTCCCCAAAACGATTCACGTTGAAATTTGACATAAAAGTAAAAAAAATGTGACACTAGTATTCAGTGTTGCCCTGGAAATAGAAATAGGAATATAAAGAATTATCGAATTATCACTATAATTTAAAGAACAAAGTCTTGCGATTGGTCGAAAACGATGATGAATGAGATAATCAGCAAAAATTAAATTAGTCACCAAAAATTGTCAACAAAACATGAAATTTGACACCTAAAATTGTCAGCAGAAAAATGAAACTTGTCACCAAAACTGAAATTAGCCACCAAAAATTGTCACCAAAACGTGAAATTTGACCCAAAAATTGTCGACAAAAAAGATGAAATTTGACACCAAAAATTGGCAGTTTTCATTAAGATAACCAACAGAAATGCAGCTTGCGGCCATAAAAATATACAAAGCTTGTCATGCACATCCGAGAAATAAAAAAAATGTGAATTGACAGTTTTTTGACAATTATTCTAAAAAATGGTCAACAAGCTTATATAATTATGGACTCTTGACTTACGTAGTGCATACAAACTTTTTTCGCTAATCGTAGAAATGAAAAGAGTTTGAATTGAAAATGTTTGAGAAATATTATCTATCTTAATAATTATTTGGTGAATCTTGAGCAGAATTATCACTGGTAATAAATATGTTGTCATGTTGACCTTCACCTATTCGTTTTTGCGATTTTCATTTTATTGAACATAGATTATATTATTTTCAGCAGATAAAGTGTTTAATTTTCACAGTAAACTAAAGTGTTTACTTCCGCAAATCGCTACTTATGGTAAAGTATGACTCCATGGACGGTTGGCGATAAATAACTGTCGGTACATAAAACGTAAAATTTTTTGATGGATGCAGAAGCAAAAATAAATGTTTTCCCAGAACATTTAGTTAATAAGTTTAAGCTAAATGTTTGAAATGAATAGAAAATCCTAAAATTAAAGCTTTTAATATTATGAAGGAAGACAATTGATGCCTCTTGGATGCTGTAGACTTGAGGAACAACAGTTCCACTGTTGAGTTTTATTAGCATCAAACAACTAAATATTTTACAACGGGTGTGTAATAAAAAAACTGATAAAATAACATACGATACAACTAGTTCAGTGACTAAATGTGACTTTTTATTTAATGGAATTGGTAAATTAATATAACTTTACTAGTCCAAGCAAATTAGACAAGTGTGACCTCATGATGCTTTTCCCATTTTTCTCCTAAACGGTAACTCCGACGAGAAAATGTTAAAAAATGTTAAAAATGCTCATAAATGACGTTGGAAAAAGAGTATTGTTTTAGCGCGAAGACAAAAATTAGTTCACCCCCGTTTTTTGACCAATAACAATTTTTTGCTCCCTCTAATGGTTCTCTAGATAATCGCCATAAAAAACGGGGGTTGTCTTCGCGCTGAAAACTATTCTCATTTTCCAATGTCATTTATGAGCGTTGGGTGATAGATAAGCAAAAACTTTATGAGACCAATTTTATGCAGAGTTTAATGGACAACATAAGTCGCATAACATTTTCTCATCGGAGTTACCGTTTACGAGAAAAATGCACAATCGCTTCATGACGTGTCGCTCGGGGGCGATTCTTTGGGCAAAAGGGGATGAAGCTTATCCCGGGGGGGGCCTCTTTGGATCTTTATTTAGGTCGTTCGTAACCAAAATTTCAAAACTTTGTAAATTATTTCTTCTAAAAACTCTAATTTGCTTGGACTACTAAACTCCGTGTGAATTTCGTCTAAAAAAGGGACACATTCCAATAATTAGTCCGTGTAGAAAAATACCAAAAATACCATGTAGAACTTGAACCATTAGAGCGGAATGAAAGTATCAAAAAAATTGTGGAACCAACTGAGTGGGTCAACCTTATCTTATTAGTAAAAAACAATAAAGAGTCAGACAAACCGACATTCGAGGAGATAACATCACATTATTGGGTACTTTTTGCATTAAATCACACCAACCAGTTTTTCTTTAGCAACAGTGTTTGTTTATATTTTTTCATGTCGATATTATAGAAATAAACGCATACCAACAATTTTGTGAGTGGAAAAAACACATAACACATGCAAGAAAATGTTATGTTGATATTCAATCGATTAAATATTGTAGAATATGATCGAGATAGAATTTTTATATAAAACTTGTTATTTCTGATGTGGATGTTACTGTTAATGAAGTTTATTGGAGCTTCTGAAATGTAGACTAGTTTTATTGAACCATAACAATTTAAAATTTGGTTATCAGTCAATTGGTAGAACATCATATATGCCTAATGCCTAAAAAGACGTGTGGGCCTAATAGTTGGCACTGGGCGGTTCGCTACTTCATTTTTATTTATTTGTCACATCTATAAAGATTTCGTTAAAGTTACGGGGAGTCATTTGTCTAATCCTATCAGAGGTTGAAGATGCAAAGTCCTTATAAGATACAACAGGTTTCTATAAAAGATAATTAATATCTCTACCCCAGAGCTAAACTGTATTCACTCCACTTCAGAAAATGGATTTTATGCACCTATCAATACAGCTTGTTTTGCTCTTTCGACTGGTATACAACACTAACTCCTACTTAATATAGCTTCCAAGTCGCGGCGAAACTAAAATTAGAAGTTATCAAGTAAAATTTAATTTTTGGACTTAATACAGTTTAGCTCTGGGGTACAGATATATGTATTCATTTTTTAATTTTTCCTCAAAAAAAAAATAGAAAAAATCTTGTATGTAACACGTTATGAAATGCAATGTTTTGTATAACTCCTGTCAAATTCCATTTCGTTACACAAAACATTGCATTTCATAACTGGTTAGATAAATAGTTATTATATACACGAAAATCCTACAGGAATATTTTCACAATCTCCTACCTGTTCAGATGAGGCAGCGGTGGCTAATGTGAAACCATCAATACTCAATACCAATAACTCAATATTTATTTTGACATCAGAGACCAGAACGATAAGGTACGAGACTGGTTTGATAAATCAGTGACTTTTCAAAGAAGAAAACATTTTCTTCAATATAGCTATATTTATTTTTGAATGTAGTCTCTTTTAAGCTCTATACACTTAGCCCACCGTTTTTCTAACTTTTTTATCCCTTCCAAAAAAATAGCTTTTCTCGAAGTCTGCAAAATAGCTATTAGTTTCGGTAATGATCTCTTCATCTGAGTCGAATTTTGTTCCACTGAGCCATTTCTTTATGTTTCCAAAAAGAAAAAAGTCGCAAGGAGCTAAATCCAGCGTATAGGCTGGTTGAGGAAGTATTTCATATCGTAATTCAACCAATTTGGCTACGGCAACAGCAGGTGTATGCACAGGTGCATTGTCGTGGTGGAAAATGATTTTTTTCTTTGATAAATGGGGCCGTTTTGCTATCAATTCCTTATGAAATTTGTCGATTAACTCAGCATAATGGAGCTCTGTTATTGTTTTTCCTTTTTCCAAATAGTCTATAAATATTATGCCATGTGAATCCCAGAAGATGGTCGCCATGACCTTTCCGGCTGAAGGAACTGTTTTGCCTTTCTTTTGCGCAGGTTCACCAGGAAAAACCCATTGTTTAGACTATTCGTTGATAGTAATGTACCCATGTTTTATCAACTGTTATATATCTTCTCAAAAACTCAGTTGGATTACGCTGAAACATGTCTAAACAGTGCTTTGAAATGGTTACACGATTCCGTTTTTGTTCGACTATCAGCAGTCGCGGCACCCATCTTGCTGCTAACTTTCTCATACCTAAATGTTGATGCAAAGTATAAAAATACGCGTTCAATTGAGATGTTTGTTATCTTAGCTAACTCGCGTATCTTGATTCGACGGTCTTCCAATACAAGATCATGGATTTTGTTGATCATTTCTTCGGTTGTGATCTCATTTGGACGTCCGGGGCGCGCAGCATCATTGGTTCTGCTACGACCACAACGAAATTCAGTAAACCACTTGTAGACCATACCATGCGCAGGAGCAGACTTCCCGTAATATTTCCTTAACTTTTCTTTAGCTTCTTTAATAGTTTTACCACGAAAAAATAATTTTTTATTAGTACCCGAAATTCACTTTTCTCCATGACACAAACGACACTTGACATACTCTTGTTTCAGACGACCCAACGCAGTTTCTGTATGACAGATCTAATTGAAATTTCGTGTGCTTGTTTAAAAATCATGGCCAACTTTAGCAAAAAATAGAATTTGCGATTCGAGGGCTCGTTCTTCGAGAAGTCACGGAATTATCAAACCAGCCTCGTAAAAGGCAAACAGAAAGAATACCGTATGTTATTACCTCTTCTGGATGAAAAAAAATCAAGAAGACAAACAAAAAAGAAAAACTTAGGCACTTTAAGTTAGAGAATTAGGCACTTTAAAAATATCAAAAACAAAATTTGAAAAAGAAACATCACAAATTTAGCATCAACAATCAAACATAAAGAATACAAGACATGAGCAGCAGAGGAGAAGAATTTTCAGGAATCAAACTATTCTCCTTATTCAAATTTTCATTGGACCCCGTCAAACTTACAAAGAAATTACGTTATGGAAAATAATGTTAAATAAATCTGTCCTAAACAAGCGCTAGTAAGTTACTTTTATCAGCTCGTAGGAAGCTAAATTACAGTTTCTATTAGATAAACACACTATGAGTCAAATGGAGCTAAGTAAGTAAAGATTGATTACTCTTGCGTCTCATTTATAGCGAAAATTGTGTTAAAATCATTAATTTGTAACTTCAGTTTTTTTTTTTCAAAAAATGTAGCAATAAATCAACTGAAACAATAAGGATTTAATAAAAACTTTCACGGAATGTTTCATTTGTCAGCTCGATAATTAATTACAGCTTCCATCAGGTAGATAATAAACCTCTAGTCAATTGGAGTTATTTTTTTAATAGTATGCTTCGATTTTTGACGCTCGAACCGTAGGCTGAGTGTCGCAAATGAGCCCGCCTGAAAAGTAACAGTGCACGAGTATTGAACAACGTTTTTCGTAAATGAGAAGAAAAAAACGGATTAAGAGGGGGGTTCGACGTTTGTCACACGCTAGGTGGCGCCACGGGTAAAAAAACAAGGGTCCCGTTTTGTTAAGTTTTACGTAAAAGTATTGATATAAATAGCATTTACTTATTATTAATAGATAGCCGAAAGTTGTCCCTTGGACCTAATGCCATTTTTTTGGCTGGTGATGGTCAATAAACTCGGAAATAAATTATTAAATTCCATTCATTTTTGAAATTTCATAGTAACGAAATTAGATGAAACTCGTTACAGACTTGGCGGAAGCTTTTAAAAAGTCACTGCTAAACCCAAAAGTGATCAACTTTGCGTTTAAATCGAAATATCTTGACCGAATTGACCGAAAATTTACCAGCTTATGTCTGACCTTTCATAATTTTGCTGCAATAGTTTGACTACTTTCTCAGAGATGGGGCACAGGCGAGACGCAAGAACACAAAATTTAGGAATCCTATGGACTCTGTGACGGTCTTGATTGTGACACTACTTTCTGTGCACGCGAAAGAAGAAGAAAGTTATAGAAACGTATGTCTGTGAGATATCAGACGCAGAGAGGAACCGGCAAATGCGTGGGTACCTATTGTACTCGTCACGTTCACTGTTTTGTACCTGACGAGTTTTGGGTAATTACGGTATATTTCCAGAAAAGAGGGTGCGGATGGTTTTGCCTCTGACGAGATATGCGACTTATAATCGAACAGTAATAATTATTAACTTTTTTAAAAAAAAAAAGGAACCGACTTCAAAAAACCCAAAGTAACATAAGTTAACTAAAAAGCAAAAAATAAAAATTTTCAATTTCAGAGTTATTTGTTGTTCCGCTTAATGTAATTATTTATTTTTCCGTTTAATGAAATTCAGAAATTATTGTTGATTATCTAATTATTATTAATTGTTTTATAATTTTGAAGACGGTGCCAACTAAAACATAAAATTATACATTTTAAAGTTATAATTCCCTGATAATTTCAGACTTCTTAATTCACGATTATGATTACTGAATTAAACTTTTCAGAACCCATTTGATACATTAGGTAATATGTAGTATATTTCAAACGAGTGCGCTGTCATTACACTTTTCAGGGGCGAGGGCGAATTTTTGCAGCCCGAGGCGAATTCCGAGGGCTGCAATGAGCCCGAGCCCCTGAAAAGTGACAGGGCACGAGTATTGAACAGTGTTTTTTGTATTCGTTCCAGCAAAATGAGAAAATTTAAAAGAAATTTAAATGTCTTGATCAGGGGTGGGTCATATCTACCAGTTAGGAAATTCCAGTGTCATAAACCCTTACCTGACCCAATTTAAAATCGCGAACAAGGTTCCTTTATTCAAATCTTTTTAAGACCTTCATTCCCTCTCATACAAGCTTCCATTTCATAACATGCTTTCTGACAATAACGACATCACTCAGTTCAACCGTCACAATCAGTAAACGAAGCTCTATCAAAATATGGAAAAAAAAAACATTAATTTGGATAAAGCTGAAAATTGGTTCAGGTCTTAGGTACACTATAACAAATAAAATATCAAAAAAAGATCAGTCAAAAGTTTTAGATCATGCAATTACCTACAAAAAATGTTTCCATACTTTTTTTCCTACGAATTTGATACAAAAAAGCGATCTATTCGTAATGCATACTAATATTGTATGGTTTGGTTGGATTTACCGACAGATAAATTGATAGTTTTGGTTATTATTTATTATGTAATTATTGTTTTCATTTTATTTTTTCGTTGTATTTTATGTGTTATTGTAGCAAAGTATATAATTTGTTTTTATGTTTTACTTAACACCAACTTCAAAATTATAAAACAATTAATAATTACATAATAAACAATAATTTACTAAAAACAAAAATAGCTCATAATAGTCAGGTCAAAACAGACATTTCAATTCCCATTTGGAAATTTTGTTGAATAAGGGAGGGGTCGTCAAAGGACTGTTCTGTCGTAGCTAGCGGCAAGATGGGTTTTTCGGCCACACTGTCGGCCACTTTACTATTTATTAGGGTCTCAGGTAGACTTCGCTGTAAAAGATAGAAAATATTGGAAAACACACCCCATCTAGAGTTGAGTAGTTCCATCGAGTGGTAAGTACCGTTACAATATTATTTTGTTGAATGTGAACAATGGGGGCCATCTAGTAGTCAGTTGACGTTTTACATATTTTACCCTGGCTTCTAACCTGAACATGTTGAAGTGGGCGTGGTCGGACCCCGCTCTTAATATCAAATTGTGAGGTTAGGTCAAATTAAATTCATATCCGGGAATATTTATACATTATGTATTTCACAAAAAGAATACGAAAAGATCAATTATTATAGAAGGATAATTTGAAATTATATACAAAAATACTTACAGCTTCCCGAAACTTTTATTTTGGGGTTTAGAGAAAATAGTGTCAAAAATAAACTATTCCAGACACTGAAGAGCATTATTTTTTGGAACTCAACATATGTACTAGTAACAGTAAGTTGTCAAAACATTCAGATTTACAACCGATTAGTGGTCTCGATTGATTGGAATATTGGGAAAGACTTGTGTTGAGTTGCTAGATGTGTTTTATGTGCGGAAAAATTCGTAGGTTTACTGTTAAAAATACATTTCGGCTGAAGGGGTTTATTACTTCCATGTTTTCGCGGTGGAACAAATTAGAACGTTTCTATTAAGTCCGCTGTTGGAACGCTGAAACGTTTACAAGCGGCGATGCAAATCCGATATTCTGATATTGTTGGCGATTAAAACGTGATCCAGACAATTGTTTTGTTTTTGATTGTAAAAATAATTCTAATTAATAAACTCTTTTCATACTTGATTGACATCAGAAATTGAACTGCATGCTCCTCAAGTTTCTCAACATCAAAAAGCTAAAGTTTTCAACAGATCGTGAACAGATCAGGAGAATTCTTCAGATAACGAACAAACTTTTAATAAGACCACCAGCTTTCCTTAGAACAAAAATTCCAAAACATCATTTCAGTCCACTAAATTTATAACGTCCGTCCCTGCAGTCGATATTATCTTAAATAACCCAAAAAATAGTCGCTCCCAAAATACAAATTTATTCCCGCCGGAAGCAATTTTCAGGAATTTAATTAATCGCGGCTGTCGACCCAAATATTATTTTTACGTTTCAACGGATCCCGTACAAATTTTACTGTAAAGGTTCCCAATAAGTCCAACGGAACAGAAGTCATATGCTAAACCGAAGCACCTTTGGACGTTGGAGCTTATTAAGAATATTAATTCTATCGATTTACGCACTAGGATTGGTTCGGAATTAATGGGACGATTATAGGAAGACGGACGGTGCAATTAAAACTGATAAAACGAATTGCAAGTTTTCCGGATCGGATTAACCTTAGGTCAAATAGGCAATGAAAAAATCGAGAAAGTTTCATTGCGTAATTCGAAGTGGTTATTTTGATATCATATCGTTGTAGTTGATGTGTTTGTGAACGGGGCCTCGTGATAAATCTAATCAGTGCTCGGAATTGTATAATAGAATTTGCCTGGAGTTGTCTGTGTGCTTGCTATTAGACAATGCTATTAGTCTAACATACGAACTATATCGAATTCGGAACATGTTTGGCCGAATAATGTCTTGATTTAGAATGGAGAATTTCTTCCAAAAATGGTCATCAATAATACTCTAGAAGGATAAACAACAACAACATTGTGGAACAAAAATAACCTAATCACTCACTAAACCCATAGCGAGCCACTGCCATCAAGCCATTCAACCAACATAAAAATATTTCCTAACGCTTTTACCTTTAGTGTAGCAATATAAAACTCCCCTTGCTAGCATCCGACGACTAAAATTTCCTCGCTAAAAATCCCATCAACTTAACGATCCTGACTTTTCAGGTTCACGCCGAGATTCTGAATATTGGACGGAATATGGAGATGAAATCGTTCAATTAATGGAGAGGAGATGAAAGAATGATTTACTTCGTTAATCAAAGTTCGGTTTTGTGTCGATTTTACATACAATAGTGAGTTACACAATGCGCCCATTAGGGGATGTGGGTCAGTGAACAATGACAATACCGGAAACGAAGTCTTTGGGAAAAAATGCAATTGTTGGTGGTATTGATTCGATGGTATTTTTAGCTCGTCGGGATTTTTGCTATGGGGAATATATACACAATTGTATAATTGGTTATGTGGCCCATGATTGTTGAATAAAATTTTTCCAGCATTCTATTTATGGAAGTGAAGCAAAGATCGTCAGGTAACCAAGGAGTTACAGAGAAAATTACTCATTTCGTTTCAAAAGCAGGCCACCAGTAATACTCGTACTCGTAATAATAATTTCAAATTTACTCTGATAATAATAATTATAAAATATTTGTAGGGTGTGTTTGATCTAGTAAACTACATATGTACTTTTTTTAATTAGTCAAAAACAATCTCGCTGTAAGTTTCCTTATGAGTAATTAATTCTAAACCCACGTTTAAATTTTTCATTTTAATTTCTTCATCGGTTTTCGGCAATTTGGGCGAGGAATGTCAACAAACTTCTCATTTAAAATTCCGCCTTCGTACTCTAATGCACGCTTTAAATTCTAATTATTTCTTTTATGAATTTATATCGAAACAGTAACGGTAAACCACTAACACTATAAAGCAGATTTATTGACATTATGAAAAATATTTTTTCTTCCTGTTTTTAGAAAGTGAACAGCTTGGATACCGGAACTTAAACAGATCTTTATAAAGAACGATCTAAAGAGCAAATAAGCAGACTGCAAGAAGAAATTAAATATAAAAGCAAAATTATAAATATGCAGAATACCAAAGAAACAAAATAAAGTAGCCAAAAAACAAAATAAAAATATGAAAGGGAAGTATAAAAAAGATAATCAAACAGAGAATATATAAATTTGGGGAATCTGAATTATGGTTTCCACTTTCTCAGATTCTCAGATTTATAAAATTTCTTCGGTTTTCAGATCCACAGGTTTTTAGGCTTACAGCTTCTTGGGTTCCCAGAGTCTCAGATTTTTAGACCCGAATCTCATTTCTATTTTGCTTTTTTATTTAAACCATACATTTTTTTCTTTATATTTAAGTTTTTATACTTATTGTTGTAATTAGTTTCTATAAGTAAAAAAAATCTATGAAAATAGTTCTCAGCCTCAGACTTCGAGGTTTTCCCGATTCCTGATTTTTCAGGTTATCAGTATCATGTTATACGGCTTTAAGGTTCTCATATTTCCAGGTTTTCTGTTTCCTATATCCGGTTCCAAGACTAATCTGTCACTGCAATATATGTATGTTTATCGCATTTTTTACTGATCAGTCAGGAAACTAATAGGTTAACAAAAATGCCAGACAGATATTAGGAACCCAAATAAGAAAATATAAGTACCAAAGAACCTGTTCAATAAAATTAACTCAACTATAGGGCGACACTACGATATACGTACGCACAAACTACCGAGTGATTCAAAGTAACTTTAATCAAAGAGTCTTTGAAAACTGGAATGTTTTCTGATTCTTTAATTTGACATTTGATAGATGTCAGAATCGCCGATAAGCCATGACATCACTGGGATTTTAAGAAGTGTAAATTTGGTTAAGGATTAAGGATTAACGAAAACTTATGTAATCCTCAAATTAATGCGGCACGCGTAGCTATTGAGAATATTTATCCCTATAGTAATGACTACGCCTCTGTATATCAAGTCTGAAATAACCATGGAAATGATCTAAGTGCGACCTCCAGATTTGCAATACACACTTCACACTTGATTAAAGTTACTCTGAACAGAGAATTACTCTTTACCACTATATTATATAATTAACGAATAAGATGAATGTCGTTCGATCATTATTAAACAAGAAAAATTGTCCTTAAAATTTAGAAAATTCGACAATCATAAACCATAAACATTTTAGCACCAAAAATTGTTCAAAACATTAGTTACATGTTGACAAAATCATAATTATGTTATGTGATAACGATAACTACACTAAACTTGGTACAATTACGTGATGAGCAGACAAAGTCAAGACAAAGACAAACCCCATTGACAATAGATTCGACACAATGAATTGCCACTAAAAGATATGCGCAAAAGTCATCATGCCGTTGACAAACAGGTCACAAACGTTTACTATAAGGGAGCGTCCATTAATTTTCGAAGGGGGTTCCCCCTTGGTGAAATGTCCTGAGATTTGGATCGACCAACTCACGTGAGATTTTTCAAAATGTGTATTTTTAGTGTAAATACGTTAAACTGTGCTTGATTGCGTCGGATTTATTGAAAAAAAAAAAAAAAAACAGAATTTGCTTAATTTAAGACTAGTTAAGACTAGTACATATTTAAGGCTACTATGAACGTAGTTTGCATAACCGCGATAATCGTAGATTTTTTTATTAGGACTATAAGTGCGACGTTTCATGGAAAGTCTGTGGGTTTGACGGCCGAGCGCGCAAGACCGGTAACTACAGACGAGCCACGAAAAGTCCCACGTTTACTCCTAATAAAACAATCTACTATTATCGCGGTTATGCGAACGCGAATATTTCACGTCGCTTCACGACATTTCAAGTCATTTCAAATCGCTTCAAGTTTCTTCAAGTCGCTTCAAGTCCTTTCAAAATATTTCAAGTCGCCTCAAGTCCCTTCAAAATATTTCAATCTTTTTCAATTCGCTTCAAGTCTTTCAAGTCGTTTCAAAACATTTCAAGTTATTTCCAGTCGTTTCAAGTTTTTTCAAGACACTTCATCTCTCTTCAAGTCGCTAAAGGACATTTCAAGTCTTTGCAAGTAGCTTCCCGTCCCTTAAAAATATATGAAGTCTACCCAGGTCGTTTCAAGACATTTCAAATCCTTTCAAGTCGCTTCAAGGTATTTCAATTCATTTCAAGTGGCTTCCAGTCCTTTCAAGATATTATGTATTTGAAGTGTTCCCAGATCGCTCCAAGACTTTTCAAGTATTTTCCAGACATTTCAAGTCTTTCCAAGTCGCTTCCAATCCCTTCAACATATATAAAATCTTCCGAGGTCGCTTCAAGACTTCAGGTCTTTTCAAGTCGCTCCCAGTCCCTTCAAAATATTTCAGGTCGCTTTAAAATTCTTCAAGACATTTCAAGTCTATTCAATTTCTTTCAATTCGCCCCAAATCTCTTCAAAACATTTCATGTCGTTTCAAATTGCTCTAAATCTTTTCAAGTCGCTTGAAGTCCTTTTAACATATTTCACGTCGCTTCAAGCAATTTCAGGTGCTTTTACATCAAAATATTTCATATCGTCTCAAATTCCTTCAAAATATTTCAAGTCTTTTCAATTCGTTTGAAGTGTCTCAAAGTCGTGTCATCTCTCTTCAAGTCGTTTCCAGACTCTTTAAGACATTTCAAGACTTTTCAAGTCGCTTCAATTTTCTTCAAAACATTTCAAGTCACATCAAGTCCTTTCAAAACATTTCAAGTCTTTTCAATTCGCTTCAAGTCTTTCAAGTCGTCTCAAGACATTTCAGATCCTTTCAAGTCGCTTCCAGTCCCTTCAAGATATTATTTGAAATCTTCCCAGATCGCTCCAAGACTCTTCAAGACATTTCAAGTCGCCTCAAGTCCCTTCGAAACATTTCATGTCGTTTCAAGTCGTTTTAAATCTTTCAAGTAATTTCAAAATATTCCAACTTCCTTGATTTCGTTTCAAGTTTCCTCAAGTTGCTTTAGGACATTTTAATTTTTTTTTTCAAGTTGCTTCCAGTCCCTTCAAGATATTTGAAGACTTCCCAAGTTGCTTCAAGTCTTTTCAAGTCGCTTCCAATCCCGTCAAGATATTTCAAATCTTCCCAGGTCGCTTCAAAGTCCTTTCAAGTCGTTTCAAGTTTCTTCAAGTCGCTTTCAGTTGTTCAATATATTTTCAAGTCATTTAAAGTCTTTTTTATTATACCTGCATCAGAATCGCCGTTTAAAGCACGACTGAGCGTGCGAATACAGGCGATTAAAGCACGGCGAGCTTTAAAGGTTATCAAGGAAATATAGGTATCATTATAACTTCATCAAGTTTGAAAACTTTTCATATTCCTTCAGGTATGGGTCTTTTGACTTCGATGGTAGTATTTTGGATTCCGCTTGTTCGGCCAATGCTTCTATATCGGGTGAAATCTCGTTTTAACTAATTTTTCCTCGATTTTTGCTGACACGACTAAATGCAATGACAGACGTGGACGCGAGAAAAACGTAAACAATCATTGTCGTAACTAATGGCAATATTATTACGCCATTTCGATTTATCACGACAAAAAATATTTCTAAGTTTTTAGTGCTTAATTTGTTTCCAGTATTGCTGGTATAATAAAAAATAGCGTAAAGTATTCGTGGATAACTGGTCTTTAAAACACTTGCTCTATTTCGAGCACTCCCGGCTACGCCGTCGTGCTCGAGAACTCGCGCGTGTTTTAAAGACCTTGTTATCCACTCATACTATATAAATATACTATTAATAATATAATAATATTAATATACTATTTAAATCTTCGATTGCTTTCAAAACATTTCATGTCGTTTCAAGTCGCCTCAAGTCTTTGAAGTCGTTTCAAGACATTCCAAGCCTTTTCAAACCCGATTCAAGTTTCTTCAATTCTCTTTAAGTTTCTTCAATTCGGTTCAAGACATTTCAAGTCTATTCGATGCCGATTCAAGTTTCTTCAAGACATTTAAGTGCTTTCAAATTGCTTCAACGTGCAATTTCTTTTTCAAACGCCGAAAATCGCCCACGAAATTCAAATCTGACAGTTTACTAACCTCAATGTACACAAGAATTTCTGTCTAACTTCCCGATTATTTACTAAGATGTCATACACAAGTTTTATGAAATTCTATTTTCTTCAAAATACTGAAAACTTCAGCGCTAAATCAATAAAAGAATGAATTTTTCAAAGCACACGATTGGTAAATTTAGCGGCAGACAAAATATTCTGTCTACGCAGTAAAGATGTTCAATTGAGCGGCAGACAATAGTATATTTTATTACAAGGCCAGAAAATGTCATTTTACAAGTGCGAGCACAGTTTGTGGAGGCGAGGCGTAGCCGAGACTTCACAAGTGCAAGCACTTGCAAACAGTTTCGGGCCGTGTGATAAACGAAACTTTTTCGGCCGACAAAACATTTTCATTGTTCACTTTTGTAGGGGGGCCTCATGCCTCATAGGGGCCCACGTGTCTCAAAGAGTCCCCTTGGGCCCCCATGTCGAAAAGGCCCCAAGTCTAAAGGGGGCCTCATATCGAATGGGGGCCCTCGTGTCTCAAAGAGCCCCCTTGGGCCCCCTTGTTTCAAGGGCTCCATATGTCGGAAGGCCCCCCCATGTCTTAAAGGGCCCCCTTGGGCCCCCTGTTCAAGGGGGTTTTGTTATTGTCGTTGCCCTATACCAAGCGGCCCCCCTGTAATTTTTCCGATGTTTTAATGGTAGTTATTCTGCTATTCGGGGCGGTGACAAATCCAACAAACATAAAAGCTTGCATTGAAAAATCCCTAGTTTCCATTTTCTAGCCTAGGCTGGAAAATATCGTTTTCAAGCCGATTTGGACGACTGGAAAATAACTAAATTGAGACGGAGGCCGAAAAAATACTTTGTTTCTCTAGGCAGACATTTATTATTGCCTATTGACATACACAATGTCACGTTTTCCTGTCGTTTGAAGAAAAATATTATTATGTAGGATTTAGCCCTATTTTATGGAGAAACATGTTTTACTTAAAGAATTTCTCGCAATTTTACACTGTTTTTTTGCGGGGGAAAATTATGTGATTATGCCCTTCTCTCCCCGACGTGATATTGTGTGAGATTCGGCTCTACTCCTTCTCCCCCCTAAACGCCTTACGTAATTAATGGACGTCCCCTAAAAGGTCCCCTATTTTCAAAAATAGTTTTTTCTAGAAACTACACCAAAGAGGCTTAATTTTGGTCACTAGTGATTGAAATTAGATTTTATTCACTCAATACCAACGTAAAATATGCAACTGTTGCGCAAAAAAATTTACAAAAATCATGTCATGTGACAAAAATGTTATTTAGTTGAAAAGTGTAATCTGAAATCCTGAATTTGAACTTTAAACTTTAATCAAAGAGTGCTTTGGAAACTAGTATAAAATTATTGTCTACCTACGTTACACCATAAGTATCGCAACATCCTCAAATTTCTTAACTCAATAAAGTAATACCTGAGAACCCTATATTGTTCAGCGGGAAAATACATTTTTCAGGTTTCTTGATCGATAAATGTAAGAGGTTAACTCAACTCGACCCATTCACATTTGACACTTGACATGCTTCAGGCACAGAGTATGAGCAGTGGCGTCTAGTTCAGAGGGTTAAAAAATTCGCAAAACGTTTATTATTATGTGTCGAATGTGTTTCAATTATTAAGCGGCCAGAAAAATGAAACAGAAACTTTTAATTAATTACTATAACATTTAATAAAGCAAGCAAATATTATTGAGGCCCATAACAACGTTTGTTATATTCGGAGGTCACCAGAATAAAATCTATGATGATGAGACTGAATAGGTTAAATTCAACAAAGAAAATAAGAAGTGAACGCGAAAAGTTTGTGTACCAAAAATAAAATAGACGTAAAGGTGCAATTCGAGTCCGTGCAACAGATTTTGACGTGATAACGTCGCGTCGTCACCGTCGGTATAAAATCCCACTAGTAAAGCTTCACAATGGCATCTGAAACAACGTTCTAGATAAACGCGTTTTCACGCTACACCAATTTATAACTTTATACAACCGTAATTCGTTCTCTTTTTGACGCTGTCGAAGCTCTCGCATTTGCTAGGACCTGGACTTTTTAGGTCTCTTGGGTTAATTTTCTTTAATTCCGAGCATATTTACAACTCATATTAAACATCTTTAATTTTTTTGTAATCTTTAATTTAACATCGATTTGTACTTATATTCCGGCGAACATTTTTATTACCTCACTTTGGTTTTTTGTAGTGCTTCGTAACGTCCTAGGTAAACGCGTTTTCACGCAACAGAAGTCTATAAGTTTATACAAAGCTAATTTCCATCAATCGCAAACATGCATCCACACTAGTCCGATGACGTCACAGGCAAAACAAACACGAACATACATGCCCTACTCGTTATGGGCTCAACCGTTGCTAACGCATTTATTAGTCCCGTAGTTATTAGCGATTCAAATCTGACGATTTTTCTAATTGCACTTGTAGAGCGAAGAGACGTTTTCACGTCAAAATCGCAGCAATCAATAGTGCAGAAAAAAGAATAGAGATTATTGAGCAACACTCACAAAGTATTATTAGCAGAGATCAGGAGTGAAAAAAAATAGAATTCAAAGAAAGGAATCGGTAGGAAATTAGGAAGTATCAAGAGGACCAATGCGATTTGAGAAAGGAGAACCGACAGAAAACAGTAAGAAACGAGAAAAAATAAAAAACGCAGACATTAGGAATGAATAAAGAAGTACAAAGAGATATTTTGTTTGAAGATTACCTATTTATATAAGAGCACATCAATAGTCTTTTAATAATTTCCAGATGTCTGACGACGCTGCCCGCGATTTATATTATTCTATTTCTGATTATTTCATATCAAAAATAACTCAAAAACCGTAATATTAAGGTCTCTGACTTTTTCAGTGTTAAAAGCGTATCTACCTTTTTTAAGAAGAGGCTGGGAAAAAATGAGAAAGACCTGAAAGAGAAGACACTGAGAAAAGACAGACAGAACGTACAAAAGACTGATTACAGATTGAAACTGATAATATATAGTATTACAGCCCGATTTCATGTTCCGGGTCGTAATTTGCGATTAGGTGCAATGGATTAGGCAGTAAGGCACAATTTCATGTTTCATTTCACTTGAAGTTGATCCTTACTGACTGGTATTTAATTACGACGTTTCCATAGCAACCGGCACTTGCGACCAGTCGCAAGTCAACATGAAATCGGGCTGTAAGTCTGTAGAGAATATAAACCAACTGAAAAAAAATCTCCGATTCTCCATAAAAACAAACTGAGTAAAGATTCTACAAGTAGTGAGACCGGATTGAGAAGACACTGAGAAAAGTTTGGGCAATAAAATAATTAAGTGAGAAATGACAAGCTTGTAGAATAGATTGACAATCAATCAATTCTTAATAGTATCAAAACAGATCGTATAATTATTATGCTGTAGAGAATGTAACATGACTTAAAAGAGTTGAAAATACACAAAAATAATAAGTTTTTTAGTTATATGCCTTTTCACTTCATGTGGTTCTTCAGTGTTGTGGTTATAATATAGAAACGATTGCAAAAGTCAGTAGTCTCATGGTTTGAACTTCGTTTTTAGAGAATATACCGATGTCATCCTAACGGAAACAAAATGATAAAATCGTGTTAGACAGGATATTTACAAATAGCTTATGAAAACAAAAAGAAAAAGAGAAACTGACATTTATGTCAAAACTAGCTAACCCGGCGAACTTCGTACCGCCTCAATGTTGTGTTAGCTTATTAGGTGAATTAAATTCAGTTTTTTTATCAAGAGGATAATGCACACAACGCTATCTACTGGCGTTACCGGAACCAGCATACATTAAAAAAATGTTTTCGTACATTTTTTCGATGTTTTAATACTTATTCGCCCCCGAAAAAAAAAAAACATCGAAATCAGTTCTGTTTTGGAACTTACTGCTTAAGGGGCATTTCGCAAGGACGAGCAACTACTGGGTGAGAGTGATCAAAAAGTTCACACTTCGACATAAGTAGTAGGACGTAAACAAAAATCCACGCGAGACAGAAAAAGTACATTCTGTGAAACAGTGCTTTCTGTTAAGAAATATTTGCAGCGGCCAGTTGTGAAACACAAAGCACAGCCAAAGGGTCATATACCTCTACCTGTCTAACGACCCAAATGCTAACACAATACAAATACAATATTCTAAATTCAACCACCACCCGAGACGACATTAGGGATTATAAAAGTATTATTGACCGGAGTCCATACATTTACTATAAGTCTGGTCGTACTTTGCTTTCGAATGAGAACATGACATCGTAATGGGAGAAACAGTTTTTATTTTTATTTCATACTGTTCTATTAAAGGATCAATTTGCGTCCGGTAGGTGAGCTATTACAGTATCAGAGCCGGTAAGTGTCGCTAGGCAACACTTACCGGACAGTTTCATCCTTATAAATCAAATCTGACATTAATCTGACATTTTCAAACGTATTTGTCGGCTACTGATGAAGTTTTACATGTACAACAAAGGTGATGCGATTTTCACAAAATGTGATTTTTTTATTTTTGAAATAAAATAATGAAGAACGGGCTTACAGTATGAAATTCTTTTGTCAGCGAAGTTTTGTTGCTCTGTTATTAGTGATGTAATTATCTATGTTAATTAAATCGAAAAGAATATACTCCTCACGTTGCAAAATTTTATAAAAATATCAATCAACGAATCAAGTAAGATACCAACCGATCTGTTAAAAAAATAGGTGTAATTGAAAGCGTAACACTAGGTAGGAATGAATATTTCTGGTTTGGGACATTTTCAATGCTCATTTCTAGTTTTGAGCATTTTATTCGGACACTGTCCAAATTCGTATATTGAGTATACACTGTATTGTACTATTGTGATCATCGCGTAAAATCGTCGTGTGCACCTCGACTCACGCCTCGGCCACAAACAGCAGATGCGGCCAAAAAAGCTAACTTTTACGGCTGCGAAGTTCTAAGATAACAGGGGCTTTCCGTCCCGCATAATTTTGATGCTGTGATATAGGTCTAAGATTTTACTCGGGCTGTACAGGAATTTGTAGCATGGCTGTATAGGTGGAGCTACTTTCTTGACGTAGAAATCAACAGAACAGGGTTTTATTTGAAACATTATTACATAGTTGTATTTGTGCTTCCATCTTCAATAATGTAGCAGACAATAAGAAAAAACTATATGCAAGGCGATACGCATGTTTCTTGGTAGGTTTTAAATTCGTAAGTGTCAATAAAATGGTGACAAAAGTTACGTATGTTCAGTTCGACATTTTTGCATATTTAGCAAAATAGTTTTGAAAAAAAATATGCGTAGGTTCTAAAGCAATCCGTTTTCTACAACTATTCAAAATTTGAAGATTATTGATCAGTAATTAACAATACAGCGAATTTTATAAATGTACACTGCAAACATGGGGTGAGAGAAGCGCCTTAAGAATCGATTTTAATTTTTAAAGCCCGGGACGACAAATTTTGCTTAAATTTTGGTTTGTTATTGTATAAAGTATAAAATGTTACTTCCGGACCAGGACATTTGGCGTCTTAAAAAACAATTCAAGATTTTACAAATTTAGCTGTTTGCCCAAAAGTAAACAACCGAAAAAGGCCTAAAAACTCTCAAAAATAATTAATTTTTATCCACCCCAAAAGTACCCAAATATGTGCGTAGACCACCAAAAATTGGGCACACGAAAAAACAGGGTAGAATCTTATAAATTTAGTGTTTTCCCAAAACTAAACATCCGAAAAAGATCTAAAAAACTTACAAAATGCCTTATTTTCAAGCACCCCAAAATGGCTTTTTACTTTTGGACCAGAGCATTTGGCGTCTTCAAAAAACAAGGCAGAGCCTTAAAAATTTAGCTGTTTTCCCAAAGGTAAACATCCGAAAAAGACAAGAGTGGAATACAAATTTCATGCATTTCGGCATTTGTGCAGACAAAACGCGTTCTGTCTATATAGAATTAGACCATAATTAGACGAATCATATTTTTAACACGTTTTTTATGTTAATACAAACAAATAAATATAAATAAAATAACTTAACGAGGTTACAAAAATATTTAAATAATTAAAATAATTCTAAAACAGGTAGATTTTCAGACAACTATGTCACTTAGAATTTCAGAGTAAATTGTAAGCCTTGAAGAATGCTGAGATTTTTTTTCTTTAAAGTTTTAAAAATTCCATAGGGATGCCAAATGTACTGGAGTTTAAAAAATGTTAAAGCCACTAAAGAATCCTGAATAGTGGATCATGAGTTTCAGAAACCTGAAAATACGAAGAGCGCTGAAAAGAAATTCAAGTCCTAGAAAAATAAGGAATAGTGTAATTCTTGAGTAGTGACCTGAAGAGTAGTAAGGAATCTTGGAGTTCAAGTTTTCAATACTTTTGAGGAAACTTAAAGAATTCTAAAGATTAAAAGGTTTCAAAAATTGTTTGTGATTCTGAGAAGTCATTTTCAGATATTCTTATTTTCCCAGTTTCTAAGTTTTATTTTCTTTGGTTTATACCTTTTAATGTTATCGTTTCTCAGCTTCTCAAATTTTCAGTTCATCGGTTCTCCATTTTAGGGGTTTCAGATTATCAATTTTTCAGTTTCTCAGGTTTTTATATAGAAATAAAGAATATTCACAATAATAGTAATAATTATATGGCTGCAACAAGGATGTTGTAACTTTATTCTTAATAACATAGTGGTTTATTTTAGATAGACTTCGTTTAGCAAAACATAATTTCATTTTCTATTTACCTAAATTTCCCAGACCAATGCTGCTAACAAAATTCGGGTCTTGTCAACGTTAGCTTGGACAAAACGCGAACTTCTGTTATAGTATAGATTTGTCCAGACAAAACGCAGTTTGCCTAAATTCGTGCTTAGAAATGAAATGCTTATTGAAAATGATCGAACCACTCGCCGAAATAATTATATTAGGAGTGAGGTCAAAAGCAAGAAAATGGTTCTAGTTCCGAAGTTGATATTTTTGTTATGCTTTTACGTTGAGTCTATAGTTTACTCAAGAATAGAAAAAATAGGAAAGGAGCACTTCGTAGCACCAGAACATTAAGGCTAAGACGTATTATGTATAAACCAACTGCTATTATTATTCTTCATGAAAGAAGCGAAACTAATGAAGAAATAAATTTAAACAAGAAAGGCTCTTCCCATAAAGAGAAACAGTAAAATAGACATTCAGAAGCGAGTGCTGAAAATCGAGGATCCTGAAAAGTGCAGTAAACTTAATTAATTGTTGTCCTTCTGTAAAGAACTCACCGAGATAGCAACATCATACATAACGACGACAGCATTAAAACTCGGCTTCACATCAAAGACTCAACGCTACTCTAAATAACGAGGAACCCTACAATAAATTACCCCTTCTAATCCACCTTTTCAACGAACTCTCCAGAATAAAAGAGCTCGATCATCAAAACCTGCGAGTCTCCCGTTTCGCCCTTTGTACTCGTTTTCAACCTGCCAACGCAAAATCGCGAATCACAAAGAACCAGATCGAATGTTTCCTATAACAGCGAAAATCAAAGAGATGACTGTTTGGAAGGCTCGATGGCGCCCTAATTAATGTATCGTTATCGGAAACAACTTTGTTGCAAAACCGGAGTAATAAAGAGGTGATTAGAACACGACCTGTGTTCAGGTGGAAATAAATGGGAGATCGATAAGGGTTGGCGCGGATGTGTGTTCATTGGCAAGAGTAAACAGACAGGTCAGCTTGGATCTGGTTGATGACGAATGATGTGTTTGTAAATTGTGTACAAAATGTGCGCATGAAATTAATATCGAAATACGTAGAAATGGCGAGGTGGGGTTGTTAGAAAACTGCCATTACATAGGATATCCCAAAACCTGTAATGGACTGAAAATTACATTACATAGTCGGTCATTGTCATTGGTTGTGGAATTCAAAACATGTAAAATTGGAAATCATGATATTATCGGCTGCGAAACAACACTCCCGGGTTATTTAATTATGAAATTGCGGGATAATGAAAATAAGTGAAATAATGTATAACATTAACAAATTGTCAATTTGCAATTATCAAAGTATCGAGTCTTCCCGCTATTATAATTAGTGTAGAACACAGTGCCTGATTTATAAAACCTCCCTTCAACTTCTTTTTATCCATCACTCACGGAAAATATCCCCGCTTTGATTTTTCCCTTTCAACTCAATCACGACGCCTTTCACGTAATTCCCAACAATCATCCATCCCTAAAGCCCCCACGCGACACCCGCCTACATCAAGCAACCCTTATTGTCATCCTAATATTCGAAAACTCCATCGATTCCCCAGACAACAATATCATCATCATTAGTGCGCAAGTTCGTTCATTCCATTGTACTTTATGTCGCAATTATGACAAAACGAATCTCTCACTAATGGCTAGAATTGAGTTTGCAAGGTTGAGCATTAAAGAATGGATTTTCTGCAAAAATTGTAAGTCAGCTGAGATAACAATACATGTCTCGATCAAATCCCTATTCCATCTGGTGAATTAAATTGTATTTCTTTAACTGTTTAAGAAATAGATTTTTGGATTCCATTAAAATTTACTTGTGCATCATCGCAGTTCTTTTTGTTTATACCGGGAATGAAACAACTTTTAGTAGATCTAAATGTATTTCTTTCACTACTAGCTGTAAAACGTATCATTACAATATAGTTTGTATATGATTTTATACGATTTATAGGATTTAAGCTGCTAGTAGTATATATATATATATATATATATATATATATATATATATATATATATATATATACGTTTTCCTATCAAGTCGAGATCCGAACAAAACTTGGACAACCCGAGATCCACCAGAAGGGAAAGGATTTTTCAAGTACATATTGTACAAAAACATTATAAGCGATATCTAGAGTTCAAATAACTAGAGAGGGGAAACTTTTTCACACTTTGAATTTTGTGATAAAGATCGAACAAAACCAGATCCGTCATAAATGCAATACAACCCGAGATCCGACAATGTATAATTAAAGGCGTATAAGATAAGGTGAGGTCCGGCGACGTTGCCATTGTTTTGTTTAGTAAAACAACACGTGGAACGTATTTTTGTTCTTTATGCAAGTTGAATTTCGATGAAAAAATCACAGCACTTTCTTTCTGAGGTCCTATGTACCTTTGAATCTTTTAAAAATACATCTCCACGTCAATAGTATATTTCAAACGAGTGCGCTGTCATGACACTTTTCAGGGGCGAGGGCTGCAATGATCCCGAGCCCCTAAAAAGTGACAGGACACGAGTATTGAACAGCGTTTTTCCCGCAAAATGAGAAAAAGTTACAAATTTACATCAGATTTTGAGGTTACAAAATACAAAAATAATATTTTAATCTCAAATAATTTGATGTTAAACAGTTTGCCCTGACAGGCCTCAAAATTTTGTCCTGTGACTTTATGTTACCGGAATTATTTACGGGATGCCACATGTGATATAAATAATAATCATTCTAAGACTGTAATAGACGCAATATTTCCTACGAAAAATAAAATTACTGAAATGGCATGAGGAAATGCAGAAATAACATACTCAAGAACAGCAGGAACAAAAGGGGATATTGTAAATAATGATTGTAAGAGGCACAAAACTAGATATTTCGTATTTCTGCAGATTCTCAGAGCCCTGATAACCTCTTAAAATCGGAAGAGTTTTTAACTTGGAAAATCTTGTGAAAGAAACTCGTAGGCGCATTTATAATAAATAAATTGGCTACGAATTTGCAATTGACATTGTAAGCTACTGTAAATATCCCAGTTCCACTATAAATAATATTTGAATAAATACACGTCTTTAAAATAAATAAATAAATAATAATCCAAATTTCAGCCAAACGCTTCAGTTCCGAATTTTTATTTCTTTTACTCTTTTGATGATTAAGGACTTTTGGTTAAAATTTCAATGATATTTTACACACAAACTATTTTAAGTTACAGTAAATTGTCTATAAAGCGCTTGTTTGTATTATTTTTTTGTACGAACAAAAGTTTAACCTGATTTCAACAGAAATAAGCGGAGGAGAATTATTAAACGCATATTCTATTAATTTGAGAATTTGAAGTATTGTTAGAGACATTGAAAACGAGCTTGAATTTTAATTGAGTAATAACATGTTAAAATCTCTTAAAGTATTTTAACACGTTTTTTTTTTTAATTCCAAAGGGGGGTAACGGGGTGGGGGGTGGAGAATCTCTGGATCCACTGAACCGATTGCAATGAAACTTTGCATACTTACTTTTACCACTTAGGCGCTCGATAAGAAACGGTTTTTCAAAATTACATTCCAATGGGGGGTAACTCCGTGGTGGTGGTGGTGGGGGTTAATGTCTGGATCCACTGAACCGATTGCAATGCAATTTTGCACACTTATTTATTTCACCACATAAGCGCTCACTAAGAAACGGTTTTTCAAAATTCATTCCAGAGGGGGATAATGGCGTGAGGGGGGTTAAGCTTTGGATCCCCTCAAACGATTGCAATGAAATTTTTCACACTTAGTTATTTTACCACGTAGGCGCTCATTAAGAAGTGGTTTTTCAAAATTCCACTCTTAAGGGGGATTATGAGGTGAGGGGGTTAATCTCTAGATCTATTGAACCGATTGCAATAAAATTTTACACACTTACTTATTTTACCACGAAGGCGCTCACTAAGAAGTGGTTTTTTAAAATTCCACTCCTAAGGGCGATTACGAGGTGAGGGGGTTAATCTCTAGATCTATTGAACCGATTGCAATAAAATTTTACACACTTACTTAGTTTACCACGTAGGCGTTCAATAAGAAGTGGTTTTTCAAAATTCCATTCCTAAGGGGCATAACGAGGTCGGGGGGTTAATTTCTAAATCTACTGAACCCATTGCAATGAAATTTTACACACTTACTCAGTTTACCACGTAGGCGTTCACTAAGAAGTAGTTTTTAAAAATTTCATTCCTAAGGGGGATTAAAGGGTGAGGGGTTAATCTCTAAATCTACTGAACCGATTGCCATGAACACTTACTTATTTTACGATGTAGGCGCTCACTAAGAAATGGTCTTTCAATATTATTAAAATACTAAATAATAAAAAAAAATTACCGTGCGAAGCCGCGACTGGTCATCTAGTAGGCGTTATAAAACAACGATATATTTAAACCTAAAAACCTATAAACCTCAGTTTTAAATTTTTAACAGTTTTGTTTTTGAGATCTTGTGTAAATTTGAACAGTACCTGACTTAAAAAGTAACTTAATAAAGGACCTGACCTGACCTTACCTGACCTGACCTGACCTGACCTGACCTGACCTGACCTGACCTGACCTGACCCGACCTGACCTGACATAAAAAGGAACTTGATAAAGAAGCCTTTACCATAAATTGGATACAAAATTTGAACGTCTCGAAATTACACCATATTTTATTTATTTAGGTCCTCTAATGAGCTGTTTGACATTTCCAAACCAAATATTTTCTAATTTTTACCGACTTCAAAAAAGGAGGAAGTTCTATGTTCGGCTTTATGTATGTTTTTTTTTCCTTTTATGTGTGTTCACCGATCTCTTGATCAATTGTAGATCTATTTTGAATATTTGAAAGGGTCGAGATGATCCCATTGTCACCAAGTCAGGAGCTGATGAGGAGATCTCATGGAAATCTAGGGAAATCCTCAAATTTTTCCTTTGTTTAATGTATGTTCATCGATTTTTTCGTTAATTGTTTACCGTTTTTTTTGTTCTTTTTGAAATTGAAACTTTCTTTAGCGCTGTAGCGAGTCCGAAAAACTGAAACGGAAATCAAAGTGAAACACTTTAGTAGTGATAGTGGGGACGCGTGTGAATGAAACGACTAGGGTAGTAGGTTTCTGTCTCAAGGGTCCCGCTGTCCTGGGTCTCCTCAAGTTTTACTAGAACCCAAACTGAAATTTTCTCCCCACGACGTTTTCACATCAAAATCTACGGCGCGCACTGCGCCTTTACGTATTTTTTTTAACTATTGATTTTTGGCCTCGTTTTATATATTTTCGAACCCCAGAAATTGATTTACGTTGTCTATTTTTCTTTATCTTTCTTCGTTTACGAAATACCACCTTGAAAACAATGAAATTTTCGCGAAAAAGTAAGTAACAATTTTCTCTTTAGAACTTTAGAACAAAATATTGAAATTCGTGGGTCTCACACGACCATTTGGCAAGATGAAATTTCGAAATTTTGAAAGCCAAAAGAATATTTTGACGTGAACTTTATTTGTAACTGTGCCTGTGTTTGTGCAATATCCACTGTAGATCTGAACCACAAATAAATCAAATCAAATCAAGACGTCTATTCGCTCGCCAAATACAGTGATAACCCGTCAAACTTTCTTGCGTTACAAATATCGTCAGATTTTAATCGCTAATAACTACGACACTATTTAATAATTCGTTAACAACGGTTTAGCCCACAACGGGTAGGGCATGTCTGTACGTATATCTGTCGTGCTGATTTTTTATTTTACGTCATCTGTAGATAAATTAGTGTAGCGTGAAAATGTGTTTAGCTAGGAGGTTAATACAGGTGTCATTGTAAAAAGCTTGCGAAGCTTTACTAGGATCCAAAGTGAGAATTTGTCCCCGGCGACGTTTTCACGACAAAATGTACGGCGCGGACCCCAACTGCGGCTTTACGTATTTTTTATTGTTTCAGATAAATAGCTTCCATTTATGTGTCAATAATAATAAAATTCTTACAATAATTACCTAACAATTTCGTCTTTAAATTAGGTAGTTGCTAAACAGTCAATTTTTTGTGCATACGGTTGTATTTTTTCTAAACTGGTAATAATAATTATGTCATAATTTTATTCCGCAAAATATATATTAGTGTTATTCGATGAGTGAATATTCCAGTTCAGCGCTTTGTATTGTGATTTAATTCTACTTAATCTTTGTTCGGCTACCAGTCGACGTTGCCATGTCTACTGGATCTCATTTTGTGCATAATATATAAACTCCGTGTATACTACTGCAGCGCCCTCTGCGGCAGACGTTTACTAACTAAATTTGTATAAAAATTCATAAAAATGGTCAAGATGAGATCCGGGCTAAAATTGGCAGAAACATTGTTTACACTGTTTTAAACGTTTTGGGCACGATATACACGTAGAAACAAGTTGAGGTCCGCTTCGGATCTCGCCTTGCTAAAACGGAGCCCGGCTTGTATACAAAATCTCACAAAATGATCTCGACTTGTACAAAAACATATATATATATATATATATATATATATATATATATATATATATATATATACGTTTTCCCACCAAGTCGAGATCCGAACAAAACTTGGACAACCTGAGATCCACCAGAAGGGAAAGGATTTTTCAAGTACATATTGTATAAAAACATTTTAAGCGATATCTAGAGTTCAAATAACTAGAGAGGGGAAACTTTTTCACACTTTGAATTTTGTGATAAAGATCGAACAAAATCAGATCCGTGATAAATGCAGTACAACCCGAGATCGGACAATGTATAATTAAAGGCGTATAAGATAAGGTGAGGTCCGGCGACGTTGCCATTGTTTTGTTTAGTAAAACAACACGTGGGACGTATTTTTGTTCTTTATGCAAGTTGAATTTCGATGAAAAAATCACAGCACTTTCTTTCTGAGGTCCTATGTACCTTTCAATCTTTTAAAAATACATCTCCACGTCGATAGTATATTTCAAACGAGTGCGCTGTCATGACACTTTTCAGGGGCGAGGGCGAATTTTTGCAGCCAGAGGCGAATGCCGAGGGCTGCAATGAGCCCGAGCCCCTGAAAAGTGACAGGGCACGAGTATTGAACAGCGTTTTTTGTATTCGTTCCCACAAAATGAGAAAAAGTAGAAATTTACATCAGATTTTGAGGTTAGGTTGACAGCTGCCAAATTAAATACATATAATGTAATATTTATGTATATTTTTATGTATTTCATTAAGCATTATGTGTTTCAGAAAACGAATACAAAAATAATATTTTAATCTTTCAAATAATTTGATGTTAAATAGTTTGCCCTGACAGGCCTCAATATTTTGTCCTGTAAGTTAATGTTACCAGCATTATTTACGGGATGCCACATGTGATATAAATAATCATTCTAAGACTGTAATAAACGCAATATTTCCTACGAAAAATTACTGTAATGGCGTGAGGAAATGCAGAAATAACATCCTCAAGAACAGTAGAAACAAAAGGGGATATTGTAAATAATGTAAGAGGCACAAAACTAGATATTTCGTATTTCTGCAGATTTTCGGAAAATCGGAAAAATTTTTAACTTGGAAAATATTGTCAAAGAAACACGTAGGCACATGGGGCGCATTTGTAATAAATAAATTGGCTACGAATTTGCAATTGACATTGTAAGCTACTGCAAATGTGCCAGTTCCACTATAAATAATATTTGAATAAATACACGTCTTTAAAATAAATAAATACATAAATAATAATCCAAATTTCAGCCAAACGCTTCAGTTCCGAATTTTTATTTCTTTTACTCTTTTGATGATTAAGGACTTTTTGGTTAAAATTTGAACGATATTTTACACAAAAAGTATTTTAAATTACAGTAAATTGTCTATAAAGCGCTTGTTTGTATTATTTTTTTGTACGAACAAAAGTTTGACCTCATTTCAACAGAAATAAGGGGAGGAGAATAATTATTAAACCCATGTTCTATTAATTTGAGAATTTGAGTTATTGTTAGAGACATTGAAAACGACCTTGAATTTTAATTGAGCAAAAACGCTAAAAATGTCTTAAAAGTATTTTAACACATTTTTTTAAATTTCAATGGGGGGTAACGGGGTGGGAGGTGGAGAATCTCTGGATCCACTGAACCGATTGCAATGAAATTTTGCACACTTACTTATTTTACCACTTAGGCGCTCAATAAGAAACGGTTTTTCAAAATTACATTACAAAGGATGGTAACGGCGAGGGGGGGTTAATGTCTGGATCCACTGAACCGATTGCAATGAAATTTTTGCACATTTACGTATTTTATCACGTGGGCGCTCACTAAGACACAATTTTTCAAAATTATATGCCATAGGGGGTAACGGGGCCCTCCGCCCCGGTAATCTCTGGATCCACTGAACCGATTGCAATGAAATTTTGCACACTTTCTTATTTCACCACATAAGCGCTCACTAAGAAACGGTTTTTCAAAATGCATTCCAGATGGGGGTAACGGCGTGAGGGGGGTTAAGCTTTGGATCCACTCAACCGATTGCAATGAAATTTTGCACACTTACTTATTTTACCACGTGGGCGCTCACTAAGAAGTGGTTTTTCAAAATTCCATTCCTAAGGGGGATTAACGAGGTGAGGGGGTTAATCTCTAAATCTACTGAACCGATTGCAATGAACACTTACTTATTTTACTATGTAGGCGCTCACTAAGAAATGGTTTTTCAATATTATTAAAGTACTAATTCATAAAAAAAAACATCACCGTGCGAAGCCGGGACTGGTCATCTAGTAGGTGTTATAAAACAACGATATATTTAAACCTAAAAACCTATAAACCTTAGTTCCAAATTTTTAACAATTTTGTTTCTAAGATCTTGTGTAAATTTGAACAGTACCTGACTTAAAAAGTAACTTAATAAAGGACCTGACCCGACCTGACCTGACCTGACTTAAAAAGTAACTTAATAAAGAAGCCTTTAGCATAAATTGGATACAAAATTTGAACGTCTCGAAATTACACCATATTTTATTTATTTAGGTCCTCTAAAGAGCTGTTTGACATTTCCAATCCAAATATTTTCTAATTTTTACCGACTTCAAAAAAGGAGGAGGTTCTATGTTCGGCTTTATGTATGTTTTTTTTTTCTTTTTTTGTATGTTCACCGATCTCTTAGTCAATTGTAGATCTATTTTGAATATTTGAAAGGGTCGAGATGATCCCATTGTCACCAAGTCAGGAGCTGATGAGGAGATTTCATGGAAATCTAGGGAAATCCTCAAATTTTTCCTTGTTTAGCGATTTCTTCGTTAATTGTTTACCGTTTTTTTTTTGTTCTTTTTGAAATTGAAACTTTTTTTAGCGCTGTAGTGAGTCCGAAAAACTGAAACGGAATCAAAGTGAAACACTTTAGTAGTGATAGTGGGGACGCGTGTGAATGAAACGACTAGTGTAGTAGGTTTCTGTCTTAAGGGGGCCCCTCGGGTCCCGCTGTCTTTGGTCCCCTCAAATTTTACCAGAACCCAAAGTGAAATTTTATCCCCACGACGTTTTCACATCAAAATCTACGGCGCGGACCCGCACTGTGCCTTTACGTATTTTTTTGAACTATTGATTTTGGCCTCGTTTTATATATTTTCGAACCCCAGAAATTGATGTGTTTTGTCTATTTTTCTTCATCTTTCTTCGTTTACGAAATACCACCTTGAAAACAATGAAATTTTCGCGAAAAAGTAAGTAACAATTTTCTCTTCAGAACTTTAGAACAATATGTTGAAATTCCGTCGGTCTCACAAGACCATTTCGACATTTGAAAGCCGAAAAAATATTTTGGCGTGAACTGTATTTGTAACTGTGCCTGTGTTTGTGCTATATCCACTGTAGATCTGAACCATAAATAAATCAAATCAAATGAAGACGTCTATTCCCTCGTCAAATACAGTGATAACCCGTCAAACTTTCTTGCGTTACAAATATCGTCAGATTTTAATTGGTAATAACTACGATAATTCGTTAACAACGGTTTAGCCCACAACGGGTAGGGCATGTCTGTACGTATATCTGTCGTGCTGAATTTGTTTTTTGACCTCATCTGTAGATAAATTAGTGTAGCGTGAAAATGTGTTTAGCTAGGAGGTTAATGCAGATGTCATTGTGAAGAGCTCGCGAAGGTTTACTACGACCCAAAGTGAGAATTTGTTTTCACGTCAAAATCTACGGCGCGGACCCCAACTGCGCCTTTACGTATTTTTTATTGTTCCAGATAAATAACTTCCATTTATCTGTCACCTTCTACTTATAATAATTACTTAACAATTTCGTCTTTAACATGGGTAGTTGCTAAACAGGCAATTTTTTGTGCATACGGTTGTATTTTTTCTAGACAACTGGTAATAATTATAGTCATCCTTTTAATCTGCAAAATATCTTAGTGTCATTCGATCAGAGAATATTCCAGTTCAGCGCTTTGCATTGTAATTTAATTCTACTTAATCTTTGTTCGGCTACCAGTCGACGTTGCCATGTCTACTGGATCTCATTTTGTGCATAATATATAAACTCCGTGTATACTACTGCAGCGCCCTCTGCAGCAGACGTTTACTAACTAAATTTGTATAAAAATTCATAAAAATGGTCAAGATGAGATCCGGGCTAAAATTGGCAGAAACATTGTTTACACTGTTTTAAACGTTTTGGGCACGATATACACGTAGAAACAAGTTGAGGTCCGTTTCGGATCTCGCCTTGCTAAAACGGAGCCCGGCTTGTATACAAATTCTCACAAAATGATCTCGACTTGTACGAAAACATATATATATATATATATATATATATATATATATATATATATATATATATATATATATATATATATATATATATATATATATATATATATATATATAGACATATACGGCGGCAATGTCAAGCCCAAAATGCTATGTTGAAAAGTAATACCAAGCCCGACACCTACTTACGAAGCCCGACTTTGGGCTTCGTAAAATTCACGTGTATATCCGAGTTATTTCTCATTGATACGACTAAAGCCATCTACTGGCAAAATTTTCATTTGGTGGGTAAAGTCACCATATATCGTAAAATACACACGTTTAGTTTTTGAAGTTCACTGTAGGGGGCGCACGACAGATTTGTATAAAACTGTATATCTACTGCAGATACTTTGTCGATGATGCCCGACCTTAAGATGTTTAATGCATAATAGGAATCCCGCTCATGTGACAACAGCGCATTCACTCTTTTATTCATTTAATGTAATATTGGAGATATTTAACGCTACGAGCGAAAAGATGATTTAGCGGTAACAATTCAGAAAGCTCTTATCTGAGAATTTTAAAATTATATTTTAATGTCAAACCACCTTTAAAACGTTTCTTCAACTCTTAAATACTCAGTTTTTTTATTACAACCAAATTTTTAAAACGTTTTTTATAGAACAATTTAAAAATTATAAACAGTGTCAGATATTTAAAAACGCCTTTAAAACGTTTTTTGAACCCATCATTCCAGTCACAAAAGGTTTTAGGTGTCCTGCTTAACAAATTTTCTTCTAGTTTTGGGTTTTTGATACTTTATGTTTTTTGAGGTGGAATACGAATTGGGTCTAACAGGTCTAACCTACCATATTTTTTTGTCGGGTGAACCGTTTAGGCGCAACAGTGCGTTGAAATGGGATATTATTGCCAGATTTTTATTTTTCCGGAGGCGGATTATGTTAATTTTGTGTTTTTTTGATTTAAAATGTTGGTACCCTTTTACCCTTTTAAATTAGGTTTAATATTTGGTTGTAATAAAAGCAAGGGTGTATTTATGGTTAAAAATAATTGTTTTAAGGGTGTGTTTTACACACACTGCTTTAAATTGTGTTGTGTTTTTAATTTGATTGTAAAGCAAAGGTGTATTTATGGGTTAAAAACTTAAAAAAAGGTGGTTTTGAAATATTTGACACTGTTTATAATTTTTAAATTGTTTTAAACAAGGCCAAATTTTAAAAGCATCCTTAAAACTATTTTTTAACCCTTCAATACACCATTGCTTTAATTACAACTAAATTTTGGAGACATTTTTTATGACAACTTAAAACTTAATAATAAATAATAATAAAAAAGCTCACATCCCGGGAGCAGAACGAACAATACAAAAAAATAGGTCTTTCCTATCATCAGTTATTATTGAGAATGCATACAAATATCATAATTTTGCAGTATTTCTTAATTTTCCGACTTTTATTTATAATTGGTTTTCCCGAAAACTTTTCCAGGACCATAACGAACAAAACAAAAAAAGAATTAGGCATATCCATCGTTCGAATCGTGAGTTATGGTTGTGAATTTATATAAAGATCCCATAGAAAAAATCACTTTCAGTTTTTCCCGAATTTTCCAATTTTTCGGGCAACTTTTACAATTTTTATTTCCGTAGGAACCTTATCTGGACTATGACAAATATGAGGAAAAAATTATTAGCTAAATGGGTTCATCCGTTCTCAAGTGATGCGCCTACAAATACACCATTTCAACATTTACGCACGTGCAGTGTATTTCAGTTTTTCCCAAATTTTCGAATTTTCCGGGTAAATTTTCCAAAAAAAATTACAGCGAATGACAGTAACCTCACTATTTCCAGCCAGCTGTTGACACGTCACAAGCACGTGCGTTTGTTTTGAAAAGTCCCCACTCTCAGTGACGTCACGACTTTTCCAGTCTATTATATAAAAATGAAACGCTATTCGTTGGTAAACGCATCACTTGAGAACAGGTGGACCGATTTGGCAATTTTTTTTTGAGTACCTATTCGTAATGGTCTAGGTAATGTTTTTATGGAAATAAAGATTTTCCAATTTTCCGGCAAATCTTTCCCAATTTTTATTTCCGTAAGAACCTGACCTGGACCATTACGGGGATTCTAAAAAAAATAGCCAAATCGGTCCAGCCGTTCTCAAGTGTTGCCAAGTGTGTTACCAACGTAGGTACAGCATTTCATTTTTAGGGTTCCGTACCCCAAGAGTGCTATTACTAAGGCTCAGCTGTCCGGCTGTCCGTCCTTCCGTCTGTCACAGGGCTGTATCTTTTGAACCGTAATAGTTAGACACTTGAAATTTTCACAGAATGCGGACAACTATGGCCGTAATGACAACAGATAATAAAAATAATAAAAAAAATTTAGTCTTAAATAAATATTGTACGGTGGTACGAAACCCTTCGTGTGCGAGTCCGACTTGCACTAACACGACTGTTATTATATAGATATGTAAACTACCAAGTCCCTACAAATTTAATGTGGTATAAATAATCATTCTGGGACTGTAATAAACACTGTTGTCAAATGTGCAAATACGTGTCTTTAAAATAAATAAATAATAGAAATTTCAGCCAAACGCTTCAGTTCCGATTTTTTTTCTGTTTCGACAGTTGAGGATTTTTAGTTAAAATATCAATAGTATTTTACTAAAAAAATAGCATAAGTCACAGTAAATTTTCTATAAAACGCTTGTTTGTACTGTTTTCTTTGTACGGACAAAAGCTTGACTTGATTTCCACGCAAATAAGCGCAGGAGAGTTGTTAAGAACATACTCTATTAATTTTAGAATTTAGGGTATTGTTGGAGACATCAAACCACCTTGACTTTTAATTGAGCAATAACATGTAAAAAATGTCTTTGTAAGTATTTTAGCACAATTTGGCTGTAAATAGGCGTTATAAAACGCCGATATATAAAAATTTTACCGAAACGCTTCAGTTCCGAAATTTTAGCAATAATTATGTTTTTAAGAGCTTGTTGTCTAAACTTGACTTAGAAAGTAGTTTAAAGTAGTATTTAGCATAAATCTCAAAATTAAACAAAATATTTTGTTCTTACAGGCCTCACCCGTGCGAACCCGTGCGACAAGGTAACTTGTTTGCACCAAAATTATTCCCTTTTGAAGCATTTACTGAAGCTTCATTTTACCCTAAATTATCGTAATTATTTTTTATAAATAACAGTTCTTGGACGGTAGTAATAGTATATTTCATACACTTTTCAGGGGCGAGGGCGAATTTTTGCAGCCCGAGGCGAATGCCGAAATGAAAAAAAGTACAAATTTACATCAGATTTTGAGGTTAGGTTGACTGCTGCCAAATTAAATACATACGATGCAAAATTTATGTATGTTGCTATGTATTTCATTACGCATTATGTGTTTCACAAAACGAATACAATAGTAGTTTATTATACGAGTTCCTGTGTAAATTGGACGCTTTATCCCACAAGGGGTTTATAAAAGCACGAGTGAAACGAGTGCTTTTGTGACCCCGAGTGGGATAAAGCGTTCAATCTACACAGGGACGAGTGTAATACAACGTTTTATCGTTCGACACCACCCCGGAAAGCCTTTAAATTGCTTAAAATCCCTAAAAATTGTGTGACGTTTATCTGTCATTTTCATTATTTCATGACAGAGAGTGTTTACACAAGTGAAAATTTGAAAATTCTGACAGTGTCGAACGATAATAGTATATTTTATTACAAGGCCAGAAAATGTCATTTTGCAAGTGCGAGCACAGTTTGTGGAGTCGAGGCGTAGCCGAGACTTCACAAGTGCAAGCACTTGCAAAACAGTTTCGGGTCTTGTGATAAACGAAACTTTTTCGGCCGACAAAAGATTTTCATTGTTCACTTTTGTAGGGGGGCCTCATGCCTCATGGGGGCCCACGTGTCGCAAAGAGCCCCCTTGGGCCCCCATATCGCAAGGCCCCCCACAAGTCTAAGGGGGCCTCATAACGCATGGGGGCCCTCGTGTCTCAAAGAGCCCCTTTGGGCCCCCCTGTTTCAAGGGCTCTACATGTCAAAAGGACCCCCCCCCATGTCTTAAAGGGCCCCCTTAGGCCCCTCTGTTGAAGGGGGTTTTGTTATTGTCGTTGTCCTATACCAAGGGCCCCCCCCTGTAATTTTTCCGATGTTTTAATGGTAGTTATTCTGCTATTCGGGGCGGTGACAAATCCAACGAACATAAAAGCTTGCATTGAAAAATCCCTAGTTTCCATGTTCTAGCCTAGGCAGGCAAATATCGTTTTCCAGTCGATTTGGACGACTGGAAAATAACTAAATTGAGACGAAGGCCGAAAAAAACACAATATTTGTTCCGAAAAATTCAAACTTTGGACTTTAGTAAGTTGTTAGTTTTATAAACAGTACTTTTATAGTTTATAAATGACAAAGGCCTATTTAAAATTGTTTACCCAGTTAAATATTATAGCAATAAATAATTTGTACTTGATAGGCCTTACCAGTTGGCTCCTGTTATTCTGCACCTACCTGTGGGACGACGGGTAAATAAAAGAAATTGGAACTACCTTTATGAATAATTTTGCTGTCATTATCATTCATTATTATTATTCATTATCAATATATTGCCAAGAAAATACAGGTGCCCGATTCCAAACAAATAATTTAAGAAACACTTAAAAAAAATACAATTTTGTTGAATAATAAGTCAGCATACAATATTAATTTAGTCTACATTTGTGGTGGAAATGCTGGCAACACCGCTTGGCTTCGTATAATACGTGATATACATTTTTTTATACAAACGGGATTGTTATAGTAAGCAGAGCATGTGTGGTTTCGTAAAATCTGAGAAACATAGAATTATTTGTATGTCAACAAAAAGTTACCCCTCTCAGGTTGCGCTGATTAATGTGGTGATATAAAACCTATATATCCAGCAAATATATCTGTAACTATAAAGGAAAGGGCGGGCTTCTGAGTGCCTGTGGTGTTTGTCGGGCTTGGTATGGATAGCTGGGTATGTATATATATATATATATATATATATATATATATATATATATATATATATATATATATATATATATATATATATATATATATATATGTATGTATATGGGTATCCCAGAGGTGTGTGGACCATCAATTACGCCCTTATTTTGAAAGATATCAAAACGGGGTTTTTGGGGGCGATAGCCACACAATACCTTCACAATTTAAAATTATTAGAAATCATATACAGAGTGTCCTAGTATTAGTAATATACCAAAGTTATGAGCAGTTAATGCTGAGTAGAATGATATAAGGTACTACAGGTTTATTATGAATGATTCTTGAGTTATGAAGAATTTTAGGTCAAAATTAGTGGGTGTACGGTTTCGCAAAATGTATCGGGTGTTCATTTAAATTAGTCATCAAGTCGCCTATGATTTTTTGAGTGACAAAGACGAATTGAAAAACGCATGTGATCTATTGCTTCATAAAATTCATACCGATTCATAATAACATAACCTAAAATCGTAGTGGCACTTGACAGTTGTTGGATAACTACTGCTTGCGGTTTTCTTCAACGTTTTCCCATTGTGTTTTACTTTTGACGAATTGTTTAAACAATAACAGTTGTCATAGCGGTAGAAAATTCAACACTTCAATAGTTCGTTGGTACTGCTTACGGCGAAACGATGGCGTACAGTTTAGAACAAAAAGTGTTTTTACTTAGAAGCTATTTCCGAAATGGGGCTAAAGTGGATGGAGTTTGGGTACATTCGATAGAGGACTGTCTCCAAGAATTTCAAGAAGAATTTCCAAATTCTGTCGTGGACTATAAGCAGTTTAAAAAAACAAGGGCATTGTCTTTGGAGGCTAAAAGACGATACCTTGACAAAATGACCTTGTTGAATGGTAAAGACTCATATGCATTGGGAAAAGAGGATTTCAACTTTCTTTTGCAGGAAATTCCAAGGATTTTGATGGCTACCATTAAAGATTTTCTAATTCTTACTATAAGCCCCTTTACGCAAAAAGAAATAAGGGCATATCTGATGCTTTTGCACAAGTGCTGTTGAAGTGGATAGAAGACATCAGAGGCGTTAAGATTAATAATAATATCTGTGTACCTACTTAGGAAGGTAAAAATAATTGTTTTCAATTGTTTAAGTGGTAGTAACGAATAGAAATATTGTTACAGGTTATGCATTCCCAAAGAATTAAATCATGCAACATTAAAAGTGTGGCAAATTTTCTCTCTAACGAGAGAAATATTATCAAATCACTGAAAATGTGTAGCTGGTCTTGGGGAAGCCTGTACTCATGTTGCAGCCATTCCTTTTACACTTGAATATGTAGGAAAACAAAACAAATCGGTAACACATGTGCTGACATATTGGGTGGGACCAAAATCTAGGACAGTTCTACAACAAACTAGAAGACATGTAGTTTTCATCCAAACTACCAAATACGACCACACCAACAAATGCACCAACAGAACAAAGTAAGGTGCCAGAGTTCGATGTACAAGAAGTAAAAGCCTTCTTTAAAGCATATAAGGGTCATGGTGGTGCATATGCCCTCTGGACCAGTCACCGGAAATCATAAGTAGCCGCGGAAATCGCCCAGAAGGAGCTGCACCGAATCGAAAGATGACGAGTCAAGACCAATCCGGCTAAGTGTCAATCAATTCTCTTCACCTACCCACACAACACACAAAAACAAGATTTTTACAAACGCACACAATTCATACTAAACAACCAACACATCCCCAAATGTAAATCCTCACCTACCTTAATCTAGACCTCCAAAACACCATCAAAAAATCTAGAAACCGAGATAACCTCCTCTACCTGGTACGTGAACGCTTCAGGAGCTGCGAACCCCAAACCCTCCTCCACACATAGAACACCTTCATCCGACCCATCCTAGAATACCGCGCTGTAATTTACGACCCCAACTCCCAAAACGCCTCCTCTTCCAGATTTCCGCTTTTGAAAGACATATCCAACGAAAAATCTTTCGACTTGACCCCATATTTCCCAGCAACCAAGTCCACCAGGAAACCAAATCCACACTTATAACAGACCGATTCACCAAACTTCGGAAAAACTATATTCCCAGAACCTTAGACAATCAGAACACAATCGCCATCCAAACTCTGTACACCACTCACAAACTCCCGGTCAAACACAGAGTCTTCCCCTATATTTTTCCCCTTTCCAGCTAAAAAGAACCCCAGGTTGCTCAGGGGAGCAACCGAGAACACCACGGAAAAAACATGGACAAGACCACCAACCAGAGTGCCCACGGAGGGCACTCGCTAACGTAAGGACACCCACCAAGCAGAAGACCTCAGGACGGAACAAGACGTCACCAGAACATTCCTTTCTTTTTGCTTTGTTCTGTTAATTTTTCTCAAATAAACATTGTATTAATTTAATATTCTCATTGTAAATTTGAGATAACTAAGACCTTAGGATTATATAGAGTCACGTGCTGAAAGGCCCTAAGTCTCAGCACCACCCACACACCTAAAAATTTGTTATATTTAAGAAAAATTGTAATTTAAAAGTGAGAAAATAAATGTATTTTCAATTCAATTCAATTTGTGTCTATTCTCCACATATTACTAGAAGAAAACATTCATGAAAACCCTGAGGAGCTTGAGGATTTGCTTTTTACAAAATTATTTCATGAGAAATATAAGACCTTAAATTTTAAAGAGCTCCGGGCAATAGGGCATACAGAAATTCATGGGGAATAGAAATGTTGCCATTTTCGGTCATGTACCTGTAATGAAATAAGTTTAGCTAAATCCATTATAAACCAAAACCAGTATGAAAAACATAACCTCCAATTCTTCTCGGTTAGGACGCCAGTTTTAAACAAATGCGTTCTTATTTGTTACCAGTGCAGTGCTTTACAACAAAGGCGTATCAACTGATTATCAGCTGTTTGGGGCTTCAGTCTCAACTCCTCAATGTTCTTCCATTCATCTAATTGTGAACTATCTGAAAACGTGCGTGTACAAACGCAACAAAACCGAAGACCAAGCCGACACGAAAAAGTTTTAGGGTTAACACGATCGGTCTTTAATTGCGTGTTGCGCACAAAACAGGTGTCTTAGCACATCTACCAACAGGTAGCTAACTGGGGTAACTGAGAAAAATATTATCTTTTATTTCAAATAATTTAAATTTAACGACTGAAAGTTACAACTGTCAAGTAAAAAAAATTTGGCAACAGACACACGTTAAAATGTTATGTCAAATTCATAGGCGACTTGATGACTAATTTAAATGAACACCCGATATAATAACTTATTTTTTTCAAATGGGACACCCTATATTCCATTATACCACCAATTAGCATTTTTAATAAGATTTTTTCAATGTATGGTTTGCCTCGGAAAATGTTAGTACTTTAGGTAATTTTTACAAAAAACTTAGAAAGTTTCCCGAAATTGCTAAAATCGCGTATTAAGATCAGATGGCCTTGGACTTGATGCCATGGAGATAGTCGTTTATTGTCTAATTTATTAAAAACCAGAAGAATGTCGATAAATCCAAGTGGAGTAAATTTAAATTAAAATTTAAATACATCTAAGTCGAACTCCACAAACTTTAATAAGTGTAAAATTACAAATGGAACATGTTTCGGCAGAACACTACTGCCATCATCAGCCCTAATTTAACAAGAGATTAATTATACAATTGAATTACAGAGGTTCTTAAATTAAAGAATATAAAAAATTATGACATTGACATAATTTTGAATTAAATTTGACGTTTTCAAAGGGTTACATGATTTTTAAAGGTTTCGTAAAATTAAATTAAATTAAATAAAAAATGGATCAAAGAGAATCTGGTAAGTTTGTTTGAGTGGTGAAAAATTAAAATAGTGAATTAATAATGGGATTATTGAAGTTATTCTGTTCATTTAAACAAGATCTGTTTTCCAGTTTCAAGGCTTTTCTTATTTACAAAGTCTCAAGAAAATCTAATTTCCGGCCTTTATTGCATTTATGAATCAATTTGGAATTTGATGGTGAAAAACTATGTTTCGTTATTAATATATGATTGGCGAAAGAAGAAGGTGTTGATGGTGGAGGATCGAGATCTGTGTTGTTATAGATGTGCCTGAAATGTTCTTTAATACGGTCTGATATTTTGCGACCTGTCTGACCTATGTAGAATGACTCACATGAAGAGCAGTTTAATTTGTATACACCGGATGACGATTTGTAATCTAATGGATCTTTATTTTTAATAAAAAATCTGGATAAGTTGTTATCTGTTTTAAATGAAACTTTAAAACCGTTTTTCTTAAGTGTTTTAGAACATTTCTCTGAGACGACACCAAAGTATGTTAATGAATTTGAAAAGGAAATTGTTTCTGAAGGATTTTTAACCAAGTGTGTGTATTTGAATTTGTTATAGTATCTATAGTATAATTTATTTATTTTTATATCTTTAAGGTAAGAACCTCTGTAATTCAATTGTATCATTAATCTCTTGTTAAATTAGGGCTGATGATGGCAGTAGTGTTCTGCCGAAACATGTTCCATTTGTAATTTTACACTTATTAAAGTTTGTGGAGTTTGACTTAGATATCTTTAAATTTTAATTTATTAAAGTACTTCAGAAATGACACCGAGAGGTAGCCAGGCTTAGGTTTACATAAGAATTCGATAGACTCTATCCTTTACATAACCACAAACGGAAAAATCTAGAGGAGTTAAATCCAACGTCTCGGCAACCAGTCATTTAAATATTTTCTTACATTCATATAGCAAAGTACAGGAGCTCCATCCTGTTGCAACCACATTAAGGACCACTGATTCTGATAATCAATCGTCCGCATCCAGTGGGGATTTTCAGTGGCATAATAGTGCATGTTATGCCTCTTGCCATGCCCATTATTCTTAAAGGTCGCCTCATCAGTGAACAAAATTCTGTTTAAAATATTTCTATTCCTTTCTAGAAGATTGTCCATTATTTCGTAGAATTCCACTCTTTACAAAATAAGCTTCTTGCAGTTCTTGATGGAGTTAAATGTGGTATAGATGAAACCGATGTTTTTTGATTACACGGTTTACTGAAGATTTCAAAATATCAGATTGGGCAGCAATTTCTTTTGTTCTAGAGTGAAGATTTTCTTCTAAGATTAGTAAAACTTCTAGCTCAGTGTTTTCACCTACTCTTCTACCAATTAATTGTTTTTTGTTGTGGGCCTCGTTTCCAGTGTTTTCAAAACGTTGTAAATTTTTGTGACCAAGAAGGAATTTTTTTCGGCTTCTCCTAACGCATTGTACCATATTCATCCTTACTTCTTTCGTAAAATTCATTTTGTAAAAAAAATCACAAAAGTGAAACTATTAGTTACAGGATAACTTACTGTCAACAAGAACAAACGGCTCCATGGTAACCAGTCTAAAATGATATCTCCATGGCAACAAGTCCAAGGCGATCTGATTTCATCAATTTGGGAGTTTTCTACGTTTTTTGTAAAAATTATATAAAGTACTAACATTTGCTGAGGCAAACTATATATTGACAGAAAGCTTATTAAAAATTCTATTTGGTGGTATAATGTAATATAGGGTGTTCTATTTGAAAAAAAAAAGTTATTATACATTTTGCGAAACCGTACACCCTGTATAGAAATATCAAATTAGAAAACTTTCAATCAGTGTGTTTTAAAGTTTGGGTATATAAAAAGTTATTTACGGAAAACTATTCAGTTATCTCTGTTGGAATGGTCTTTGCAATTTTTTTAAAAAGTGCTAGTTTTGACCTAAAAGTCTTCATAACCCAAGAACCATCCATAATAAACCTGTAGTACCTTATATCATTCTGCTCAGCATTAATTGCTCTTTCAATTCACCTATTGATATACAAGGCATTTCAGTAAAAAAAAAAACATAACTTTGGTACATTACTAATATTAGAACACTCTGTATACGATTTCTAATAATTTTAAATTGTGAAGATATCGTGTGGCTATCGTCCCCCAAAAACCCCGTTTTGATATCTTCCAAAATAAGGGCGTAAATTATGGTCCACACACCTCTGGGACACCCGGTATATATCGGGTGTCCCAACTAAAATTTGTACCCCCCAACAATTCCAATTTCAAAAGACTCAGAAGAAAATGCTCAAACAGGCCAATTTTGTTATCAACGGGGACCAAATTGTATCAAACTTCCAATTCTTGGATCTCACCCCTTTACCCAGGAGAGCTACTTCCTTAAAAAAATTAAATAGCATGGGGGGTTGTGTGATACATCATTTTAAAGCTTATTTAATTCTCTATCCAGATCTACTTTTATGCATTTGTTCTTCGGTAGAAAGAAAAAAAAATCGATCAATAATAAAAAAATGTGATTAGGGATTATAGTGTAGGTACATGGGAAGGAGTGATGTGGGATGATGATGACGCTTGGAGGGTGAGCGCGAATAGGCGGTAGAGCAAGATAATGCTGTGGCGACGCGACGGGGAGAAAATAGCCCTTATACCATAAGAAATGTAAGCAATAATTAAAATCTTTTTCAAATCAGAAATGTTGAAATCGTTAACAAAGTGAGGTTAAGTTGACATAAACTATGGAAGTAGTTGCACGTTTAAGAGGGTTCTCCAGTGGTATGTACATTTCTGCCGGTCGAAGTACATTTTCCCTCAATATCTTTTTTTTTATTTACAAATTTCAAAAAATCGCTCTGTAGCTGCAAAGATCTATATTTTATCAACACGCCCACAAAATTTCAACAAAAAAATCTTCAAAAATAAAAAGTTACATTCAACGGCGGGCAAAAATGTACAGCAATGTGCGGCGTTGAATGTAACTTTTTTATTTTTGAAGATTTTTCGTTGAAATTTTGTGTGCGTGTTGATAAAAAGTGGAAAAGGGAACTGTACGAAGTAAAGAACTCAGATGTGGTTGAGGCAAGTCAAGGGCAAAAATGTACCAAGCAAGGAACACAAGTGTGTTTGAGGCAAATCAAGGGCACAAATGTGCAAGTAAACGACACAAATGTGTCAAAAAACCGAACCAAGGGCTCAAAACCAAGCGAAAAACGCAAATGAGTTACAAGCAATCGAAGGTGCCATAGAGGATGTTCGTTATTAATGATTAAAGAACAACACTTACAGTTACCTAATGGAAAATGTTTCATCAAGAGCAATAATTCAGAAGCTTTGGAAATATACTTAGATGCAGCCAATATTACAGAACCAAAAAAAAGAAATCTACACTAGCCTTCAGGATATATTATAATCTCCCTGGGCCGCATATTATTATGACCGAGAAAAGCGGGGGGACAGATGTACACCATAGCCCTAGACCAACTAGATGAATACTTTTCATCCAAACAAAGCCGAATTTACGAAAGACGCACGTATTTCCATCAACTAAACAGACGTCAGACGATAAATTTGAGACATTTTTGGTACGACTGCGAAACCAAGCTGCAAAATGATAATTTACGAATGTCGAAGAAAATCTCAGACCAAATTACCCAGAAAGTCTATTGCAACGGATTTACGCAAAATAATATTGACAACACACAAACTGAAAATTCGTCACGCAAAGTCAAGGTTACTCCAATTTTCATCTCGGTAGGTACTAAATTATAATGAAATCGTCAAAGATCCCTACCAAATAGCAAAAAACACTTTCACAACGACAAACAGCTATGAACAAATACGTATCAATTTAACTTATATCGAGGGCTTCCGTAAAGTTACACAATTTTACGATGACACTTCCATCAATTATTACACCTATCAGGACCTTCTCAATAAACTCCTCTCAGTTGTAATCAAAAATACTCCTCGCTCTTTAAACAACGACGAAATCACAGACGAACTGAAAAAAACAAAATTACCCGGTTACAAGATCAGTTAATAATAAAATGGCAGTTGGTTTCTCTTAACTTTGAACAAATATGTAAAAAAAAATACGAGTGTGCTTTAGACCACACGACTGAAGTAAAACTTCAGTTCGCCATTGTGAAAGTGCTCTTAATTTATGTAAGTTTATAAATGGAGCTAGAGAATCCTGAATTAATACCGTCTGCAGTATTGGATAATGCATGTTTCAGTTTGTCGTCAACGAAAACTCATCAATCATATGCAGCGATTAAGATAAGTAGCGCAATTGCATACAAAACTGACACACGCAAATGGCTGAATGGAGTGAAGCGCGAATTTACGACCTAGAAGCGCGGGTTCAAATCCCGTTAAGGCAAACATTTTTTCTATGAATTAATTACTTCTGTTCGCTTCGCCCGATCACACTTTTCGTAGCGCTCTCGTCAGGCATTCACCAGCTAGCTTACTCCCCAAGTCAAGTGTCCGTAAAGAAGTTTTACTTAAAAAATCAAATGTAAAAATTCTAACAAGTCTCCTCTACCGTTATAGTTTTTTGGATATCGCTCCAGCTTTCGACACGGTCTGGACTGATGGTTTGAAGTACAAGTTGCTGAAGTACAACTTCTCTCCATACCTTCAAGGAATTCTCATCATTTTTAGATGAGAGAAAGTTTGCTGTAAAAATCAGCAGCGAATTGTCTGACATCAAGAGCATATAGGCAGGAGTTCCGCAAGGCAGCATTTTGGGGCCAGTTCTATTTAACATATATCTCACAATCAGTGACATACCAACAAAGGACACCACCGTAGCCATGTTCGCTGACGACACAGCTATCATCTCACAACACGAAGACCTTCAAGAAGGGGTGGCTCATCTACAAAAACGTGTCCAACCACTGACTAGCTGGTTCAACGAATGGAACATTAAACTGAATCCCACCAGGTGCGAAGCCAAAATCTTCACTCTCAAAAGAATTTCCGAGCATCGTAACATCACCATAAATGGAAATGAAATAAGTTGGAATCCCAAAGACCGAGCAGTCAAATACCTAGGCGTTTTTTTTTAGACAGCCGATTAACATGGAGATACCACATTAATTACAAATTACAACAGGCCAATCTAAGATTGCAACAACTGTATCCTCTGTTAAAACGCTAATCTGCTTTAAAGATTGAATGCAGCCTACTCCTTTATAAATCATTACTGCGACCCCTCTTTATGTACGCGTGTGAGGTTTGGAGCAATACCTCGCAAACAAATTTAAACAGACTTCAGACATTCCAAAACAAGATCCTTAGAATCGTAGTCAACGGACCGTGGTTCATGCGCAATAAACAAATTTACACAGAGCTTGGAATGGGAACTATTCAAGACTACATTCAGAATGTTACGAAGAAATTCTTTTTTAAACTTCACCAGAACCCAAATGCCGTTTACTATCAGATAGGACAACGAAATATCCATACAATACTAAAACGAAACCTACCACAAGACATCTACTTAACAGAATATCCAGATGAGAACCACTAGCTAGCCAAACCAAAGGTAGTTAAGTGTTCCTCAGCCACGTTTATGTTGTTATTTTTAATTTATTACAAATACTGTGAATAACAATTTGTTATTGTTGAACCGGTATAAAGTATTAAAAAAAATATATTAGTTGGGTGATCCTTCTACATTAAACAACATCATCAACGGTTTAGTGTTTTTGGACTTTTAGTTTTGTTTTATTTTTCTAACTATTACTACGAGTTACTGACTATGTTCTTCTACTTCTACTTGGCTAACAATAAATACTGATCGATTTAAATTCAAAAGCAGCCAGTGAAACAGAAATATCTTTGGCGTGCCCTATAGGAGAGAGTTAATCAATAATTTCCTGAAAAGGACGAAATGACATTAAAACATTAATTGTTTTCTGAAAAAAGCTTAAAGGGTATTTAACCAATGATTATTTCCTGAAAAGGGCTAAATGGGGTCGCGAGTTTTAACTGGTAATCCCGAAATGGCCATTTATGAGAGATTTCTGTTTCCATCCAAGTTGACTTGGTTATCTTAACAAGAGGTTTGTGTCTTATCAAATAGAAGTACATGACAATATTCAAACAGACTCTAGCAAATACTAAAGTCTCTGGTACGAATAAACAAAGCAAGTTTTATAGAGGCAGACCATACAATCATATTACTACTATTACATTGACGTCTACTTACGATACATTTGGCAGTGACGCAAACCCGTGACACGTGGCTTTGAAATCGGCTGAAACCCGTCGGTCTCATAAAGTGGTCAATAATTAATTTTTACTTTATTTTTTTGATTTGAACACATGGAACTTTAAACACCATAAGAAACTCGTGGTGCGAATAAATTCTGATTTATGAAATTTTAAGAAAATGATAAGAGCTCGTGCTGCGAAGAATCTCTGCATCCAACCCCTTTCTGGATCGCGCTGCCAACCTAGTCCCATGTCAGGTAGGCAATCCGAATTTCTCCTTTGTGAATTGCAGGTTTCGTGCTTCAGCGGGGAATTAAAACATGGTCAGATTTGAAATTTCTCAATCCTTTTAAAGTTTGCAGCAACCAATGGTTTCAGCAAGATATGAATAATGAGATTCTAAATTTTACTTTTATTTGAATTAGTTTGCAGAAATTGGTTTACATCCTCAAGAAATAAGTACTTGAGTGGGAGTGTCCCGTCGATATAGGGCTCATATATTTTTTAAAACCTCTAAATTCGGAGCGATAAGAGCAGACCATTTTAGAGCAATTTATAAACTAACTGCATGATGAAGGATTACAATATGAATCTTCCAGCAGGAAAGATTATTATCTTTTGAGCATTTTTTGTAATGTAGGTAATTATGTGAATAGGTTTTTTGTTAACTCAAATGCAAAGTTTAACTTCAAGGTATTTAACATATAGGCGTTGAACATATAACATATAGATAACCAATAATGCGTGATGATCGTATAGTATAAACCTTGACAATTTCTTTTCCAAAGGGCTCTTTGATTAATGTTCCTCTAAATGACTGTATAAAATGAATCACGAACAATGAATTGATTTGTTGGGAGTTTATTTTATCAAGAACAATGCACATAAATGCGAATAATATGAAAAATAATAGGAATTAAAAGAATCGGTAGAACGTAAAAATCTGGGGACACGAATAAACTGAAAGAACAAAAAATACCAAGAATGCGAAGAATCAAAGAAATTAGAAAATTCCTATTATGTAATTCCAAAGAATTGTTTCTTCAAAAAATCTTGAATGAAAATTTAAAATTTCGAAGTTATAAAAAATTTGTATAATAATGAAGATTCAAAATTAAAATCGGCCAAGTGCGAGTCGGACTCATACACGAAGGGTTCCGTACCACCGTACAAAATTTAACACTACGTACCTTTTGATGTGTAAAATTTTTGACATTCAAAAGTCTGTGGCATGAATTATGTGTCGCCTATTTAAAATTTGGCAGGCGTTAACGAATAAAATGAAAGTCCCTCTATTTCATTTTTAACATTTGTTGTTATAGCGGCCATAGTAGTACACATTCTGTGAAAATTGCAAGTGTCTACCTTACGGTTCAAAAGATATAGCCAAGTGACACACGAACAGACATCGCAGCCTTAGGGTACGGAACCCTCAAAACTTAAAAATATCACAGAAACAAAACTGATCAGAAAATAATAAAAACTCAAAGAATCAATTAAATTCTAAATACTAAATCAGAGAATATTAAAAAAATATATAGTGAAATTATTTTAATGGAAAAAATATAATTTATTACAAATACAAAAGAACATGATAATTGAAAACAAAAGTAGAAATTATTAGAAGAAATTCTTGAGGTACAGAGAATGTAACTAAAATATAAAAAACGACCAATTTCTCTCTCGACGACCCGCCGCTGCTCCCCATCCTCTCGCCACCACTGCGCAAGCCCAATCCCAAACCATTCTACTCTACTTATCTCTCGCAACAATTTACAATTAGAAAAATCACTCGATTGCTCGCACTTGCCTAACATCGCCGACGAGCGACGACTTTCACTGTTCTTGAGCAATCGCGAGTGGACTCGTTTCGACCGGAGCCAAGACCGTCCTGTGACTCCGGGCTCCCGGATTCCGTTCAGTTCGAGTCGGGAAGTCGGGTCGTGCGGTGGTAGAAGTGGTGCCGAACAATGACTAATGTTGACGAGATCCTGAACTACAAGAGGAAGGAAGAGGAGGATTTTTACGCGATTTTAGGATGCGACGAAAGCGCATCGGTGAGTTGGTTACCTCCGGTCGGTGTCTGGCGGTGGTAGATCGATGTTTTTTTTTCTGGCAGGTGGAGCAGATCACAGCCGAGTTTAAGGTCCGAGCCCTGCAGTATCATCCGGATAAGAACGCGGGAAACAAGGAGGCGGAGAAGAAGTTTCAGCTGTTGAATGTGAGTCTGGGGTTGTTTAAAGTTAAGGGATGACTTATTAAGATTAAAGATGTTTTCAAGTTTGGGAGCACAACAAGTGAAGACTTTATGATCATTGTGAATAGTTTTGTGAGTGTAATGAAGCAACAGTTGTGGATAATAAATTACACAACACGATAACTGATTATATATTTTTAACACAGTTTATGTTTATTCTCCAAGTCTTAGCAACAGCAAATGAACAAAATTTTGAATTTTTGGTCAGGCGGTATCACATTTAAGCTATCGGTTAAGTTAAGTTTATTATTTCATTTTGCAAGTTTTTCAAAATACATATACTTTTGCGGAAGACCAGTTGAAAAAATTGTAATGGAAGGGTGGTCCCTAAAATAACATCTTGGCTCTGCGAATATCTAACTTAGAAATGACAACCATCTGTTACAACTATATAATAAATTTTGCATTCAATTCATCGGCGCTCTAGATTGACATTTCTTATTTTACTTTCTCTTAATTTTTTTTAATTCTTGCATGGACGATGTTCTAAATTTTTTCTGCTATATAATATTGGATTTTCCCGTGCTTACTTAAAACTTCCTCTTTCATCAGAAAGTTGCGGTTTTTCTTCTTCCTGTCCTCTGGTCCTTCCTCTTCTTTCCTTTAGTTTCTGTGGCTTCCAAGCTTCAGATTCCTCAAGTACTGTCTCAGCTTTCCAAGTTTTCCAAATCTCTTGGATCTCTGAGTTTCTGAATTTCTGAGTTGTTTAGTTTGCCAATTTTGCACTCTTTCAAAATCGTAAGTTTTTCGGTTTTTAGTCTTTTTTTCATTGCTGTCGTTTTATTCAACTGGTTAACTTGTAAAACCGTACACGTGCAAAATTAACAATGCATGATAACCTTGATTGTAGACCCAAAGCTGTGATACATAGAATATGTTGCCGACGCGACGGGCAACACAGGAAATGGCAGATTTTGTTGATAGTCCATGCATAACACTTTTTTAGCCAGACTTATTTTGGATGTTAGGTCGTAAAAAGCCTACTCTTTCTGTTTTAAAGTGTCTAGAGTAGAAATCGTAACTCACTTTAGGTTTCACATTTTCTTTTTCTTTCATTTTTTCGAAACATTCAATTTCATATTTTTCAAGGTAAAGCGTGTGCATCTTTCTAAGGTTTAGCTCAGGAGACAAGTAACGGGTTATTATACAGGAAAACTCTGGATGTGCTCATCTATTGTTTGAATGGTCTCTGCACTTACTCGGTTGGGCCTGTTGCTTTTCGTCTGGTGTTTTCTTCCTTCTTCTTTTTACCTCGTGAGCTTTTAACAAAGATGTTAACAAACAATTTTTTTTCGTTCAAAACCATCAAAATCGTTAACACCGTTAATTTTTTTTTGCATTCGCAAGATCTTAGCTTTTGCTGGAATTTCGACGGTTTTTGCCCCAAATGTCTTCCTGTATCTATGATTATGAGTTTATGTCTTTTTTTCGACCCAAATGATGCGCAAAATATGAATCAGAAACTATACATACTTAGCTCGGTTTGGGCAAAAATGGCGTGTGTACTGTTTTTGCACCGTGGTGGTTTTACTAATGTATTCTTTCTAGTTATACTAGTTTAGATTTTTGTTCTACACTATTCCTTTTATTTTGAACATTATATTTCAGAACAACCTTAATTACTTAAAAAAAATGGTGGCTGCGTCGTTCCAAAAAATGTTTTTTATTATACCTGCATCAGAATCGCCGTTTAAAGCACGCCTGATCGTGCGAATACAGGCGATTAAAGCACGGCGAGCTTTAAAGGTTGTCAAGGAAATATAGGTATCATTATAACTTCATCAAATTTGAAAACTTTTCATATTCCTTCAGGTATTATGGGTCTTTTGACTTCGATGGTAGTATTTTGGATTCCGCTTGTTCGGCCAATGCTTCTATATCGGATGAAATCTCGTTTTAACTCATTTTTCCTCGATTTTTGCTGACACGACTAAATGCAATGACAGACGTGGACGCGAGAAAAACGTAAACAATAATTGTCGTAACTAATGGCAATATTATTACGCCATTTCGATTTATCACACCTTTTTATCCACTCATACTTTAATATACTATTTCAATTTCTCAATTTTCTGGAATTTATTAATTCTGCAATTCTTCCTTCATTTTCATTTTTCTCGTTCAAATTACTTGATGTGTATTACATATTTGTTTTGCATCTCCCCGATGTTCTAAATTTTCTATGCTTGATTATTTTGGATTTCTCTGCTTTCTCATGTTCATGTGATCTAGCCATCCCACCTTTTTTTTTCTAATCGTCCCAGACTTCTACATTTCTTCCTATCCTGCACAATCTGGAATGCTTTTACTATTTCCTGTCATCGTTTGGCCATATTTTCTGTCTTTGCTACCGTTATATTCACATTATTTTCTTTACTAACTTTTATATTTCTTATTTTCGTCCACCCCTTGTAAGTACATATATACTATACCGATTGTTTTGTTTGCATAATGAGATACTCTTATGGGTAAAATTTATATAATTTTGGTCTTTATTACGTTTTCCATTCCATCTGCATCTGCAAGAAAGACGGAAAATCCGGCCATATTTAGGACCCCACATCATCCATTCGATTTTCCGAAAGCAGCCGCAAGATCAAACAGGTAAAATCGTTTTATCATCGAACCGAAGCAATCTCGATTGAACTCACAGGGAAGTTCCGGCCAAGCGGAAAGATTTCGAGATTAGCTCGAGGTGGTAAACTGAGATTAGCAATTTTAGGGGAGAAAAATGTTAATCAAGTTTCAGGTCTGTCTACCTACTCCCCATCTAAAACACAACTGGTTTTTAAAAAATTATGTTATTCCCCACTTATACCCCCATGGGTAAATTACACACCCGAGCACGTGCTTGCGATGACATTTATGAATTCTTAATCAGGTATCGATCTTCTAGAATCTAGAATTACCCAACGTTGACTCAATGAACGATTCTATTTGTTTTTTCCGAGTTCTGCGTGGCATTCATTAAAATTAGATCGCTTTATCTTACCGCAAAACCGGCGGCTTTTCATAAATTCCGTCATAAATCCAAAACAAAATTTAAATCGTTACGATAAGGGTCACGGTTGCTCGAACACAGAATGATAACGAGAAAAAGTGACTAAATTAATTTTCATTTTTATGGACAGTACTTTCTAGACGCTCAAGAAATTCTGCAGACATTGTTTGTAAACGGCGTGCGCTGTACAGACAGGAAAAAATGGTAAAACATTAATTTCTTTCTTTATTAATAAATGGATGTATTTAAAACCATAATGACATGAAGACATGAGCAAAAAACTACACCAAACTTACCTCACGAACAGGTTTTTAACTTTTAATTAAACAGTAAAAAATCATGAACAAACGCGAATTAGTATTCCAAACCAAAATACAAAAAATCCCCGCAGGACATCGTCGTTCTTGCTCGGGTTTCCCATTTCTCACTCAGTCAAGGTCGAGATACTTCCATTTCAAATCAGCAATTAGAATGTTGCATAGCCGCAAGCTACAATTTCGTATCGTGGAATTACCGGCTTTCCGAGTAAAATAATTTATCCATGAGAAGTGTTTTCCGATAAATTCGGACGAAAAAGCGAACAAAGAAGAGGTTCTTGTCATGGTTTAAGAATTCATTGTTGGTTTATGATCGTTTTAGAAAGTCGCCAAATTATTGAGAACGTTCTCGAAAGGTATTAGTCCGATGGGTCTGGTGGTATTTTTAGTTACATGGAGTTGGAAGCCAGGATTCGTGGAAAATTTAATAGTATGTAATTATATAGACATAATATGATTCCAAGACACTATAGAAATCAATCAATTGAAGACTCAAAATTAAAGACTTTTTATTTCATTTATTTAAGTTTCGTGATGTTATTTCGATCACATTTTCAAGACTACTGAAATAACAACTTAATCAAAACGATGATTGACAATGATTACTAAATTTTGCAAACATATTTTTTATAGTTTTAAAGTCTACAAGTTTGCTCCCGCCATTTCCCTATAGATGGCGTTAGCGGTGTGTAGTAGTAGTCGAAATAAATACATTATACAGGGTGATTCACGAAGTATAGTAGTTATTTAAGCCTGTGACAGTCCCTAATATGAGGAGACCTAGAAAAATATAAAAAAAAATTCTAACTAAAAGACCCCAAGATATATGGTTTTAAAATTTACGCGAAAACCGATTGAGAACCGCTAGCATGATTGAAGAACCATTAGTAAATAAACTCTTGTGTCTTGGCCTAAACAAAAAAAGAACTTTTTTGCTGGAACGAGTGCGGTGAACGGCTGCCAATTAATTACTTTCAGTTTTACTCTGACTGTTCACGATACACACTAAATATTTTAAAATGCCTTTATTTTCAAATAGTGACCGATATGATTATGTCTATTATGTCTAAGTGTGTAATTTATTAGCGGACGTTCGGGACATAAGACAACAAATGCACGAAATTTACACGAAAGGTGGATCGGAACAAGTAATTTTTTCGTGTGGGACCACATGAAACATCTTGTTTATGCCATTAACACCGAAATATAGTGGGGTATGTATCTGCGAAATGCCCAGGGCTGTCGTCATTTCGAACAATTTTTATAATTGGTACGTTGGATTAGGTGAGTCTTTATGTTTTTTAATTGAAAGCAAAAGTAGTGTTTGTCAGTCGAAAAGGGTTCATCAGTAATACAATAAAGTAGTAAGTTTTTTGCCCAAAATAAATACAGCGACTATCAAAATGTTTTGAGTGCATCGATGGTTGCCATTAATTTTTCAACTTTACATTAGCCTTTTTTAATACCGTCAAAACTACGTTTAGGTGCCATATAATTTGAGATTTAAATATCTACTATACTTCGTGAATCACCCTGTATATAGTGTGTAGTACCTTTGGGTATCTTGTAAACATAACCCTCCGACACTTACGGTGAGGCCGCTATCGGTGAAAGAACGTGTGAGTGGTTTCAACTGTTCAAGAGTGGTGATTTTCACGTCGAAGACCGGCATAGCGGTGAAAGAGCAAAAATGTATGAAGGTGAAGAATTAGAGGCATTGCTTAATGAAAACTCATGTCAAAGTCAAGAAGAGTTGGCATGATCATTGGGAGTATTGTTTTGTAATGTACTTTGGGGTCGTAGGGCTATTCAGTCTCTCATAACGTCGACCATTCTTGATCTGTTGTTCAACCCTACCCGTATCTATGTTCCTAGGAATTCCCCCTTCTTTGCAAAGTTCAGGATGTCACTAAAAGGCTTTTTCTAAGGGGCCAAAGCCAGCTCGGAACTGGTGAAAACGGGGCTTTATTACAGCCCCATAATTCCCCTTTTCCACAGTATTGTCCAGAATCGCCTCCTATTATTCCAACCCTCGGCATCACCTTTTTGGCCTGGCTCTCTATTTATTTGACCCTGTTAAGAGCAAGTTTTAGATATAGCCTGCTTGCCCTGATCATTGGGAGTGGCTCAACAAGCAATTTCCAAACGCCTCAAAGACCTGAGAATGATCCACAAGCAAAGATATTCGGTGCCATATGGGTTGAAATCGACAAATGTTGAACGGCGTTTGTCTGCTTGCGAAAAGTTGCTTGAAAGGCAAAAGCGGAAGGGATTTCTGCATCGCATTGTGACTGAGGACGAAAAATGGGTTCATTACGAGAATCCCAAGCGTCGAAAATCATGGGGATACCCCGGCCAAGAACTTCTTTATTTTCTGGAAGTCACTAAATAGGTGTTGTATTCTCTAGTCGCGTTTGGTTGCGGCGCGGAAACGAGTGACAATAATTTCATAACATAACATCACACTGCGGTGCGTACAAACTTAAAGTAGGTAAGAAGGTAGTCATCATAAGGAGTAATCATAATAATTATATTACAATAAATCATCCGTAACGAATCAGTAAGATACGAAGGCGCTGAACGGACATGAATCGAAAAATAAATTACGTTTTTCTTCTGGGAATTCCGACTTTTCTCTGGCAATTCTGACTTTTTTTGGCAATTCGGATTTTATTCTGGCAATTCCGACTTTATTCTGGCAATTGTGACAGAGGTAGGACGTGTTGCTCAAACTTGAAATATGATATGTTGTCCACATTTCGAGTATAGGGAAATATGACCTTGTTGGAGTTGTTGGATGTTTCCCTAAGTGGTCGAACGCGTAGCGCGAGGCACCTATTTCAGTGATGCACAGAAGTTACCGTCTGTGAAAATTTGTTTTTCCGTGGATCATTGAAATTGGTGCCTCGCGTTACGCGCTCGAATCCATAAATAAACATACTCCAAAAAGGTCATATTTTCCTGTACGTCAAACTCTAAATGTGGACAGTATTTCATATTTTAAGTTTGGGCAACAAAACAGCGCCATCGTCCTACCCCTGTCGCAATTGGCAGAAAAAAGTCGAAATTGCCAGGAAAACGACGGAATTGTCAGTGGAAGAAAGTCAGAATTGACCGAAAAAATCGGATTTGCCAGAAAAAAGTTGTAATTGCCAAAAAAAGTCGGAATTGTCATAAAAAAATCTTTGTCAGTGATTTTTCCATTCATGTCCGTTCAGCCCCTTCGTAGTAAAATGTAATTTAACTTGATAAATATTTTTTGATTATTAAATTTTTAAAAATTATTTAATTACGTTTACCCAATCTACATTATTGTGTAACTAATTTAGAAACTGACACATCGATCCCCTAGTTCACAATCATACTCCATACCGGAAAAAGTTCGTGTAATTAGGACGATAGTGCACAAATCATAAACTTACAATTTTATTGACAAAAAAATTGTAATTAATATTGTGACGTTCTTGAAGAATTGCGGCGTGATGATTTCATCGTAAATTCGTACGATCGTGAATATTCCGGAATTCTGCAGTTGTCAACCCGGTTCCCGCTTTAAATAGGACGCGAGAACGACCGCCAGACACTCGAAGTCTGAATAAGCTACTGAGCGACATAATCCGTGTGACTCGAGCGAACTGTTAAAATAAATAATTGTGCCGTTATAACTGTACATAGACTATTGTTTAAATAAATTGTAAATAGTAACTGTTTAAATAAATCGTTTTGTGAACCCATAAACGCTACAATATGATTGTGAACTAGGGTATAGAATTGTAGAGATCGCTAGGGGCGGCAAAATTTGAATAGCCTACTGGCGGCAAACGTGTAAATCCGCCACTGGCATTAATTATGGATGACTTGCAGAATGCCCGGCGTTGCCCGGGTTAGACCACCAATAATTGCTGTAAATCTTATTGTTAGACAATACCAGCATTTAGATTTGGGTTATTATTAGGTAGCTGACCCTACAGACGATGTCCTGTCCAAATTGCAATAAATTTGTTTTTGGACAGATTGCGAAACAACACAAACGTAAAAACAAATGTAATTCAAGGACCCTCACAGGGGGGCCCTTGGGACAGGGAAGCGAAGCTACCATCGGGGTTCCCCTTGGAAGCCCTTTGGTACAGGGGGGTGCAGTTACCTACCATCGGGGCCCAACTATAATTGTGGGATATGAACTTACCTATTTGTATTTTCATTTCCCCTTCTAAGTAAATGACACATTACAGGTATTTATGTAACTAAGTAAATGTCTAATTACCGAAACAGACCTGTAAAGTTTTACGGGCTTGTAGAAGAGACCTGTAAAGTACAACACTATTACAACGCATCCTCACAAACTGTCCTGCCGTCTTTGATTAGAAAATTTTATATTTATAAAAATAAAAAGTGATTGAAAAAAGGTCGTTTAAAGGTGGAAATAAAAGTTTGTACGTAATAGTTGTAATATAGGTCTGTTTCTGTAACTAAACATTTACTTAGTTACATAAATACCTGTAATGTGCCATTTACATAGAAGGGGAAAATAAATAACTATTTCAGATTCGAAGAACGTGCAGCAAGGCAACGAATAATATATAGGTTTAGACGATAATGATTAGGCTTATTAAAATAAAAACAATTTTATTAAACAAGTATTATTATTAAGTAATCATAATCAGGCCTAAGTAGTACTTATAATATTCTACACACTATATTCTATTTAATGTACACTTATTAACTGAAAACAAACAAGTCATTTGAAATTAAGTACTCCCTCTGTCCAGAAATAAGTGTCCGATTTGCTATTTTTTGAAAACTTAAGGAAAGCAAATCAGTTCGAGAAGATGTTCAGCTATCAACTCAAGTGCTGCAGCCGTTTTCTCTTGTGCTACTGCACTTGTCTCTTTGATTGCAGCCCCTTGCACTAATGCCATCTCCTTTGTTATGACAATTGCAGCAATTCTTTCATTGACTTCTGCAGCCCGTTCTAACGCAGCCACTTTTCTTTCGCCAAGCACTTCCTTCAAAGACAACTTTGACTTCATCATATCGCCATAAGGAGCCTTTTCGAATTTTCTGCCCTTAAATGTTGCAGAGTTCAGCTGCAAAATTACATAATTTATCGAATTCCTTTTTATCGTTTGATATACTTTTAGTGATGCTAATCTCATTTAAGTCTTGCGCTGAAGGATGAATAACGAATCACATGAATGATTGATTTATTCCCTTACCTGCATTGGCGGTATTCTTTTATAATTATCGAGAAAACCGAATTTATAATCCTTCTAATGGGGTGAGAACATTTACCCCGATCTAACCTACATTTGACAATACGTCCACGCAAACAGCTGATATATTTGCGGCGTTGCCAAACCTAACCGCTTGCACGACACTAGATCAATGCGAAGGGTACATTAGAATACAAAACTCAAAGCGTTTTGAAAGCCTTCGAGTTGAGTCGTATACGCTTTGAAGCGAAGGGAGATTGGAATAGCACTCCTGCCCAGTGTAAAACCGAATTTTGCTGCAGTTAGCGATTCTTCAATCAAACCGAGATCCGTTCTTCTTCTGATTTGTATCCCACTCCAAACCATGATTGTGCCACCACCAGACGGACTCTTCTTGAATATGGGTATATGCCAAGCCGGCACTGATCTGAAAACAGCTGCGCGATTGCCTTTTATTAATAATGGCCACCAGAGTCTTCTAGAGTATAAATGGGCTTCTCGTAATCTGTTTCTGATGGTATCAGGATCGACAGCAACTTGATGCATTCGCTGCAGCCGTAAGCTGAGTTCTGGATCCTAATAGAAATGATAGTTTACAAGACTTAGCACATAAGAAATACGAGAATCTAGTAAGAAAGTTAGATTACCTTTGCTTTGAACAATTAAACATACCATTTAAAGATAAGAGTTCCATCTTAGACCATCATTTAGAATCCTTACCTTTTCTCTTAGACTATGTAGAATCCTTACCTATTCAAAGTAGTCAAGCTATAGATCATAAATTTCACAACAGAGTTTTAAATGATAGCAATACCTTATTTTCAGGGTCTGAAATTAATTTTCTTTCCAAAGGCCTTAAACACAATGTCCAACCATTAAATATCCAACACGTAAAAGAAACACTTGCAGTTGAAACGTAAAAGTAACTACATTAACTACCTTATCTAAAGACCACCACAATATCACAAGGAACATTTCAGATTCAAACATGATTAAAAGCTTAAAAACAAAAATTAAAAAAACAACATTTGTATTAGCAAAGCCGACAAGGGTAGTTGTTTGGTAATACTTAACAAACAAGATTACTTAAAGAAAGAAGAGAATTTCTTAAAATCTGGTGACTTTACAAAACTCAAAAAAGATCCTACTTCAAAATTTGTTTCCAACCTTAAATCTACGCTCAAAGACTTTTCAGAAACCGTTAAATATTTTGACCCACAAGCTTTCACACTAATACCCATGAATTCTTGCATACCTAGACTATACGGTCTACCTAAAATACATAATAACTTAACCTTTTCCCATTAGACTAGTAGTTTCTTTTGTCAATTCACCTGTATCAATACTTTCAAAATGGCTTAATACAATTCTTAGACAACATTTAGATTTCAATAAAAAACTCAATAATCTTTGCTCCAAAATTAAAAATTTCCAAATTCCATCAGACACTAGACTTGTTTCATTTAACGTAGTTAATTTATTCCCCAGCATTCCACCCAAATCTTGCTTATTAATTTTAAAAAACCTACTATTTCATTCTAATATGCCAACCATACCCAATATCCCAACATACTTCATCGTTGAAATTGAAATCAATTCCCAAATTCCCCTTTTAGACTTGTTAATCACCTATAATATCCCAAGTGCATTGATTATTTCCGGAAATTTTTTCGAATGCATTTCCAAAACGTATTAATTAGCCCGAGTGGAACACGAGGGCTAATTACGTTTTGGAAATGCATGAGAATAAAATTTCCGGACATTAATCAATGCACGAGGGCATATTCGGTAAGAAAATCGCAACGACACGGACATTATTATGCTTCTTAAATTCTTGAATTATAAATTTCTGATAAAAAAATCAAGTTGTGTAACAGAATTATGCCTGACAACCGAAAAAAATTGTTTAATTTAAAAAAATGTCACGTTTTGGTTCTACGTCTTTGCTAGATATTGATGAAGCGGTAGAAAATACAGTACCAGTGAACACAAAACGCAGCAAAACATCTGTGTGGACCCAGTTTACAAGTTTTTGTAAAGAAAAAAGGTATGACTTTGAAAATTGCGTATCGAAAGAAGAGCTCGCAATTATATTGAAAGACTGGGCTTTTAACATGAGGAAGAAGAATGGAAATGAATATAAGGAGTCAGTAGTAAAAGTCTTGTGGAACTCCAGTGCCAAGCAATTACAAGAAATGTACTATAAGAAGTTTAATATGAAGTTTGATCCATTTACCGACATTGAATTCAGCAGCTCCAGAGCTGCACGTGACGCGAAAAGACGAGATTTACAGACAAACCCCACAAAAAGAAAACACAGTTCTGCATCTTTAACTACTAAAGAATTGTCAAAAATTATAGAAATATGGGATGAAAATACACCAAACGGGCTACAACGAAAACTATTTCACATTGCAGGATACGAGCTTGCTTGGCGAGGAGGCGAAGCAAGTACTTGCTGTGTTCAACACTTTCTAGAAGAAAAAGACAAAAATGGTGCAAGAACAGGACGTGTTGAATATAATCCCGTATTCAGCAAAACAAGCCAAGGTGGTTCGAAGAAGCTAGCAGACAGTAAATGGTTGGTGGAGAATAAAGATAATTCAGATATTTGTCCAGTCCGGTAACTACAATCTTGCAATTTGCCATACATTATAAACAACCCCTTCTTGTTTTCAGATTGTTGAGAATTAATTTATTAGCACAGAGAGATTATTTTTAACTCCTAACCCAAATTGGCAAAACCAACAATCTAAAGGATGGTTTAAAAACACGCCTGTGGGAAGAAACCAAATATCTTCATGGATGGCTGAATCGGCAAAAAAAATTGGTATCGACACAAAAAAAAAAATCACTAATCATTCTGTAAGAGCCATGGCAGTTTCCAACTTAGCAAAGCAAGGAGTCGGAGAACAGCAGCTTAAAATTACTGGACATAGCAGCGCACATTCTATCCGTTCATACTTACAAATGGACATGGAGCATCATTACAGGATAGGTGCGATCATTAATGCAATGAGGCAGCAAGCAAAACCATTTGGAAGCAGTTCAGTAGTATAAAGGCCCCTTCAGTACACAACACTTTTTAAGGTAAAACACCCCGATTTTCAGTGGTAAACAGAAAAGCAGAAAAAATCGTGAAATCACTTCCCATTTTAAAGGCATATTTTAAAATTAACATTTTTAAGATCAAATAACCCGATTTTCAAGGTAATCTAAAAAAAGTAAAAAATATCAAGCAAAATAACCCGATTTTCAAGGTAATTTTAAAAAAGTAAAAATATTAAGCAGAATAGCCCGGTTTTCAAGGTAATCTAAAAAAAGCACAAAAACACCCCAATTTTCAAGGATAAATAGAAAACACCCCCGATTTTCAAGGGTAAACAGAAGTGATAAAATTTTAAACAAAATAGCCTGTTTTTCAAGACAGTTTGGGACACAGCTTTAATATCCAAATGGTATTGTATCATAGTTTTCTAAAACAACCCTCTTATCATAAACAAAACCAAATTCTTTTGTTTCGATTTTATTTAAGAGTTCCTTAGTTTTAGTATCTCTGGTAATTCGATTATATTGCGTACTGATTTTACTGTCTTTCTTTTCTAAAATATTATTTATACTATCGGAATTAATCTTTTTAGACGTTTCATAATTTAACGTAAATCCTTTTATTTTACAAACAACTTTACCTGTGTTTGTTTTATAACAATAACTTTTAGGACCTGTTGATATCCAATCTATTATCCATACGTCTTTACCTAATTCGTCTGTCCATTCTCCCAATAAACAGTCTGTTTTGATAGTATTTTTACCATCGTCTATATATACAACGCTATCAGTATCATAATATACAACTGCATCACCCAATTTATCTAACATTTCGTACAATCTTAGTCTTGCGTTTGCAGTTGTAAAAGCAGCTATAAATATATTGGTATTGAAATTATTTTCAACATAACAATCTTTTAACTTATAATCAATTTGTAACATATTTTCATTTATATCGTTTATATGTATATTATCAAGTCTGTCATCTAATAAAATTTCATAAAATCTTTTAACATCTGTAACATATTCTGTTACACCCATATTTTGTCTTTGCCCAAATTTACCCCATAAGGAATTTAAGCATATTTTCGCAACAGCTCTCTTTCCAGGATTATTTTCTATTTTACCCAATTCAATACCTAAATTTTCTTTTACAGCTTTTCTATATTCTTCTTCTGATTCAAAATCATCCTGCCAAGGGCTTGTTTCTAATTTAATTTTCATAAACGCTTTCACATATCCTTTAAATAAATTTGATGATTTTTCGTAAAAATGCCAAACCTCATCAATAGTTATTATTTTGTACCCCTTTTCAATTGCTTTTTTTACTTCGTTGGTACACCAGGTTCCTCTGATAATTCTTTGAGATTCTGTATGAGAACATTTATCTTTTTGATTATTTAATTTTGCACACAATTGACATAATGGAAATGTTAGCTTTTCATCACCAGATTTGTTTTTATTTTTAACAGGTAAAACGGGGTGATACAACCCTTTTGGTGGTAAAATTGCACATTTTATTAATCCATACCATTCAGGATCATACGTACGAGGTTTGAATATTTTAGTAGGATGTCCGACTGGATAATCATCAAAATATTGTACTGTTGGATATAAACTGCAAACATCAATATATTTCAATTTCTTTCCTTTTACTCTCAATTTTGTTGCGTTTGTTCTTCCACCAAAGAATGCGTTTCTAGGATTAAGATCTTCCCATTTTTTAATTTCTTCTTCAATTTGTTTCATTTCTTTCTTATATTCTTTTGACTTTGTCCACTCACATTCCCACATTTCTATTAAGTTATAACCAGCTTTTTTTAATTGCTCGCTTCTTTCTATTGTTTTCTCATAAAGATCTTCCATAGTTGTTTTATTCTTATTATTAATAAAATCTGAACTATAACATTTTGTACAACCGTGCCAAAAACAACCGTGATATTGGTAAACAGTATTGGATTTTTCATCAAACCCGTCAACTTTTGATCCACATATTTTCACTTCACCATTGTTCAATGCGTGTTTTATATTCGGACGAAGTCCTTCATGAGCGCTAGCGATATTTGGATTATGAAAACTATTTAACCATGAAATTGATTGTTGAGAATATTGATCTTTTTTCAGATTATCAACAACAGCTATTGTATCTTTCTTAATATATTTTGATCTATATATAGCCAAGCAAACACCTGCAATAGTAATATACCTAAAAGGATCTATATTCGCAATTTCTAAAAACTGATTTCTTAATTCAAGACATCCTCTTCTTAATATATCAACATCAGAATTGCAATAATCATAAAGTTCTTTTTTAAAATCAAACAAATAATCGGCTTTGCCCTCAGCTGACTCCGGAATCTTTTGATTCCCTCGTGAACCGTCTTTGACTTGTGCTCCGCACCCTTTGGTTGACTTTGTCAGATTTTCTTTTCTTTTTTGTTTATGCCATTCTAAGAACTCTTCCCTTTCTTTTGGTTTCATAGAATTAACCCCATAGTATTTTGTATCAGGTATTTTTCCAATATAGTTCTGATTTTCTGTAGTATTGAAGAAATGTGGAAAATATCCTTTTTTAAGTTCTTTTAGACCGAATGTTTTAGGGAAATTTTTTAAAGGTCCTTGAACAAAATTACTACTATCAATAATTCTTAAATTGATTGATTTTATTTCCATTAACATAATTTTAGATCCGTTATATACGCAGAAAGGTTTAATACCGTTTTCAACGCAATGTTTTAAAATAAAGTAAGAATCATAACCTTTAGAATAATGTGCGATAGCTGTATATCCTTTATGATCTCTAGAAATTAACCATTTGCAAAAATCTTCGTTGGTTTCGAAAGAATTAACATTTCCGCTAAAATCGTGAGATATAACTAAATTAGCGATATGTTTGCCTGTTTCTTGCATTGCTTCATAATCAAAGAATAAATATTTTTCTGTATAAGAACATTTAGTTGTATGCTTTTTAGATCCACATTCAAGGCATTGAAAACTCTCTTCGCTTTTTCTTGGTATTTTAACACAATTTTTACATTTTTTACATTGATAAATGTGATATTTTACTCTTTTGTTTGTTTTATCAGGATGTTTGTTTGTTTCATCAGGATGTTTGTTTGTTTCATCAGGATGTTTGTTTGTTTCATCAGGATGTTTGTTTGTTTTATCAGGATGTTTGTTTGTTTCATCAGGATGTTTGTTTGTTTCATCAGGATGTTTGTTTGTTTCATCAGGATGTTTGTTTGTTTTATCAGGATGTTTGTTTGTTTCATCAGGATGTTTGTTTGTTTCATCAGGATGTTTGGCTATTTTTTTAAATTTAATATCATGAGTTTTATATGTAAATCCTGCTTTATTTTTCACATCTATCAAACCATTATAAGTCATAACTAAATCATATTCTAACGTATAGCCTATAAATTCATCAGTCCTTTTAGCAAATCTATCTGGTAAAAACAACTTAAATTCATTATTCAATGTAACTACAGCTTTTTCTTTACCGTCTTTAGTAAAAAGTTGCCAATCTGTTATGGTATATTCAGAGCCCTTTTCCAAGTCTTTAAGTAATAATGTTTCTTTTCCTTTCTTTGTTTGTTTGTTTGTTTCATCAGGAAAAGTTACTGTGCAACCTTTTCTATCACAATTTTGACAACCTTTTACATTATATTTATTATCACCGTCTTTCATTATTGTCTCACATATTCCGCCTTTTTGTCGTTTCCATTGCATATAACATTTATGTTCTAATATTTCAACTTCTTTATAACAATTTCGACATTTTTCCCATCCACATCTGTGAGTACCCTTGTTTATCATTTTGTTACCTAATATCTGTTGGTTCCATGAGTAATAAAGTGATTTAGATTTTATCAAGGATTTATTATCTCCTTCTTCAATTATTTCATTTCCCTCTTCAATCATTTTTTTACCTTCGTCCACCATTTTTTTATCGCCTCTTTTGAGTATTTTATTACACTTTAAGCATTTATGAAATTCTTCACACACTCCTGAATGATTTGATAAACATTCTGGATTAAAACAATATCTATTGCATTTTTCACAATATATTCTTTGTTTAGACTCTTCTTTGTGTTTAGGCTTTAAGCATAATATGCATATTTTAACTCCTTTTTTGCATTTATGATTATCTTTATGTTGATATGGTTTATCACATTTTTTACAATAATAAGACTGACCGTAGAAACCTGTCATACTATTGATTGTATCGAAATGATTTCCATTTTTATATAAATAAACTTTCACATCTTTTTCAGGTCCTGAATATATTATAGAATTAAAACATTCGGTTGCTACGATTTTTATTTGAATATTTAATAATCTTTCTATATTTGCAATATCATCTAAAGTAAAATAATTTCTATTATATTCCCCAAGTTGATTACATAGTTCTTGAGCTAAAGTAGTTTGTAAATTTCTTCCCTTTCTTATGTATCTTATATCATTGTCGTTAAATTCTTTACCGAGTATTATATTTGTTTGATAAGTTAGTCCAACAATAACAGCTCTTGGACAACATAATCTATCTTTATTATTTATCCGTGTTATACTTTTCTTTGTTCTTGAGTCTTCAGCTATATTTAGCAATCTTTTCGCATTAGTAGCACCTCTAGGCATATTAACTACTTCAGTATAAAATGTACAACTGTATATATCTAAATCTTGATTTGAAGTTAAGATACTCTGAATTTTGTTTAATAAATTGTCAATATCAGAAGTTCTTGATAACCCTGTGGAAATAGGGGACCAAAGATCATTGTGATTAACTACTATATTTAATAAATCTCCTTCTTTGAAATTTGTTTTCTCTTTTACTATTTTAATCATTTCATTTAAACCCTCTCTAATGACAGTTATTTTTTTCATTATTATGTCTGAAAGATCAGACTTGGGTGAATCTTCCTCTTCGGCTTTCAATAATATAACTTTATAGTAAACTTTATGTTTCTTCCATTTTTTGGTGTATTCAGCATTTGTTTCTATTATTTTAATTTTAGATTTTTTCGAAAACTCTGTAAAATAACTATCTTCGAACGCAAAAGGATCTATTTCTTCAATTTTTTGTAATAATTCTGCCTTCTTCATTTTAGAGTAACCTTTGATATTCTTTTCTTTAGCAATTTTTCTTAATTCTTTTATCGTTGTATGCGAAGCACTAGTCAAAGAAGTATTCTGAGTCGATTCGTTTTTTGACATGGTTTCCTCTAAAATTTCCTCTAATTTTGGTGATACGATTTCGTTGAGAACAGTATTTAAATTCGCTTCATTGTTTACATTATCTGAAATTTGATTCACTAGATCTGTTTTTTTACTATTTTGCTTTATCTTTAGGTCTAATTTTTCAGCAATTGATTTTAATTTTTTAATATTGAGTCTACTTAATTTATTAATCCAGTCGCCAGCATTGAGCTCTTCTTTTAGAATTAATTTTATAAGATCTAATTTAGTCTTTGAGTTATATTGCGAATAGTTTTTTAACCCCATCTTTTTTGCGATGGCTTTTATTTTTTTTAAACTTAGTTTATTTAGCACAATCTCATTATTTGATTGTGGTGTTAAAAAATATTTATCCATCGAGGACGACTCATGTGTCAAAGGTGAACTCTTATCTGAACTCGATGACGAATTGCCTTCACTAATTTGTTCAATTATGTCACCCACTTTTTTTAAATCACCTTTAGTAAGTTTTATAATTTCCTCAAGTGTCATTTTACGAAGCTCATCTTTCGAGAGTCCCATTTATTAGGAAAAAAATTATTCAAAAAAATTCGCGGACGGAGTCCGCTCATAAAGCGAAGCGAATTTATGAATGAGATTATCCTTTTAAGTCGTTAATATATTTTTCTAATTTTTCATGCCATATTTTTTTGAAATGTCTTTTTTTATATCGTATCGGAACATCCATAAAACATATATTACAAGTAAATTTATCATTTCGTCTTTTTTTACAATCATAACACACGTATCCGATTCCATATTTCTGATTTTTACTTTTAACAAAATTTGAATGAGATTTTATGGTTTGACAAATGGAACATTTTCTTAATAACGACTCATTATTCGGAGATGTTTGTTCATGATCAATCTGACAATCTTCGGCCTTGCCTCTGAGCTGGCATTGCCAGTCTTTATTCCCCATTTATTAGAAAGATATTATTTCATAATAAATGGCTCATACCAAAAGGGAACAGTCAGCTAAACAAAAGATAAATATAATAATTAAAAAAGATTATACCTTAACAGAGTCTAGTATTCCATCAGTTAAGAATTTAAATAATATGCGATCAAGACAATTAGCGTTAAATTTTTTAGCACAAAAAGGAGATCCTACTTCTAAAAATATTACTTTAAAAGAGTTTGCTAAACAGAATAAAATTGGTGAAAACACAATTAGGAATCAAATAAAATTTCTCACTGGTGAAACACTAATTAAACATAACACAAAATCAAACAACATAGAACAATATAACAAAAAACAGAAACAAATTAAATCTAAACACAAATCAAACACATCTCAATCAGATTACAAAGCTAATTCTCAGCATACTGCTGGCAGTACAAAACCCGAAGAAGAATTTGATAAAATGTTTGATAAAACTATGAATTCCCTATCTAATAAATAATGGCACTAATTGATGTTGCAGATAAAAATCAGATAAAAATTATTCAAAATAGAATAAAAAAAGACTGTATTGAGTTTAATAGTTTATCTGTTGGTAATAAAGTTAAAGCATCTAATCAGCTGTATATGGAAAACAGAATTTTAAAAGAATTAGGAAATGCTGCGGTTGAAACAATAGAAAAAATGGATGAAGAAATTGAGTACAAAGATAATAAAATTAATGTGTTGGAACAAGAATTAAAAGAGGTAAATATTTATGATGAAGAAAAAATAAACGCGTTACTGAACAAAAATCCTGTTATTAGATATAACAATAAAGAACGAGCAAAAAGACGATTAGCAAATACTCTTTCTCTAGTTAATAAATGACTGGCAAGGCCAGTCCAGTGTCGAAGACGACGATGAACACAGCGAATTTATTAATCAAGGCAAACTTAAAGATTGTGGAATTAAAAAAAGAAAAGAAAAAAATTATATTTATTTTTATTTGTATTATTTCAATAATTCTTATAATAATGTTAATTGCATTTCTTCTTCGTATATCCCCTCTTTAATTTTTTCGCCGTTAAGATCAGAAACAAAATAAATCCAAACATTATATACGCGTTTTTCTACAACTGTGAATATTTCTTCAGTCCAGTTTGTTTTTAATTTGTTACGAAAAATATCAACCATATTAGACAATCTAATTCTATCACCAACTTCAAATTTTGGTTTTTTATTTGTTAATGTAATCATATATACGGTTTCTAATAACTGCCTTTCATTTTCTTTATTAACATCTTTTGGTTTCATTTTAATCGTAGAATGGTAACAATTGTTATAAGATTTTATAATTTTTGGAAGTAACGAAAGCCAATTAAAACTGTCATACAATATTGGCTTGAATTTATTTCCTAAAGTGCGGTTGAACCTCTCAACAAAGAAAGCTTTATTTTTTGTTCCAGTACTATAAAGATTGATATTGTACTTATTTAAAACGATTCTCATATCTTTATTATAAAACTCTTTTCCTCTATCAGCATGTAAATTTTTCGGTGGATTGTGTTTATCTTTAATCGCTTGTTGTATGATTTTTAAAAACGCGTTAGCTACTTCTAATCCTGATTTAGTTTTTAAAGGTTCTACCCATACAAATTTAGAAAAGGTGTCTTCAGCGACTAGAATATAGATAAAACCGTTATTGATCTTTTTAAATTTATTAAAATCATTCGGCTTCGTCTTCGTCTTCGACTCTGGGCAGGCCTTGCCTGTCTTCGACTCCGGAATCTTTTGATTCCCTCGTGAACCGTCTTTGACTTGTGCTCCGCACCCTTTGGTTGACTCTGTCTTTGTTCTTAAAGAATAGCTTGGATCTTCTGCTTTTCCTTTTGGTCTATAAAAAACATAAATATCTATTTGCCAAGTATCATCAATACCTCTATGTTGAAAGCGACGTGTTGGATATTTTTTCCTAGCGGATTTAAATAGTTCAAAAATTAAAATATCTTCTGGTGATTTAGAAAAATTATTTTTCTCTGATTGACAAATTTTGCAAGTAGATATTCTTCTCCTTTTTACAAACTTTGGTTCACCAATACTTTTAGTTTGTTTTTTACATTTTTTGCAATAATCCATTTAGTTACCATAATTTATAGACGAAAGGCAACTTTTGTCAGAACGGGGTTTTAAAAAACAATGAATCGAATACACGTTGGATACTATTAACAATTGATAATTTCAAAGAATTTTTATTAAAAAGATTTAAAGAAAGCGGACTAGTGTTTCGCATCGACTGCGTCGGAATCAACAAACACAATCTCATGAATTGATCTATTATTTGTAATTTCCTTCTTACCTTTATAAATCATATTTAACGAATCTGGATAATAAAAATTGACGGACATATTTTTAAATCTATCTGGTAAAATTACTTTAATCTTATTATTCAAAATAACACCTAATTTACTTCCATATTGTGTATTAACATTTTCGAAATTTGTCACTGAATAGGGTGTATTAATTTCCAAGTCAACAAGTTTTTTATATTCTAAAGAATATCCACAACTGTTTAGTTTGGTTTTTAAGTCACTCATTTATATATTAAAAAAATCTTCATAATTTTATACCGAAAACTTAACTAGCATATAAAAAAAGATTGGGATTCTTAATAGATAAGGTTTATTGTGGTTATATCCACCGAGATTTTCATCTGTGTTTACCTTTTCTTTTTTTATTCTAAAAGATAGAAGATCAAATTCTTTAACAGTAAAGGGCTTTGAAAGATCTATTGTTCCTTTATTAGTACTAATATCCAAATCTTTCAGATTAGCCGTTGAGTAGAATTTTACAACTTCCACATTCATTGGTATTCTAATAAATAGTTCACCATCAAAAGAAAAGTCAAGCACAGTAACAGCCTTTTGTCCATGAACTTCTTTAACAAAACGAATTTTTCCTACAAATTGTAAAAATGAATAATGAGTTTTTTTCATGAATTCAGTTTCCAAATTAATTAACCTTTCTCCGTAAATATCTAGTTGTTTTTTATTGACAACATCATGCTTATCAATTGCATCGGCAGTTTTAACTAATCTTCTATTACCAATATCAATAGATCGTTTTGTAGTAGTTAGATTCGCTTCGCTCATGAGGGCTTCGCCTGAATTCAGCGAATCTTTTTTGATCATATTATTCAGTTCAGGTTTAACCAAATTTATAATAGTTTCTGAATCATCTTTTTTGATCATATTATTCAGTTCAGGTTTAACCAAATTTATAATAGTTTCTGAATCATCTTTTTTGATCATATTATTCAGTTCAGGTTTAACCAAATTTATAATAGTTTCTGAATCATCTTTTTTGATCATATTATTCAGTTCAGGTTTAACCAAATTTATAATAGTTTCTGAATCATCTTTTTTGATCATATTATTCAGTTCAGGTTTAACCAAATTTATAATAGTTTCTGAATCATCTTTTTTGATCATATTACTGAGTTCAGGTTTAACAATTTTTAAAACGCTTTCTGAATCATCTTTTTTAATCATATTATTCAATGCAGGTTTAACCAAATTTATAATAGTTTCTGAATCATGTTTTTTAATCATATTATCGTTGACTTTATCCATAGCATTAGTCCACTTCGCCTCGACTGACTCTGTCAGCTTTGTGGACGCTGACTCTAAATATTGTAAATTAACAGCATCGCCAGGATTTTCTGGTTGTTTTACATTAACTAATTTGTGACCTGCGATATCATAATCACCGTTTTCTGTTAGATTAAATCCTATACCAGGTGGTCCTCTTGTTGACTTACCCCCTTTTTTTCTATTTTTTCTAAGAATATATTCAGCATGCGAAGCACTAGTCATTTATTGGTGTAAAATTCTTTCTATATTTTATTTCAGGATTTTTGAAATCAATAGTTAAGCAATCAAAATTATTAATGTTATTTTCATAATATTCCTTGATTTTCTTATCCAATCCTTTTTCTCTAAATATCAAGCTTATATCATTACCATCACATGATGGAAATATTGAAAGATAATTACATTGTAAACGAATTGATTTTGGTACTCTATACCAATCCTGCGTTATATAGATCATCGAAGCATTCATTTTTCTTCCTCGTATAGCTAAATCTATCAGTTTCTTTTGATCTTTTTCCGTTACGAAATCATCAACAATAATCAAATTTTGTTTATCTCTATCTAATTCGTCTACATTGACTATGTCTTCTATATCTGACGAAAAATCCGATTCAATTATATTTTGAATCGTTTCATCATCAAATACATTTTGTAATAATTGATAATAAGGTTCTTCTAAATCCTTTGCATACAAATAAAAAGTATCAAAAAATAAATATTTTAATAGATTGACAACAGTATTTGTTTTACCAGAACCGCTTCGTCCTATAATTATTAATATAAAAGGCCATTTTGGAGCTAATTTATTAATGTTGTAATGTTCTTTTTCATCGGCTTTAATAAAATGAATAGGCAAAGACGTATTCATTTATTTAACACAAATACCTACGCACGCTTATCGCTAAACCGCGATAGCGCTGTAGTTAAAGCGTCGCGCTCTCAACATGTGCACAAATTTCGCTGCGTGTTCGAATCCTGATTGCGGGTAAATATGAATAAAATCTAGTTGTAAAATAAAAATTACAAAATGAAATAATAATTTCAAAACGAATCATAAAATTCAAAACGAATGCAAAAATTCAAAAAAATTTAAAGGGGCTTACGTTTTAGTCGCAATCCCTCGGATACAGGAGTCTACAAATAATTGATCCAGCTGACGCTAGATGGCAGGATTTTATTAACTTATATTGACAATATGCAACAGATAAAACAAAACCTTCATAGCTCAGTTGAAATGTCGTCTACTTCTGGTGATCGTGTTACAAACTTCCTTCAAGAAATTCATCAGTCTTCAGATAATAATGAAATTGACCTTCAAATTATGCGAATAAAAGTAAGAATCAGTAAATTACAAGATAACAAAATAAAGCCTCTGAAAAAACGTACAAGACAATTAATTGAAAAAATAAGATTAGCTGAACAGCAAGTAGACAACATGTACAAAGACATACAATATTTAGAAAGTATTAAAGTCCAAAACAATTCATTAACCAACAAAGAGTCCCTGGCGCAAGATTAAATTCTTCGTAAACTCCGAAAATAAAGTTGGTATGGATTTATAAAAAAAATAAAAAAATAAAAAAAAAAACTTTTTGATCAGTCCAAGGTTCGAATCCCTGTCCGGGAATATTTTTTTCACTGTATATAAATGACTAACGCTAATAGTAAAACTGAAATAATTGACGCTATTCTAAAAAATCGTAAAATAATAAAAAATAAGATCCATTTAAAACAATTTAACGAACATTTAACGAAGGAAGAAATAAAAAAATTACAGAAACCTATAACTGACAAGCTTGATAATATTACTGAATTTACGCAACAAATTCTTATGAGCGAAACGAATCCAAAAAATGTTTTAGCAATTGAGGAAAATGTTCCAAAGAATGCTGATGAGCCAAAGGTGAGTAAAGACAATTTATTATCTTTTGCCTCAATAAGCTTAGATCCTAATAAAGATTTAAATTTTGATATTATTGAAAAACAATTTAAATTTGAAAAACCTTCACATTTATTATCGTTAGACATTAGAAGTCGAAATGCAAAAATTGATACAACGATACCCGAAATATCAACTAAATTGAAATCATTAAATGCGCACCTTACAAACGCAAAGAAATCACAAGAACAAGAAAAAATTGATAATTTACAATATGTGTATTCACAGTTGAAAAAATATAAAAGTGTTTTAGAAGATATTCGAAAAATTCCTATCTATGAGAAGCAAACAGGAAGCGGTATTTTTTCAGATCCGAATGAAATGGTAGAACGTCTTGATCTATTAATTGCGTCAAAAAATGCAGGAAATGATTCAATTGAGGTATATAATGAATGCGTAGAAATACTTGATAAATTGTTAAACCTGAAACTCATAAAAAAATCAGATCATAAAAAGATATTCTTGCTTTTTTAAACTGAATAAATGAGTCTAATACACATTAGATCTAAAGAAAATGATTTTGAAATAAGTTATTCTGAAAACCCTATTAATTTATCTGGATTAAAAGGTGAAATTGCTTTAAAGACAGCAAGTCTCTGGTATAGTTGGGATAACATTACCGAAGAGTATAAAAATAACGAAATAAAATACAAGTCTGGTAAAAAGGCTCCGCAGACCGAACTCAAAAATAACGAAATCAAGAAAGAAGACGATAGAAATGAATCGGAGTGGAAAATATTAAAGTTACCAAATGGTTTGTACGATGAAAATGAATTAAATAATTATATCCAAGAATATTTTGGAACGTTTGAAACACCCCCGTTTTATTTTGATGTAAATTATGCAACTAATCGTTTTATGCTAATTATACGCAACAAAGACTATAAAATTGACTTTTCCCACGGTAAGATACATGATCTTTTAGGATTTGATAAAAAAATATATAAAGAAGGAATAAACTATGCAACAAAAATTGGTAACATCACCAAAGATATTGATCAAATCTTGATTCACTGCTCCCTAGTTTCATCTAGTTATCAAAATAATCTCAAAAGTGATGTTATATACGCTTTTACCCCAAATATTTCACCTAGATCTTTAATTAATATTGAACCGACGCATCCGAAATATTTACCAATTAATCGCACGGATTATATATTTAATATTCGCATTTCCGTTACAAATCAGCTAAATCAGTTGATAAATTTTAATGGAGAGTGCTTAAATTTTGTTCTAGATATTCAGTAATTGTCATTGCTATTCTTTCTTGTAGAATAAATGGTACTTGTTGTTCATAGAAAACAATTATTTCCTAAACAATATGGGTATGGTCTTAAATATCACAGAGATATTAGAGGTGGAAATATTTTTCAATCTATAAAAAAATTTGGTATACCAGCATTGGGTTTTTTATATCGCAATATATTAAAACCTTTTTGGAAAAATAATAAAGAAGATATCATTCAAGGTGTAACTTCAGGGCTTAAAAATATAGCGTCTACATACGTAAAATCGCCGCCCTTTTCTACTTATAAAGAAGAAATTATAAATCCTATTCTAAACAAAATGAAAGAAAAATCGTGGAATGAACATTTACGAGGCGACGGATTAAGTAAAAAATCAAAGGAGATTATTAAAAATCTGCTGAATACTTAAGTTCTTTTTATTTAAATAAATGGAAAGCGTTGTGGACAATTTATGGCGTATTGATGAAATGCCTGTAATCGATGAATCAACAAAAAGTTATACTTACAATGAAATAAGAGAAAGTAATATCAATGTGAAAGAACTTGAACAGTATACGCTGGAAACTAACATAAGCGGATGGAAATATTTATCAGGTGCTTATATTTTTGTCAAATCTAAAATTAAAAACAATCCAAATAATTATGCAACTATATCAAATAATGGGATAAATGATTTTGACTATGCGAGGTTATTCTATGAAGAGGTATTAATAGAAGAAACAAATTATGTGGGTGTTGCTACGTTAATTTCAAATCTGATTGAATTTTCTGGAGATGTTTCTGATACTTCAGCATCACAATTGTGTTGGTATCCAGACACAGCAGATTCAGCAGATACGTCTCAATACAAATATGAGGCACAAGATAAATCGGTAAAATTTAAAGATTTAGACGTTGATATAAAAACTATTATTTCAAAAATCACAAATAATTCTGCATTCAATAAAGGATATTTAGAGAGATGGTTGTTAACAAAAGATGAAAAAACTATTACAAAATTTATTCCTTTATCTAAAATTTTCCGGTTTGTACGAGACTGTAACAAAGTTTTGAATGGAAAAATTCGCATTGAATTACGTAAAAATAGGGTAAAAAATATATTACACGCTAAAGTTGATGGAACTTATGATTATGAAATATCTGATATTAGTTTGTGGATCCCTATAGTAAAACCCTCATTAGAAACTGAAAAAATATTATCTTCATTATTAGTTAGCAAATCTAACTTTCTTTGTGGATGGAATGCGCTTAACTGTTACCGTAGTAATTTGTGGTCTTCTGGAAGTGGAAACTGGCGCGTTGTAAATAATCAAAATAAAATATCTAGAGTTTTTATAGTTTTTTCTAAAGCTGAACGAAACGATAATTTTACCAAGTCAATGATGATTTTTGATAATATGAATTTAGAAAGAATAAATATTAAAATCAACGGTACCCAACATCCTACTTATGAATATCAGGTGAATAATGAGGATTTACAACGCTTGTATGCCGCTTTCCTCTCTTGTAATTATAAAAAAGATTTGGATGAAGGTACGTGCGTTAGCTATAAAGATTTTTGTAACCTCTATTTAGTTGTTGCTTTTGATGTAACAAGAGAAAATGATGAAAATTTATTTAGTAAAACAAAATCATCTGAACTAGAAGTTAATTGGACATTAAAAGATTATCAAAATGTTAATTACTATATGTATGCCGTAGTTGAATCTCAAAGAATTGCAAATATGAATATCATAGATGAAAAGATTTATTTGGAAATGAAGTGAACGAGGTTTTATTTAATTAAATAAATGAATGATTATAAAGTATATTTATCACCCAATCAAATAAAGAAACTCCAAAGTTGTAAAGAAAAAAGAATAGATTGTAATATAAGATTCGATTTAACAGAAAGACCTAATAATACTATTAAATTAAGAGAAAATCAGATTGATGAAATTAAAAAGTGTAAAAAAGAGAAGAAAAAATATTGTAATATCAAATTTTCTCCTACACAGATAGGTGGATTTTTACCTGCTTTAATTCCTGCAGCATTAGCTGTAGCCAAAGCATTAGGATTAGGTGCTGCTGGTTATGCTGGTACTAAATTAGCACAAAAAGCCTTTGGAGATGGTATAAAAAAAAAGAAGACGAAGACATATGGACAAGGAATAAAATTGATAGGAAAAAGGGGTTAAGTAATATAGAAATATCTAATATTATGAAAAATTCTCAAAATTCGTGTGAAACACTTCATGAGTCGAAGACGAATTCGGCTTTGCCTCATGAAGCTACGCGAAATTTTCGAGGTGTTTTTGCAATTGACATGTTACCAAAAAAAATTAGAAAAGATGAATCAGGTATAATTAATTTTCAACCCTCTAATTGTTATGGCTCACACTGGGTATGTTACATAAACAAACCATATTTAAGAAATATTTTATATTTTGACAGTTTTGGAATATCTCCACCAGAAAAAATTAAAAAATATTTACTAAGTAGTGGAAAAAATATTGCGTGGAATAGCACGCAGTTACAAATGAATTCTTCTGTTTTATGTGGTCATTACTGTATATATGTAATAATCAATGTAAACAGAGGTAAAGATTTTTATGATATATTATATTCTTTTAATCAGATTCCGTGTAGTTTAAATGAGAAAAAAATTGACCAAAGTTGTTAAAAATTCCCTTCGCTCATGAGGGCTTCGCCCGAATTAACGACTTTAAGAGAAAAACGATATTTATTACAAATGATAAAGCTCATATAAAATTCGCTGCGCTCATGAGGACTTTGTCCGAATTTAAGGATAATGTGTATTTATATGTATGTCTCTTTAGTATAATAACATTTAAATATCGCTAGCGCTCATGAAGGACTCTGTCCGAATATTCACCTCTAAAAGGAGAATTTAAAAAAGTTCCATAAATAAATGGAGGAATACTTACAAAAAAGAATGTATGTCTATCGTAAAAGTTTTAAATATTTTTTAAAATTAAAATTTTGTATATCTTTTGGTAAAGCTTTATTTGCAACATCAGCATTAGGTGGAATTGCTTTAACACCCCTTTTTGCCATTATTCCTTTATCAGTGTTAATAGAAATTTTAGATAATCAATTCAATACAACAGTTAAACTAAATGAACGTATTGAAGAGTATAAATCATCTTACAAGTTTTATTCAGAATTATTACATTTGTTCAAAGCTAAGAAAACTAATGAAGATGAAATTAATTTGCTCGAAAAAGATTTTATTAATAATTTAAAATATTTTCCCCTTGAGAAATACCTGAAGAAAATGGGGCTCAATGGTTATTAACTAATTTCTTTTCAAATAAATGGAACCAAAAGAAATTAAATTATTTGGTTTAAAGACTGACAAGAGGTATGAAATTACTGCTATAAGTAAATCAGATGATGTTGGTCCAACTAATGGATTATTTTTTATTTTACAAGGAAACTTGAAGTTATATTTATCCGTTATTGACTTGTTTTCAGATTCTACAAAAATTAATAAGTTGTATGAGTTATATGAAACTATTTCATATTTTCTTGATAAAAAACAAATAGTGTATCTGCGTAGACATAATATGTACTTCAACTCCAATAATTGTGAAGATGGTTTTTGTAGTATTATTATTTATGAAGATGAGGATTAAAAGTTTTTTCTATTAAATGAAATATTTTATTATTTTCCTATTTTTCACTACTGTAAAAAGTTCAGGTGATGTTAATATTACAAACTATTTAGAACAATTTGGGTATTTAGCGTCAGCGTCCACAAAGTGGACTAATGCCTCGCATGCTGAAGCAGACTCAGGTCTGCGACTAGAGAGTAACGGATCATCATTAACAGATACGAATGAAGCATTAATAAATTTTCAAGAATTCTATAATTTACCAACTGATGGAACATTAAATCAAGAAACACTTGATTTGATTCGTAAACCTAGATGTGGTGTTAAAGACAATCCAACAGCTTACAGAGTTCATTATCAAAAATGGAATAAAACAAGTCTTAAATGGTATTTTTCGTTGGCAACAAACGAAATGAAAGAATTAGCACAAAAAGCATTTGATCAATGGGAATCGGTTTCAAAATTAAAATTTGAGTACTGGCACAGCCAGCCCAGCGCCGTAGGCGAGTACAATAGTAATAAACCAGATATACTTATTTCATTTGCTAATAAGCCGTTTCAACATAATCATAATTCCCGGTGTCAAAAAGGAGTATGTTCTAACAGTTTCGATGGGAAAGGTAATATTTTAGCACATGGATTCTTTCCAAATAACGATGAATGTCTAGGAATTCATTTTGATAAATCAGAAAACTGGTATTTTGGAGAACTAGGTAATACCCCTGACGGACAAACAAATTTTTATACGGTATTATTGCATGAGATTGGACATACTTTAGGTATTGAACATTCTGCCAATGATAAAGCAATTATGTATGCTTATTATAAAGGAGTTGGTGATAAATTAACGCAAGATGATGTTTGGGCAATTCAATATTTATATGGAATACCTGAACGGTCAAAATATGAATCAATACCAACTACAACTACCACAACTACTACATCTACCACAACTAAAAAACCTATTACTTTGACTCCTAGAAAGACTGATTCATTACCTGATTTATGCAGCTTAAGTGAAACTATTAACACATTTTTAATAGCAAATCATAAATTATATATTTTCTACAAGAAATATGTCTGGATTGTTAATTTAAAAGACATGAGCTATGATAATAAACCAAAATTAATTACAGATTATTTAACTTTTTTACCAGATAATTTTCAAGAAATATCACAAATTTATCAGAGACCAGATGGAACTATTTTGTTAACAACAAACAACTTATATTATATTATTGATTTTCCTAGTTTCGTTGTTAAAAATGGTTTTAATGGAAGATCTATCACAAGTTTGGGTGTTCCTAGTGGAAAGAAAATTAATGCAATATTTAGTACTTATTCTGGTCAAACATATATATTTTATGACAACACAATGTTTATAGAATTTGATGAATGCCTGTTTAGCCCTAAGAAACATGGAATGATAGTTGAATTGTTTTCTAGTATTCCTTCTAATGTTGACAAAGCTTTTAGATATATTAATGGACAAATTTATTTCTTTAAAGACAATAATTACTACGAGTATCATGAATTTTTGCAAACGACAAAATCGTATAAATTTGATTTATCTATTTTTGGAATTAAATGTAGTATTATAGATAAAATTATGATTTTACTAAATAAACTTAAATAATTTTCAATATAAATGGATAACAAAATAACTTTAATTTTAAAAGAGAACGGTAAACCTTATCTTTGTTGTCAAGTAAACGGCAAAGAAACTAAAATTGATCTAACAGAAAACGAAGAACTTGAACTACATCTAAAAATTAATGATATTATACTCTCAAAATTAGCCCCAGACCAGAAGTAGCACATAAACATATGTATGAATTCTTAAAATTTGTTGAAAGTAGTTGTGTCCTGAAGGGTAACGCTTTTCAGTTTATCCTTGAAAATCGGGGTGTTTTTCTTTAAAAAGTAGCAGTGTGCTCAATTTCTTCTGCTTTTCTGTTTGCCTTGAAAATCAGGGCGTGTCTTAGGGATTTCAGTGACGGATGGGCATCCGTCACTGAATTTAAGGCGATATAAGGAAGATTTAAAGAAAATTTTAGACAATTATATTAGGTAAAGACGTATGGATAATAGATTGGATATCAACAGGTCCTAAAATAGAATACCTTGAAAATCGGGTTATTTTGCGTGATATTTTTTATTTTTTTTTAACAACCTGGAAAATCGGTGTGTTTTCACAATTTCTTCTGCTTTTCTGTTTACCCTTGAAAATCGGTGCTTTTCCTTAAAAATGTTAATTTTAAAATATACCTCAAAATCGGGGGTGTTCTCATGATTGTTTTGCTTTTCTACTTACCCTTGAAAATCGGGGGTGTTTTCTATTTATTCTTGAAAATTGGGGTGTTTTTGTGCTTTTTTTAGATTACCTTGAAAACCGGGCTATTCTGCTTAATATTTTTACTATTTTTAGATTACCTTGAAAATCGGGTTATTTTGGTTGATATTTTTTACTTTTTTTAGATTACCTTGAAAATCGGGTTATTTTACCTTAAAAATGTTAATTTTAAAATATGCCTTTAAAATGGGAAGTGATTTCACGATTTTTTCTGCTTTTCTGTTTACCACTGAAAATCGGGGTGTTTTACCTTAAAAAGTGTTGTGTACTGAAGGGGCCTTTATACTACTCAGTTCTTGTAATGAAACTTCATCACTATCAGATATGATTACTTACAACAATTGTGTGTTCAATTTTAACAGTTAACTTTCTTATTAATTATTGTTGAAGTTAATATTAATTTTGTAATTTGAGATTTTTAATAAATAAATGATTTTGATTGGCTGAAAAAATTTCCACTTATTAATTTCATGTTGGGTTAGCTAGGTGCAAAAAATTTTCAGGAAACTTCTACATTGTTATAGAAACGACACCGAATTCTGTTTTTCTATTGGCTATTTTTCAGTGTCGTGCGATTTTCACTAGAATAACACTTTTAAATTTGACATTTATAGAAAACCTAGTATCACAGATTGCGTAATATCTTTTGACCCTTGTCACCCTGTTTCCCATAAATTTGCAGCTTTTCATTCCTTTTTCCACCGATTATTTTCTATACCACTATCAGATTAATCTTTTCAAACAGAACTTAATAACATTAAACAAATTGCTTCAAATAATGGACATTCTTTAAAAACTATAAATAAATTATACTATAGATACTATAACAAATTCAAATACACACACACACTTCAGAAACAATTTCCTTTTCAAATTCATTAACATACTTTGGTGTCGTCTCAGAGAAATGTTCTAAAATACTTAAGAAAAACGGTTTTAAAGTTTCATTTAAAACAGATAACAACTTACCCAGATTTTTTATTAAAAATAAAGATCCATTAGATTACAAATCGTCATCAGGTGTATATAAATTGAACTGCTCTTCTTGTGAGTCATTCTACATAGGTCAGACAGGTCGCAAAATATCAGACCGTATTAAAGAACATTTCAGGCACATCTATAACAACACAGATCTTGATCCTCCTCCATCAACACCTTCTTCTTTCGCGAATCATATATTAATAACGAAACATAGTTTTTCACCATCAAATTCCAAATTGATTGATAAATGCAATAAAGGCCGGAAATTAGATTTTCTTGAGACTTTGGAAATAAGAAAAGCCTTGAAACTGGAAAACAGATCTTGTTTAAACGAACAGAATAACTTCAATAATCACATTATTAATTCACTATTTTAATTTTTTACCACTCAAACAAACTTACCAGATTCTCCTTGATCCATTTTTAATTTTTCCATTTTATAAAATGTTGTTTTTACGAAATCTCATGTAACCTTTTCAAAACGTCAAATTTAATTCAAAATAACGTCATAATTTTAAATATTCTTTAGGTTAAGAACCCCTCTGTAATTCATCAATTATATCATTAATCTCTTGTAAAATTAGGGTAAATTTATAGTATCGGCTCGAAATGTTCAATAAACAATGTGGGAAAGAAAGAATCGTAAAATGCTTCGAGATATTTTCGGAAGGTTGACAAACGCTTACAGAGATGTGTTGATTTTGAAGCGGTTGTAGTCAGCAGTTCGGTAACAAATCTAATGTAGGAGAGGTTGGAGCGAATCATACCTACGGGTGCTCTGAAAAACCAGGACAAAAATGCTATTATTGTGTGTTGGCTGCTTGAATGTAGTCTTAGTATTGTTGTTAGCGCTGGAAAGACTGTTGTTGTTAGCACTGAAAAGAGTGTTGTTGGCTTGTTTGTGTTTATTGTTAGAAGTAGAGTTTTGTTGGTCCATTTGAATTTATTGTAAAGTGATGTTGAACGAATTGTAAAGTGATGTTGAAACAATTGTAAAGTAATTCTCTTGGTGTTAAGTTCTGTAACCACGCGATGGCAGGTGGTGAGCTTAACACGACAGATGTGTTGATGAGTTTACTATGATGGTGCTTACTGCCCGAGATTCCTTCTGGTAATTTGATCTGGAACCACGTGATGACAAGTGGTGAGCTTATTGTGACAGTTGGTTTGAAAATGTTGATTATTGAGACAGTTGTTCTCAAAATGTTGATAATTGCGACAGGTGGTTTGAAGATTTTGATTATTCTGACAGTTGGTTTGAAAGTGCTGATTATTATGACAATTGTTTTACAAAAGTTGCACGAATATTGTGGAGACTCGACCGTTGAATAAATAATGTTAAGTAGTTGTTAGGGTTGAGCCCCGGTTGTTGAAAATTGAGTTAGATTGTTTTATTGATATGAAAGTTGAGAATGAAAAAGTTTTGCGTTGAGAATGTGATGAGTGGATAGCTATCTCGAGAGCGAGATACTCGTCAGTCTGGCCGTGTTAGCGCGGTTGATATATCGCGCACGCTTGAGGTGGTCCAGAGTAGGGATTAGGGCAGAGGGAGGTAAACCCCCGGGCAGACCCAGGCAGGATGCCTTGAGCACTAATCGGGTTAATTATGTTGTTGCCTATTCATAGTTTGTTAATGGTGTTTAAGATAAATTAGTATTATGAAGCTTTAGAAGCCGTTATCTAGATACATTTTTAAGAAATAATAACAAAAACGGAAAAAATAATGAAAATAAACGTCACTCTCCAATTCATATAGAGAGAAAGAAAATTAAGAAGAGCCATTGAAGAAATCAAAACAAATAGACGAAAAATAAAAGAAGCGGAAAAGGGACACCAGTACCTATTTCAGAACCTTCATCTCGAACATGCTTTAATGTTTCATTATTACCTGTGTTTAATTATACCTATCGCTTCAGGGCGATGAGATTTATAATTCAATTATGATAATTATTACCTTGTGAAGTATTGCTCTGAACATGCGCAAATAAAATTATAAAATCAGCAAAACTAGTAACTCTACCAAGGTATAGAATTAAAATAAAATAAAAACATATTCGTTGCTCATTAAAATTAATCGCAAACACATCATTATCGCAATTACTTCAAAACTACGCAGTCTTCATAATAATTGGAGAGATGACAACTTCAAACTGAATAACACACCGTTGTCTCGAGTCCAATAATTGTGCATCTAGTTCGGAGTTCCGAGGCGATACCGCTAATTAACCCTTTATCCCTTCCAGAACCAATTAGTGTGATTCTGATTATTATTATTGAACATTCAGGACTAACGGATCAAATATTTAGCAAGTTTAAACTGTAGTGTCAATTCTGTAGGTGGGTCTTGACATTTATACAGGGTGAAATCGAAATACATGCATTAAAAAAATCCCGTAATACCTTGGGGTGAATACAGTACAACCCCCTTCGTTTGCTTGTTCAGCTTGACAAAAAAAACACAATCGTTTTTGAAACTATCGACCTAAGTTTTGATCGTGAAATCAAACAATAGGTTTGTAAACGTACATGCGTTATTAGTGGTGCTGAAGATGGTAGATGCAAAAGTACCTGATCTCTTGTAATGTAAGGTCAGAGATGTAAACATTTTTTGTGGGTTTATTTCAGGAGGTCACTTGCTTCGGGGACAAGTTCATGTTTTTCTGCGAGCTGATTTTTTACCTTTTACCTGCATTTTAAATTATTCCCTCATAGACGTCGGAACTGGGATAATTTAAGGGGGTTGTGCCCCACTCTTATAACCGGCTAAAAATCGAGAAATGGATATTATACGATCTCATCGTGTACCCGTTTAAATATATGCATGTATTTTCATCTCACTATGTATACTGATGAAGGAAAAATGACACGAAAATATTGTAAACTGAGAACATTTTGTAAGAGTTTATTATTTGTAGTAACAGTATAGGTAAGTAATCATAAAGGTACCTAATTATGTACACAAAACACGAAAATTTAAATTTATAAGCAAAAATCTTTCCTTCTTAGAGCATTAGAACCAAATACATACCAAATTTAGATCAATATTTAATCATTTAAAATGATATAGTTATTAGAATAATAATATTCCATTAAACCAAATCAGCAATAAAATCCGAGCTCCAGCTCGAAATATCATTAAGATTGAATTGTGTTGCGTAGGAGGAACCCGAAGTTGGACAGTAATTGATTTCGATAGAGGGTTGAATTCGCAGCGAAACGAATAAAATTCGTTCGAACGTAAAAAGGATTTTATTGGAAGACTGGAAGAAGGAGCAAAAGGGTGGTTTGGCGCTTTGTCTGCTTTGAGCACCCATTTTATTGTAAACACTTACGTGGGATTATGTACCTATAGTTACTCGAAAAAGTTTCGTAGAATTTGTTGTGTGTTCTGGTACACATATTTACAACTAAAATTCATCCAATTAATTTAGCTTAATTTCTGCATTCTTTTTAATTCCGTTTCATTTACAAAGTGCGAACACGTTAATTAAATTTTTCCATCTCGCATTCATCACTCAAACATTTCCAGCACGTAATTACCCGGATTCATTCCAGCACGAATCGCTGCTTTTACGCACCAACTACATGAAAACTCCAGTGCTGTCTCCAACTTTTATTTGAATTTGGAGATTAACTCTTTTCACGCAGTCGTTACGACTTTTGAAAGGAGAGAGTAGGTAATAAAAAATTTAATACCGGGTCTGGGGACTTCCCACACGATGTTAAGCCTACGTGAAGAAAAGCACCCCCATATATAATTAATCGAAAAAAGGTCTTGCATAATTTTGTTAAAATAAAATAAAATATCTGTATTGATGGTTGTGTATCACATTACAACACTTAAATGACTGATATTAATTTTCTCTAGTTTATTTAAATTATCCGACCCTCAGGGACCAATTTGACGCTAACATGGTTCACGCGATAAAATTAGTTTCGTCGTTAATGTTGGAATATGTGTAGTTAATAACGTTATATCAAGAAAGTTACATCCAATTACTGTGTAACCGTCAAGCCCAATAATTATGGATGAGCCATTGTGTCAGCTCGTGGCATAATTTTCTTTGCTTATCACAATTTTATAATTTCATTCGTCAAGAACCAAGCAGTAAAAAATTAAATCGTACTTTAGAAACGTTTGAAGTAGTTCTTGGAATGGACGCAAACTTTAAGCTTCGTTAGAGCTTTTATGGCTAGCCAGTGGCGCGGATCAATAGTCGCGTTTGATTAAGCTTGTTATTTGCTACTCGTGATGGCTATAAGTGTAGATGAGCCCTAATCAGAGGATATTGTGGGAGTCGTTTCTAGTAACTACAGTTTTGTTTCAACTAGTTCTTCAATTCACATTCACGGCGCTTCTAGCTTTACTGCCATTATAATGTCTTGCGTTGTTACATTTTTATTTTAGACGGCCCACAATGAAGAAATTCTAAAAGACCAATTTTAAAAACGTGTCGGACGCTCGTTGCAACGAAATTAAGAAACTTTTCCTTTGAGCTTTTCAATTTAAACGCGTGAATTTCCATCTCTTGGAAACAGGGAGAACGTTGCGTATTTTTTGTCGTCGCTTGTTTGCGTCTAGTGTTCTATTTTCATTACAGCGAGTCGTTTCTAAATTGCAGGAAGCCAAAGAGGTGCTGTGCGATGCAGAAAAACGAGCCAATTACGACAAATGGAGGAACAGCGGGATTTCCATCAGCTACAAGCAGTGGTTGGGTATGAAGGAGCACGTCCATCAGGTATATTCAGGTTTATTTGACGTAGGCTAAATTTTCTGTAGTTACTCTAATTCTTAAGCTTTTTTGTTCATCACAGTCGGAACAGTTTAAATGGGTTCATGCACAAACTAATCTGACTATGTAGTCCATTATGTTCTTCTGTTTCATTTGAATGTTAGTTTGTTTACCGCTGGGGGAAGTCCCTTATTATGTGTTTCGAATTATTCTGCAAATAGTCACAGCAGTAATGGGAAAAGAAAAAGCAGTAATGGACAAAGTTGCTCAAAAAAAAAATGTTCTGAAGGAAATTACTGATTTCTTCCACGTTAAAAATGTATAATTTGATTTGGTATTGTGATAACCCCCCTTTACGTTACCGCCACTTTCTCAATTTGAACATGAAATAAAATGTCAATGACGTCACCAAACGTCAAATTTAAAAATTTGAAACAAACCGCGAACTTTAAAGGTTGGCCAGTGATCGTCAGACAATGAAAGAAAAAGCAGAACCCTACGTTGTGTAATTTTTTTAAAAGACAAACAATGGCGGGACATTCGAACTTACCCAAACGAAACAAACCCTAGATTCTTTGGACACATGACGAGAGCTAATCAGGAGTGGAGCGTAGATTGATAACACAAAAATTATGGTTTTAAATGTTTATTAAGTTTTAGTCGTTTTGAGTTTGTGAGTTTTGTGATTTTGAGTCATACTGTGGTTAACAATTTCTGGTGTCTTCGTATTAAGTTGGTAACAATGCAAATTTGATGATTTTAACAATAATGATCAGAGTAATAAATTACAACTGACAATTTCCAATGATTTCAACAATTAACAATTTAGTTCTTCAGAAAAATAGTAAACTATAATTCAACAATTCTGGTGTACATGATGAGTGAGGTTAAGTCAGCAAATTTTATTCCACCCTGAGCTTTTGCAGTTTAGAGGAATTTACAACAGACAGATGCAATGAAATATCTACGCCCAAAGCGGGCCTCTTCGCCCCTGAAAGGGAAAACCAAGAATATTGAAACGCGTGGAATTATTTAAGTTGGGTACATCTGAGTCGGAGAGTGATGGACAACATGTAGATCAGATGGAAAGACTAAAGCGAAGTGAACAAGACAATTGTCTGTAAGTGAGGCAAGACTGTCGAGAGTTTACTATCATGGGAAGAGCTTGCACATACAAACGGAACAGGAGAAATGAGTTCGTTACTGAATTGTCCTAGACTTGTCCAAACCAAGTCCAAGTTAGCGCCACTTCCCTCGGGGACTCTTGTTTTGGTTGTTAAGTATTTTAAATATTTGTGAAGCAAGCAATTTATTAGTTGCCAGAATCCACGCCGCAAAGTTTGGTTCAGAAGTTAACAGTAACTTCACTTCGTAGAGATCAGGTTCGCACGATTGGGAATGTATAAAATCTGGAAAGCAGTATTGCAACAAGAACTACAAAAATGAATGCTATTTGGTCTATCTGTTGTTTCGAAACATATATGGACAAACAATAAAATAATAAAATATACAGTAACGCAACGTTTTATTTGGAAGCCATTTTGAACCGATCGCGATGAGAGAACATCCAGCGGGCACAAAACGCAACGAGGCGCAACGAAGCTACCAATATGCACAAGCAAAAAAACACTAAATACGGAAATTTGGCTTCCCGGTGTCGAGAATAGCTAGATGTCCGTTACAAGCGAACGACGAGATCGGAAATCGCAAGGGGGCGCAAAACAACATAACGATAAGGCACTTTTCAGAACTCCGACATTCGGCGTGACGCTTTGCCGTTGCCGTTTTGTGCCCTTTAGTCTTCATTCTTACTCCGTGTTGGTTAATTCAAGTCAACAGAAACTATAACGAAAGACAGGTAGTTATCCAATGATTTATCGAGGTTTGAATAGCAGTAGTGGACATTATTTAAACAAGACCGAACAACAAAGGGGTAACTAATAGTTTTTTTCCCTGGGGGCCATCTTATTTGTGACGCTGACAAAAGGACGGCCGGACAACGGTAAAATCCGAAAAGCTTGTTATCTAGGAGCTTCTAGTATGAAACAAACGCCGGTCAATTTCAGGGACATCTCATTATGTGGAGTATGACAAAAAGAAATAGATAGAATAAAGGTTACCTGTAAATACGTCGGGCGTCACCACATACACGATTGTTAATTTAAATTCAACCGATCCTTCTGGTAACGTGAAATTTCGACAATGTAATTTAAACATAGAGCACACTCAACTTTAAACACAGGAGAACTCATAGTGGAATAAAATCAGGTAAAAACAAAGAATTAAGCGTTACGACTTTGTCCATCACGAGTAGCTACTCGTGATGACAACCCGATAATCTTGAAGATATGCAACAACGTATTACCTATGAAATTCAGCAAACCACTTCAGAAATGTTGTAAAATGTAAGAAATGGGTTTTATTATTGTCTTGCATTTTGTCAAGAAAGACTTGGTGGACATATTGAACATTTGTTACATTAAAAACATTATACTTACCTAAAACGAAATTTTTTTAATTCAAGTCCTACAATTTTCAAACAGTAAACCTGCCAAGAAAGAAATAGATCAAAGTTGTTTTTATTTATTTCTTCTTACATTATTAACTGGAAAAGTAAAAGAAATATATTGTTGAACTCCTTTTTTATAAGCTTTCCAATTGTGTGTCGGTTGACATATCTTCCCATTTGAAAAAAAAAACTTAAGGGTCGTTACAGCCCCCTAAGTAAAAACAAAAGAAAGCTGATCAGACTAAAAAGTGGCGATTTAAAAACAAAAATCGACATGTTTCAAGAATTTTTCTCAAAATCAATTGCAGTGAAGATACTGAATTTATTCCAGTTAAACTTTCCACCCTGTATATAACACCCCTATCTTCACTCTCCCTGTCGCTTCCTCTTCTCTCAATGGCGGAACGCCCTCCCAACGGCTGTAGCGGCGGTGAAAGGTGACAAGGGTAGGGAAGGTGTGATCCGGGTTTCCGGAGGAAAACACGAAACTTGTCTGGATACTACTAGCGCGCGACAGCAAGCAGAGTGCCCCTTCCGTCAGACAACTGTAAGGTGCCGGAATTTCACACCGGCAGGCGATGACTAGAGACCGGAAACAGCGACCGGAAAGACCCGTCCGGATGCAACCAAAGACGCGGATGATTGGCTGGCTCGCGAGCAGAGTGCCCCCGCCGTCAGACAACCGGAAGATGCCGGATTTGAACACCGGCAGACGATGACCAGAAACCGGAAGTAGCAGGCGGAAGAGGTCCATCCATTCTAAACGCGCACGGCTGGCTGGATCGCGAGCAGAGTGCCCCCGCCGTCAAACAATTGGAAAATGCCGGAATTAACACCGGCAGGCGATGGCTAAAAACCGGATGTGGAGACCGGAAAGAACGTGGTCGGGAATTGGAGGGTACTGGAGAATGGTCGGCTGGGACTTCCTCTTCGGTAGAGGTGCGACTGACATCTCTCTGCGGCTGAGCGGAGCTTCTTTTATGGACACGCTGGAAAGGAGACGATGACGTTAGCAGACGCGCGCGGCCTGTTGCATTGCAGTAGGGAGAAAATCTTATCACAGCATTCTCTTTCGAACGGAACGGCAGCGGCTCCGGACAAGTTAGCGATTCCGGAGCGGCGAGGTCCCAAGCGCGCTTCCTTGCTGATCAAAATGATGTAAGTCCCATTCCAATCCGATAATGGGAAGCATTTTTCCTGAATACTTTAATGATTCGGTGCGAAGGGCGTGGCCCGAGGTAACAAGGGCGGTGGCTTGGGGTGGTCGTAGCGACTTTCGGAAAGTTGCATGAGCTGCGCGCTATTTTTCCGGTTACAATGGCGAAAGTTTCATCCCGATCGGAGGTCAAGAAGTATTTTTAAGAAGCGGTTAAAGATGTCGATTTGGGCGTCCTGCTAGACCGAGGAGAATTTTCGCTTCAGAGCGGTGAGCCTCACTTCCGACACTCTTTTCTTGGAATTCTTCAGTGACTTCGTCACAATAGGAATAATTATATCTTATCAATTTGTGAATTAACCTTAACATATAGATATATGTCGTCGCGGACTTTTTAAACTCTACAACTTTTCTATAGAAAGTATTCATACAGGCTGTCCCATTTAAAACTCCCCAGTCCAGATTTCTCCGAATTGATTATTGTGATTGAAAAATCCTCGGACAGGTCGATTTTGTTTGCCAGGGACACATCTTTTCAGATGCTTTTCAAGTTCCGGCGCTTCGCCCTCTTCGCGAGGGGGCTATTAGCCCCAAAATCTTAAATGGCACTATGGGTCGAGTGATGCCTCATTTGAAAGGTATTGAAGGCCTCTCTACAACTAACCACTTACTTTTCAATATCTTGCAGTTTTGACCGTAAAAATAATAATATCTAATTTTCAAGATAATGCACATTTTCTCATGCTATTTCCCACAGAAACCACAAAGACCAACATGTAATTTTGAAATTTAATTTATTGAAATTTTTGGGTCATTAGATTGTTGATTTTGATTGCTAAATAGCGCGAAGGAGTTAAAACTGAATGTAGAGTATGCGACACGATTATTTTTCAATGATCTAATTAACGTAATAAATGTTGGATATGGCCACCATTCATTTCCATGCAAAAATACAGACGATTTTCAAAACTGTTCGTGATGCTACAAGTTCAATAAGCCTAATTTCATCAATAACATGTTTGTCTTTGTGGTTGCTGTGGAACACAGCATCAGAAGATGTGGATTATCTTGAAAATTGAAAATTAACGTTTTTTTGCGGTCAAATCACCAAAATATTGAAAAGTAAGTGGTTAGTTGTAAAGAGGTCTCCAATACCTTTCAAATGAGGTATCACTCCACCCATAGTGCCATTTAAGATTTTGGGGCTAACAGCCCCCTCGCGAAGAGGGCGAAATGCCGGAACTTGAAAGGAACCTGAGAAGATGTGCCCCTGGCAAACAAAATCGACCTGTTCGAGGATTTTTCAATCACAATAATCAATTCGGAGAAATCTGGACTGGGGAGTTTTAAATGGGACAGCCTGTATATCTCTTACCGTTAAGGCAAGGTTCGTAAGAAACGCATTCGCTCGACCGTTTTTTGTCGACTTGCTTGGCAAAATTGATCTCCACGAAAAGCCCTTTTATTTTAAGGGGATAATACACAGCCACCCTCAAGGTACATTCTAAATATTGTGAAAGAATTTTTTGAAGAAAATTATTAATTATAATTTAATGGGGGTGCTATTTTTTAGCTCGCTAAAATTAGTACAATTCACGACAAAATTAGTACCCTTCACGACAAAATTGGTATATAAAACGACAAAAAATGTAAATATTGAGGGGAATATACATATAATTCACGACAAAATTAGGAAAATATAAATAAACGACAATATAAGTATTGTAACGACAATAATAATATGAATTCACTACAATACGTGGCTGTCACATGACCTGCTGTCCTAAGCAAAAGGAAGAAATGAAATTCCGAAAGACAATATGGCCCCTGCGCAAATATTAAAAATTGCACCTATAATTGAAGTTATACTTCTTTAGGCAGGTTATGAAATATTGATGAGAGTGCATTTTTGTCGTGAAATATTTTGGTATGCAATATTTGTTGTTAATTATCCCATTTTCGTCGTGCAACGGGCAATTTTTGTCGTGAATTATCCAATTTTCGTCGTGCAATATTTGGCGTTTGATATACCAATTTTGGCGTGCAATTGTATATCCCCTAATTTTATTACTATTCCTTCATTTATGTTTTTTTTATTTTTCATTTAATTACTCTCTAACGTTGCTAATTTATGTTATTGTGCCTGTTATTTAATACATAACACCGGGTGTCCCACTGGACCTCTCGTACTTTTTAGGTTCATCTGTATAATTGACTAAAAACTTGTTAACTGATGATGACCCCCAGCTATTGTTTATGAATAACTCAGGGTTTAGATAATAGACCTACTGACAATTGACAGTTCCATGTGTCAAATATGTCAACAAGTTTGACTGAATTATTTATTACTGTGGGTATCAATATTTTCAATAACTAAGCGTGCCGCATTAATTTGAGGCAGTACACAAGTTTCTGTTAATCCTTATTTTCACTTTATGATCGATGAAGGTAATACATACCAGACTCTACGAAATTTACTCTTTTTAAAACCTCAGTAAAGGAGGCACCATTGCCTGTCCTCGATTCTATGAAATGTCAAATTTAAAAAATCACGGTGTAAACAAGGACAATTAATGGATCACTCGGTAAATATCTTGCGATCTTGCGTTTTCGTGTCGCACATGAATTAGGCTTACACCAAGCCAAAAGCAAAATAAAAAAAAGAGGTACAATATAAAAAAAAACGAGTGTGCTTTAGACCACACGACTGAAGTAAAACTTTATTTCGCCATTGTGAAAGTGCTCTTAATTTATGTAAGTTTATAAATGGAGCTAGAGAATCCTGAATTAATACCGTCTGCAGTATTGGAAAATGCATGTTTCAGTTTGTCGTCAGCGAAAAGTCAGCAATCATGTGTAGCGATTAAGATAAGTAGCGCAATTGCATACAAAACTGACACACGCAAATGGCTCTATAAAGTGAAGCGAGAATTCTCAACCTAAAGACGCGGGTTCGAATCCCGTTAAAGCAAACATTTTTTCTATGAATTAATTATTATTATTAAAACTTCCATTCGCTTCGCCCGATCACACTTTTCGTAACGCTCTCGTCAGGCATTTACCAGCTTACTCCCCAAGTCAAGTGTCCGTAAAGAAGTATTTACTTCAATATCCCCCCACTTATTTTATTGAACGCTACGCATTTTCGTGTCGGACGCGAATTAGGTTTACCCCGTGCAAAAAATCTTACACCGTGCGAAAAGATGTTAGTGGTTTGACTTTACATAAAATGTTTGAAATTTTAATTCTTATTAATAAGCTACCGATTTTTTTATCGCTGGAATCAGTTCATATCACTTTTGTAACGCTTGAGGAGTTAAAAAAATGCCTGAAAACCCAGGTAACTAATAAATTTCTCATTTTTCAGTCGATGCACTGGAGCACTCCGAAGACGAAAGACCGCATGCTGGAGAGCGGCGGCTCCTCCGGCCCTTCGAGCCTGGGAGCGGGCGGCGTAACGGCGGCCCAGCGGCGAGCCTCCGAAGGTGGCGCCAATCTGCACTGGTCCGGCCGCGGCACCGGCTCCGCTTGGGGCACCGAAGCGCCCAGCGAGGTTGTCAGTAAATTCCGAAACTATGAAATCTAAGATGTCTAGTCGTAGATGTATACCTTATCGTGTTTATGTGACCATCCTCATGTTTAGTTCTAGAGAAAATATCATACCTTTGTGGATGTCATGTGGGAGACCCGTTTGATGTTTCCTTGATCGATCCCGGTCGGTTGCAACGACATATCAGTAGGGAACGACAATCTTCATATTGTAATCAAAATTGGGAGGACCAACGCAAATTCGAGTTGTGATATTAGTTGAAGATATGCTGTTGCAAGAGATGGTTGATTTCGAACGGTTTGAGTTGGCACCCTTTTTAGTACTTAATTATTATCATCCCTGAGTTAGTTAGATGATGGTTGTTACATCTCATCACATCTATCAGGGTAATGCACAAAACCGACCCTTTATATGTTGTATATTTTGATAAATGTTTATGAACAACTATTTTGTGAATGTTATCAAATCAAATATAAAGTATTTAAGTATTTATAAATGTTATATGGAAATAAAATTTATGAACATACCCGTTATGTTGGAACCCTGTTTCATTGCTCTGCACCACCCTCTTGTAGATTTTGCAATTTAGACCGAAAATTTTACCCAACATGCACCTATTGACCTCAAAAATCTTCTCTAATCTCTTCTTTCAGTCTACACAATGGGCTAACTTAAAATCTCACGACAAAGTCTTAGCTTCCGGGGGCTCTTCCGGACCCTCCAGTCTATCGGCGGGAATCACTCCAACAGCTTACAGAAGAGCTTCCGAAGGGGGTCCCAATTTGTACATGAAGCTGGCTAACAAAAAAGCTGCCGAGAAAAATAATGAGATATAAAGGAGCTTTTATTCAAAATCAAAACCGTGTGGTTTGATAGATATTAGTAGTTTCTGTGTGTTTCCAGTGTAGGGACTTTTGTTGGTGTAGTTGGTAGGTTGGTTTGAGTTTTTGTACCCTTAAATATAATAAACGTGGTTATTATAGAAGGCGTTTGAGTTTGCTTAAAAGAATATAGTCTAGAATCCGAAGGGAGGTCGTCCTTCACCAATCTGCTTACCAGATGAAAATTGTTTTTTATCATGGCTTATGTATAAATGAATATGTCGCGACTGTATTGCCTAACAAAATATGTTCAAGGATATCCTTAATTAATTAATTAATTAATTAAAAAACTAATGACATTTCTTTCCATGTTTCACTGATTTGCTTACCAAACGAATTCAATATATATAAATCGAAAGTATGAAGCATAAGGAACTTAAGAAATTAATATTCCCTACTCCCTATTTACTACTAGCGGGCAAGCGGGCATAAACATGTAAATTCAAGCTCATCGTTTCTCTGTCGTTCCTCTTTGCTTGCTTGAATTTTGATTTTTTTAACTTTGAAGCCTGGCAATGGTAATTCTTGAACGGTTTTTCGCCGGCAATACTATATAATCGCGTTTGCAATAAAATTACCTTTATTTTAATATATATATTTCAATAGGCAAGCAGATCAGTGCATTCACCTGTATAAACTTACCTGTTTATACCTGCTTGCGCGGTAGTAGTGAACAGAAACAAGTGGGCAATATGAATTTTTTATGTTCCTAATGCTTCATACTTTCGATTTATATTGAATTCGTTTGGTAAGCAAATGAGTGGAAGATGGAAAAAAATGAAATTACAGTTTTTGAAATTAATTAATTAATTAAGGAATACATTCACAAAATATTCATTTATATATAAGACTTGATAAAAAATAATTCTCGTCTGGTGAACAGATGGGTGAAGGACGACCTCCCTTCGGATCCCGTACTAATACGTGAAACAAGAACGGCCACTCAGACAAGGAAATTCGGTCGGCTAGACGGGAACGCTTTTTACTCGACGACTATACCTCCCGTTACAGTCAACACATCGGTCAGATCCAAGAAGCCGACGAGAGCGACCAGTCTTGGATAACTTCTCTTTGGTTATAACCTGATAAGGTGAAGGATAGTCAGTTTTCTGAGTTAAAAATCTTTTGTTATTCGGTTATTGATGCCATCACATTTCATCGTAAAGCCACCCTCATTAACGACTTAACGACTTAACGACCTCCTTCGTCGGGTCTCAAAATCGTCCTCTGGCGTAAACTCTTTCTTTCGGCCCTCTATACGTAAATAACTATTACACTTGATATACTACTTCACCGGCACATCTCTACTACTTATTTACAAGTCGCGCGGCAGTCCGGATAGATAAAGGCAACTGTCGAACTCGACCCACTGATCTTCAACTATGACGAACTGCGATGCGACTGGTTGGCTGACTGGTCGATGCGACTACACTAGATTTCTGCTCGAACGTCCTCCAATACATATATACCGGCGCCTAAATCCTTCTAGGCGCCTCCAGGTAGTTCCGATGATGACATCATCGAGACATTCTCGACAATTATTCCAGAACATCATGAATGACGTCATGTGTATGGAATAGTCCAGACGATCTCGAACACGCCGCAGCAATGAGTCATCCTCACGTCCGTTACATTATTAACACAAAAAATAAAACAATTATTAGGCTGTAATGAAGTACCATTTTGCCTATTGATATTGCAATGCTTTATGCTCGAAATTAGTTATTTAAAACTGTACTATCAACCATAAGGAACTCAAATCGAGGATAGGTAGGCTGGCTATGCTACTGGACTCTTCTATCCAAAAAGCAGGAACTGCTGCTGCTGTGTTTTTTGTACGATTATTTGCCGATTTATTATCTTGTCTGTTTTTGGCACAACGCATTTACCAGAGGCCAATTTCATAACAATTACTAGTTAGGCACTAATACCTAATTTGTCACTATTGTGATTTTTATAAAAGTCTGTTTTAGAAATGCTTTAAGATGGTTTACATCATAATAATATTATAAGAACGTGTAGAACTTGTACGTTTATAATATAAAAATGATAAAGTGCACAAGCTCGTTTGTTCAATGAAATTCACCCGGAAAAGAAATGGTAAAAAACGTATGCGGTCGGGGAACCGAGCACTCCACTAGAATGCCTTCAGTTCTTCCTCTGTAAGATAAAGCGTTACGTGATGATTTCTGCCGGTTCCCTCGCCCTACCGAAATCAGATAACCCGCGTTAAGAACCAGTGGCACAATTGAATAGTTAACACCTGGATTTATCTGAAAGCTGTTTTTTTTTTTTAATTTTATTTATTGTTAGTGTGAATGTACTTCAGATATACTTTCGGTGACAAAATGAGAATAACAGTGGGGTACATTTTTGACTTAGACCGCCACTGATATTGTTTTAAATTACCACAGAGAAATAAGAATGTAACAATTTATGCTCCCAATGGTATAGTCTTTTTCAAAATCAAAAACAAATGCATTCTACCTTGAACCGGCAACATCGTAGTGACGTTTGACATGGGGGAAAGAGCACAGAATAAAGATAGATTATAGCTATAGCAGTGGGTAGTCCCTAACAGACATCTCACTGCCGTCAGCGTTTGAAGTTTTGTTGTTACAAAACGTTTTTACCTTTTCGTTTTACATTCGTCTTTCATGTTCACTTGCTTTCGAAACTTTCGCGTATATCTATTTTTTGCTGTATTAAATCGTGCTGAAAAGGCCCTAAGCCTCAGCAGCACCCACCCAAATAAAAGAAACTGTTAGCTCCTAAGTAAAAATTGTAACACAAAAAGCAAAAATAAATGTATTTTGAGTTGAGTTGAGTTGTAGTAAATCTGATATTTGAACTTTAGAAAAGTCAAAATGCTTCGATTGACAGAGCATGATAAAGTTTTGATTCTTTCTAAATTATAGGAGGGGTGGTCCATAAGACGGGTTGCTACTCATTATGGACCAGATAAAAGTACTGTTCTACGAGTAAAGAAGACGTGGGAACAAGAAGGGGTCGTGACTAGAAGACCGGTCAGATTTGCCCTTTTGGATAATTTTAGGGAAAACTCTTTCAAAACGGCCAAACAAGCGGTTTTTGATACCACCTCTCTAGAATCGTGGGTAACAGCGTGCCGTCGTGTAAAAATTCAGAAGTTGTAGATTTCGCAAGTGCAAAGAAAAGTATATTAACAGAAGAAAATAAGCAGTCCTGGATACTATTTGGCCTGAATGGGGTCGTCCCACAATGTTCAAAGAGCTTTTCTAGAAACTAGACCGAAAAATATTATACCCCTATTTTTTTGTTTATTCGAAATCACGCGTTTACTAGGTAAAAGAAAATCGGAAACATTTGTCTTATTTGAAACGCGCGCCTTTATGTGACAACAAGGGAAAAATTCACCAAACAAAATTCAAAGTTACTAGATGGGCGAACAAATGAGAAACCCACGAACCAATGAGAAGGCTCCCCCGAAATGATGTCACGAGAGGCGGTAAATGTACAGCGTTTGAAAATGCTAGCCAAAATTGCGATTTTTGATACGCTCTGTTATCTCACAAAACAACTTTATTAAACAACAGAACACGTTTTAGAGCTTCATGTTATATAGTCTACGAGATGCTATAGGCGAATTCGTCAAATTCAATTGAGGGGGATGACCCTATTATACCGGCCGTGCCAGAGGTGTGTGGACATCATCATTTACGCCCTTATTTTGAAAGATATCAAAACGGGGTTTTCGGGGGACGATAGCCACACAATGCCTTCACAATTTAAAATTATTAGAAATCATATACAGAGTGTCCTAATAATAATAATAATATACCAAAGTTATGTTGTTTTTTTAATGGAATACCCTATATATTAGTTGGCGAATTGAAAGAGTCATTAATGCTGAGCAAAATGATATAAGGTACTTACTACATGATTACAATAATTATGGATGGTTCTTTAGTTATGAAGAATTTTAGGTCAAAATTAGTGCTTTTTTAAAAAATTGCAGAGACCATTACAACAGAGATAACTGAATACTTTTTTGTCAATATTTTTTTATAGATCTAAACTTTAATACACACTGATTGAAAGTCATCTAAATTGATATTTCTATACAGGGTGTACGGTTTCGCAAAATGTATAACTTTTTTTTTTCAAATGGAACATCCTATATTTCATTATATCACCAAATAGCATTTTTAATAAGCTTTTTTTCAATATCTGGTTTGCCTCGGCGAATGTTAGCACTTTAGGTAATTTTTACAAAAAACCTAGAAGTTTCCCGAAATTGTTAAAATCGCGTATTAAGATCAGATCGCCTTGGACTTGTTGCCATGAATATAGTCGTTTATTGTATAATTTATTAAACTACTTCAAAAATTACACCTAGAGGTAGACAAGCTTAGGTTTACGTAAGAATTCGGTAGACTATATCCTTCACATAATCCCAAACGAAAAAATCTAGAGGCGTTAAATCGGGTGATCTTGTTGGCCATTTGACAGCAACAATAAATATTCCTTACCTTCTATAACAAACACTAATTACTGCCGAATTATTTGTCTACAAAGGTTGTTGGTTTTTAGCTGTAATTATTATGTATAAACTAACATACATAAACAGGACACACATTCCTAATTACGTGTCTTTTTTATAATATGCAGAAGACTGAGTGTCATCATAATCTACATTCAAAATGTTGCATTCGCATAACTAAATATTAGTAAAACCTTTTGTTACTTGATTTTGAAAGTGTTTTGACACATCCATTTCAAGTTGTATGTAGTTTTTATTTATTTATCGCTCGACACTGTCAGAATTTTGAAATTTTCGCTTGTGTAAACACTGTGACGAAATAATGAAAATGACAGATAAACGTCACACTATTTTTATGGATTTTAAGCAAATTAAAGGCTTTCCGGGGTTGTGTCGAACGATAAAACGTTGTATTACACTCGTTTCTGTGTGGATTGAACGCTTTACGCCACTCGGGGCTGACAAACAACTGGTGGCGTAAAGCGTCCAATTTACACAGTTTAATAAACTACTATTATTTTTTCATTTTAATTTCCAGCCATCTATTCATTATAACTTAGTGGTTAGGTGGAATGAAATAGGGATCAGTAAGCAGTTCAACGTACTTACAATATTAGACAGATTGAAGAAAAAACCATGACATTTGAAATTTAATGAAAATATTCTCACAGCTTACACTACCAGTTTAACCTAACGTTACGCGCTGACTTTGGCCCCCAAGGACCGCCCTCCGCGTTCCTGCCTCTTCTGCTGTTGTTCCCACAACCTTTGCTCACGGTCCCTCCTCTTCTTCTCCCTCAGTGCCTCCTGGGCATCCCAGTCTAGTGTCTCACCCTCCCATCCAGCATTTTCCTCCCACTCCCTCAGTTCTCCAGTCTCCTACAAAATTACAACTTTATCACAACCACATAATCTAGATCTTGACTTACCACAGGTGCAGTTTCTACGACGTTGAGTCGGTTGGGCCCTCGACTCTCGCCACTTTCCTCATTTATGTAAAGTTTAGTCTGTCTAGTGATCTTCGGGGTCATGTCCTCAAAGAAGTCCAGTCTCTCCTCAAGGGGCACTTCGGCCTGTTGGTCCGTCTTCCGTTTCCGGTACAATTCGATGTGGTCTTGGATAGTTTTGGGTTCGCTGTGTTCCAGTTTGTCTTCCCAGGCCCAATTTTCTTCAGGCCCCTTGTTGGAGACTACTCCCACATGGGTCAAGGGGACCGAGTCGACGGACGATCGGCGGCGACGACGAAAGCAGCACATGGCGCGCCGAAAGATGCCCACAAAGAAGAGCAGGAAGTGTTTGAGTTTGTTGACCAGAAACATGACCATGTTTGGGGTCAACCAATTGACATCGTTTAAGTTTGGGGGGTAACGAAATTGTTTTCGTGGTCACTTTTAAAGGATGGAAGCCCTCGTTGCCATCATTTCGATAAGTTGCGATTTGTTTTGGCAATTAAATGTCAAAATTGATATGACAGTTTGAGGTTATGAGGGATAGGTGATGTAAACAATCATCAACTATACAAAATACACGTTCAAATAAACCGATTTCCGGTAGATACACGACCTGTAGTATGTAAATAACGTTTTTTATTAGAAATTACGAAATTACTTATCCACGTAGTGTAAAGTAAAATCCCATTACTACGAAATTCCATCGTTATCCCTTCTCATTAGTCCGAATCATCCCCGACCAATCTTGTGATTACCACGTTAAAAATAAAATAAAACAAGTTGTCAAGCAGTAAAAACTTATATCGACGTAACAGCAAGAATACAACGACCTAGATACAATAAACAAAATAATTACATATTTCCAAATTCAGTCCGTCCAACAAGGGCGCCAAATTCAAACTTTCTCAGTAGTTTTCCATCAGTTTCTGACGCACTTCTGCCTCTTCGTGGTTCTATCCAGCTCGCACTTCTCGCCACTGCTACACTTGGTGTTGCCGCAATACACCCCCGTAGAGCCCTCTAAAAATCAAAGCTTACCACTAGTTATATGAATTCACCCCAACTTACGTTTGCCAGAAGACCCATATTTGTCGTCCTTGCCCCCATTCTGGTACTGGTAGACATCCACGCAGGACTTGGACCCGCAGATATTGGTGCAGCAGAATTTGGAGCCCTGGCAGTTGCTGTTTTCTTTACATTGATTACTGCAGCTCTGGATGCGGCTTGCGGTGGGGCAATTGGTAGCTATGGAAAATTACCCTTACCTTATACCTCTTCTTACTGGTGGTTATTTAAGTACTTACTGGCCAAAGAATGGGTGGTGGTGATGGCTACCAACACCACAATCAAGAGAAGAAGAAACTTGGTGTTCATTTTGTCTTCACGATTCAACTGGAGCTACAATTTCTCTTGACCGACTATTTATGCAGCAGAATCTTCGCCTTTGGCGCTAATTCTGCTTTGTTTTTTCCCCACGTAGGTGGCGGCCATTAAAATTATATGCTTGATTCCGTTCTTTAATTAAAGCTTAAGTTTGCAGTTTTTTGTGCGAAAATAAAAGGGAAATATTATAAAGACTGCAACTTGCATACTAATAATGTGTAGGTAATGAAACATTATATGCACCTACAGATTAGAGATAAGTTGACAAGATCGAGTTACTCAGTTTGCTTTAAAAACTCGTTTCGTGGACTAGTAGGTATAAAAATTATAGTCGTTTAACGAGCGTTACAAAATAGATACGTGTTAGGTTCTAACAGGAAAATAACATTAATTATATCGTCATTTTGACGGGATGTCCTCCAGCATTTTTTTTCTAATACGATTCTGATTATAATAGCTATGGAGAATAAATGAGTCTCTTTGTCTGATTTTTTAATTACTTTAATTACTGTTTGTATAGCTGTGTTCGTAAAAATATTGCGTAATGAAGTGTGTAAAATTGGTAAATCCCTATATTTTCAATTTTGTTTATCAGTTTTAAATTAGTTATTTATTTGTGTGCTATAGCGCCACGTCCTTGTGCCAATAACATCTTACAACATGATTTATGTATTTGCGACCGCCTTTCTGATATCTCCCCAGAATAAAAATAATTCAACTAGCACTTGCGGTTTGCATTTCAAGTCTTGATAAGACTGGAAGAGAGCAGAACATGTAATTGAAAAGAAGCGGCCACAATTTAGGTAGTTATTTTTTCATTTGAACAGTTTATAACTCGCATAATGGGTATATTATTCAACTGAATGTTGAGTGTTGATTACCTCATACCTACTCTATTTGCATAATAATGTTCCTTTTTGAATCTCCAACTGCATTTATGCAAATGTAGGAAAGAGGTGTGTCAACAACTAAACATATAAAGAAGCAAGAAGAATGTTCTTAAATCCAAGTGGAGTAAATTTAAATTAAAATTTAAATATATCTATGTCGAACTCCACAAACTTTAATAACGGTAAGATTACTAATGGTACATGTTTCGGCAGAATACTTCTGCCATCATCAGCCCTAATTTAACAAGAGATTAATGATACAATTGATGAATTACAAGAGGGGTTCTTACCTTAAAGAATATAAAAAATTATGACATTGACGTAATTTTGAATTAAATTTGACGTTTTCAAAGGGTTACATGATTTTTAAAAGATTTCGTAAAAACAACATTTTATAAATGTAAAAATTAAAAATGGATCAAAGAGAATCTGGTAAGTTTGTTTGAGTGAAAATTAAAATAGTGAATTAATAATGGGATTATTGAAGTTATTCTGTTCATTTAAACAAGATCTGTTTTCCAGTTTCAAGGCTTTCCTTATTTCCAAAGTCTCGAGAAAATCTAATTTCCGGCCTTTATTGCATTTATGAATCAATTTTGAATTTGATTTTTATATAACAACACAGATCTTGATCCTCCACCATCAACACCTTCTTCTTTCGCCAATCATATATTAATAACGAAACATAGTTTTTCACCATCAAATTCAAAATTGATTCATAAATGCAATAAAGGCCGGAAATTAGATTTTCTCGAGACTTTGGAAATAAGGAAAGCCTTGAAACTGGAAAACAGATCTTGTTTAAATGAACAGAATAACTTCAATAATCCCATTATTAATTCACTATTTTAATTTTTCACTCAAACAAACTTACCAGATTCTCTTTGATCCATTTTTAATTTTTACATTTATAAAATGTTGTTTTTACGAAATCTTTTAAAAATCATGTAACCCTTTGAAAACGTCAAATTTAATTCAAAATTACGTCAATGTCATAATTTTTTATATTCTTTAAGGTAAGAACCCCTCTTGTAATTCATCAATTGTATCATTAATCTCTTGTTAAATTAGGGCTGATGATGGCGGAAGTATTCTGCCGAAACATGTACCATTAGTAATCTTACCGTTATTAAAGTTTGTGGAGTTCGACATAGATATATTTAAATTTTAATATAAAGAAGCGATCTGAGGGTTCACGATTTATCCAAGAAAACTCAAATTTCGCTTGAAGGTGTTGCGCTGTTTGAGTAGGTACATACATATGTACAAATTGATTACATTTTGCTATCTTCAGGTAAGTATCTTTCAAATATTTTATGCAAAAATTAGCTATAAGTTGAACTGAAATAGATCCTTACTGCCTGGTTTTTAGTTAAGACGTTTCCATAGCAAACCGGCAATTGCGCCCAGTCGAAAATCAACATGAAGCGGGCTGTAAGATAGTTGGAGTAGTAGTCTAGTGAAGAAGTCTACTTGTGGTGTATTCTCAATGAGATTCCTTTGGAAAAATCGATTTAACTTAATTTTTCAATAAGTTAGGCAATTGTAAATTAACAAAATTTTATGGGACCTCCGCTTTCATTGAAGACAACAAAATATGTTTATTAAAAAATTGACCTATATATTCCTATATATGTACTCAAGAAATTCATGTTCTAAAAGTTTTTAAAAGTTAATTCCACTTGCGAGCAAAGAAATCGACCCACTTCACAGTTTTGAGTTTGAAGGCCTTTTCTTGAGTCGCCAAGAATTAGATGTAAAAAAGTGATATGTCGTTTGAAAGCTTTAAAATAAAAGTTATCGCTATTTGTTGGGTAGCGGACATGTGCAAACCAAAACTTCTACGTCTATAATTAGCTTTAAAAAAAAAGAAACCGACTTCAAAAAGCGAGAAATATGTCATTATACAAATATATCAACAACGTTAGAGCGCATCAAAAATTCAATATCAGGCCGTCAACGACGTCTGCCCCCCACATGTCTGCCCGTTTGGGATGTTTTTGTTTTGATCAGCGTTTCGACTGGTTCGAGCGATTTGAGGAGACTGCTTCCTTCAATCGGAGACCAGGAACGGAAAGATATGATCGCTTCATTGCATCAACATCATCGATGGACTGTCGACTTAATGCGGTTCACATGCAACAGGAGGTCCATGGTGTCCGAGGGATGGTTGTTAGTGAGTGGACAGTGAGGTTCAGACCTTCAACTGCTCCAAAGTTGATTGTAGCTCATCGACAAGCACAGCTTTGTTTTACACGGGAGTATCAGAATTGGACCTTAGACCAGTGGAGGTCTCTTGAGTTCTCCGACGAGACCAACGATGTTTCCACGGCAACGATGGAACCCGTACCGGCGACCCGAAGAACAATTTTCCCAGTACTGCATTCATGAACACGTTATTTATAGAGGTGGTTCGTGCATGATCTGAGGTGCGATATCTGTGGAAGGACGAAATGAACCTGTCTTCATCGTTGGGGAAGGCCGTGGTCGCAATAGAAAAAAGTTGGCAGCTGTATGGTATGTATAAAAGATTTTGGCAGCCTATGTGGTGCCCTATGCTGGGTTTGTGGATGCCCTCTTCATGTTTATGCATGACAATGCAAAGCCACACACTGCCAGAATCACCCGAGAGTACCTGGCGAAAATGGAACTTCAAGTTTTGGAGTGGCCAGCGTAAACCCCATCGAACATCTGTGGGACGAGCTCCAGTAAAGAGTCCGAGCCAGAATTCCTGTTGGTGCGTTAATTCCAGAATTAATGGTTGTGGTGGAAGAAGAGTGGCATAACATTTCACAAAAAAACAATTGAGAACTTGATTAGATCAATGCCAAACCGAATGCAAGCTGTTCTTAGAGCAAGGGGAGGTAACACGTGATACTAAAATTAGAGAATTGTTGCAACAGTTTTGTTTAATTTCTCCAAGCCCAAATTTTTCACCTGATGATTTGTTAAAGGAACTTTATTTCAAGGCGCTACGCTTGAAAGGACATAAGCAATTATCAGACATTATAGGCTCATTGAAACGTTTATAAACAGCCTTTCAAACGACATATTGTTTTTTTTAAACTGAATTCTGGCGAATGAAGAAAATTCAGTCAAACTCAAAAGTGTGAGGTGGGCTGATTTCTTTGCTCACAAGTGTATTTTGTTTATAATAATTGTTTAAAGTTGAAAAAAAATTAAAAATCCAACAAAATTTTTTTACACATATTTTATGTTATAAGCTGTTCATTGATCCAATAAAGGCGCTTAATAATGGTGGGTAATTTTTTTTTACGTTATTTGTTTATGAACTTAGTGTTTACAAACAAATTAACTATGGTCCGTTTTTTTTTAGAAGGAAGCATTGTGAAAGATAGGGACTTCAACGAACCAATAAGAGGTTACCATTTTGGACCACGTGACGCGTCCGCTTTACACTCGCGCACGACAAACCAACACAACAACTAAACAGCTCTTGTGTTTGTGTCAATAAAATACGGTCTAAAAATTTCTAAACACATTTTGTTGGTTTTGATTACACTCTACTTTTGCATGCATGTCACTCATGTCAGTACATGGACGGAGCCACCCCCATAATATGCCGATGAATTATGGGTTGCCTGCTCCATTTATCCCTAATGTGTACGGGACGTGTACCACTGCTGCCACCTACTTCCTTCTTAAAAAAACGGGGAATAGTTTAAAATTTAAAAGAACAAAAATATCTCGTTTTGTTGTCCCGAGGAAATAATCACAATTTTTTTTTTTAAACAATTGCTTATTATATTATATAACCTTTTCAAAACGTCAAATTTAATAATCTTTTAAAACAACGTCATAATTTAAACATTCTTTAAGGTAAGAATCCCACTGTAATTCATCAATTATATCATTAATCTCTAGGGCTGAAGATGGGAGGTAGTTTTCTCCCGAAACATGTTCCTATTATAATTTACGTTTTTTAAAGTTTGTGGAGTTTAACTTATAGTTTTCGTGTTATTGCCAAAAAACTAAACCCCTTATTTTTTTTTAGTTTCTTGTTACTAACAATATTGTAATTTTTATTTGCGGAACAAACAAAAAAATGTCTTTTTCAGAATAAAATCCCGAATCGAAAGACTATAGATAGAGCGGATAGGTAGAGAAGGAAGGTCAAAAAGTAATGACAAAGTAAGTCTAAGAAGCAAGACAAGTGAAGTAATTGCTATTAGTGGAAAATGCATTACAGGTCTAATCGAAGTGAAAAACAAGGGAATACACTAACAGTGGAAATTTACAACGAAAATTTTTGTATCATCGATTTTAAAAGCCTTAAGGCTAAACAGGAGATCAAGTGTGCGACAAAGACAATCTATCGGAAAAGTATTTACGCATTTATATGGAAATGATTGAATAAATTGTTTAAACAAAAACGTATTTAGAATCCATTTCTAAGTAGAATTTGCGCCACCATTTCATTTTTCTACAAAAAAAATTGTTTAAAAATTAAAAAAAAAAAATTATGTAAACGAAAAAAAATCTAAAATCTGCCAGCTAGCGACGCTTCTACATGATCCACAGATTACAAAACCGTTTGAATTTTTAAAATTGGTCTGATAGATTCGTCCGAAACAGGATTTTTGACTTTCCTTTGACAATTTTTGTCGCCGCGGGACACGTGCGAGTGGAATGACTCATCGATCCGTTCCGTGTAACGACAGAGCTATAAAACTGGAGAATATAATTTCGATTTTGTAGAATTTACGAAATGGGTCGGGCTATCATATTCGTATTCTGGGCGGTTGTGCGCACCACAAAGCAGGAATCTTGTACGGCCAAAGTTAATAATTAATGCATCGTAGGAAAATGGTAACTTTTAAAATGAACCTAAACCATTTTTATAATAGAGGTCAGTATCCACATGATTATAATATACAACCTAAGGTAGCACAGTCCATCATGTTCAAAAATAGAGACACCTAATTTATCTGTTAAAATTATTAATAACATGTAACTCCATATTCAATGCGAAATGTAACAAATAGCAAACTTCAGGAAAAAGATTGTCCTAAATAGGATTAACCACAACGGGCTTACAATAGCATTTCGGTCACGTGTGATATACAACAATTGTATTTTTTCAACAACAAAGAATCTTAAAAAGATATTTGTCCAACATTTGCAATTTAGGTGTTTTTTTTACGTTGGTTTTGAGTGACTATAATATGCAACTTTTGCACAAAAAAACAACGGGAAAGCCTAAAAAATTCATTGTAGTAAATTACACGTAAAAGGTACAAAATAGTATTACCAAAATATTTTTCTTCCGACAACACACGAAAATACACCAGATAATATAAAATATAAATATTATAAAAAACGGGGAATCCTAAAAATACGAGTTCATTTTAGTAAATTATACGTAAAAGGTACAAAATAGTGTTACCAAAATATTTTTTTTCCAACAACAGGAAAAACAGAATGCACCACATAATATAAAAAACAACGGGGAAGCCTAAATAATACAGGCTAGATAAACAGATATTCAAAAAAACAAAGAAAATAAATCCGGAGTTAAGTCAAATGCCTTAACACTAATTGTAATAAATTTGGTAGAAAAGTTGACAACTGATGTTACCAAAAATGGAGCTCAATGTCTGTCAAAAGTTTTGATATGGATATATGCAATTTATTTTCATGTCTTTAGGAGTCCACACAATAAAATCGCACAATGAAACTCCTTGCCTGTGACATGGAGTGTCCTTGGATCTGGTAGTAGTAGTCATGGCCTCGTTTTAAATGACCATTTTTGTCTAGATATATTTTTTTAAAAAGCATTTATGGCCTCTGAAATGGTTTTATCCCCAGCCCAAAACGGGCATTTAATTTCCGCGATGCCATTTTCCCCAATAAGACCGTCAGGTGTAGCTCCAATAATATAACCCATATAGTAGATCCACAAAAACTCTGGTTCACAAGTTCATGTCATTCGATTCGTAATTGCAGCAAGAATTTTTTAGTTGAAAATCAATATCCGTATTATTAATAGTTAATAAGATATTTAAGTTCATAAGTCGTAAATAATTTTTGTTGTTGTTTAAGATTTAATAAATAATAAACAAAAAGTCTGTAAATACAAATAGAGTTAGAGCTTCAATTTAAAGCTCAATTTGTTCATTGATTCACAGAGAATAAAAAACATTTGAGTGTTCTTGTTGTATCGTCAATAGTTTATAAGTTATTTTAAAAACGATGAAAAAGGTGCACAAAAACCAAAAAAATTAAATAAAAAATAGAAAACAATTTTTTTTCATAACAAACGATGTATGGTTGTTTTCAGTGTTTTTGAAAGAATTAAGAAAGATATATCCGAAAAATTCATTTGTTTATAACAATTTTTTTAAAACACAAATAAAAAGTAAAAAATAATTTCTTCCATAATATAGAAGAGCAAGATAAATAATGATTAAAAAAAAACGGTTTCTTAATATTAATATTTAGTAACAAAAAAAATTAACAAAGGAGTTTTTCACCAATATTTTTTTTTTAAGAAACGATTTTTTTAATCATTATTTCCATTACGGATTATATTTAAAAAAAAAAAAAAAATTGAAAATCATAAACTGCATTTGAAAAAAAATTTTTCACTGTTTTATTTATGTTCTTAAGTTTGTTAATAAAAAAGTAAAAAAACATTTTTTTTTTAATTTTTCCAACGGATATCTTTAAGCCTTCAAGGAACAGCTCCAAGAAGGGAACAAAATTCAGGATTTTAGTTTAACAATCATCAGGGTTTGTATGTTAACTTTTAACAAGAACAATTGCCGTAATTAACAAATGCATTGTTAATAGAAAAACTGAGGTAAATTTTTTTACCGACGGATTATTGTTTATTGATATGTCCAGATAATACCTAAATTATTTTATTTCTTAATTTTAATATTTACTGAGTTAATAATAGTTTATTATACGAGTTCTTGTGTAAATTAGACGCTTTATGCCACAAGGGGTTTATAAAAGTACGAGTGAAACGAATGCTATTGTGAGCCCCGAGTGGCGTAAAGCGTTCAATCTACACAGGAACACATGTAATACAACATTTTGTTGTTCGACACAACCCCGGAAAGCCTTTAAATTGTTTAAAATTCATAAAAATAGTTTGACGTTTATCTGTCATTTTCATTATTTTATGACAGCGAGTGTTTACACAAACGAAAATTTAAAAATTCTGACAGTGTAGAACGATAAAATATATTTTTTTATTTGTCAGATTTGGTCGGCGCGGACGGGAGCTGAGCCGCTCGTTTTTGCCTTTTTTCGCCGCTAAATTAAAATGATAAATATTGACAATTCGGGGAGGTAGGACTTTTTTTTGAGAAATGGATTTAAGGATCTATTTTCAAATTTCATAATCTCAAATAGTTTTTGAAATATTTGCAAAAAACGTAACCACTTTTTTTTCTTTACTTAATTGTTTATAAATTTTGTAATTTTTATTTGCGGATATTGATTTTCAACTAAAAACTTCTTGGTGCCTCGAATTTCGTAAAAAGTGACTTGTGAACCAGACTACATGGTTTAATTTCCACGTCGGGTTGGTTCTTGTAGACTTCTTTGACTCTAGATTCATTGAGTTTACCGTATTTTGTGGCTGCATTCTCGAATAAATCTTTATAAAGAAGTGATCACAGGACGTTTACAAGTGAATCCAAAATTCTACGCTGTCACTCGATATTTTTTAGTACTGAACCAAAAATCTGTGCCGGTTTGTTCGTTCGAGTTTTCTTTTATTTTGTCCCGCTCTAAAGACGTCACTTGGAGGCAGTAAATCAAACCGCATAAAGTCTAAGTAACGTGCTGCTGTAGGGTTTCCATAAAAAAAGTAAGCGTTCAGATTGTTCCAATTGAAACATTTAATTTCAACTCAAATTTACGAGTACCTATTAGTTTTTGTTTGCAATAATTTGCAAAAATAAGTTTAAATTTTTAAGTGTTATTTTCTCAAAAAAGAGTTCTGCTTAAAAACATTAAATAACGCAATTATAAATTTTGTTCGTTACTTTATCACCACACTGTATTTATTTTAGTTACGAGGATCAAAAACTAGGGTGTCAGGAAAATAATTTACTTGCAGAATGATCATTTTAATGTTCTTTAAACCAAGGTCATCAAAATAAAAGTACTTGCAAAAATTCAGTTTTCTCTAATTCGAAATCCTATATCGCCTACAGGAAGCAGTCGGGCCAAATACTAACTTATGCTTAGGCGCGGGGAAAGGGATCAGCGCGCGGCGGCTGGATCAAAGGCAAACTGAAAAATCCTGTTTCGATAGGGTTGCAATTGTTAGATTTAAAAACAAAAAACGTGTAAATTCATAAAAAAATCGCTCTTTCGTCGCTGTGTGCCACTTTTTTGAATTTTTTATTGTAAGTATAAGTATTCAAGTTTTTTTTCTTAAATATACATTTGAGAAAAAAACTTACCTGGACGCGCAAATTTTACGAAAAATGTAAGTACAAATCAATCTTCAAATAAAAAAAATAGTGTACCGTTTTCTCAAAAAAGCGTTAGAACTTTTGGACTTTTTGCAGCGACATCTTACAGATCAGAAACACACTAAACCACCGTCCGGTTTAGCCTTAAACAGAACACGAACATAATGAATTCAGTTTTGAACTTATTTTTTTAGTTCCAGTATAACTATGTACGTAATAAAATTGCTTCAAAAAAAAAACAACAAATGTGTTGGTTAAATAATAATAGTGACTCAATTACTAAATCATTACTACTAAGTACTAAACTATTACAAAAACAAAGCCCACCACTGATACGAGACTGACCTCTCAAAAGGTTAGTTAAGCGCGCCAAGCAGTACTTGGAAAACAAATAAAGACAACAAGATAAATTTTAGAAAATTATGGACAGTGAACAACATGTGATTACCCCCCGTACCCTTCCGGCACTTTTTGACCAATTTTTGCCAAATTGAGTGAATAACATAATTCTTATCTCATCCTATAAAATAATTGAAATTACAAATAAAAATTAAACTTTTGGATGCAAAAGAAACGGATTTAAATGTTAATGCCGAATAAACATAAAATTGAGATAGGAGAAATTGCCAGCCAGGTCGCCGGCGAAATGTATTGTCAATGACGTCAACAAACGTCAAATCCGAAAAATTGAAACAAAATGAGAAAGCAAGAAGTTGGCCATTTTCAAGTTGTTTTTTTGACATGACAAAGCAGTGGCGTGAAATTTGAACTTATTCAAGACGAAAGCAAACCCCAGGTTCTTTGGATAGATGGCGTGAGCAATCAGGATTTTAAGGGGCCATAGGATTTTAAATGTTTATTGGCTTTAACAATTTATTACAATTCATTAAACAGTAATTTTTAATTTGCGTCCCTACAAATGCTCAATGAGCAACTCTATGATCGTAAACATTGAGCGCACCACTAGTTTGCCAATGGTGTGAAAATTTCTCTTCAAATATGTCTTATTAAACTTATTACTCAAAAAGAAACAAAAATTAGTTTTGTGAAGATAATTTTATCTTTTGTATAACCTTACGTATTCCTTTACTTTTTTTAGGTTGTTTGATTAGTTGTTTTGGGTATGAATCACATCGCTGTGAAGGAATTGCTGATGGGTTGGGGCATCCTATACCATTTTACCACCAAAGGAGGTGTGTGTATTTAGGCGTACCACGCTCTTGAGTTTAAGCCGTTGTTTTCTTCGTGCATTTCACTCTTTTCTCGCTCGGACTAATTTTTACTGTAAACTGTAATTATTGTGGACGACATTACGGAATGTTACTCTCAATGCCATCGTCGTTCTTCTTAATTTTTTGCTGTGTGGTATTACCTTGTTTGGATCGTTCGTTTCTTGAAGTATTTCGCTCGACACTTTTATCACTGCCTACAACGAAAGGGGCTAAATTAATGGAACCTCGACTGGGTGATACCTGCCTTTCATACTTTCTTTGTGTTCTGTCGGTAAATCTTGAAGAAATTCTCTTGTTTACATCGTACATAATCTCACACCTGTCAGTACTAAACTATAATAAACCGATGTTTGCGCAGTATCGTCTCGGCGTGGTTTTAAATTTGGAACCTTTTACCTGTGTTAGAGGATTTATGTTAGGTTTTGATAAGGCCTTTTCCGGTGGGAATTTTCGTAGAGAAGACATTCTTGTTCGTGTGGTTGGTAAATGTAGTGGCGTGGCATTTCCACAATTTAGTGATTTTGGTCTCTTTAGAAATCAATCATATATCGACGAAATCATTTTCTTCCTGCGGGGATCAGAAACTACAGAACAGAGTCGCTGCTGTGGTCTTCGACCACGTTCTCGTTGTCTCGTCGGAGTCATCAACGTCCCTCATTAGAGGTAAGGGCTTTTCTGTTCGTTAAACGGGATACTTAAAGGACAATCTTCTTCATCTTAAGGGCCCCACAGACATCGTTCCTTTCCGACCGTTTTAATCGACGGGTAAAGCAGGCCGCACACTATCGCGGAACGGAATGGAATGGAACGGAACGGAATTTTTGAAAAGCATACTCCTTACGAACCATTCCGCGCTGTTCAGATCCGCGATAGTGTAGGACTTTCATTTAAATGTATGCTTTTAAAAAGTTCCGTTCCGTTCCATTCCATTGCGTTCCATTCCGTTTGGCGATAATGTGCGCCCTGCTTAAGTCGGTTGGAACGATGAACAAGCTGGACGACGCACGCACACAACACTTTTAGTTCTCAACAGTTTTCTGTGATGAACCGCACGTGTTTGATGGCAGTGGCGAAGTCTTTGGCTGTAAAGCAAAAAGAGCGAACAAGAGCGAAATGGATGAAAGAGTGGCGTGGTCATGTTAATTTATTGGAGGAATTAAGATTGGAGCCAGGAGATTGGCATAATTATGGATTGTTTTGATGTAGCGTATGTAGTGTAACAAGTAGCGGCAAAGGGAGTAGGCGCCTCTGAGAAAACACGACGGTTTTAGCCCACACACATCGTGTTTACCCGACCGGATGGCATTTTGGTACGACGGTTTTCGCCCATAGACATCACTTTTATTGTCCGTTCGTTCCAACCGACTTACTCGTCGGTTAAGACGGTAGGAAAAGAACGATGTCTGTGGGGTCCTTTAGGGTTCTGGCTCGGAGTGAACAATAAAATTGTTAGCAAATTAATTAACTGATCTGGATTGGGACTACTTCATCGAGGGTGGTGTTCGTTGGAAATCCCTACGTTCTGTTGAGGACGATTGAGGAGGATTTATTAATTGTTCCAGGGGCTGGAGAATCGTTTGCCGTTTTCCTTTGGAAGACATCCCATCACTCAACCAATGTTCCAAGGCCAGATAAGCCATCTTGTTGTTTTATTCATTACCTGATTCTTCTTTGTGGTTATTGGCCACCGCAATAATATACCCTAGTATTAATCTCGCAATAATATAACCTAGTATTAACCTTATTTTGTAACGTAAACTTAAATCATTTATACGTCGAATTATTGCTATAAATCGGGCATACCGCATTCAATTCGGTCTATTTAATTCCACATATTAGTTTTATGAGGGTAAATTCTTATTTGTTGTGGAACTGAAAGAAATAGTTTTTACTTCAGCGGTGTTGTCTTACGTCCACTCACATTATTTTGTTATAGTTATTACATGAATTTATAAAATTTTAGTTTTAGTATTCTCGATGTTTGTTTAAACCAGGATCTTCCGCTTTTCCGCAACGTCTGACGTTATTTTTGGATTGAGATGTTGGTTTCACCCATCACTGTACATTGTAGTCCTTTCACTGTATCTACTAGTAAGACATCGTTGGTGTAGGTGCTGAACCTATCGATAATGCTGCCAACTTCGCCCCCGCGATCTGATTTTATCCTCCTTACTTCAACGGTGCATTAAAACATGGTAAAATTTCGGGTTTCTCACTACATTTTACGCTACCACATTCCTCGCAAGTACATGGAATTTGTAACACATAATTATTAAATTTACGTTGATGTAAAAAAAATAATAAGGCTGAAAGACAATTTTTAAGAAATTACATTATAATAATTATGCTCACGATTTACTACTAATTTAATATGGTTTGCGCAACAAATGGTTCATCTTTTCAGCTGAAAATTTCATGTCGAACAACAAAGCAATCGAACGTTGACGTGTATTTCTTCAACCTCTCAGTCTCCTAAAGTAAATTACTGACGATTAGATTTTTTAAATTGTTGAACACGTAACTTTAAATAAATGAAAACATTGTGCGAATAAAATCAGAATTAACAAATTTTAAGAAAAATAATAAGAGCTTGCTGCGAGTAGCGTTGTTGTCCGTTCGACGGTCAAAACAGAAAGGTCTGATCATACTTCCGTCTGAATTATAGGCTCCGTACTTCAACGGCGAATTAAAACATGGTCAAATTTGGGATTTTTGATTTTCCAAGAAAGCTTGAAAGGCAATTAGAGGTATAACAGAGGAGCTTCATGCGAAACACTAAATATTTCTATTATAATTATAACCCATAATTAAATAGTTTTTGGATGCTTTCAAAATTTAAATTAGAAGACTATCTACCATCATGTTTTTTTTTTTTAAATTACACAATTATCAAATAGTAGTGGAACCAGCCATCCAACATTTTCGATTATACTCAGTATAAACATTCATTTGAGTTATTTTCCATACCGGGAGCAGAACGAACCAAACAAAAAATATACGCATATCAATTTGATTTTGCCGCGCATTCACCATCAAACATTCAGGAACGAATCAGCGTTTAGAGATAAACCGCACTCACAAAAAAGCACGGATATTTTCTTGCATACCACGCGACGAACTTACGACCTTCTTTTCGATTGACATCTGAACGAAGTAACATCTCCGTCGTAAAATTGCCCTAGTCAAGGAGTAAGATTTAGGGATAGCGTCAAGTACGGATTATACGATTGAGATGTTCAGTTAATCTTATAACTACGGTAAGAAAAGCTATACTTTATTGCGTGCAGAGATTGACTATTCTCTCTCAATCAAATAGGCCGATCCATCAGCATTTCTTGTTTCACTTTCATTTGGAATAGTTGCTTAGTATTTTCCAGATGTGACTTTCCTGGACTGACGTAATCCACACGTGGACTCAGGAAATCCATAAAGTTGTCTCCCAGGATCGCAGGAAAAGTATTTGTAAGGACACGTCAGCTCCAAAGCCAGCAGAAAACCGAGAACGACTCAGAAGATAAGTAGTAGTTCTTTTTTTTTGTGTTAACAATTCATCTAGCATTTTTTATTAGCGCGTCAGTTAAAATGGTAAAAAAAAAATGGTAATCATTTCAATGTAATTTAACCTTTTAAGAGTAGTACAACAGTAATAATTTAATTTGTTACATTTTCATTTCTACATTCATATAGTTTTATTTATTTAACCAACTACTCAATTTAATTTTAATCATTACAACGTTATTTCAATAATACTGTTTATCCACGACTATTGTATAATATACTCATTATACGTCTGTTTGCTCGATCTTAATAATACCCATTAATCACGCCAGTGATTAATGAGTCATTAATCACTGCAGTCAGATGATTTAGCTATATCATATATATTATATTGTTTTGCAACAAACAATCGGTTTTTAAAATTTCATCGTGTAAACCAAATATTTTCAATTCATTTCTGTACATATAAAAAAAAATAAAAAAAGTGAATTTTCCTAGACCAGATTCGAACCCGGAACCCGCGGTTGAAAGGCAAGGAGCATCTGCACTGACAAAATGAGCCATCAGCAACTTTGAATGTGCGGATCGTATATCTGTTTCTTAACATACCATTTTTTTTATTATTTTTTTTATTTCAACAAAAATATTTAGTAGTAGTCGTGGATAAAGTATAGTATTCTTCTCGCGTATAATGGCTATTATTCTCTCGGTGATTTAGGCCACTCGCCTGCGGCTCGTCGCCGTAAACTTCACCTCATGAATAATAGCCATCATTATACCCTCGTTGAATAATATACTATTAATTGTAAAGAAAGTTTCTGTATTAATTTATTTGTTCATTATATGACTTTTGGGGACATAACTGTATTTTCTGTGTCACCAACCATACCTCGGATATTTGTCAGGACGTTATAACTATTTAGGTTGTAATCGTACCTACTTGATAATAATAGCTTATGTTCTATTCCAGACTATTCTCTATTTATGCCAAATTTCATTCAGATCCGTTCAGCCGTTCTCGCGTGATTGGACAACAAACATCCTTCCATCCAAACTTTCGCATTTATAATAGTAGTAAGATGCATTGATAAATTGATAACAGGATGTAAGATGTGGTTTTCTCAAATAACTATAATTCTTATCAAACCTATACCTCTACTTAAGTAGATATAGTAACAGCTGCCTGTGACCAATTTACAAATCGTCAGGAAGAACACATGGTATAATAAACATGAAGATGGTAACAATTAAAGGAAGTTGCCTCAATCTCAATAATTTATGGCTAACCCTAATAAACAGTAGGCACCGATAGACTCATAAACGGGATTGGTTGGTTCAATGCAAAATTTTACGCCCATGTCTCTATTGGAAACACCCTCTCGATATTTATTTTTAAGTGCCATTTTAAGTAAAACCGAGAGTCGAAATTAACTTGGTTTTCGGATCCGGAATCAGCATAACGCCTTTTATAAATGAGGTATCAATCTCATAAAAAAAATTCCAAACTTGACTAGCTTCTAATTGTTTTTTTTTTTGAAAAGTCACTAGCACTAGGATTTTCAAAATAGCACACAGTAAAAAGTGTGTCCTGTTCTTTGTTTTGTCAAAATTTCATTTGAATTGCTTCAGTCGTTTTCCTTGGTTCTCATAGCTCTTATGGAAGAATAACACTGAAGGATACCACCCTTAACACCGCAGTAGCTAGACGAAAATTCTTGAGATGGAATTAGTCTCATGCTTTTGGCATTCCTGGTATACTGTGAAAGGTTTTATTTTCTTCGAAGCATTTTAAAGAAAATACTACATATACAAATTAATATTGTTCGTACAGCAACTGTACCTCTAGGAGGTTTATCACTTTAGTCAGCACTGCCAGATTTTGACTTTGAATCTCCAGTACATGTGTGTACAAGTACCAGGACACTACTGCGAAAAAATTGTCATTGTAAAGGTCAAATGAAGACTAACTGGTCAATAAAAGTAGATTACTTTATTGAAATCAACTCATATTTAAATACTAATACTTTATTGCTGCAAAAAATACTAAAATAATTTGTTACATTCGGGAATAGTGTATTAATTTTTTAATTACCGGTAGGTATAATTTCCATTCCTCCTTAGATATGAACAAAATTTTCATCTTGATTCACAGCTGCGTCTACAGGAACCTTGCAAGCAGTAAACTCCTTTAGAAAATCAATTGGACAGCATTTGCCACCATTACAATCAAGGTCATCAGAACACAGAAAATGACTGAGGGTGTAATTGGGGGAGGTGCATTCTTCTGGCGTGGAATGTTCCGCTTCTTTTGTAAAAATCATCAGGCCACAGAAGGACAAGAAGAGGCGAATCTGTAAATATCTACTGACCATGATTTAGAATCTACTCTGACACAGTCATATAGTTTGAAACGGTTCTAGTAAATCGTAATTTTTTTTTATCGAAGTGTGTGGAACACGATTTCGTGTGCAAAACATTACGTTGTCATGTTTGACATAACTTGGAATTCCGGAATTTAAGTAAGTCATCAAATTTATTAAATAAACATTAAAATTCTAAGACCCCAAAATTATGGGAGAAGAATCTTTAGATTCCAGTGTTAGATATCTAGATTATCACATCACGAGACTTATATCATGTGTTACATCATTTGATATAACATTTTAACGTACGTCTGTTGCCAAATTAATCATGTAGTATGTATTGCTGGTTGCAGACTTTCAACTTGTAGATGAAGCAATAAATCACATGCGTTTTTCAATTCGTCTTCGTCACTCAAAAAATCACAAGCAACTTGATGACGTTTTTAAAAAAACACCTTATATAATATTTCACGTTGCAAAGATCCTGAAGTTTAGAGTTGGAGAATATATTCCACATCCCAAAAAAAAAGGAGTAGGCTGTCTCACCCACACAGCCGTAAGTATTTATGTGACAACACTGTATCTCGCTAAAACGTCATACTTAAAGTCTGTATTTTCTAGAGACGTTTCTAGCGAATTCTTTCTTCGTTTGTAGTTAATGATGTTTTTGTTGTTTTTTTTTTGCATTTTGAGATATTAACTAGTGCACACTTTTATTCGACGCACATTTTGAAGTGCCAACGTCTTACAATTCATTCACCCATTTTTTCACAAAGTGTCACGAAATTTTGCTCAGTCATGTCACCGGCAATTACATATTAAAAGTACGGCCAGTACTTAATAGTCGAACCTTCGAATTTATGCATCAAGCAAAAATTTTTCATTCTAAAGTCATTAAGCACTACCCCCTTGTTTTTCCAAAGTTTTTTGCTTAATGCTTCAAACTGATCGAACGGCTTATCCAATTTAAGAATTTCTGGGGTCACTTTGTGCGCAAAGAAACAGAATAACCAGAAATATACCCAAAAATAATAAATAATAAACACAGATAGTAAATTTCAAAATTTTTGAAGTCACAAATCACACTGATGATTTTATCAGTATGAATAGTGCTCCACAAGTCAAATATAATGCTGAAAGCATTCATTATTCAGCTACCGCAATCCATTGTATATAGTTAGATATACAAGGATAAAGTTGACAATTTTCCCAAATTCCAAAATGCAAATGTGGCTGTTCACGAGACACAACTAATATAAGTCCCACACAATGATACAGTCAGTAGAAGTACATAAGGCAAGATGGATTGCAACAAAAAAATCAAATACAAAAATAAAGAAAGAAGTCTTAAGAAAATACACACACACTCAAAACTCTTGGACCTCCCTTGTGTAATAAAAGCGACAGGTTTTTTCAGGATAACTTTTATATATATGAATAATAATTACATACAAATTGCCGTTTATTATGATTGTGGAAAACATTCAATAATGTTATCGTCTATTGTTAGCACAGAATTTATTCAAATGTGGTCAGTGTGATGTAAATCTGGAAAAAACATAATTTGTCTGCTTTTGTTGAACAGTGCCCGGCCATCCAATTTTGGATTTTTATAGAGCAGGCTTAATCACCTTGCATCAATAGGGTTGGTCAAATCACCGAATTTCAGTAACACTTGTCATAACCAGATCATCTGGGATCAGAATAGTCAGATCATTTCAAGAGACTGAAAGTGTGGATGGAAGACCAAGTGGTGGACGTCCAAAAGTTACAAATGCAAGAGAGAATCGCTACATAGCCAATTTTGTATGGCACAATACATTTTCCTTTCTTCTCCCTTTCCGTCTTCTCTTCTGTCTTCTCCCTCCTCTTCCATACCTCTTCCATCCATTTTATTTCCTCTTTCTGTATCTTCTTCCTCCCTCTTTCAACTAATACCTATTCTCTCTCTTTCAATTTCCGCACCTAAACCTCGCCATCATCTTACCTTTTGTGACACTTTCGTACCTGGACTCTCTGATTCTTTCCCTTCTTTCTTGTGTGTCCGTATCCTTGTCAGTTTCGCTCAGTTGTACTTTCATCCACAAGCCTCTTTCTCTCAGTTCTCCTGTTCTTTGTTCATGTACCTATTCCTCTGGGAATTTCTCATTCCCATTCCTAGCCTGCGTTCTTCTTCTTTTCTCATTCAGTTTCCTGCATTATCCTCTTGCTCCTATTCTATCTTCGCTTTCTTCCCGGCTTTCACTCTCAAAATATTCCTGCTGCATTCTTCTATGTATCATGGCGTTTCTCTATCCACCACTAGCCCCCACCTCATATACTTCTCTTTGCCTTTCAATCTCTTTCAATTTCTTGATCCTCTCTTCCTATCTCTTTCTTTTCCCTTTAGTTCCCTTTTTATTTCTTCCAACTTATACATGAATCTCTTAATTTCACTGTCAATTTTCTTATATGCTTCTGGCGATCTTGTTGCTATTTTACTTAGTTTAAATATCTTCTCTTCTTCTTCTTTTTGTCTTCTTGTTCCACCCTCGCGTGTTCGTTCCCTTTTTTATTTTCTTTCAGGAGTGCTCCTAAACTTCCCTGGCTAAACGACCCCTTTATCCTTTTTGTACCTTTCGTTTTTTTGCTTTTTTGTCCTTTTTTCTATACAATTCATAGGCGAATTATAAAAGAACATGTGTGTGACGGTTCAGTTTCGTTTACTGTTCAGAAGAAGAAAGAAGAAGTTTCTACTGTTTTTTATTTTCTCAATTATACACGGTTATTCACGAAACAGTATATTTTATTTTGATGGACCAAGTCTTTGTTTATTATCTTCTGATAGTGTGTCGACTATCATTTGAATCTGGTCTCTGTTATAGCTTACTCTGCTGTTTGAGTAGTTCTTCTGATACAGAATCTTATTCAACCTATTCTTCAATTAATTATTTAGTAAATTATGTAAATATACTGAGTGACATTACAAGTGGAACACCAAGAAATATTCATTATTTTAGACTGATTTTTCTATAATTAATTATTAGCCTTGATTTAACCTAAAAGTGATAAAAAATCAGCTTTCTACATCAATATGAACTGAATTCACATATTTAACCGCATGGGCATTGACAAAATGAGGTGATTAATTTCTTCTTGTTGCTGGTCTTAGGCAACTTGAATTGCATGTTGCGGTAGAGCTAAGGAACGAAGCAAACCGTTAATCGTCTGTCCATCATATCCCAAGCATGTCCAACGGGGTTTAAATCGGGAGATCTTGCAGGCCACGGTAAAATGTTGACACCGGCTTCATTTAAGAAGTTGTGTGTTCTCTTGGCTATATGAGGCCGAGCGTTATCTTGTTGAAATATTTAGGTAAGGCAACAAAACCGGTTCTCAAACTTCGTTGACATAGCCCACAGAGGGCATACTGCCACGAATGAACACTATTGGTGAGCGGCTTAGCCCCCCATAGCATTATTACTCCAACAGTGTTGTGAATATGTCTCTCAATAGTACAATCAATATCATGCCTTTCTCCACGACGTCTTCTGACTCTCCGGCGACCATCCCCAAACAGAAGCAGGATTCATCGCACAACACAATATTGTGCCATTCGTTCCTCCACTGTTGTCGTTTTTCGCACCACTCCAGTCTTTGAGGACGATGTTCAGCGGTCAATGGAAGCACTAGACGAGGACCTTAAGAAAACTGCTTAAGAAACCTGATGCGGCGGTATATGGTTCTCATGCTAACAGGTCTACCTTCTTCGGCAAACCACTGCACGACTTGTAGAGAAAGGATCTCTCAGAGCCAAGAGTCTTAACCTGCTATCCTGGCGGGCTGACGTGAGTTGCAATTTCCCCATAGGAGAAACCAGCTTAGTGGAAAGCAATAATTTGACCTCTATCAAAATCACTGACATGGTGGTATATATTATTGTCTACCTCTTCGTACTCTAGGAATTTTGTCCAACGTTCTAGGTGTCACAAATTATGATAGAAGATTGAAAACGTTTATAACTAAACTGTGAATGTGTGTTTTATGGCGAAGAAAGAAAAGAGGGAAAAAAATATGTACGTTATGCCAAATTTCTTTAGAAAGTGACATTAGTCTAAAGTTTTTGGGTTGCCAAAATCCTCACTCGATGCGGGAAGATCATACACCCAACACCCACAAAAAGTAAATGTTTGGGCAGCCATAGTCAATGATCAAGGTCCTATTTTTATTGACGGCAATCTTTCTGGAGAAAGAGACTTAAATTTTTAAAGGGACGAACTTGTCCCAGCCTTAGCAGCTTTATATCCAAATCCTGAAAATCTAGATATTCCACGGAACACATTATGGCTTCAGCAAGATGGAACACCAGCTCAGTATGCCCTTTGTGTTCGACAATATTTAAATGAAGTTTTCTCAAATAGATGGATTGGGAGGAGAGGATTCATAGAACGGCCAGCCAGATCGCCTGATTTAACTTCGCTCGAATTTTTCCTTTGGGGTTATTTAAAGATTAAAGTTTTCAAATTTTTCAAAACAAAACCCAACAATTTAGACGATTTTAAAGACCGTATTAGAAATATTACACTTTACACGGTGTTAAAAAAGAGTTTTATTTCAGATTAGGAATTTGCCAACAAGTCAACACTTTGAGCATTTGCTACGTCAGTAATGAATTTTAATTTTTTATGTTTACACTTATTGTAGTATTCTTTGGTTAGGTAATTGTTTCAAAAATTACTGCAAATAAATAAATAATAAAACTAAAACAAAAATGTTGGCATTCCATGAACACACGAACATTAAAACAAATATTATGAAAAACAAAAATGGACCTGTTTTAGCGTTTTCGACAAATGTGATTAGTTTTGAAATTACTGAATTTTTTCTATAAGTAGTTTGCACACTGTATATGAGAGAAATGTCATACCAAAACAATGACCATCAAGAAAGATAGATGATATTTTTTATTTCCATTATACATCCAACATATTACAATTATACCAGGGCGTGACTAATATTTCCTTCTAAAATTGGCGACAATACTAGATACTTGGGTGCCTTGCAAGTCCTCGTCGATATCAGTAGACCAATTTCACAGCATTTTAAATTAGATGGACAGTCAGTATCGAGGGCGCAACTATCTGTGGCAAACAAGTCAAACGGACTCCATCCTGGACAATTCCCATATATTTCATCTTTTGCGTTAACCACAATGACCAGGAAAACGAAGGCTTGCAGAATTTTGAGAGTCATTATCAGGGAGACTAAAGGCTTGTGGGAAATTGCCGGTTTATATAACTCAAATTTTAATTTTAGATTCCGTTTTATGGGGGCTATTATGTCGGTCGTAATATAAAACGTGGAAATGGGAAAAACACAAAATTGAAGTCCTTGTAAGAGTCGTGACTTACGTGATCTGACTTCGTGACAACTTTAAAAGATGAACAATTTTGCTATAAAAACAAACTGCAGTGTGGATTGTGGATCATTGTTTCAAAAATGTTCGAAACTCTACGAACTGTTATCTTCTTGTCTGCTCTTGTGGTGATAGTCGCAGTTGCTAACAAGACAGCATGTCCTCCAAATAACTTCATAAGTTTTTTTGACTTGAGCTTTTGCAGAGAGGATTATGACTGTCCTGGAAACTTTGTATGTTGTAGTGTTGGTCTTTTGGGCCTCAGAAAGGTTTGCAAAAGTCCTGTAGATTATGGCAATTAACTCCAAAAGTGAAAATACTAAAATGCTTGATTATATTATATTGAAGTGTCGTATTGTGTATTGAATGAAAATTACTTTTAGTGTTGTGGTGTTGTAATTTTACCTAGTCTGGTGTCTTGTATCTGGTGTCTATGTTTTAATAAATACTAGTGTTTAAAACGAGAATGTAAATTTATTTAACACCAACAGGTGCAGTTTCAACATTTCTAAACCAACTAACAATTTAACATTTGAAATTACCATAACATCCGTTAACATCAAATCATGTCCAGTGAGCAAAAACACAATCAAAAGTTAATGACCAGAAAGTCGTAAAACATTGTTCTTGAAAATCCTCCATTATCGCCATGTAATTCAACACTTACTCCCACAACATAGAACATAATAACCGATAAAATAATGTTTTTATTGTTTATTATGGCCCATAAATTATTAAACATTTCACCAACTTGATGAGAGTGATAAGTAAACAATTGTAAGATAAGTGACGTCATAGTTAACTACTCTAAACTATTAAGATTTGCGTTTCAGGATAACATGCATTAGCTGATGATACTGAAATTGAAGAAATAGTATCTCTTAGGTTATCGTAAATAATGGGTTGGTTGTTGTATCACAATAATCACAATACATAATGTTAGTTTAGTTCACAATCTCTTGATGGTTGTATGAAAACACATTGTGAGATGACACTGTATTCTCTTCGGATTATCTGAGAAATCGTCTAAGATGATTAATTAATGATTAATGCGACAACTTTCCCACATTAATTTCCCATTTCCATCGTCAGTGATATTCGTGGTTGAGTCTTTTTCTGTACCACCGAGGCGATTTGGGTTTCCTCTTAACCCTCTCCGCGTGTTTTTATAGTGTCAGGGAGTTGAGGGCACCTACAGTTTTAGGTGGACTACGAAGCACCGCAAATAATCCCATTTCTAAATAAATCTAGTTATTATTATGTAAATAGTAGTTAGTATAATGTATTATGTAAGTTGGTCAAATTGTCGAAGGAGGCATAAAGAGGACCCGAGCAGAAGGGTTGAAGTCCTCTGATGTCCGATCGTCGAGTGTTTTAAAGTAAAGGTGAAGTAATAGTCCGAACTAAAAGACGTCTTCTATTTCACACTCCATCAGAATGTACTGACTGACGGGGTTAAGGTGGATGGCTATCGTGCAAGGTGAGCTGGAACATCCGCCTAGAAAGATGCTTCAAATGATCCGGGTTCGGGCACATGGCCGTGGAGTGCAAGGAGGAGGAAAGGAAGATAGGGTCTGAAGTGGGGCAACGTGGGTCACGAAGCAAGGAAGAGCACTGTGGAATCCTTCTGCTACGTGTGCAAAGCCAGTGGACACAGGGCGGATTCGCGCTTCTGTCCTGTCCACAAAGCATGCCTAGTACCAAGGAGGGGGTCTGAAAATCCTAATGGCAATTAGGATCTTGCAGATAGACCTGGGTCGGAGGGCCCTCGCCCACGACATGCTAGAGAGGGTTTCCCTAGATCGAGTGCATCCTGGCCCAGGAGCCCTGGCAGGGGCGGGTGGCTTCTTGTAAAGGGGGATGGGGTCGTAATCAGGGTGGTGGGTAATGTGGAGGCCAGCGGACGCGGCGAGGGCTACGTTTGGGCGAAGGTCGCAGGCTTTGTGCTTGTCAGTTGCAGGTGACCGATTCTACGGGAACCGTGTTGGAGGAAGACAACCTTTCAGGCCGTACGGGAACACGTACATCCATCGTTGACGTGACCTTCGCCAGACTGGAGGGGGATTGACGCTGGAGGGATGGAGTGTCCTACACGGGGACTGCTTCAGCGACCACCGGTACATCCTGTGAATGCCAGGGCCGTCCACAGGGTGCCCAGGACCGTCCAGAGACTCGGCTGGCTGCGGAAGGATGGAGTCAGGGAGGTGCTGGCCGGGCGACTGGAAAACTCGCTCGGGGGCGAGGGAAGTCCCTCCCCAGAAGAAATGATGGGGCGCATGGTAGCCGCCTGTGAAGGATGCCTCCCCAAGAAGGCCACAAGACCCGGGAAGCAACCAGTTTATTGGTGGTGTGCTGAAGTCGCGAAGGCGCGGCGGAGGTGCATCGCCGGCAGGCGGAAACTCACCCGGACAAGAACAGACGAAGCGAGATCCGAGGGACTCAGAGCGTATAGGCTCGCAAGGAGAGCCCTGAAAGCCCTGAAGGCTGAGATTGCTGTCGCCAAGGGTGGAGCTTGGGACAGTTTAATCGATGAGGTCCGGGGTGATCCGTGGGGGCGAGCGCTTGAAGCTAGACCGGTGATCACCGAGGAGGAGGAAGAAGCCATTGGCAGACTCTTCCTAACGGTGGACCCTAATCGGTGGAAGGCTCAGAGTGGTGCTGGTGACGCTGGGGAGGTGGCGGCTGTGACGGTGGAGGAGGTTCAGGCGGCTGCCAGAAGTCTCAAGCGGGGTAGGGCTCCTGGGCTGGATGGCATGTTATCGCGGTGGTTATGGGATCTTGTCTGGTGAGCGGTGTTTTCCCGGACATTTGGAAGGTGGCTCTGGTGGTGCTTATCCCAAAGAGTGGCGGGAAATTCCGCCCAATTTCCCTCATAAGCTCGGTGGGAAAGTTGCTAGCGTCGATTGTGAAGAACCGGATCGGAAGAGAGGGATGTGCTCTCCGACAGGCAATATGGGTTTTGCGGGGGTAGGTTCACCATTGACGCAATCGGGCAGGTTCTGGCAGACGCCGGGGTTGCAAACACTGGGGTATGGGGTCAAAAGGACCGCCGTTGCCCTGGACGTAGAGAATGCCTTCGGTTGCGCGTCATGGGAGGCCATAGTGGCTGCACTGGAGGAGATGGGGGCGCATGGCGCATGGGCGCCTGGTGACCATAGTCAGGAGCTACCTGTCTAGTAGGACCATCCGCTTTGGCGTCGGAAACAGGAGTGTCGGTTGCGGCGTTCCGCAGTGGTCGGTTTTCGGACCACTCCTGTGGAACATGCTGTACAACGGCGTCCTCGATGATCTGATGATCACGGCAATGGCCCGCACCGGTGAAAAGCTGCAGAACATGGTTGACGAGGCCAGACCCCATTTTAATTACTTCCGTTATGCTGTCACTTTCGTTCCTCGGTCGGCTTTTCCGCTTTTTTAACTGAACCCCCAAAATCAACTCCGTGATGTTGTGGCGGATGACGTCTAATTTACCCCGTGACCGTTTTAGAAATGTCGCTCTCTGCCTCGGCATGGATTTAGCCGTGACCACAATAGAATCTGGGGAATAGGCTCATCTTTCTTTTTAGTATGGATGGCGGTTCCTTGAGCTGGATCAAGTATCTGGAAAGCGCTAACGTAAAGCGCGGCTGGAAATGAGAGGCATTTAGACGATTTCTCGGTGACAATGGTTACCATCTTGTTCTGAGCTGGGGGTTCTGCTCTCGACTGGATGACCTAACGGGCGTTGTTTTTGGGTTCTGACTTTGAGACCGGTTTCGCAGTTCCTGAATCTGGACCTGGTGTTGGAACAGTCTGGATGGCGGCTATTATGCGAGCTCTTGTCGGTTGGGAGACTCGGAGGCTGCGTTGTTGGACCTGGACCTGCGTCGGGGTGGCTCAGAGTCCGCGGAAACGTTTGGGGTGCTGTGGTACATTGAGGATCTGATCGCGAGAGCAACTCGTTGGTCCGACGACGTTAGTGACACCTGGAGGCAGCGTGACGACTGCATTCGCCATTGGACTGAGCCTCTGAAAAACCTGGAGATTGGACATTCGCTCGGGATGTTGGTGCTCGAGAACGTTCCAAACTCCTTCGGCGAAGTCTTCGAGAGTCTGATATGGTGTAACTGCAAGCATCATCTTGGACAACTTCATCTCTTCTCTTCGACGAAAATGTCGAGGTTTTCTTTCGATGTAATTTCGGGTCTGTCTTTAAGTCTCCCCGGAGCTGTTTGTGAGCAGGCACAACCTGTTGTCTTGGGCTATACGAAGGTATGGGCTGGCTCCCGTCAGGGTGGACCATGTTGAGATGTTGAGGGTGTACTGACTGACGACCGAGCCCTTTGAATACAAAGGTGAGTCTAGTAACCGTGCCCGCCGTTCCCGCATCTCCTTATGTATCGGCAGCCCCCGGAACACGTGGGACTGCGTTAGCGCCGCCACCCCCGGCGATACAATTGCGAAGAGACGAATAGGCGACCTGATTGGGCGAGGTGGCGTCTTAACCCTTTGGTGGGTTGATTTGGGGTGTCGATTGGGAGTGACGAGATTTTTGGTGTAGGTATAGTGGATCGATGGAGAATGCGGTGAAGAAATTCGCGGAGTAGAAACTTCTTAAAGGGAATTTTAGGAAATGGCCGGAAGTTATACGACTAGAAGAATCTAAGCATCGTTTTTAAAAAAGTTGATGAAATTTAGTCTAGATCAAAAATATTCCTCTCCAAACAACCCATGGGCACCCCATCCAGGGACACAGTGTAGTTAGATTTCCCGCGTTAAAATAAATTTCTTTAGCAAAAAACGCATTTCTATTCGCCATTCATTCAGTTTTTGGTAACAGCTCCCGAACTTTTAGTTAATATATCAGAATATAATGTCTGTCAAAAGATTTTGGTTTGCAGATTACCTTCTCACCTATTCATATACCACAATCGCTGACAGGAAAGTTCTATCTACCACATGTCATTAAACCAATAAATTATTCAGCTCATGAGAGAAGAAGTTGGAGAAAAATTTATTTTTAGAGACATTAGTAGGTATTGGACAAACCCCACGAGCAGAGGGCAAAAAGTTGTTGGAAGACGCAAAAATGGAAAATCTGGATAGACCAGCAAGCTCGCCGGATATTAATGCAATCGAGTACTTATGGAATATGGTTAGTAATGCAATATTAAGACGACAAAATCCAACCATATCCCTTCAGGAGCTGAAGCGACTGAAGTAGAATGGGACAATGTAATTTAATGCCACTGTGGTGAAAATAAGTTCTTTAGAACAGAGGAAGGAGGAGGTTATACTGAGTCGTAAATGTATGAAAAGCATCCAATAGGATGTTGAATTTCATGAAATTAGTTGAAATTTTTTCCTCCATCATTATAGAAAATATGTGGGTTCCAAGTTTTCACTTTTGTAATTTCTACAGTGTCTAAATCATTAGCAATACTTCGTTGACGCAATACGCAGTGTCAAAAAATCTTCTTTATAGACAGTAACCATTAATAACAGTGCTTTGAGTTAACCACTCCGTGGTAGATTTGACGTATCTTTGACACTTCACCAGCATTCTCACTGACTGTCCACCAAACTGTTGAATTGAAAACTTGTTTAGTGTTGATAAATCAACTGTTAATAACGCAATAACAATAATTTTTTGTAGGCGGAAAAATTACACAATATAAGATATTTATTTGTTTGCTTTGGGATGTATGAATCATTTATCGACACTTTGTGTAATATGTTTGTCACCGTGATTTGTCTTAACGTATTCTTTTTTTAGATTTCCTTCTTTTAGATATCTTGTTCCCACTTCTCAATTGTCTTAAGAATATTTTCAACATAATTATAAACGAAGACTAGAGAACGGACAATAAAACAAAAAAATACGAAATTGAATACGAAGAAAAATATGCCAGCCAAGCTATACTTACAACATAATGGATGGTACCATCTACGTATGAAATCACTATACGAAAACTAAATCACAAACAAGAAACTGCCAAAAGCGTTTAATGATGTTGAAGTTACGCTTCTTATTTTAGATAATTAGAATTGCCAGCAACAACGCAAATTGTCATTCCTCTGGGACATAGAATGTAATTCAAGCTTTTCAACAATCGATAATTGTTACACTACAAAATTAAGTCTTTACAATATTATAAACCTAGAAACAATACCAATTGTTTTCTGCTTTAAAAATCCGAAGGTAAGAAATTAATGCATGAATGTTTGTAAGCATGTCCAAATGAGGCTAGTTTTTTATCTGTTGATACACAGATTGTTTCTTAAAAAACGCCTCACTCTATAACTCCTTTATTTATTGTTCGATTTCAACGAATAAAAGGCTAACGGAATGGCTATATAGTACTATTATTAGAGTGTCAGAGTTTAGATTTTTTTTAATGTCATCTTCAGTATCAATCGATAGTCAACTTTTTTTTTAATGCCCACCTATAATTTTTGTTTTACAATGATGAAGATTTATTTTCTTAATCCATAGACGTATTTATAGTTATTTAAGTAACAAGGAATGTTAACAGTCGATACATTCCGTGTTACTTATTACATTTTTCCTGGTGCCGTTGAAAAATTCCTCAAATTTGCATGAAATGTTTGCCTTAGTTTGGACGCTCGTCACTCTCATCTGAGTTGCCTGCATGTATGTGCGTAACTAGGATTACCCGATGTGACAAATTTAAACAAAGCAAAACGTGACAAGAAAAATTCAGAAATGGATATTGACGAAGCTGCTAACATGGCTTCGTAGTGTTTGTTTCCGATAAAATCCAGAGCAAGGTATGAATTCACCGAGGGGCTGTTAACTATGGAATTAGTTGTACATCTTGCGAGAATTAATTCCGAGTACTATCGGAATTACCGGAATTAGTTTGGAATTACATGGAATTATTTCAAATACTCAAAATGATGGAAGTACTCGTGATTACAGGAAGTAGTAATGAATTACTGGAATTACCAGAATTACCCTGGAATTACTGGAATTACCTTCAAATAATATGGAATTATTTTGGAATTACTTGAATTACATCCAGGTTTAGTTACTACTAGTGGTCGCCCAGTGGTCACAATTCGATCGTAATTAATTAAATTTGTAAGCCTGAACGTTATTGGGGTTCTTTTTTCAAAAGGTAGACACATCTATAATCATTGCATATATATTTTTTAATTTTGTTTTATTACGTCAGCTGTGAGCGTGTCCAAATACGTCAATAACGTGTGTTGTTTGCCCTAATTCCCTGCAATACATAATATGAAAAAGGAACATTTGAAATCACACAAAATTCACAACTCGCAACTCATTCAGTGCTCTGTGCGACTGTTTGACAACAGACTATTTATTATTTAATGTATTTGTAACACATATTACATTATACACGGTGTCGCAAAATTAGCGTATTCCGAGTTCGGAAAGTTGTAGCGCATCATCCCAGAAGTAAGAAGAAAATTAATAAAAAAATATATTGAAGCCCCCTTACCAAAACATATAGGACACAAGGTCTAAACTTTGGATCATGTTTTCTTCAAATAAAAGGAATGAATTTTAGCGTTTATTTCTACTTATGGTTAGGCTACTCATATAAAATAATAATTCAAGCACTATGACCCACCTTACGCCGCGACCTCACACTTGCGCAGTCAATTACAGCAAATGCTCAAAGTGTTCTCCCCCAGCTTCAATGCAGTTGTTAACTCTCGGTTTCATATTTTCAAATGCATTTTCCAACATCTGATAGTACAACTATGTATATACAATACGGTGTTTTTCAGATACGAGAATATGAAATAATCTAGAACTGTCAGGTCCGGACTTCGAGGCGGAAATAGAATGACTTGATCATCATAAAACTCGTGAATTCGGTCCATAGTTTCCCTTGTCCTGTAAGCTGGTGCATTATCCTGCTGGGAGTACTCATGTAGAGGTTCACCATCATGAAGGTTTTGAAAAAAAGGTTCGATTAAATTATTGCGCTATCTCTCGGCATTTACCGCTCCTTAAAAAAAAAACAGGTCCAACTATACGTCTTCGAGAGACCGCCAGCCAAACACCAATTTTCAATTTTCTGCGTATAGAGGGGATTAATTGCGGACCAAATTCGCATATTTTGTTTATTTACTGTAAACTATCCGTGCAAGAAAAATCTCGTGGAAACAACTCTTGCACGACGGTAATTTTATAGGGATGAATATTTAAATCTTGTATTTTTTGATAAGTTCCATATATGAGAGGTCCATCGCTTGTGCTAACCTGAGGAGAGCTTTCTTGGGAGACGCTTCCATTACCGCTCCATTACTCAGGAGTTCTTTTTTTTGGGCGCTCCGCTACCCGCTTTTCGACCAACAGTCCCAACATCAGGAAATCTTGCCACGCATTTATAAATTTGTGGGACTAATTTTTGATAATCTGCTGGACAATTGGGGTAGGCATTTCGAAAATATTTAACACAGCGTTCTATAGAATAAGTGCATTCACCATTCTGTCGCCGTTTTTTTTTAAGTAACTTTGACATTCAAATTTTGAATCAAATTGTCAAAAGTTGGTAGTGCTAACCTAATTTGTTTTATTATTTATGTTTTTTTTTTAATTCAAAAACCGTGCCTGAATAATGTAAACGAAGATAGATGCAATGAATTAAATAGTTTTCGTTTTTAATACTTGTCGTAATTCTAAAATGGGAATTGAATTAAGTGCTTCATCTTTTGTTGGAATTACCGGAATTACCTTTTGATACTGGAATTAGTTACTTTTTGTGGGAGTTATTTCCTGATTATTGGAATTACCTACGAATTACTGCGATTACCACAATTACATGCGAATTAATTCCTCGAATCGGAATTACCGGAAATGTTCGTGATTACCTCGAATTAATTCCATGTGGAATTAGTTGTACATTTTTTTTTCCAAGTTAACAGCCCCTCGGAATTTACGTACGAAACTTTTAAAAAGTGGTGTTTGAAGAATAATGTGGTATATGTGTGTCGCAAAACGTGATGCTGGCTTATATGCTGGAAAGATCGGAACAACTAAAATCGTCAGCAAGTCTTTGGTCTGAATATTCTATGTTAAAGACAACACTGAACTATAAAGATAATGTGGACATTTCCAAGTCTTTAAAACTAGTGGGTTTTTTGAAGCGGAAACATCAAGGCTATCAAACCAAAAAGTCGCAAGTGTTAACACGAGAGCAAATTACGAAATGCATAGACGAGGCTGCAGATGAAAATTATCTTTTAATCAAGGTAATGCATTTGTTTCTTTCTTTTAATGACATAAAATTTATATCCCAATTTGTTCTAGACTGTTACGATAGAAGGGATCGCAGGATCGTGCAGAACCGACGAGTTCTGCAGAATGGAAATGACTGATGTTGTTGATCATGGAAAGGAGGTGTGCATCTTCAACGTTGTCAACTTCTCAAATTGAAGCCGACCCTGTGACTTTAACTACAGTGGAAATGTCTACTTCACTTCAAACAGGATTTGCTCAAAGGCCTTCGAAAACAATAGAAACCATCACAGCCCAATTTGAGAACAAATCAAATCAAATTGTTCTTTTGTATTCAATTTTAACAAATAACTAATAATTATTGTTAATCTGTTATGTTCAATCCTGTGATAATAAATCAACTTGATTTACTCTTTTTATTTTCCTAGGAATGTAAATGACATTATCTACATTCCGTCGTCAAGGAAAAATAATATACGAATGATATTTGCCATTTTCATGTTTTGTATCTAAGCATGTATGAATTACTTTCATTACCGGCAGCGGGAAAACATTATTATTCGATGCATAATTATTAGAAAAGTAACGAAATATTTATTACAATCATACCGAGTTTCATACGAAATGTTCAAGTGTCCTATAGCAAACAATCAAATCACACAAAGTTGCTTCTTTCTTAGAGAAACTGCCTCTTGCACAATTAAAACGAGTTCTTTTCCAACAAGACGGAACGGGCCCTCATAAAGCATGAATAAATCTCAACCAGGAAATGAACTTGGCTTAAAGCAGAGAATTGTTGATTTTATTTTATTGAGGGTTCTTGGGATGGAGGACCATTTTTTTAACAAAAAAAAACACTGCTGTTGTCGACAGTTTCGACACGGTGGCGGTCATTTTAGGCAATACACCTAAGTCCTTTTTGCATAGTTTTGTTCAATCAGTTTCATTTTGTAGTATTTGTAAAATAATTTTTTCCGCTTTTTTGTCCATTAATATCGGACAAGAAATGAGGTAGTTATGATTTAGAGCGTTTTTTAGGAAACGGCCTGTATACAGGGTATCTCACATAAGGTTAGAGCAAAAGTGAGATTTGTTACTTTAAAATTTAAAATTAACAAATCTCACATTTAAAGTTTAAATGTAACAAAAAATTCAAGTTCCATTAGGACTAAAATTGAACAATAACTGAACAAAAAGTACTTTTGTAAAATAAAATACCTGATGTCCTTTTCTTTTTGAAGTAAAAATCCTCGTGGAGCTTCTTGTATGTTTTCTTTAGCTCCATCACACTTGTATGTTCCCCCAACCTAATAACGTCTGCGCGTTTTAAATTTAAAAGAAAACGGGGACTACATATATAAAGTCGCTAACTACATTATATATACTTTATATAAGTATACTTTATACACATTACTCATAACATTTCTATACTTTTTATTGACTTGAGGTTGAAGGTCCAGAACTTCCTTTTAAATTTCTAGAAGGACCTATGAACCTGAAAGATCTGCCACCAGCAGTTGGCACAGCAGTCGATAATGAAAGAGGTGTGGTCTCGGAAGTGTTGCCGGTAGTAGCAAATTGAGCAGTTGGTGTAGAACTTACTGTTGAATTGCCAGAAGGAGCTGTGGACCCGAACGATTTGCCAACAGCAGCTGGTGAAGTAGAAATGTCAGTGCCATCTGGAAAAGGGTTGCAGATTGATCGTTGTTAAATAAATGGGTTGATAAAATGAGCAACATTTCGGCTAGTGGATGAAGAGCTAGTACCTGTAGTCGGACTAATAGAGGTGGAAAGTAAAGTTGTTGGCGTTTCGTTTGTACCACCTGCAGTACTTGCAGTACCTGGGCTGTCCGAAGGGGTTGTACCACTTGGAGATTTAGCACTTGCGATGCTTTCAGTAGTTAGAGTTACAGGATATATAGGCACCCTACAAGCTTTGTGCCATCCAAACAAACTAGAAGAACAACACTTCAGCTGGCCATAACAATCAGCATCTACATTGCATCCACTTTTAAAAAAGCCCCTAAACCAGAATGTGGGACACTCTCCTTCTTTTTCAAAAGAATTCGTTGCTGCATTGGCGTAACTGAAACTTAAAACAAAAAGCGTTAGAAGTGTTGGCATGCTGCAACCCATTTTGAGAACTAACTCTATAAGTTGTTCTATCTTTATATACGCAGTACCTTTCAAAAACGTGATACACTTTTCCTTGAAACGTATATAAGCTGTAAATTTTTAGTTTTATAGTAATTTTTAATCTTCTTCGCATTGTTATAGAAAAACTATAACTACTTATCTATATTGTTTATTTTACTAGCCGTGGAAACTGCAGCGATTACTGCTTTACAGTTATGTTTCATTTTTAAGTCTGCTTGAAAATTGTGGTGTGGTGATTTAAAAATTTTGTTGTTACTGTTGAAGACCACAACTATTTCAGGTCGTTGTTCATAAAAGTTAATTACGACTCGTCCTACTCACGTTTTCGTGATTGATATATGTGGCCAAATTATTATCAACAAAAAAGTAATAAAACAAACGTATAAACCCACGCAGAGCATTGTATATTAATTTCATATTTAAAAATTGATTTCGATACTTAATTGATGTGTGAAATGACGGCATTGACGGGTGTGATTCAAGAATGACAACCATTCTATAACTTTAAAATCTTAATGTTGTTAATAAGATAATTTAATTAATAAGGCAATAATTCAGAAAAGTGATAAAATCACAACGACAAGTAAGAAAAGCCTTAGGAATTATCTTGTTGTGTCAAAAACGAGACTTGAAAAATTGTTTGGCAAAGATTTTAAAATGACATTTTTGCTTCACATGTACATAATGAGTGAAACTTCTATATAAAAATATCCTGAAAATAGTAATATATTTATTGGTAAATATGAAGCACCGCAAATGGTTGCCAAATACTTATATTGTGTTTCTTTTTGATGTACAGTCAATTGGTTTGCAAAACTGAGAAATGACTATTAAGACAGAAAGTGGTTGTTAGGGAAATTCATTTTATAATTAAAATTCTTTTCAATTCTTTATTAATGCAAACAATACAATTTTAAGATTTTGGTAATCTACAGTTGTAGGTAAACTGAAGACATTTGTTTTCGATTCGATGTATTGGTCGATGGACTACTTTAATTTGATGAAGTAGGAGGACCACTATCTGTAGCTGGACTACCAAAGACAAGTCTACACACAGTAACAGCTGAAGTCGTGGATGAAGATGTAGAAGTTTCTGTCGAACTGCCGGGCTTGTCATCAGTAGCGCTTGGAGAAACTATCAGTGACGGTTTAACAAGTTCTAATCGATCGGCAGAAGGTTTGACTCGAAAGATTTTAGACTTGAAAGATTGGTCAACAGCAGTTCCGGAACTTGATATTGAAATTCTAAATGGAGTAGTGGCTCCAACAATCTTGCCAGTAGCTATCGTACTTAAAAATGTAAATAATGGTGAGCCATTGATTAAACTAGGATTATCAGAAGAACTGGACTCAGAAGATATGTCAGCGGCATCTAAAGAACCAGACCTTGGTGCACTGCTCGAAGAAGTTGTAGACTCCAAAGATTCAACATCCGATCGAGAAGAAGTTGCGTTGTTTAAAGAAATTGAAGATCCGGAAGATCTGTCTGTAGTGTCTGAAGAAGGAGTCGATGAAGATTCAGAACTTGATGTTGTATCCCCGGAAGAAGCTGTAGATCCGGAATTTGTGGACCCCAAAGATTCAGCATCCGATCGAGAAGAAGTTGCGTTGTTTAAAGAAATTGAAGATCCGGTAGATTTGTCTGTAGTATCTGAAGAAGAAGTGGATGAAGATCCAGAACTTGCTGTTGTATCACCGGGAGAAGCTGTAGATCCGGAATTTGTGGACCCCAAAGATTCAGCATCCGATTGAGAAGTTGCGTTGTTTAAAGAAATTGAAGATCCGGTAGATTTGTCTGTAGTATCTGAAGCAGAAGTGGATGAAGATCCAGAACTTCCTGTTGTATCACCGGGAGAAGCTGTAGATCCGGAATTTGTGGACCCCAAAGATTCAACATCCGATTGAGAAGTTGCGTTGTTTAAAGAAATTGAAGATCCGGTAGATTTGTCTGTAGTATCTGAAGAAGAAGCGTATGAAGATCCAGAACTTGCTGTTGTATCACCGGGAGAAGCTGTAGATCCGGAATTTGTGGACCCCAAAGATTCAGCATCCGATTGAGAAGTTGCGTTGTTTAAGGAAATTGAAGATCCGGTAGATTTGTCTGTAGTATCTGAAGAAGAAGTGGATGAAGATCCAAAACTTGCTGTTGTATCACCGGGAGAAGCTGTAGATCCGGAATTTGTGGACCCCAAAGATTCAGCATCCGATTGAGAAGTTGCGTTGTTTAAAGAAATTGAAGATCCGGTAGATTTGTCTGTAGTATCTGAAGAAGAAGTGGATAAAGATCCAGAACTTGCTGTTGTATCATCGGCAGAAGCTGTAGATCCGGATTTTGTGGACCCCAAAGATTCAGCATCCGATCGAGAAGTTGCGTTGTTTAAAGAAATTGAAGATCCGGTAGATTTGTCTGTAGTATCTGAAGCAGAAGTGGATGAAGATCCAGAACTTGCTGTTGTATCACCGGGAGAAGCTGTAGATCCGGAATTTGTGGATCCCAAAGATTCAGCATCCGATTGAGAAGTTGCGTTGTTTAAAGAAATTGAAGATCCGGTAGATTTGTCTGTAGTATCTGAAGCAGAAGTGGATGAAAATCCAGAACTTGCTGTTGTATCACCGGGAGAAGCTGTAGATCCGGAATTTGTGGACCCCAAAGACTCAGCATCCGATCGAGAAGTTGCGTTGTTTAAAGAAATTGAAGATCCGGTAGATTTGTCTGTAGTATCTGAAGAAGAAGTGGATGAAGATCCAGAACTTGCTGTTGTATCATCGGGAGAAGCTGTAGATCCGGAATTTGTGGACCCCAAAGATTCAGCATCCGATCGAGAAGTTGCGTTCTTTAAAGAAATTGAAGATCCGGTAGATTTGTCTGTAGTATCTGAAGCAGAAGTGGATGAAGATCCAGAACTTGCTGTTGTATCACCGGGAGAAGCTGTAGATCCGGAATTTGTGGATCCCAAAGATTCAGCATCCGATTGAGAAGTTGCGTTGTTTAAAGAAATTGAAGATCCGGTAGATTTGTCTGTAGTATTTGAAGCAGAAATGGATGAAGATCCAGAACTTGCTGTTGTATCACCGGGAGAAGCTGTAGATCCGGAATTTGTGGATCCCAAAGATTCAGCATCCGATTGAGAAGTTGCGTTGTTTAAAGAAATTGAAGATCCGGTAGATTTGTCTGTAGTATCTAAAGCAGAAGTGGATGAAAATCCAGAACTTGCTGTTGTATCACCGGGAGAAGCTGTAGATCCGGAATTTGTGGACCCCAAAGATTCAGCATCCGATTGAGAAGTTGCGTTGTTTAAAGAAATTGAAGATCCGGTAGATTTGTCTGTAGTATCTGAAGCAGAAGTGGATGAAGATCCAGAACTTCCTGTTGTATCACCGGGAGAAGCTGTAGATCCGGAATTTGTGGACCCCAAAGATTCAACATCCGATTGAGAAGTTGCGTTGTTTAAAGAAATTGAAGATCCGGTAGATTTGTCTGTAGTATCTGAAGAAGAAGCGTATGAAGATCCAGAACTTGCTGTTGTATCACCGGGAGAAGCTGTAGATCCGGAATTTGTGGACCCCAAAGATTCAGCATCCGATTGAGAAGTTGCGTTGTTTAAGGAAATTGAAGATCCGGTAGATTTGTCTGTAGTATCTGAAGAAGAAGTGGATGAAGATCCAAAACTTGCTGTTGTATCACCGGGAGAAGCTGTAGATCCGGAATTTGTAGATCCCAAAGATTCAGCATCCGATTGAGAAGTTGCGTTGTTTAAAGAAATTGAAGATCCGGTAGATTTGTCTGTAGTATCTGAAGAAGAAGTGGATGAAGATCCAGAACTTGCTGTTGTATCATCGGCAGAAGCTGTAGATCCGGAATTTGTGGACCCCAAAGATTCAGCATCCGATCGAGAAGTTGCGTTGTTTAAAGAAATTGAAGATCCGGTAGATTTGTCTGTAGTATCTGAAGCAGAAGTGGATGAAGATCCAGAACTTGCTGTTGTATCACCGGGAGAAGCTGTAGATCCGGAATTTGTGGATCCCAAAGATTCAGCATCCGATTGAGAAGTTGCGTTGTTTAAAGAAATTGAAGATCCGGTAGATTTGTCTGTAGTATCTGAAGAAGAAGTGGATGAAGATCCAGAACTTGCTGTTGTATCACCGGGAGAAGCTGTAGATCCGGAATTTGTGGATCCCAAAGATTCAGCATCCGATTGAGAAGTTGCGTTGTTTAAAGAAATTGAAGATCCGGTAGATTTGTCTGTAGTATCTGAAGAAGAAGTGGATGAAGATCCAGAACTTGCTGTTGTATCACCGGGAGAAGCTGTAGATCCGGAATTTGTGGACCCCAAAGATTCAGCATCCGATTGAGAAGTTGCGTTGTTTAAAGAAATTGAAGATCCGGTAGATTTGTCTGTAGTATCTGAAGAAGAAGTGGATGAAGATCCAGAACTTGCTGTTGTATCACCGGCAGAAGCTGTAGATCCGGAATTTGTGGACCCCAAAGATTCAGCATCCGATTGAGAAGTTGCGTTGTTTAAAGAAATTGAAGATCCGGTAGATTTGTCTGTAGTATCTGAAGAAGAAGCGTATGAAGATCCAGAACTTGCTGTTGTATCACCGGGAGAAGCTGTAGATCCGGAATTTGTGGACCCCAAAGATTCAGCATCCGATTGAGAAGTTGGGTTGTTTAAAGAAATTGAAGATCCGGTAGATTTGTCTGTAGTATCTGAAGAAGAAATGGATGAAGATCCAGAACTTGCTGTTGTATCACCGGGAGAAGCTGTAGATCCGGAATTTGTGGACTCCAAAGACTCAGCATCCGATCGAGAAGTTGCGTTGTTTAAAGAAATTGAAGATCCGGTAGATTTGTCTGTAGTATCTGAAGAAGAAGTGGATGAAGATCCAGAACTTGCTGTTGTATCATCGGGAGAAGCTGTAGATCCGGAATTTGTGGACCCCAAAGATTCAGCATCCGATCGAGAAGTTGCGTTGTTTAAAGAAATTGAAGATCCGGTAGATTTGTCTGTAGTGTCTGAAGCAGAAGTGGTTGAAGATCCAGAACTTGCTGTTGTATCACCGGGAGAAGCTGTAGATCCGGAATTTGTGGACCCCAAAGATTCAGCATCCGATTGAGAAGTTACGTTGTTTAAATAAATTGAAGATCCGGTAGATTTGTCTGTAGTATCTGAAGAAGAAGTGGATGAAGATCCAGAACTTGCTGTTGTATCATCGGGAGAAGCTGTAGATCCGGAATTTGTGGACCCCAAAGATTCAGCATCCGATCGAGAAGTTGCGTTGTTTAAAGAAATTGAAGATCCGGTAGATTTGTCTGTAGTATCTGAAGCAGAAGTGGATGAAGATCCAGAACTTGCTGTTGTATCATCGGGAGAAGCTGTAGATCCGGAATTTGTGGACCCCAAAGACTCAGCATCCGATCGAGAAGTTGCGTTGTTTAAAGAAATTGAAGATCCGGTAGATTTGTCTATAGTATCTGAAGCAGAAGTGGATGAAGATCCAGAACTTGCTGTTGTATCACCGGGAGAAGCTGTAGATCCGGAATTTGTGGACCCCAAAGATTCAGCATCCGATTGAGAAGTTGCGTTGTTTAAAGAAATTGAAGATCCGGTAGATTTGTCTGTAGTATCTGAAGAAGAAGTGGATGAAGATCCAGAACTTGCTGTTGTATCATCGGGAGAAGCTGTAGATCCGAAATTTGTGGACCCCAAAGATTCAGCATCCGATTGAGAAGTTGCGTTGTTTAAAGAAATTGAAGATCCGGTAGATTTGTCTGTAGTATCTGAAGAAGAAGTGGATGAAGATCCAGAACTTGCTGTTGTATCATCGGGAGAAGCTGTAGATCCGGAATTTGTGGACCCCAAAGATTCAGCATCCGATCGAGAAGTTGCGTTGTTTAAAGAAATTGAAGATCCGGTAGATTTGTTTGTAGTATCTGAAGCAGAAGTGGATGAAAATCCAGAACTTGCTGTTGTATCACCGGGAGAAGCTGTAGATCCGGAATTTGTGGACTCCAAAGACTCAGCATCCGATCGAGAAGTTGCGTTGTTTAAAGAAATTGAAGATCCGGTAGATTTGTCTGTAGTATCTGAAGAAGAAGTGGATGAAGATCCAGAACTTGCTGTTGTATCACCGGAAGAAGCTGTAGATCCGGAATTTGTGGACCCCAAAGATTCAGCATCCGATTGAGAAGTTGCGTTGTTTAAAGAAATTGAAGATCCGGTAGATTTGTCTGTAGTATCTGAAGAAGAAGCGTATGAAGATCCAGAACTTGCTGTTGTATCACCGGGAGAAGCTGTAGATCCGGAATTTGTGGACCCCAAAGATTCAGCATCCGATTGAGAAGTTGGGTTGTTTAAAGAAATTGAAGATCCGGTAGATTTGTCTGTAGTATCTGAAGAAGAAGTGGATGAAGATCCAGAACTTGCTGTTGTATCACCGAGAGAAGCTGTAGATCCGGAATTTGTGGACCCCAAAGATTCAGCATCCGATCGAGAAGTTGCGTTGTTTAAAGAAATTGAAGATCCGGTAGATTTGTCTGTAGTATCTGAAGAAGAAGTGGATGAAGAGCCAGAACTTGCTGTTGTATCACCGGGAGAAGCTGTAGATCCGGAATTTGTGGACCCCAAAGATTCAGCATCCGATCGAGAAGAAGTTGCGTTATTTAAAGAAATTGAAGATCCGGAGGATCTGTCTGTAGTGTCTGAAGAAGGAGTCGATGAAGATCCAGAACTTGTTGGTGAGCCATTGCTTGAAGTTGGATCACCAGAAGAACTTGACTCTGAAGATATATCAGGAGCATCTGAAGAAGTAGAACTTGGTGTTAAAATGTTGGAAGTTGTGGTCCTGGAAGTCTTGTCTGTGATGCTTGGAGATGATTTGTCAGTTGAAGCGTTGTCAGAAGGGCTTGCGGTAGTGCATGGAGATAATGGGCCATTGTTTCCTGTTGGTTCGTCACAAGGAGTTGTGACAGCAGTGCCTGCAGATGTTTCTTCAGAAAATGTTGTTGGACTTGCAGTTACATATTCACTAGTTTCAGTAGTTTGACTTTTACGGAAACTGGCTTCTTTACAAGCTCTGTGATAACTAAACAAAGTAGAAGAGCAACACTTCAAACGCCAGTTACATTTAGGGTCTTGGCCACAACCACTCTTTATAAAAAAGTTTTTAACCCATATTCGGGGACACTCCCTATTTTTTATAAAATCTTTTACAGTTTTCACTATTGTAGCATCTACAATTACACATAAAGCAAGCAGGGATAGAAGAGCTTGCAAACTGTTGAAATTCATTTTGAGAAGTAAATGCTCTAGGTGGTTGTCTCTTTATATAGGTAGTCTATTTAAAATTCATTTAAAAAATCGTGACAAACTTGAAACGATCGTGAGCTGTAAATTTTAAATTCAATTATAAACTATTATACTTATCCTTAAAGTTTATTTACGATTCTTTGGCTGTGACAACTGCCTTCTAAAGCTTCACCGTGTTTTTGAGACCTTTTTTCGCTTTTCCACTTAGAAATTTAGTTTTTTACTAAGAATTTATAGCACTGTCAAAAGAGTTCCAGCGAAAAAGCTTCAGTGTTCAATAAATCCAGGCACTTTATGTCAAAATGTACCACTCACGTTTTCGTGAAATCAATATTTTTTATTTAATCCATAATTATTTTCAACCAAAACGCAATAAAATAGTATAAAGTATGTATACCAAAATATAGGGGAGGCAAAAATTCCAAAAAAAACATAATACATTTTTGTAAACTAATAATAAAATAGTTATTTTTGTACTCATTGCTTATAGATACCTATTTTCCGTTTATCGCCGATGCGCGGAAACAAAAATTTCCCGCACTGGGGTGTTTTTTACTTTCCACGCCTAAGAGGGACATTTGCTTCATAGGGTGGGTGTTGATCACTGCAACGAATACAGGAGTGACAGTAAGGCCGAATTCACGAAATGGTTCACCACATTCAACGAACTTTTAAATGTGGAAAATTCAAATTATTTTAAATTATTTATTTTTAATTTCTTTTCGGGCTTGATTTGTTACAAAAAATATTGTACCTAATGTGAGGGCCGGCGGGGATTTTTAAAATAATGTCACGGTTCTCGTATTTTGATAAAATATATTAACTTCATGTCTTGCTTGTGTTGTACGCGTAGCTTGTGTGTGAGGACTTACAAATCTCATGGCTGCCAACCTCTAACTCTAAAAGATCTGATGGCAGGCGCCAAATTCAAAATTTCAAAAAGTCTGACAGTTCGGCCAGCCTGACATTTGATCGCCCTCGATCAATCCACGTCGTGTTACATAATTGGGTAAAATCATAAAATTGACATAAGTATCATAATGGGCTTTCCCCAACATAAACATAATTGATACAATATCGTAAAGCTTAATTAGCATAATACATAATACGTAATCATAAAGGAACATAAGAGATGAACTAACCTAATTATACAGCAGCATACGGCAAATCTGGTAATATAACTAAACAATGACATAAACAAGAGTGAAGTAATAATAAAGGAAGGTTTAACAATATATTTAGTATGATAACATAAAAGACATAAGAATAATGTATTCAATGGACTAATCTAAAGGTGATACAGTGAGTTTTTATGTTCTATGGTTACTCTCTGCCTAACCATAACTTCATGTGTGAGGGTTCAGTAACACTTTTATATGGCATTTGCGTAATTTGAAACCCTGGTACGTCTTCTACAAGGTATCGATCGTTTGGTAGTACTTTCGTAACAACATATGGACCTTTAAATTTTGGGATAAGTTTCTTATTTACTCCTGGGGTCGTGTCTACATTTGTAACTACAACGTAATTTCCTACCTCATAACTATGGGGTGATTTATGCTTACTATCAAACATCATTAGCATCTCGGCTTGCAAGCTTCTCCAGTTCATTGTAACGTATTCGGTCTTTGTATTAAACCATGCATAAGCTTGCCCGGCTAATCTTCCCACTGCGATCAGTTGCATCACTTCATCAGGTATTCTATAGGTGGCTTGAATGGCGTCTACTCTTCTAATCCAATTTCCTATGTCATCGTCTTGGCCTCTAAACTCCGGAATGAGTGCAGCTATTTCACTGTTTCGATATTTCGTTTCTACCGATGGGGTCGTCGGTCTCTGTTGTGCTTGCGGTGGTTGCGTCACTTGAGCTTGATGTATCATAATGGTCCTAACCGTCATCTGGATAATGTCTTCAATGGATGCTTGCACTACCGGTCTTTGCACTTCTTCTCCCTGATCTTGTCTTCGTATGGAGCCATTTTCACTTCTCAGTTCGTCCGCCATTTTTACACGTGGGCGCTTTTTCTTAAACTTAATCTTCGAAAATCTTCAAAATCTTCTTGTCTTCCTGATCCCACTAACTGAAAATTGTGAGGGCCGGCGGGGATTTTTAAAATAATGTCACGGTTCTCGTATTTTGATAAAATATATTAACTTTACTTCTTGCTTGTGTTGTACGCGTAGCTTGTGTGTGAGGACTTACAAATCTCATGGCTGCCAACCTCTAACTCTAAAAGATCTGATGGCAGGCGCCAAATTCAAAATTTCAAAAAGTCTGACACTAACTTATTTGGAAGGGAAATTTCCCGCATTCGCACTAAATGCAGCACTCCCTTCGCTCGTGCTTCAAACAAAGTGCTCATGCGGGAAATTTCACTTTCCAAACACGTTAGGTAAATAACTATTTTGTACTCATTGCTTATAGATACCTATTTTCCGTTTATCGCCGATGCGCGGAAACAGGAATTTCCCGCACTGGGGTGTTTTTTACTTTCCACGTCTAGGAGGGACATTTGATTCATAGGGTGGGGGACCAGTGCAACGAATGCAGGAAGTAACAGTAAGGCAGAATTCACGAAATGGCTTGCCACATTTAACGAACTTTTAAATTTAATGTGCAAAATTTAAAATTATTTTAAATTATTTATTTTTGATTTCTTTTCGGACTTGATTCGTTACAAAAAATAGAGTACAGAGTAAAAAGTGTGAATAGTCTTTCAAATGTAAATATAACATAGTATAGTCAAACCTTTGCATTTATGCCTCATGCAAAAGATTCTCTTTCTAAAATTATCAGACAGCGCTGCCAGCCCCTTTGTAACCCCTGATTTGTTGCAGGTAGGTATGCTTAAAACCGATGTAGCGACCAAACGGCTCACACGATATGAGAGTTTGTGGTGCCAGTTTGTGCGTCAGGAAACAGAGTAACTTGGAACAACCAATTTTTTTAATTATTAAAATGTATTTGTTATTATTGTTTTCTTGTCTTTGAAGGTTGAAGATATCCGCTGGTAACACTTGTTTATTATGTAGTCATAATAACGCCGATTTTGAATGAATTATGAGAGGTCTAGAAAACACATGTGACTTATGAAAAAATAATTCAACGGTTTTTTAATTTGTCATAGCAACCAGTTCATAACCCAATAGTTTTGAACGTCAAGTAAACGTCAAAATTTTTTGGGTTTTGATGAATGTTCAAGAACTGTTACAGAAGGGGGTGTTGGATAAACCTATGTATTACACACGTGCCTTAACAGGAAATAAGTCACTCAACAAAAATTAGCCACTCGAGCAAGCTCTCGTGAATAAACATTTCTTTTGCCTTATAAGACACTAGTAACGAGTTAGCAACAAAATTCGTGATCGCAGTTGGCTAAACGTATATCGGTTCTTTTACTTTACTGTTTACATTAATCGTCAATTCACATTACTCGATGACTTTTTACACAATCGTATCGATCAAGAATCGACTTAAAATTTTGGATTCAGGGGCTCCTACCATCACGAATTTTGTTGCTCACTCGTTATAATAAATAAGCTATTATCCAACACTTGTTTATTACGTAGTTATAATAACGCCGATTTTGAATAGATTATGAGGTCTATAAGACACATGTGACTTATGAAAAAATAATTCAACGGTTTTCTAATTTGTCATAGCAACCAGTTCATAACAACAGTTCTGAACGTCAAATGAACGTCAAAATTTATCTATTCCGTGATGTTATGCCTCAATCTATCACCATTTGCCAATCTGTTTTGCCATAAATCCTTGAATTCAACCCTTTCCTATATTTACTCAAATCTCAATTCATTACATCCGTCCTTCGAATTTCGTCTCGACTTCCACACTGCTTATTGCTTCCACAATAATTCAGACCTCAGGTACTACGATGTTTTGCCCACTGATACACCTGCACGCGAGCTTCTTTGGCACTTTGGGTTCATAATTCCACTTCTGATGTCGGAGATTGACCCTCCCCCTCTATGCTGGCCCACCGCGGACTTTATTCATAACAATAACAACAAAATCGAGAGGTACTATTCCCGATTTCACCCAAGTTTAGTGTATGCAACCAACTTGGCGTTTCACAATATCCCGACATATAGATAGAACTGCCCATTTTCGAATGTAATTTGAAAAAATCGTGACAAACTTGGAACAAACGTGAGTTATAAATTTTAATTTTATAGTAATTTTTCATTTAATTTCTTATCTATACATTTTATTTTACGAGAATGTTTTTTTCCACCCATGAAGAAGTTTTCGGATGTGAAAATTGCAGCACGTTCTTTAAATTGATATGCTATAGGTGGCGATTAGTAAGCATTTCGAATTAAAATGTCTAAACCATACAACATTATAGCACATTTTTTGCAAAATTTATCTTTTGCGCACTTATCCTTCACTCTTAGGGTAATCAAAAAGTTTAACTTTTAATGAAGAAAGTGATTTCATAATTTTAAAATAGTTTGTACATATATAAAAAATATTACACTAGAGCAAAAAGTACTCATTTGTTGTATTAGTGCAATAGAAGTTTATTACTATTAATAATGTGCTACCAGAAATTTAGTTCTAGTAATATATGATTTGTACCTTTGTGTAATTTTTTTTTCTATATCTAGTGGTAGTTAAAATAGTTAATACCATTATTATAAGTTTTGAAATTGTGTTTTTGTTTTATTTTTTTACAGTGTAGAGCTTGACTGATTAAGTGCAATATTATTAATAATTAATATTATTATGCATCTTAAAGAAGTGTTGATAAGTGTTGTAGGGTATTAGTTAGCGGTTTTATATAGACCGACACGATTTGGGGGTTTGGGTTGCAATGTCCTGTACGTATTTCCAGGATTCCTTTAACGATTTTTGACAGAAGCATGTTGCATTCACCAATATTAATATAAGAAGATTTTTGTGCGTTAGTTGGGAAAAAATTAAGGTAAAAGTAAAGTGCATTCAGAACCTTTGGGTGTGATGTTAATTGCGTTAATATTTTTAGATATCGGACAATTTATGATTTGGTTTTACACCTTTATTTCTTTAAAGTGTAGAAATTAAAACACTCTTCCAGAGGATATGACAGTTTGCAAAAAATCTTCAGTTTCATATTCTTTCTTGCATCGACTATGGGTGCTTTGTACATGAAATTTTTAATATGTGGCCAAAAGAAGAATTGACAAGAACTATCAACATTGTCAAAAGAATGTAAAAATCACAAACTGAAGTGGTATAGATAAACGTAAATCCTTTTTTGATGTCGTCACAGGCTCCAACAGAGAGGCCAGTCTATTCTCGGTACATAGAAAAATCTGATTAGCACGCAAAAAATATTTTAAATAATTGCTGATTGGGTTTGTATGTACAACAAGTGTTAAAAGCGTTCTTCATGTTCTTGTACACAAAGTTGTGCTCTTTGTCTGACCCTATTAAAAACATTCTACAATTCCGCACATCTCTAGAACACAACATAACCTCAATGTTATGTAAACAACGTAGCTGAGGGGGTGATCATTGACTATGTACTGACTGTTTTCTTATTTTATCGGTTTCAGGATGTAAAAAGTTCCTTAACATTCACAAAAGTTGGTTTGTAATGTACGTTATAACCGTATCGGTAATGTAATAATGACAGCAGAGTATTGTAATATTTTTACAATACAGGAAAAAAAGTAATAATTTAACAAAACTTTATTATCAAAATTTGAAGTAACAAAATTGAACAAATTACTTGTAATTATTTATGTTCACCATACAATACGAACAAAGCTTAGTGATTTCTTTGGTTTCAGTATGGGTGCTAACACCAAGATTTTATTTTCTGACGTAGAGGAAGAGGTTTCGCAATCAACCATTTTTCTCCTTTTAAACATCGTTTAAACAGTCAAATTGTAGATTTGTATTGTATTGAGTGGCCCCAAATAGTCCGAAAATGTCCACTACCTAAAACAACGTTAAACGTCAGGCATGTACTTTTGACATTGATTTATTTCTACCTTGCACATTAAAAATTGATCATCCCTTGCGTCCTTAAGGAAGATTTTCAGGTTTTCTGTATCTTAATAAGTCATCAGATTTTTTGCTTGTTTTGCCACGTGTCCAACATATTGTTTCTTTTTAAAAACGCAAATAGCTTGTCAAATGATTTTATGTCTATTTTCTTATTAACACTGATAGTGCTTCAAAGCATTGACTCATAGACCCACAAAGATGAAGGGCTGTGCTTTGTCGACTGAAACAGAAAAACCTAATATAATATAACTAGACATTACCAATATTAATGAGCCTACCAATTGTTGAAAAACGCCAGCAGAACATTTTCATTAACTATTTCTGCACAATTATTAATCTGCTGCCAGTGTTTGAAGCTTCCTGAGCACTTTCTAACACGTTTTTAGGTAAATTAGCGGCAATCATTTTAGAAATCATCAAATTTTCTAAAAATTAAATTTTCGTTGACAAATAAACATCTTTGTAAGTAGCTAGCAACCAACTTGCATAACGACTTTGATTTTTACGGAGAAAATTGCAAAAATCTTCACAAAATTCACATAAATGAGAAGCCGGTCACCTGAAACCGATAAACTATTGAACAAACCACGAATGTTATGACCCATAACAGCCTTAAATGTCTTAAAATCCTCGCTCTTCGAGCTCGGATTTCAATCTGACATCTGCGGCTGTAATAAACGTCATAACATTTCTAGGTATGTTAATAGCTATAACCGTTGCATAATATATGGAAATATTGACGATGTGGTTTGTGTAGCTTTACACTGATATCTTGATTTCAGTTTGGCAGGCTTTCTCTTCACTCTTGCACAAAATCATACGTCTGTGATTGTCTACCATCATCAACACAAAATATTGGAATTGTTTGACAACATGTTGGTGATCCAGCTGTAAATGCAGGGAGTAGTTTCCTCTCTTCTGGGTCAATATCCATAGGTTCACTGAATAACGTGCTGTCCACTGATGTTGACACTCCAGTTTCACTTGTTACTTTGCCATATTTCACACTCAAACTTGTTCTCTTAAATGCGCAAATCTGAAAAGTACGGTTAGGTAGAAGATTTTAACTTTTGCTTTTCAGAAGCAAAAGACAAACCTTTTCTTTTGTAGCTGTTATTGGATGAGGGTGCGCCTCACTAGGTTTCGTTAAGAAAATGTAGAGAGCATAATATGTAAGTGTTTTTAGTGATATCTTCTATGCTTTGGAAATTCTTTTCAGCTTTGGCACAACTCATTTTCGGATATATTGGGACCGTCTTAAATTCATGTTTTCGTACCATTTCGTACATGCAAACAAGGTTTAGAAAAGGCAAAAAGTAAATAGTAATTATTTTACAAACCAAGTGCGGAAACGCAATCGTCCCGCGTGATCGCAGTTTTGAAGCACGAGGGACGAAGGAGCAAGTGTCTTCATTTGCGTCAACGCGGGAAGATTGTTCACGCATGAGGATTGTACAATATTTTTTGAAACGAACATTTCCACGATTTTTAAATTAAAATTTATTTAATATACAATTAGACCTCAAAATATAAAACAAAGCAAGCCATGGCTTCTATAACAATTGATTAATTAATTAAATTAAAAATTAAAGTCATCAAGCGTGGCCGAAGGTTACGTAGACGATTCTCTACAAACTAAAACTAATGTAGCAGAAAAATTAATGCAACCAGGGCCTCGCCGGCCCATTCGCATCAAAGGAAGTTGGGAAGTGCAGATTCGACACCGTTAGCACATTCCATGACTGACCCCATTACTGTGGGAGGTTCAGGATTCACCCCTACCAATTGCATTAATTGCACTATAAATGTTTATAGGAACAGTGGTTGAATATTCAAAGGGTTGAACGCATTGAATTGTAGTATAACCTTAAAAAAATATCTTATTTTTCTTCGTTGTAATAGGGAACCTGTACCTTTACATCATATTGAAATAAATCTTACGTATACGAAATGTTGTTTTAAATGTCAATATATTTAATTCCATTAATTATTAATAGCTACTGATTTAATTCGAGTTGACATAACCTAAAAAATGTGTCAGTTTTCTTCATTTATAAACGTCAAATTATTTACCTTTCAATATTTAAATGAATCTTGGGTGCACCAAATCGTGTTTCAAATGTTGCCAATAGATTTAATTTCATTAATTAATGGCTACTGATTTATTTTAAACACTTTTTATTTACAGTGCTTTTTAGCGTGTTTCCCGGTTTAGTAGACCGGGAAGCAAGTGTTTCCGGTTGCCAACAAAGTACGCCTTTCGAGGCGGTAAGTTCAAAAATAAAATTTTATATAAACCGTACAGCAACTAGCTCTGCAAGTCCGGGAGATAGATGGACAGAGGTTCATTGCCGCCGACAGTTTACAAACCATGATGTTATTTTATCATGACTGTACATTGTATTTGTCTTGGAATAATAAATCAAGAAAAGTCGCAGTTCGGTAAGGCTGGAAAAGGCCAAGAGACCACAAAGTAAAGTAAAGTAAAGTAAAAGTAATGCAGTTGCTTTTCCTAAAACTATTTGATTTGATGTGAAACTATTTACAAATAAACAAGATACAACGTCAAATGCTTTTTATGAGTCATCCTGTATAATACAAACATGGTCAAAACTCTTGAACCTACCTTGTAAAATAAAAGCAAGAACTTTTATCAGGATAATACCGTGCGATCATTTAAATTATAAATTAGAGTAGGCTTTGAAATTTAAATTAGGTTGTCACTATTAACTGTTGACAATTTGGTTTAATATTTGAATGTCAAAGGTGTCACAGTGACTTTAAAAAAAGGCAACAGAATGGTGAATTCTATAGAACGTTGTGTTAAAGGTTTTTCGAAATACCTACCCTAATTTTCCTGCAGATTATCAAAAATTAGTCCAACAAATTTATAAATGTGTAGCAAGATTTGGTGATGTTAGTGTGTTGTAGGGGAGCGAGGGTTAGTTTTATGGTTTTATGATGATCGTGTCATTCTAGATTATTTCATTTTCCCGTATCTCAAAAACACCGTATTTGAAAATAACCCGCACAATCTTGAAGAACTGCAAGAGGCAATTTTTAATTGCAACGCTATAACCTTTCAATAAACCTACATTCTTTGTTAGTGTTTTAGTGTTTTATTTTCTTTAAATTAATACAATTTAACATGAGAAACAGAAACGTGACAATGTTTAGACCATAACCTCAAATTTTACTGACAGTCAATTTGCAGGTTGGGCCATTGCATAAAAAATAACCCGCCTACTCTGATTTACAATTTAAATTATCTCGTGGTTTAATAATACACTGTTGTTTTTTATGGTAGTAGAAAATAGTCAATAAAGTCGATTTGTCTGCGTTTGTCGAAAAATGCCCGGCCATCCAATTTCTCTAGAATGACTACATTAACACGCGGCAGAACATAAAATATCTTCCGTGCTACTTACTTAAATCGTAAATGATTATTTATGGTACATTGATCTAAGAATGTTGGCACTTCTCCTTGGTTTGACCTTTTGCGCTATTGTCAATGATTTTAATGTTAAACATTTCTAATCATTCTCATAATTTACTTATTAATACAGATTTAAGCTGCACTTGAGCCGCATTCCCGTTTGACATACGTGTTAGTTATCTCACCGCGCATAGAATTCCAGTGTAGTGACCGGAGTGCTGAATAGACACTTTGTGTTTATAAAAGTATTGTTAGTTAGCTTTCTCACACACTCCACTTCTCGCTAGTACATTGTACGCTTCGTTATTAAAAATAATTAAATTTTTAAAAAGTCTTATCGTCCCGCTCATAACTTAATTTGTTTGATTTAAAAAGCATTTATGACCAGAAGCTATTCCAAAAAATACTTACCGGAATGAGTCATCTTCATTTTACATGCAAACTTTTATTGGACTCTCGAGACCGACCCCTATTGCTAATTTCATGGTTCACAAATTTCTAATCTGTTTTCCAATTATTACTTCTTGAAGAATTTTAAAAATATGTGGTGTAGTAGCTATTTTTAATCTTATTTTGGGGGATATTTAATGGGGACATTCTGAAGCTCTGGCAGTGTGCTTATTACCCTTTCAACAGAAAGGTTAGTATCAGACAATCTTTCATGGTAATTAACGTTTACCATTAATACTCCCTCGTTTCAGAAAACCATAAAAGCTCATAAAAGCTCCAATTATCAAGATGGCTTCCACTCTACAAGTCTTGTTGTGTCTGGCCGCAATATGCATTTATGCAGATGCTGTCCATCATCTATGGAGAAAAAAAAGTTCTATGTATGCATGTCCTAGACTGTCAAAAATCGATTATAACGCCAAACTTTGTCAAACGGATGCGGATTGTCCCAGACCCTACAAATGTTGTCGCTTCATAACAGATCACAATGCTTGTAAAAAACCAGTGTATTTCGGAAGGGCCCTTCCTAGTTCTTCTGGTGCCTTGAACACATTTTCAAGTAATGGAAACTGCTGAAATTCTTAAACCATGTCAAAACATACTGTTCAAACATGTTTCTATCAATAAATTCAATCCAGAATTGTTGCTATTTTTGAAGTGAAAACTCTTTTAGGAGCTCCTCGTATGAATTTTGCTTGGTAGTGAATGTCTTTGAGCCTAGTGCTCAGTCTTTGAAAACAGCAAATTTGACAGACGTGTCACACTCTCTGCCACAACCCCTCTAGATCAATACTTCATCCCAAATACAAAAACCGCTGTAAAAACGATGAATAAGTTGTGGACATGCTTGTGTTACCCGTCGCATGATTCCATTCCGCGCAAATACGTAGTTCTAGTTTTTTAGAATAGAAATTATTTAAGATTGGAATTTTAATTATAAAAGAAACACTTCTCACTACCTGGGACCGACTCTGGGATTTCCAAAAGTAATGATATAAAAGAATAGGTCAATCGCAGCGGAGAAGAGAGCTATTCCGGCGAGGAAAATAGATAGTTAAAGACCCTGCCTGCATTTTATTTTAACGACACTCGCGGCCCCATCGTCCTGCAGCCCCTCGATATCTTCATTACGACGGAACGCCCATTTAATCCCAAAGCCGTGGTAGTGCGCATTGACTGACGTCGCACTACCTCATTCCCTTTCTGAAGCCCCGGCGACACCGCCCCCTTGTCACTTGTCCTTTTAATACGTTCATGTAAATTCTTTTTAAGAAATTTTTAATTTTCATTACACTTTCTTTGTGCAATGCGTTTGCCGGGTCTGCTTTACATAGTAATTTTTATTAGTTTACCTTCATCTACTTTATTAGATTTCCTTCATTTATTTGTACCTTATTTTCTGTAATCCTTAATTTAATATGGATTAATTAGGATTTAATAAGGAATTTTGATAAAAAAAATGTAAAAAAAATGACGACGCTCTGACTGTCAGAAACTGGATGGTTGGTTTGCAGCCCACCTTGATCCCTTTATTTTCTACTACATTCACGAAACCTAGATTCCTGCGCCTGATGGGGTGGCAAGTTGAGGAGAAGAAGATCGAAAGCGAAGAAGGGAGAAAGCAGCCGTTACTGATTTGGTGCCTGGTTTTGCTAAATTGGTTGGGAACCATTAAACCCGCACAGTACAAAATGGCGTCGTAACTTTACCCTCTTTTCTAGTTCCACGGTACTTACATCCGGCAATTACCGATTACGATTACCACATTAATTGTTATATTCGCCGCCTGCCTATCCGTAGTGATAACGGGCCATTCATTAATTATGTAACTTGATTTCGGCCATTTTTGACTCCCTCAACCCCCCCCCCCCTGTAAGGTCATATAAGATTTTTTGCACCCCACTTCCCCCTTCTTACGTAAGATTTTAACTAGTTTTCCTAAAAAGCATTTAACAATATGAAGATATTTCAGGTTTTTAAAACTTGATAAAAAATAAAAAAAAAATAAAAGAATATGTAAATGAAATTGTAAATTAAAAACGAAAAAACAACAAAAATTTCCATGATTCTACATTGCAAAACGCTCCCCCAGAGGTAAGGTCATGTTACATTATCATGTCATGTATTAACATACCTAGAAATGTTATGACGTTTATTACAGCCGCAGTTGTCAGATTGAAATCCGAGCTCGTAGAGCGAGTATTTTAACATCTAAGGCTGTTGTGGGTCATAACATTCGTGGTTTGTTCAATAGTTCATCGGTTTCAGGTGACCAGCTTCTCATTTATCTGAATTTAGTGAAAATGTTTGCAATTTTTTCCGAATTTTATTTTACTTCTAGTTCGGCGATTTCAGCACTTTCCAAGAGGTATTAAGGCCGAAGGGATGACTAAAAGAAAATTGAAATCACTACACAATTTATTATAAACATTTTTATAGATATCACTGTTACTAAAATTTCGATTAAATTCATAGTGACATTAAACTTTATTCTGAATGCAAAATCGGAGGGGTTATAGAGACAGTTGGCTTGGTGGGTTTAGTTATGGTCGAAATAATATGCGTCGTTCCACTTGTCCACGGCATAGTACGCCTCCTAGTCGTGGTAGACCTAATTGTGGTTGTGCTAGGCTTAGTAGGAGTACCTCTAGTCGTAATGGTTGGAGGCCTCGATGTGATTGTATTTACGTTAATATGTCGCTTTGTTGTCATCGCTGTTCTAGGTGTAGTTCTGGGTGGGTTTGTATGCCTAGTTGTAGTCGTAGAAGGCCTCGTTGTGGTTGACCTAATATGCGTCGTTCCAGTTGTCCACGGCATAGTACGCCTCCTAGTCGTGGTAGACTTACTTGTGGTTGTGCTAGGCTTAGTAGGAGTAGCTCTAGTCGTAGTGATAAGACGCCTCGATGTAACTGTATTTAGGCTAATATGTCGCTTTGTTGTCATCGCTGTTATAGATGTAGTTCTAGGTGGTTTTGTATGCCTGGTTGTAGTCGTAGGAGCCGTCGTTGTGGTTGTGCTGAGCGTAGTCGGCCTAGTAGTTGTTTTAGGGGTAGTTGTTGGCGTGGACGGTCTAGTTGTTGTTGTGGATGTAGTTCTGGTTGGTGTCGGCGTAGTAAGCCACGTTGTGGTTGTGCTGGACGTAGTAGTTCTAGTTGTTGTTTTTTTAGACGTAGATGTAGTAGGGTTAGTACGCCTGGTCGTAGTTGTACTAGGCCTCGTTATTGCAGTTTTTGGCGTAGGTGGGCTAGTATACCTCGTCGTAATCGAAAGAGGTCTCGTTGTGGTTGTGCTTGGCGTATGGCTAGTCGTTATAACTTTGGTCGTAGTTGTGGATGTGGTTGGTCTAGTACTTGTTGTTGTTGTAGACGTAGTTTTGGTTGTAGTCGGCCTAGTTGTTGTTGCAGGTGTAGCTGTGGTTGTTGTTGTTGGCGTAGTGGGCCTAGTACTCGTTTCTGTAGCTACACGGCAATCCTTGGGTGTGTTCACGCCGTGCCCGTTTCCATTACCAAAATAAGGTACCACACATCTAGGGGCCAGATCAATGTAAGCTCTGCGACAACATTTCCAATATTCTGGGCAATCCCAATCGTCGAAACAAATCTTTCCGAATATGTTAATGAGCTCGGGTCGGGGACACCATCCCGGTTTCTTCGTGCAGTCTATCACGCAAATAACACACAGAAATAAAAGTGAACGAAAAGTGAAAGAGGGCATTGTTCCGAAAACTGCCAGTTTTAATAAGTTGTCCTTTTATATAGGACAGATCTGCACGGTCACAATTCAATTTAAAATAATAGATTTTTAATTTATTTATAAATAAGCCGTAAACAATGGGCGAATGTGGGATATCTTCATCTCAAGACTTAAAAAAACTCATCAAAAGCGTGAATCAATCATATATATTAGTTTATGAATAAAAAATACATACTTATAGTGCAATTGACCAAGAAGTGTGACATCATAAAAGTTTGACGTTTAACGATTGTGAATGTGTACAATTGTACATGGTGAAGTTGGCGATATTGACGAAGCTTGTGAGAGATTAAAATTATTTTTTTGTTGATAATTGCTTATCGTTGCCGTTATTATATCCATGGGACCCTATTTGCCACCTTCACTCTGTACAATTAGAGACTTTTTGTCACTGAAAAAAATTGATTGTTATTTGTCAAAAATAATGTACAGTCAAAACTTTTTTATTTCGTAAACACACAGGATACCTGCCTTCCAAAACAGTGAGGCGCGGGATCAAGCGGCATGGTGACAGTGTTTTTTAAGCAGAGAATAGAGAATACATACTATATTCATTATTGAAATATTCCCTTATGAAAACACGTGGACCGTCGGCGTTGTTATATTCCTCTGTCGAACCAACAAATCGTAAAACGTAAAAAATTTGTTGCTTCCGTTTATTGGGGTATATTGGCAAAAACGCGAAATAAGAACACTAGTATTGTATCCACGAATACTGAAAACACAAATAACGAAAGCGTCAATAAGGAGGTTCCACTGTAGATGGCAATGAAGTGTTACTAAACGATTTTATTAATAATAATATCGTGCGATTCTTTAAATTTCCGTTCTAGGTAAGCGTTGGAATTTGAACGCGTAGGGCCCCGGCGAATTGTTTCGTCTGCTTGTAGCTGTGAGTTTGAAACGTCAACCAGAAAACCTAACCATAACCATAACATGACATTTAAAAAATGAGCTATAATCAAAGACATGACTTTTTTCCATGGCCTACTCAGAATGGAAATTTAAAGAATCGCACGTTAGATCTAGCAAAGAAATCTAATCGCGTGGAAGTATAATCCGTTTCTTTATTAAAATATAGTAAATATATATCACAACAAAAACTAAACTAAATGAAAACCCTCCTTATGCGATATAGTTATTAAATTTTACTTTTAACGGATTTTTATTCTAGACCTCTCATATGACGTCAGAAATTTAAACGACTACTTGGAAAATGAGGTTTATTATTTTATACTTATTTTGGCTAAAAGTGCGTTTCAACCCTTTTAACGTCAAAAACGTGGACAGCACTGAGGTGCAAATTTCGAAGAGAAAATACGCCATGCTTCAAAACAAGGATTGCTAAACCTGAAACTGTTGAACATAGGTATTACCAGCTTATAAATTATTGTTGTATACGTAGTTATGGTTGTGATCAGCCAAGTTGTTGTTGTTGTTGTACGCGTAGTTGTGGTTATATTCGTGCTGGTTGTTGTTGTTGATGTTGTCGTTGTTTGTGTTGGCGTAGTGATGGTTGTTATTGGCTTAGTTGTTATTGTTTTTGATTTTGTTGTTGTTGTAGGTGAAATTCTATTTGTGGTCGAACTAGTTGTTGTATGCGAAGTTGTGGTGGTGATCACGGTAGTTGTTGTTGTTGCCGTATTTGTGGTTGAAGTCTCGCTAGTAGTTGTTGTTCTACTTGTGGTGGGTATAGCTGTTGTTGGGCTTGTAGTTGTTCTAGACATAGTTGTGGTTGTGATCGGTTTAGTTGTTGTTCTTGTTATTGTAGGCTTAGTTGTGGTTGTGGTCGGCATGGTTATTGTTCTTGTTGATGTTCTAGGCCTAGTTGTGATTATGGTCGGCTTAGCTGTTGTTGTTCTTGTAGTTGTTCTCGGCGTAGTTGTGGTTGTAGTCGGCTTGGTTATTGTTCTTGTTGATGCTGTAGGCTTAGTTGTTGTTGTTCTTGTAGTGGTTCTAGGCGTAGTTGTGATTATAGTCGGCTTAGTTGTTGTTGTAATTGTAGTCGTTCTCGGAACAGGTGTGGTTGTGATCGGCCTGGTTATTGCTCTTGTTGAAGGCTTAGTTGTTGTGGTTCTTGTAGTGGTTGTAGGCCTAGTTGTGGTTATGGTCGGCTTAGTCGTTGTTGTTCTTGTAGTCGTTCTCGGAGCAGGTGTGGTTGTGGTCGGCTTAGTTGTTGTTGCACTTGTAGTTGTTCTAGGCGTAGTTGTGGTTGTGGAAGGCTTAGTTGTTGGGAATGCGGTCGCTCCTGTACTAACAACTTCGCCGATACCAGAGTTGTGGCCAAATGCCCCAAAGTCATCAGGTACCATACATCGAGAACCTAAGACGATTGGACAACATATCTTACCACGCGGGCAATCATCATCGTTATGACATAATTTTCCCAGTTTATGGATGCGGAGATCGGGACACAATTCCGGTCTTCTCCTAATATGACCGCTTATTGCCCCAATGACGCACAGTAATAAGAATGATCGAAACAGCAAAGGAAACATCTCTGTGAAAACTGTCGGGGTTTTAATAGGTTGCTCTTTTATATAGACTATCCTATCACCGTGACGCTCCGAATTATTTTCTTCAAGTTTATAAAAATGTAATTCATCTAATAAATTGTCAATTTAATTAAAATTAATTGCAAACAATGGGCGAACGTAGGTCCCGCATTATAGTTCTTATTAATACCTAATCAGAGGCGTGGATATATCTGGTATTATTTAATTGAATGGTATTGATTGTAACGATGCGCATTTTTAATAGCACTAGAACAAACCATACTGCGATAAGAACGACTCCGTTTTGGAGGGTAATTCTAAATTGTGCAGCCCAATGAATGTAATGCATGTAAGATAATAAACAAGGTATTTTCAAATTCTTCTCTTTGTTCGATTATAGTAGCCATTCCTTTGTTAAAGGGCTTTAGTGGAAGTCAAATATTTCAGTTATCAGGGTATTCGTATTATTGGGAGAATTAAATATATATAATTAAAAAACATATTGATTGAATTAAATTAACACTCACAATTAATTATGTAAAAGCTGGTTTTTATAAATTTTATGAAGTGTGAACTTATTTTGAATTTATATTGCCACATTTGACATTTTTTAAACTCATACGCCGGTACTGATATTGTTTTAAATTACAATAGAGAAATAAGTAGGGGAGCCTATTGGGGGATTTTGGGATTTACTCAAGCGCAGCAAATTAACATATGGGAGGATACCTTGCACCCTGTTGAGTACCTCCATCATATCTAAGCCTTCTATATAGGACCGTGCGTGTAGGGCAGCAGATCAGAATAGTAAAAAAGTCGATAGTCGGCTCACGCCTCGGGCACAAACAACAGATGCGTCCAAAATAGCTAACTTTTACGGCCTAGGTACACAAATTACTATTATCGGTTCTATATAATTTAATTATTTCTTTTTAACCTATTTCACTGTTAAGTAATGCGATTACTTTTCTCAATTAATGTTTTATTTGTTTAGGTTCTCTATTACCTTTCTGTAGATCTGTTCTCATTGTCTGCTTTTGATGCCATTGGCCCCTGGATGGACATCGATGATTTGATGATATCAAATGGTTAATACATGGTTTACACCTGTCGTACGGAACTCTTGGAGTCGGCCGCCCATTTGGAATGATTTAACTTGGATCAGCTGCCGTCTGGAAGCTGTGTGGCATCTTGGTCTGTGGGCGAAGTCAGGAGTTCGTCTATCAGGACGTCAGCGGAGGACAAAGGATCTAGATCTAGATCGTTAGAATGATATAATTTTAGGATGCGAATTGTGCCATAGGCCTTTACACAGAAGCTTAGTAAGCATTTCAGTCTATGTTAAATGTGCATTCCCAATTTTTAAGCTATAATAACCTGGTTTCTATTTTTCACGGCATTAAAAATGTTCTAGAATTTCCAAAATTGTTCAGGTTGCCTCGTTAGTTATAATACCGTCCACTGTAAAGCCCAAGTTCATTTTCTAAGGGAACTCAGGGAGAGATGACGCACGTTTTAGATAGAGATGAATTTGTTTGCAAGTAAACACAGAATGAGCGCAAATACCGTTTCAATAAATTGTTTAGCGCATTGGATTTTGATAAATTTTATTCAGAACAAAATATAAAGACATTCTGTCAAACTTGTAATTTCAAAAAAGAAATAACATTTGGCCGTTTACAAATTCCAACTCTTCTTCTGAAGAATATTCAGATGTGGATTCAGACGCTTCTTGATGCGCCTTCTTTACTAGTTCAGCAGTGCGTCATCTCAAACTGAAGGGATAGATGACGCACCAGCTTATTCAATTTAATTCTGTGCGAACTGTAACGAATTTCTTCCATTCCCATTCTAACCTAATACAAATCAACCAACAATTGAAAATTCGTATAAAATTGAACATATTTTTCTAAAAAAATTATTTAACTGAACATGCTTTAAAACTTCAGGGTACTTACCAATCACTTAAAAGGGAATAAATAAATATAAATAAATAAAATAAATAAATAAAAATCGTTATGACAATTTTCCAAAAATTTATTTACAAACGGCGGAAAAGGGGGGAAAAGGAGTTAAAAGTTTTTCTCAAAATTTTCATCAGAAACCCAGAATGTAAAAAACGTTAAAGTTGGCATTTAGAGTCTGCGTTAAAAATAACTAGACCCGCGTTTGACGAATTTGCAAAAATTTCTTAACCGACCGAGAAAAAATTAGGGGTGGTTTCAAGGTAATTCCCAAAACTGGAAAACAAACAGTGTTACATACGTGAAAATTAGGATCTAGATTCTCCTTTTAAGAAGAGTGGACCAGTGTTTGACGATTTTGTAAAAATAAATTACCAACTGCGAAAAAAGGGGAGGGAAACAAACAGTATGTGAAAATTGGGATCTTAATTCTCCTTTAAAAATGACTGGACGGATGCTTGACGATTTTACAAATTTTCTTTGTTTTACTTTTTCTATTTATTGTATTATCCACGCGAGTAAAGCCGACCCCAATTTGCGCAGGCAAAGCCGCGTGTAATTGCTAGTTGTATATAAAAGTGCGACAACTGATTTCCGTTTTTAAATTATATACATGGTGTTTATTAATAAATGTCTCATAATTGAGAGGACGATTCCTCAGATATTTTTAAGGTAAAAAGTTCACATAAACATGGGTCCGGAAGGCCTTCATTTTTGAGATACAGGATGTTGAAGATTTATTTTTATTTTTGTTTTTTTCTAAATAATTTTTGAATTAATGTCGATATTTGGATGAATATTGGAACTATCTATAGGTTTTTTTCTCTTTTGGAGAGTCACACCCTTTTGTATTACATTTCCTAGTAGAAAAATCGATTCCTCCATCATTTTTACTCGAAAAAGGTATTGTTTGCAAATGTCGCTACGGGCAACCGTTTTCGAAATAGACACACGTACAACAAGAAACAGAACATAAAATCACAATAAATGTTGGAAATGAAAAAAAAAAACAGAAGTAGGCATTTCGGAAAACACAGCGTTCTATAGAATACTCAACTTCCATTCACCATTCTGTTGCCGTTTTTTCACTTTGACATTCAAATTTTAAATCTAATTGTCAAAAGTTAATATGTAGTGCCAACCTAATTTAAATTTTATAGCCTACTTTAATTTATAATTTAAATGATGGTAGTTGTTATAAATAAAATAACCAAAATAAAAATACAAGGCCGAAAGGAGTATTGGTGTCACACTGGCGCGACCTGACCAGCACTGACGACACACGTTCCCTATCTTAATTAATTCTTCATCTTAAAAAAAAAATAACTCAAGAAACCATTAAAAGTAAAGAATCAATATTGCAAAATTTGAGGAAACGGAAGACTAGAAAACGGAAACAAGAGATATGAGAATGTAATAGAAGTGGATCACACTAGTAGAAGAATTGTATCAACTGCCAAAACTTGTATTCTTCTGTACTGGATTAATGCGACTTTTTTTTTGATTCTATCAGAGTTCCCCTACATTTTTTCTTTCCTTTTTTTATCTATTGAGTTAAATAAATCTTTTTAAAAACTGGCCCATAGGGTGGTTAATAAACCCTAAACTGGTTAAAAGTTCCGCGAGTGCAAAAAATTGTAAATTTGTCTCAAAAGCGAAATGCCATTTTTCCTCGGTGCTTTGAAGCTCTCGGGCTTCAAACTACACCTCTGGAAAAATCATGCATTTTTATTTCTTACAATATTATTGTATAGGATGAATCAGTAATGTTGGACTTCACATTTTAAACCTGTAACTTAGGCAACCAAACATGTTAATAATGTAGTTAAGCACATAAATGGGTCTAAAGCAATAATGATTGTGTGTTCATCTTATCTGATATGTTTCAAAAATTAAATGTTGAGCAATTAAAATTTCATCAAAGAAGCAATATTAATACATCTTCAGTTTTACAACTAAACCGGAGTATTATTATTATGTACAAACTGTTTCAAATAATTTTATTTTGTTACAGTTTTTATTGCTACTGCAGGGATCATAATAACTCCTGATTGATTGGACTCCTGATCCATTGCAGAATGAATCCTCTTCTAATACCATCCGCGCCTGTGCGACCACTCCCGCTCGCCGGCGCCGATTTTTACAGGAGGAATTCAAAATGCTGCCGAGCTTTCCTACCATTGTACATAATACATAATAGGTTTCTTCACTGCTTCTTTGCCCTCCACACAACAATTTTTGATATGTAAAGTATGTTTGGAAAGATATAAGCAGTTAAAATGTATAATACTTTTAATTACATTTTATTGTGGCAAATGACTCCTAATAAAGGATTTTAACGACGTTTCACGTGAACAAAAACAAACAAGAAGTTAAGAATATAGGAAACATATGTGAGGAAGGAAAATTGAAACAACTACTATAATGGGGGAGATAAGGAAATATGACTGAATTTAATGATCCAAAAAAAAAAAGAAAATTGATGAACACATATCGCGGAGATATAATATGCAATACTGGAGGAAGTAAACAAGGGTGGTAGGAGTCATTATATAAAAATCATACATTATTTTTGTACCATTCCAGACATGGAATCTTGGCCACTGCTGACGTTTAACTAACAAGAATGTGTGAAATGGTCTTTATTATTGATAACCTTACATTTCACTCGATCTGTCGTTACGGTCATTAATAGCTGTCAGTTCTTGATCTTGTTGACGACAAAATGAGATGCGTGATGGTGTATGGATTTTAATATGATAATAATGAGTCAAACATAGCAAACAACAAAAATTGATCCATTAGGACTGTAACTAAGTGAACTGCGCCAAATATTCGTAACCTCTTTTTCGATGTCTGTGCCTGCTTACCCAACCAGTCTGCTAAAATGTTCCGTGTCCTTGTCTATAGACAGTCACGCGATTTTGTCTACGAGTGTGTACTAGCCTTTAAAAAACAGAGTTGTTGATGAAATGCTTAATATGAACTTCTGAACAGATAAAATGGGCACCCTGTAGGACAGAAAAACAGGAATGTTAATGTTGCATTTTATCTTGCCATCCAATGTGACATGTTTCAGACCACACTTAACAACAAAAACACTTGAAACTTTATGATGAGACTCTTTTAACTTGTTGCTTATGAATTGCTGCCTTAGTCGTCACCTACTGCATCAACGTCGTCATTCCCTTTACCTTGATAAGGAAGCACGCATCTAGGAACGACATCTATGGAAGCCTTCTCCTTACGACATCGACTGTCTATTGCAATAATAACACACAGAAGTAAAAGTGATCGAAAAATCAAAGACGGCGTTGTTCTGAGACCTGCCTAAACTGCCTAGACTGTATGTAGGAGGTATACGTCATTTCCACAGCGTGACGCTTGGAATTATTTTCTGCACAATTTGTATTTAATTTATGTAATTTTTTAATTGTAAACAGTGGGCGAATGTAGGTGCTGCGATACTTAATAAAACCTCATGAGAGGCGTAAATATATCTGTAATTAAATAATGTAAAAGTATTAACGGCAAATATTTTTTCCGGCCGAGTTGAAATTTATAGAAGCGCTAGAACAGAACATAAAAAATAAAATTATAATATCTAATAAATAATAATGAACAAGTGATATGCAATATAACGGACAAAGTCATAGGAAAATCCCAGCAACAGAAAACAAACAAGGAATGGTATAATCCCGAATGCGAGACAGCTAGCCAGGGTAAAGAATGCGCACAAACGGGACACCATAGAAGAGAATAACAAATCTGTCAAAAACAGTGGATGAACGACAACTTGGAAGATGTAGACAAAGATAGTGGCAGTCAAAAATTAAAACATTTTAACATAAAGATACAAACTTAGGATATAAAAGAAAATAACTACATAATCCAATGTACAAATTAACAGAACGAAGAAGACCCAAAATACCTTTCATAAACAAGAAAACAAGAAGTAATGTAGGAACTATAAAAAATATTCCAAAAACATTCTGTAAGATTACAAGATCATTTTAAAAAAAGAAGGAACCTGTGGTCATTCAATGTTAGCTATAGATCTTAGAAAACAATAATGAAATTGTCAAAATGTCGTTAAAAAGGTCTTTCCATTGTGTAATCATAGTAATTCACCCCTTTTAACATTATATCACTTGTGAGTAAAATGCTACATTATACCTTCCATTTGCGTGAAATAATAAGTCATCTAGACGTTGGTAGGGCATAAAAAAATTAAATTAGCCTGTCCGAGTGTTCTTCTAAAAAACAGTTAATAAAATAATTATGAATTTTATCCCAAATTTTATCACCATACACTGTATGTATATCTACGCCCCGCGTCTCATCCTCAAGTACTAGTATTAAAAAAATTTAGGCATGTTGCCAAGGGGACTGTATACTCTCCGACACCGCTTCAACGAGGACCTCCGAGTCTAACTAGGCGTTCCGTCGCTGTGGTGGAGAATGGGGCTCACGTGGAGACGTCGAGAGGGCTGCAGGGCGATGGGTTGACAGACTGTCTTTCAAAATAAAATGCAGACAGAGACTTAATTATGAATTTCAGTTGCCGGAATTGCTCTGATCCCCCTGCCAACCTACCCATTCATTTATATCCTTTATTTTGGAAAACCCAGGGTCGCAGGTAGTCAGAACTCTCTAAGCTTCGAAAACTTCAAAAATGAGTTTATTGCACAGTTCAAGCTTGCCGTTTCTTTCTCTTCCCGCTATTAGAGACCACTGCCGCTGTCACTGGACTAACCTGAAGTACTTGAAATAGGAGGAACTTGATCAACTAGCTGTCTGTCTCAACAACTTTCGTCTGTCTTCGAGTTAGAGGTATTCCAAAACCTCATGGGCTATGTCCTTGAAACAATCTGCACGAAGCGTGGGCGGCCTAAGTCGGAAGTGGCCATTATAAGTGAAATCTGAAAACATTCGCTCACTGCATTATTTTACACATTTCCACAATTATTGTTGTAATTCAGAATTTCTGAGTGTTTCACAATTAGAACAACTCCATAATATAATAAAATTAAACACGAAGGAACGAAACGAAAGAAATGACACAACACGAGTCGCTATGAAAGACTCTTGTTCACGTTCTTTGACAATGTTGACAATTTTCACGTTCTTTTTTATTGGCAACATATTTTCGCTCCGAAAAATTATATGAAGTTGAAGATATGTTCGACTACTTATACAGAGTTATTCACGAGGGAGTAGATACGCGCTAGGTATGCATCTAATTCTTACTACCTGGTCTTTAGTCAAGACATTTCCATGGCAACCGGCGTCGCAACACAACATGAAGTCGTCACTCTCAATGTCCACTTGTTCCATTTCCATGTCTTCATTTTCTATTACAGTAGCAGTAACGTGTGGGGATCTTTTAATTTTAGGTTCCTCTGTCTCGACGAAAGCATTGTAGTCTGTATCTGTATCAGCGCCAGTTTGCACTTGCATTTGTAACTTTTGGCCGGCCATCAAGTTGGTCATCTATTAACATTTACAGACTTATTGCACTGTTCTTATAACAGACGATCAGGTTGTAACAAATTTGGTGGTGGTGGTGGGTTGGCCAAACTGTTTTGACTGTTTTCCACTATCACAAAAGGAAGAAATGACTTTTTTTTCTCTTTTCTTTGCATTTAATGATGTTTTTTGTGAAAACTATCTTACTTTTTGAAAAAATTGCAATATGTTGTCACGTCAAAACGGCAATTGGTATGTAATATATCTATTCGATGTACATTCGTTGAGATCAAGTTGCAATTGAGCAAGATTCATCGTCAAAGGGTTGTTGCCAATGATCCTGTAGATAGAAAAACAAAACTGTAAATGTAGCAATTTATTAAACATTTAACATGTGTTTAACAAAAACACTCTAAACTCAATCTTTACACACTAGACGTGGATTCGTAGCATCGCGGTATTGGACATTAGTTGTACATTTGAACCTACCCTCACGATCACAACACAGCATGTATAAACAGCTCGCATCGGTTTGGCAAGGTTCTTCTTCCTGTACACAATAACGAAAGAATGATGTTGGTTTAGTGCAAAGTTGAATTAGTAGGCATGTGTACTCAAATAAAAAATTGAATTGAAATGACGTAATTGGAACATTTTAAGTTGGCCAAGCCAGTCAGAAAAGGGTGGAAAGTAGAACACAGGATGCAAATAAGCAATACGGAAAAATAAAGCTAAATCCGAAGACAATAGAGGATTACCTTTGGCTGCATAGTAGTCGTTGTTTTGTTGATTTGAGGTGGCGTAGTTGTGTCTAAGGCAATTGTGGTTGTGTCCAAGATAATTGTGGTTGTGGTTAAGGCAATTGTGGTTGTGTCCGGGGCAATTGTGGTTGTGTCCGGGGCAATTGTGGTTGTGTCCGGGGCAATTGTGGTTGTGTCCGGGGCAATTGTGGTTGTAGTAGTAGTTGTTGTTGTTTGAGAACTAGGTTTGAAAGTAGTCATGATAGATCTATCATTATCATCACAGCCGCTACTGTCGTCGTTTTCTTCTCCAGCCGTGTCCTGGTTGACGTGGTTACCTTGATAAGAAATTACACATCTAGGAACTACATCTATGTAGGCTTTACGACAACATTTCAATAAAGTTGGACAATCCCAATCGTTGAAACACATTTTTCCAGATATATTAATCAGGTTGAGTGCCGGACACGATCCTGGTTTCTCTTTACGACTGTCCATCGCGCTAATGATGCACAAAAGTAAGAATAATCGAAACACCAAAACCGGCATTGTTATTCTGTCTAAACTGTACCGGTTAATAGATTACTCTTTTATATAGGCCATCTCAGCATTGTGACGCTTCGAGGTACTTTTCTACCCAATCTGTTTTTAATTTATAAACAATGTAATTTTTTAATTGTAAACAATAGCCAAGTGTAGGTCCCACGATACCTAATAAAACCTAATCAGATGCGTGGATATATCCGAAACTATTTAATTGAAAGCTATTAATTAGGACTTGCTTGTGGTGAAGTTTTTGGAAGTAACAAAGTATAAACATAATTAAAAAGATATATCCAAATATAGAGAGTTATAATAATAATCAAAGTATCGATCAAAGTTATTGGAACAGCAAAATATCAGAGAACAAACAGGACACACAAACGAGACAGTATAAAAGAGAATACCAAGTTGAAACAAGTAGTACCTACAAAAACACAATCTACAAAAGAAAAAAGTCGAATAGGTTGTATCGGACACACAGCTGCAGTGGAGGGAAGTTAGACATTTGAGGAACTCAATGTAAGAACTACGCAGCTTTATACACGCTTCATATCGAGCGATCAAGATAATTTGTAATCGAGTCATCCATGAAGTCGAATCCGTGTGTTTTTCGCGATTGATATGCTTAATTGTGGCATTTAAAGTTACGTCATTCAAGAAGTTTAAAAAATAATTTTTAAACAGATGCGAAAAAGATTTAGCCTCCACAACCTATTTTTTATTGTTAATTTAAAAAAGTGTCAAATGAATTTGAAGAATTAACATAACCTTAAATCTCTTGTTGTCTGATTGTTGTCTTATTTTTGTCTAGTTAAACAGTTTCTCTAGTATATAAAATCAGTTCTTTTCTTGCTTAAAAATGGCATTTTCATTAGAGCACAAAGCATTTATGGTTGAGTCGTATTTTCGAAATGGGCAGAACGTAGACGGCGTGTGGCAGTATTCTGTTCAAGATGCATGGACAGAATTTCGTGAGCAATTTCCCGATAATATCGTCATGCTCATTTCTCAAATATATTAAACCGTTGTGTTACCCAGTTTCGAGAAACATCCACTTTAGAAAGAAAACCAAGAAGTGGTCGATCAAAGGATAAAAGAACACCAGAAAACGTTGAGATTGTCCAACACGTAATGGAAGAACCCCCATATATCATAAATTCGGCAATTGGCACAACAAGTGGACTTATCATATGGCACATGTCAAGCAATACTTAAAAAAGATTTAGTTTTATATCCATATCGATTGTGTGTACAAGACACTCGACATGTGTACAAGAACTGCATCAAGGTGATTTTCCATTAAGGGCTGCATATTGTCACTGGTTCTTGAACACGTTTGACGATGATTTGTTGGAGAAAACGTTCTTTTCAGATGAAGCATTGTTTCATCTAAGTGGATACGTTAATGCACAAAATATGAGAATTTGGAGCAGTGAAAAGCCTCATGGTTATGTAGAGGCCCCATTACATCCACATAAAATTGGTGTTTGGGCAGCAATTAGCCGACGACGTATAATAGAACCAATATTTTTTTAAGGTAAATCATTCATTATTAGTTATTTAAGCCTAAAAAAAATTATCCTCCTTCAGGTAACCTAACTGCACTTGCATGATGAATGAAATAAATAATAATAATCCAGATATGTTACGAAATGTTACTCAAAGCGTTAGACAAAGGGCTCATTTGTGCTTAGACCAAAATGGAGAACATTTTCAGCATTTATTATAACAGTTGAATGAAATAAATATATTTATACCCGAATAACATCTAGATGACTATTTTTGCCACGCAAAAGGAAGGTATAATGGAGTATTTCTCTCACAAGTGATATAATGATAAAAAGGGGTGAATTACTATGGTTACACAATGGTAAGACATAAATTATTTTTGGAAACGTCATTTTGACACTCATTAATTTTTGGATTTTTAACTTTTACAAGAAATTACACGTCGGGCATAAAAAATATCTTACACGTGACCGAAATGACATTATAAGCTCGTGAGATGTGTATCACTCGTGCTATCGCACTCGTGATTCAAAGATCTCACTCGTTGACAATGAAGCATTTCTGTCACTTGTAATATAATCTACTATTTTCTTAAAATTTCACGTATTTTTGACAATAAAATCCTGTTTGAGAATTTCCACCATTTTATCTTTCAATTGACACATTATTTGACATTTATAAGTGCAGTTTAAGTGCACGACATACGTTTTCGGATTAATGGATGACTCGGTTCCAAATTATCTTGATCGCTCGATACCTATTACGAGAAAAACAATAAAAACAAATATCAACCGCATTGTGTGGCAATCTGGTTTTATTAACGTTAAAAAATATGCGCACACTAATTGGGTTTTGTCTCAAGCGAATTTTGAAAAAAAAAAAAGTAGTACTATAGTGTAGTAGTATTAAATAGAACAGGAATGATAGCAAATTCAGCTCAAAGAACACAAACCACACTAATAACAAATTAATACCATACCGAATTCACCATCTTTGAGGCAGTTCTCGTCCTACTTAATTTCTTCTTGGACTTGTCAAAATCTTCATCTTCCTTGGGGATCTAATACCTTCGATAAGATGGCGCAAATTTCAATATCAACCCATCTACTTTGTAACTGAAACCTTCGACATCACTTGGTCTCAGCTGGTGCTGAAACATGTTGATTGTTGATGTTAAGCCCTAAACTGTTTGTATTAACAAAATTCCACTAGGTGAAATTGAATTAGTGCAAGGCCATAGTCGCGGTCTAGATCTTTCTTTGGATTTTGAGTAGCATCGTTTTTTTTTTCCATAATTTTGAAAAGTGTATCGAAGATGATTGCTATGATGCAGTGGTCAACGTTGATTCGGGGGTTGCCGTACATCACCCGGATTAGTCCGAGATTAAAGCCACGGCTACTGGACCACTGAGGCTGTCGATCCATCCGGGGATGGGCTCCGAGTATGTGGGCATCACTGATAGGAAAAACAATAGTAAGTGTGCTAGAATGGACACCAACTTACCAACAGATGGTCTGAAAATAACCGCCGGTATCTTGCTTGTGCACAAATCTTCAGCCAAAGCCAAGTGTTGCTGCTATTTGTATAGACTTTCTCCAGTCCGCAAAAGGCGGATACACCTTCTTGTCGGTGTGACAATAAGTGGTGGAAATGTGAACAAAAACGTCCAACTTCTTTATTTGCAGCGCCAAATTGACTACTTCTCTGGTCCTTCAAGTGTTCATTAGGATGACATCTGTCAAGCGGTCGTCTAAACGGACGGAAGCGGCAACATGGAAGACAATATTGACTTAACAAACTTTAATCCTCTTCGTTAATTCCCAAGTTCAACTCGCCATTTACTGCTTTAAATTTCTTCAAACCCTCTGGATTCTGGCTTCTCACTGACATTTCAAGTACTCACTGGTATGTCCGTCAGACTTCTACACCTCTCTTCTGACGAAAGACCTGTCTTCTGCCTCAACAACAAGTAGAGCTTCTGGACATTAGGGCACGACCCCAGGATCGTCTCTATCAAAACTTTGCCCATAAAACCACTACCACCAGTGATGAAGACATTCTTATTTTGGTAGAGTTCCGGAATGGTCGGGATCTCTGACATGTTAAACAGCTCATGTAAGATACAAAAGAGAAAGTGCGCGAGGTTGAACAACTGTGACAATATGTTACAGGATGTTTGTGCAAAAGAGGTCGAAGGTCACATTTTAAAATACAAATTGACACTATTGTTCGTCCAAAATCAAACAGTGTTGTAATGCAATAAAAACGATAAAAAAATGAAATTTGGTATGTTAAAATTTATAATTATACTCATCAAATTAGTATTTTTGAAATTCTTCAATCCATTATCACCATTGTAAATATTATGTAGTTGTATTCATAAATGCTAATGAATTGGTTTAATCGAATATAGTCGTGCACTTGCTCCGCATATCCATGTGGAAAGGTCAGTGTGAAGTAATAATAATTTAACAGCTGTAAAAACCTATAATCTGCAAAAGCACTCACACAATTTAAGGTTTTACCACAAATAATAAAAATTCAGGGGGAGGCTCCCAAGTAATTTTGAAAGTGTACTAGATGATTGCAAAACCATCCAGATTCTTAGAAAATCCTAAAAGATATCAAAAATAATAGAAACAGTATATCACAAAGAGGGTTTTAAAGAATTTTGATGGATTCTGAAAAGTCCTGAACACTTCGAAAAGTCTTGAAAACTTTTGAATTCTGAAAAATCCTAATAATAATCCTCGAATAATTCTGAAAATATTGAAGTCATGAAGCATCTTAAAAAGACTAAAATATTTTGAGCAATTCTGAAGACTCCTGATTTTTACTGAAGAATTCTTGCTGAATGTTTGGATACTGAGCAAAACTTGAAAGCTGAAGATGTTTGAGGAATTTGAGGAAAGTTTGAGAATGGGGCAGGGACAGTGCAAATAAAAACTGCAAAATGGAAACTTACATAATATTATCGCAGAAATTAGCAAATTGAAAATTAAAGGGTTGCTAGTTCCTATTGACCTTATCGACTTGCAAATGCACCATTACTTCCGATGACATCACAAAACATTGGCATCTATTTAATTACGGTTTTGCGAACAGTGGATTCAACAATTTGCTATACAATGTTGAAAATTCCTACAATCCCGGAATTTTACCGAGACAAGACTGTCTTCATCACCGGAGGGAGCGGCTTCATCGGAAAAGCTCTGATAGAAAAACTGCTCCGCTTTTGTCCTATTTGTTGAACACTAGGGGAACTAGAGATATCGTCAATTTGGCTCTACAAGCGAAGAAGTTTTTGTTCATGTTTCAACAACCTATTGTCACACTGATAAGAAAGTTATAGAAGAAAAGATATATCCGCCTCATGGTGACTGGAGAAAATCCATAGAGATAGCCGAAAACGTGGACAAGAACATCTTGAATGCTCTGACTGAAAAGTACATCTCTCCCTTAACAAATACCTACACCTTCACCAAAGGTTTGGCCGAGCAAGTGGTCAACGACTTGTGTTTGGGGAGAATCCCGACGGTCATTTATAGACCGTCCATTGGTAAGTGTGAGGGCCACACTTTCTTACAATTATTATCTCTTAATTGTCCAATAGTGGTATCTTCTTATAAAGAACCCATTCCTGGGTGGACCAACGGCTTCAATGGCGTAATGGCCTACCAGACAGCTGTGCTAACTGGAGTTCTGCGCATTGTACACGGCAAGGCTACCAACAACTTGGATTGCATTCCGATAGATTTATCAGTGAAAGCTTCTTGGACCCAAGGAACACTTCAGTAAGTTCGTATTGACAAAAAGTACTAAATTTTAGTTTGTAGAGACGAAAAAGAAAGATTGACTATAAATATTTACAACGGTAGCAACAATAACAAAGCTGCAGTGCCACAAGAGGAAACGTTCAAGACAATGTTAGATATAATGGAAAATGAAATTCCATACGGACAAGTTCTGTGGTATCCCAGAATTAAATACACTACCAATTATTACCCTTTTAAAATACAGATGCTCTTGTATCAGGTCCTCCCGGCGCTGCTCATCGACGGACTACTCAGAGTCTTCAAAAAGAAACCAATGTAAAGTCCCAACTTCTTTTATTGTAATTTTTCACTTTTTTCCAGGATGTTAAAGCTTCAGAAGACAATCAACGGAGCGATGACATCACTGTCCTATTTCCATTTGAACGGGTGGATCATCCTCAACGATAGATTGCTTGCTCTCGAAGACAAGTTGCTTCCTGCTGATGTTGACAGTTTTCACTTTTATCATAAAAATTTCAACATGAGAGCACAGTTAACGCACGGTGTAACTGGAATTAAAAAGTACTTGTTGAAAGAAAGCTTCGATCTAGAGAAGTCGAAGAAAAGGTTGCGCAGATTGAAGATGGCGTCGCAGACCTTCAACACTTTACTGTACCTGGGATTATCCTGGCTCGTGTTTGTGAAATTCAATCTTGCAGTTGTTATTTTCGGTTTATTGAAGACCTTTCTGAGGCTGTGAAGGAAAAAATCCAAAGCATAAAAGTGTTAGTTTCCTAGTCAAAAAATCAAATATCAAAAGAGTTAATAGTGAAAAAATAGGAATCTACATGGTCATTTTTACCAATTACCATTGTAATTTTAGATTTTGATTCTGTAATTCTGTACATCATTTTGATTCTATGCAGCAATGGTTTTTTTCACCGATTTAACCTAAATGATTAATATTTTTGACTTTTGAGACTTCATAATTTTTCTTCGTTAATCGACAGATTCCTTTCTGTATTTTGACTCTTAATTTATTTTGTCTCTCGTCTATCTATTTGAGTTTATCTCCTTAAACCCTCCTTAAACCTTTGACCCATTTGGTTCTCGATCAGTCAAAATGCTTTTGATTTTTACTTTTAAAATCTTGATCATATCTGGTACTATTGAAATCTTTGAGCATTGGCCCTTTTATTTCTCGACCCGGTATACCCTTAATACTTGCCAATTTTATTACTTTGATTGTATTGAGTCTGTCGAGCCTTTTGATCCTTTTGAACATTTTTACCCCTGTCTCGTCTGATTTTTTGAGACAAAAAAAGACAAAAAGGACAGAAAGTACAAAAAAGGATAAAAAACAAAAGGAGATAAAAACGACAAAAAGGATTCAATTTCGACTTTTAACTCTTTTGGGTTTTGACTCTAGGGGCCACTAGCTTAAAAAGGATACAAGAGTAAAAAAAGGATACAAACAATAAATAGAATAAACCGGATAATTGAAATCAAAGGGTTAGAACAAAATGGATAAGGAAGATAAAATGAATAAAGAAAATGATGAAAATGATAAAAAGCATAAAAAGTACATCAAGGACAAAAAGGATTCGACTCTTTAGATCTTTGGGTCTTGGTTTTTTGACTTTTTATTCTAGATATTCCTCGACTCTATATTCTATACAAAAATGGTCAAAGGCTCGAGTCACAACTTTCAATCAAAAGATACAGGACAAAAAGGGATAAAAGGATCTAAAGACAAAAAGGAAAAAAAATCCTAAAAAGGATAAAAAGGATATAATGAATAAAAAGTACAAAACTTGCAAAAAGAACCAAAACAACTAAACGGAAATAAAAATAATAAATAGGATAAAACGGAAAATAGATAAAAAAGAACAAAAAAGGAATCAAAGGGTCAAAACAACAAAAGGGATAAAGAAGATATAGAGGATGTAGAGGATATACCGGGTGTCCCAAAATTTTCCTCCCAGGCCATATCTCTGTTATTTGAAGGAATAGGAATAGGAATATCCGACAAAATTATTCTTGAAGTATTTTCTGGGAGCTCTCTAACTGCACTTCACCCCCATTTTTTATTTAAATTGTACCATCTTTGTTATTTGCTGAAGTTGAATCTTTTTTTGATTTTAAATATGGTGATATGCAATTGTACGTATTCACGTCGACTCCGAAGAAAAAGAGACCATCGTTTAAAGTAAATACATATGGTTCATTTATCTGTGCAATTTTTCATAAAGTTTAAATGAAGATACCTATTGGAAAATTTCCAAATTCCAAACATGTATGATCAACACCTGGCTACGGTTCGGAACGAAGAGAATATTAGAAACGTTTTAGCATACGTTAACCTGAATACTCATACACGTATCTCTTCGTAAACTGCAAGACGAAAATGGAATTAGCAAAACAATTCACAGAATTCTGATAGAACACAAATACCGTCCATCCAAAATCCATTTGGTGCAGAGTTTGAAGGGAGGTTAGAATTTGTTTGCTCTGCTGAATTAAATTTGCTGGACGGATATAACGCTTTCATAATAATGGTGTCGCAAACAAACACAACATCCACTACTGGTCCGCGGATAATCTCCACTGGGTACGGGAAACTCATTCTCAAACTGTTTGGAGTATTAATGTGTGATGTGGCTTATTCAATGGACGCTTGATTGGTCCTCACTTCTATGAAGTCACTTCAACTGGCCGGAGGTATTTGGATTTTCTGCATAACACGTTACCAACACTTCATGAAGATATCGGCGAACGTATAGGAATGATGAGCCAACAAGACGGGCCCCCTCCACACAACACCAGGAATATCAGTGAGTACTTGAACACAATCTATCCTGATGGCTGGATTGGCAACCGGAGATCCGTTCGATGGGGCCAGCACGGTATCCTGACCTACCGCCTCTTCACTTTTTTCTGTGGGGTTATCTCAAAGAATTTGTGTACCAGATACCATCAAATAACCTGGAAGAAGTCACAAATCGAATACGGCACGCCTGTCTTACAGTTACTCCACAAATGTTTGTAGCTGCTTGTACAGGCTGTCTTACGAAAAACGCACCACGCTATAACTCTGTTATTAATAATCCGATTTCAGAAATTCAAAAACCGTGTAAGACAGGTGTATAAATGCTACAAAAGAGTATGATTCTTAATTTGTTTTGAATAAGTCATTTTTGTCAAGCGATAGTCAACTTTTTTTTTAAATAGCAACACATTTTTTTTTTATTCAGTTTGGTGGGGATTTTTTTCTAAATACAATGGTATGTTTCAACTTGATTTTGTAAAATATTCTTGGAAAAGTTTTTTTTTTCTAAAATTTTCAAGTGTGCGTCGGAATCCAATGAAAGCGCACAAAAGGCGCACTGCTTGACCAGAATTTCTGTCTGTCAGCAAGACGTAACTAACGCTTAATTCTTTGGTTTTATCTGATTTTATTCCACTATGAGAGTTCTCCTGTTTTTAAAGTTGAGGTTGCTCAATGTTTAAATTGCATTGTCGAAATTTCACGTTACCAGAAGGATCGGTTGAATTTCAATTAACGTGTGTGTGTGTAGTGTCGACCGACGTAGTTACAAGGTAACCGTTATTCTATCTATTTCTGTTTGTCATACTCAACATAATGAGGTAGCCCCAAAAATTGACCGGTGGTTGTTCCACGTGCATAGTAGAGACTCCTAGATAAAGGACAGTTCATGGTTTACCGTTAGCTCGCCATTTTGTACGCTAGGACGTCATAAAACTAGCCATCTTGAAAATGGAGTCGTCCGCCTTTGCACCTACATGTCTTGTAAAGAATTCTAGCCTTTGTTTAAACTAATGTTCACTATTGCTACGCGAATTATTCCGTAGACCTCGCGTGAACCCATGAATTTCGTATCAGTTGCCTTCAGCCCTTCTTTTCTCTGCAGTGGCATAAATTACAAAGCTAATGAGTCACAGGCACCACGAATAACCTGCTAAAGCCATTGTTGTAATTTGTTTTTAGTTATTGTTGTCCATTTCAGAAAGTTCAAATGTGTTGTTGACTTCTAGTTACCAGGAACCACAGGCGCGATCAATTTGAAACAAAGTGATTCCTTAACTTAACATAACTAGATTGCTACTCAGATAAAACCTTTAATAACTACCTGTCTTTCTGTTTGAGGCCGACAGCAGCTTGCGGTTGTTGCAAAGCTATTTTGTCTCTGTTGACTTGAATTAACCAACGCTTAGTAAGACCTGAAGACACGAGGTAAAAGCTGGCAAAGTGTCACGCCTAAATGTCGGGGTTCTGGAAGGTGCCTTATCGTTGTTTTGCGCCCCCTTGCGATTTCTCGTCATTCGCTTGTAACTGACATCCAGCGACATTCGACACCGTGGAAGCCAAAGATCGGTTTTTAGTGTAGTTTGTTTTTGCATATTGGTTTTGGGCGTATATATTTCATGGTATCTGTCTGTTGAAAATTCCTGTAAACTGCAAAAGCTCATGGTGGAATAAAATTAGCTGACTTAACCTCATGTACATCAGAATTGTTAAATTGTATTATTGTTTGTCTTGTCAAAAAGTAACACAACGTAGGGTTCTGCTTGTTCTTTCATTGTCTGACGATTACTGGCCAACCTTTAAAGTTCGCGGTTTGTTTCAAATTTGACGTTTAGTGACGTCATTGACATTTTATTTCATGTTCAAATTCAAAATGTCGCGGTAATGCAACACTGACCATTAAAAAAAACTTAATAATAATAATAATAATAATAAGACAAAATGCTGCGCATAGTGCAGGAGTACACAGATGCTATTGGCATGGAGTTCGGTTGGGACAAATGCGCTCAGGTTCATCTCAAAAGAAGACGATGCGAGAAACACCCGGAGCATCACATTTTCGCACCACAAAAACTCCGCGACTATGTGGCCTATCTTCGTCGCATTCAATATGAGAGAGCACGTGAGCAGTTGGTGGAGTTACAGCCGGACGAGCCGGAGATCCACAACGCTGTTCCGGTAAATTTGGAGATGCCTCCGAACAGAAAGTCTCTCCACAAAATTCCACCACCCAAAGCCCGCGATGTAGTTGCAGCGGATCACTCGATAGGAACCTCCCTGGGGATCCAGACATTCTGCTCCTGAACGAGATGGTCTATCGAGAGGCGACGAGGCTTTCTTCTTCGGTCTCACGTGGTAAGAGCACTGAGGCTGAGAGGAAATTCGAATGTCGCCTTGAAAAGATAGACAAGAAGATAGGAACCGCTAGGCAGAATATTTCTCAAATTCAGTGTGTGATGGAATTCATCAAAGAGATGAAACCTTTCACACCAAAAATCCGGCGCATCGCGCGTCTTTTTCGCCGGACCCATCATACACTGAATGCAGCGGTGCTTGCTGTTGAGAAGCAGCACTGCATGGATAGAGTTCGCAATCTTGTGGCTGCAAGAAAGTCCCTGGTAAGGAGTAGGCGAAGGTTGGTCGAGAACAACAAGTTCAAGACAAATCCTTCGAGGCTCTTCCAGCGGGCAAACTCTATCCCAGAGAAATTGCCGGCGGTGCAGGATGTCGAAGTCTTCTGGAGGGAAATATACGAGGGGTCGAAACCGTTGCGTGAAGACACTCCAGCCCTTGCACAATTTGAGAACTTCGTAAGAAGATCTCAATTAAGACCAGTGGTGTGCAATCCGATAACCCCGGAAAAAATTGGCGAGACCCTTAAGGGAATCAAAAATTTTGCCGCACCAGGCCCGGACGGAATTAATACCTTTTGGTGGAAGAAATTCCGAAGCACGCACAAACGTCTGGCCAAGGTATTTAATTTCTGGCTTAATGGTGAGCAGCCCATTCCTGAGTGGGTTGTCGAGGGGCGAACCGTTTTACTATCTAAAACGGGTGATTTGTCTCAGCCTCAGAACTACCGGCCAATAACTTGCCTAAATGCATGCTATAAGATTTTCACCAGACTCCTGTACTACCGAATATTCCACGCTATTAACCCGGTGTATTCAAAAATTTTCGAACAGCGAGGCTGTAAAAGGGGCGTGAACGGCTGCAAGGAAAACCTACTGATCTATAGGTGCGTCACGCAGGATGCCGTCCAATATAAGCGCAACCTATCTATGGCTTGGATCGATTATCTCACGACACAACATCTCACGAGCTGATTATTCACTTGCTCGAATGTCTTGCAATACCCGATACACTAGTAAGATGCATCAAACAACTGATGTCACTCTGGAAAACTCGGTTCTCGATAACATCCCGACGGGACCGAGTTCAGACAGAGTTGATATCATTCAGAAGAGGAGTATTCCAGGGAGATTCCTTGAGTCCTCTTCTGTTTTGCATCTCACTGTTGCCGCTGTCCGTAGCCTTGCGCGGTGCAAAGGGTTATAGCTGTGGTACACCCGGTAACCGGAAGCATAAGATCACGCACTTGTTTTACATGGATGACTTGAAAGTGTATGCTTTCGGAAAGCAAGAACTGACGCAGTCATTGCGCATAGTGCAGGAGTACACAGATGCTATTGGCATGGAGTTCGGTTGGGACAAATGCGCTAAGGTTCATCTCAAAAGAGGACGATGCGAGTATTTCGACGAAGAACGCCGGAGAGATTTACAAGTACTTGGGTGCGGAGCAAAACCACATTCAAGCGTCACACAAAGTAAAAGGGTCTCTCCGCGGCAAGTACAAAAATCTCCATCTGTCTAGTTCGTAGAATACCTATTTAACCTACAAGTCACAGAAACAAATTTGTTGCCTCTCCAAAATATAAAGTTCATTCTAACTTTTTCCTAGACTATCTTCACATAATCTTAATACAATACAATACAATGTCTGTCGAACCCGCCTTATGCTATTTTGCTAATGCTATCTTACAAAATTCAGAGACAAGTCGAACAAAATTAAAAATCAAGAATAAAATTAACCTCTTTATAACAATGAACAATGTCACCTATAAAATACAATAAGCAGCCATGATAATTACAGAATACTGACGTGCAATAAACTGGAAACCAGCACTTTATGACAACAGGAACAAAAATGCTTTAAACTTTTAATTTCTTTTTGTCACATTCTCAGGAACTCTCTTACGAAACTCACCACAGATCCAACATTGAATTTCATAAATACCAGCCAAAACAGTACTAAATACCATAGAGTGTTGAAGATCTGTGATGCCATCTTCATTCTGCGCAGCCTCTTTTTGGACTTCTCCAAATCGAAAGTTTCTTTCAACAAGTATTTTTTTATTCCCATTACAGCGTTCTTTATCTGTCCATTCATATCAAAGTCCGTCACATAGTAGTGAAAACTGTCAATATCGTCAGGATGCAAATTGTCCTGTAGTTTCACAGTTTTTTCATTGGGTAAACTCCACTCGTTTAAGATATAGAAGGCCAGTCCTGTCATCGCTACGTGGATCGTTTTTTGGAGTTTGGTCAAACTACGAAAAATGTGTAAAGAACTGTAATAATTTGTGTATTTGGGTGTTTACAATGGCTTCTTGTTGAAAACTCTCAGTATTCCGTCGATGAGCAGCGCTGGAAGGACCTGATACAACAACATTTGGATTTTGAAATTGTAGTAACACGTAGTGTATGTCAGTCTGGGGTACCACAGAATTTGGTCAAAAGGAGTTTCATGTTCCATAACATCCAACATTCTGCTGGACACCTCGTGTTGTTGAACGGGAGCAGTATTGTTGTTACTACCGTTGTAAACATTGACAGTCAACTTTTCTTTTTCGTCTCTACAAACTAAAATTTAGTATACTTTTTTTTTGTCGGTACGAACTTACTGAAGTGTTGCTTGTGCCCAAGAAGCAATTATTATAGCTTTAATGGATGCATCGACCGGGACGCAATCCAAGATGGCGGTAGCCTTGCCGTAGACAATACGTAAAAGCCCAGTTTGGACAGCTGCTTGGTAAGCCATAGCACCACTCAAACCGTCGATCCACCCCGGAAAGGGTTCTTTATAAGAGAACACCACTGTTGGTATAATTATGATAAATAATTAAGAAAGTGTTGCCTTCATACTTACCAATGGACGGTCTGTAAATCACCGCCGGAATTCTGCCCAAACATAAGTCGTTGACCACTTGCTCGGCCAAACCTTTGGTGTAGGTGTAGGTATTCGGTAGAGGTGAAATGTACTTGTCAGTTAGAGCATTCAAGATGTTCTTGTCCACGTTTTCGGCTATCTCTATAGATTTCCTCCAGTCACCATGAGGAGGATATATCTTTTCTTCTATAACTTCCTTATCAGTGTGACAATAGGTTGTTGACACGTGAACAAAAACGTCCAAGTTCCTCGCTTGTAGGGCCAAATTGACAACCTCTCTCGTCCCTCTAGTGTTCATCAAAATGGCATCGGTCAAACTGTTATCAAAACGAACAGAAGCAGCCACGTGGAAAACGACGTTGACTTCTTGGACCAACATCTCCCAGTCTTCATTGCTGATTCCCAACTTCAAGTCCTTAACATCGCCATTGACAAACTTTACTTTCTTCAAAGCCTTAGAATTTTCTTTTCTAACTAAATCAAACAGCTAGACAAGCAGTGTTAAGTCTGTAAAAAAGTAAAACTTACTTCTGAGTTGGTCAAACTTGTCAATCTTTCCTCCGGTGAACAATTTTTCTTTGGTCGCATCAACAGGTAGATCTCTTTAACATTAGGACAAGAACGGAGCAATTTCTCTATTAAGACTTTTCCCATGAAGCCGCTGCCTCCGGTGATAAAGACGGTCTTGTCACGGTAAAATTCCGGAATCATTGGAATTTCTGTCATTGTGTTGCCGATTCTTGAATGCAGTGTTCGGGTAGCGACATAACGTTTTAATAACGAATGCTAATGTTTTTTCACCGTCAGCGGAAGGAGTTATGAATTTGGACTGGGGTCACTCATTGTTTATTCAAATATAATAAATAGCCCAGTCATTTGGTAGTTGTTAGGAAAGATGATAATAGTCGTAATTTTGGCGACGAGTGATGAACCACATTTACACTTACGAGGGTTCTCCAGTGGCAGGTACATTTCTGCCGGCCAAAGCACATTTTCCCGCAATATCTTTTTTTTTTAATTTACAAATTTAAAAAAATCGCTCTGTAGCTGCAAAGATCTATATTTTATCAACACGCCCACAAAATTTCAACGAAAAATTTTCACAAATAAAAAAGTTACATTCAACGGCGGGCAAAAATGTACAACAATGTCCTCTTAACTAGATTTATTTACACACGTATTCATTACAATGCGTCACGACCCTGTCGGACGTCTGACTTATTCGGTGGTTCACATAGATCTCTTAAAACGAGAGAGTGGATGACCGCCCCACCCTTATCTTAGTAGTTTCCACCCTAACCCTGACACTTACCAATCATTAAACATCTTACAATTAGAGAAATTACTAGTACCTAACTAAACTAAATAACCTACATATTATATTATGTTACGGTAAAAGACGTGAAGCCGGAAAATAACGTTATTTACCGGGTAATAACGTTATTAACCTATTGCGATGGATATTGACGTTACTACCCGGTACTTCTTCAAGCTTGTTTGTCAAAATTAATGAAAAGCTAACAAATTATACCGTGCGATCATTTAGATTATAAATTAGAGTAGGCGGCTTTTTTATTATGCAATGGCCCAGCCTGCAAATTGACTGACAGCTTAGACTCACAGTAAGAATTGAGGTTATCCTAAACATTGTGACGATTATGTTTTTCATGAAAATAAAAGATTAACAAATAATGTAGAATAATTGCGAATTAGAGCAAATGTTCAAAGTGTTCTCCAGCATCTTCAATTCACCTGTTAACTCCATTCACCATTATGTTTTTCTGAAAAGTCACTCTGACATTCGAATTTTAAACGAAATTGTCAAAAGTTAGTAGTGCCACCCTAATTTAAATTTCACAGCCTACTCTAATTTATAATTTAAACGATCGCACGGTACAGTTCTGTCATTATGAATGTTCATTAAAATTGATTAAATGAGATCTTTTTTGTTTTCAGGCACATTTTTTGTGATCTCTGCATGAATTTCCCCATCATCTTTCTCGACAAATCTTCTCAACTTACTTTCCATTAATAATCTTTGTTTTTTTTTTGACGCTTTGCCTCTTTTAATTAATTCGATTTTTGTGTCGTTTGTTTGCTTTTCGCCGATTTCCAATATTTTGGTTACTTGACATCTTTGGTTATTGCTTGATTTCTTTTTATTCATTCTATTGTTTCAGATTTTTTCTCCTTGGCCTTTTTATCCCTTGTAATGCTTTTACTGCTGATTGCTTTCATTCCCTTTATTTTCATGATTAGACCATTGTGACTTTTGACTTTATCGACTACTGACCATTTTGATCCTTTTGATTCTTGATCATTTCGTGGTTCTCTTCAACCTTTTGACTCTTTAGTGTTTTTTTTTTTGACTATTTTAATGCATGATCCTTTTTGAGTTTTGGATCTTCTCATCAACCTTTTGTGTCTTTTGACATTTAACTTTGCACCCTTTAATCCTTTTCGTTTTTTTTTTTTTTGTTGATTATTTCGATTCCTTGGATTTATTTGATTCTTGTTTCTTAATTGTTTGATGCTTTCGACTCCTTTGACTATTTTGATCCTTTGGCACTTTCAGATCAGCGAAAAATTAATGTTTCAACATGAAAATGCCTCTTCTCATCTGAATGTAGATAATTTTTTGTTCCTCCACCGACACTACTATGTCTTTATACCAATCATTTCAACTTGGGCTTCTAGAATATATTATACACCTGACATGTTTATCATCTGTGGATCACGGTGTTTACTACTTTATAGCACAATGGGTATCTAATTTAAAGTTTTTCAGTAGTTAAATATACCGCCTGCGCAAAAACATATATAAGTCACTGTAAATTGTCGGTCACATTCTCTACTTTATACAAGGAGGCTCCCAAGGGGACACCCTTGAGACAGCGAACCAGAGGGCCCCCCTTGAGACATGATTGTCCGAGAGGCCCCCATTGGGACAGTGGGGACCGAGGGCACCCCCTGAGACAGCGGGGGCTGGGGGGGGGCTCTTGATACAGAAACCTACTACGATAATCGTTTCATTCACACGCGTCCCCACTCACTACCTCTCTAAAGAAAGTTTCACTTTCAATAAATTAGAAAACAGTAATTTAGTAAGAATTTGAAAAAAATCATTTACAAGGTAAAAGTGTCACTTACTTTATCTGATTAAGCAGATAAAATAACACCTTTTGTCTACTTTATAATCAAATAAAGTGACACTTTTACCTTGTCAATGAAGGCACATAAGTTGTCACTTTTGTGACGGTTTCCGATAAATATAATTTTTTCTACAAGCTCTACCAAAAGTGGACATTTTAACGGTAGTCCTAGCAACCAATATTATGAACAACTAAACATAATAAATTATTATAGGTACACGAACCAAAATTATTAATCTACTTCAAATTTATAAGGGAACTATACAAGGTGTTACAAAATGATTTTCATCTAATCGCCTGTGCATTTTCTATGTAAAATAAAAAAAAAATGCTGTTTTATAAAAACGAGGAACAATCCGACGAAAAATCCTCTGCAGCCGTGTTTTCCAGGCCTGATCAGGTTTCCCATGACAATGGAGTGTACTCATTCCGATTACGGGGCCTCGCATGAGTCTTCCTTGAATTAATTTAATTAATGACGTTGATCATTTGACAAACCAAGGCGTTATTGACAGAATTAGCAAATGCAAAAAGAATAGAGCGGGATAGAAAAATTTACATATAAAAACATTCCAAAGTTAACTAGATGAAAATCATTTTGAATACCCCGTATATAGTGCGCACTGTATAATCATGCTATATAATATTATTATTACTATTATAATATATACAGGGTGGAAAGTTTAACTGGAATAAATTCAGTATCTTCACTACCATTGATTTTGCGAAAAATTCCTGAAACACGTCGATTTTTGTTTTTAAATTGCCACTTTTTAACCTGATCAGCTTTCTTTTGTTTTTACTCAAGGGGCTGTAACCACCCTTAAGTTTGTTTTTTTTTTTTCAAATGGGAAGATATTTCAACCGACACATCATGGGAAGATACTGAATTTATTCCAGTTAAACTTTCCACCCTGTCTAATCACATTATAGCTAGTGGCATTTGGCCAATACAACAGCAGAATGACAAAAACAGAAATCAATTCGTCCGAAAGATAAAAGGAAAAACAAGAAGAGATTACGTCAGAAATAAATTATATAATAATAATTATATTCTAAACCAGAAGAATAAATTAAATATTAATAATTAAATAATTTTAAATATTCTTTAAGGGCTGATGATGGCAGTAGTGTTCTGCCGAAACATGTTCCCATTGTAATTTATTAAAGTTTGTGGAGTTCGACTTAAATATATTTAAATTTTAATTATATTCTAACATATATAAAAATCTCGTGTCACGGTGTTTGTGGTCGAACTCCTCCGAAACGGCTCGACCGATTTTTATGAATTTTTTTTTTTTTGTATATTTGGCAGGTATGAGAATAGGTGGTAAACTATTTTGGTCACGGACATGGAGGCCCAGGGAGGCCCTTGAATTGGACCTATTTTTATGATTTTTTTTGTATATTTGGTAGGTATGAGAATAGGTCGTACAGTATTTTTCATATGGACATGGGGGCCACAGGGGCCCCCTCTTTGATTTGTTAGATTTGTCTTCGCCCCGAATAGTAGAATAACAATTAAAACATGGACATGGGGGCCCAGGGGGCCCTTTGGGTTTATAACTCAAGAAGGGATTTCATGATATTTGATTTCTTGGATTTGTCTGGGCCCCTGTGTTATTGATTCTGAGGCGGTACAAAGTTCGGCGGGTCAGCTAGTACCTATATAAAAATGGACGAAAGATGGCTACCAAAAAACTAATGGAACAGAGACAAAAAAGACAGCGCTGCCGACGAACAAAAGGATCTGGTAGAATTGGATAAACAGTACAACAGCCAGCTAGGGTACATGGAATTGAAGAAGAAGAACAAACCATAAATGCTTAAAAATTTATTTTGTAAACTTACAATTATTAGTCAAGCAAGATTGTAAATATTTTACCATACAATCTGACATGTTCGAGACCACACTTAACTTCATTCTAAACCCTGCTAAAGCATTCTGGTACTCCCAGCTCTGCCGACTTGTCGAAATCATTTCTGCAAATCAGCTATGATACTCAAAATCCATTTGAAGATTTTTCAACTGAACTTACTCATCTTCGTTAGACATATTCCAATTTCCAGGGGCCATTCTTGTCGTAAAATCTTCGGAACTGACTCGACGAATACATCTCCTAAAGAAACCCAGAAGATCGACTGGACAACATACCGCGTTGTCTGGACAATTTTCGTCGGTGAAGCAAATCATCCCAGGTACAGAAAAATGGGACGGAGGACATTCCCTTCTAGCACTGTGAGATGCGATAAGCGCACATAATACAAAAATTCGTAGAACAGTGAAAGAGGTCATCTTTGTGACAACTGGTAAGTCTGAGCAGTAATGTACTTTTATATATGATATATCAGTATTTTGATTTATGATAAATATTACAGACAATTTGTGCATGTGGGTGGAATGGTGTTGCTTTCTTGAAAAATTTAATTTTATTGTGAATAATAGTATATTATAAACCAAGGTAGAGAAGTAATTTTTCTCAGCTAAGCAGTATTAATTCCCGAGATGCGAAGCATCGAGGGAATTAAGTTGCGAAGCTGAGAAAGGGCTTCTCTACCGTGGTTTATATATTATTTTTTTCACTACTAGCAGCTTAAATCGCTAAATAAATAAAGCATCAAAAATACAATCGTCTAGCGGGTGCCAGGTCACAGTTAATCCTGAATAGACGTTGCCGTCTGTGAACATTTGTTTTTTCCGTGGATCAATGCAAATTTTGGCTCGCGCTTCGCGCTCAACCCCTTAAGGCTGTTTTCTCACTGCCGTAAATTTATTTTCTAAACTGTGGCCACAATTTTAAAGATACCGTTATATAACAAATTCTATTGTTTTAAAAATAAATTAGAATTACAGGGACACGTCCTTATTTTTCTTAAGTGCCATAGGACCTTAGAAAAAAATAAAAGATTAAAGAAAACAGATTTTTCTTTGTGTACATGTAATTATTACAAGCTTTACAATAAAAGTTCTCTAATGCATTTTTTGCTGTTTTTAATCGTAAAGCGAGAATTTAGAAAATAATTTTCAGATTTCTATTGTAAGTGCTCGGAAATCCGAAACAGAACCGTGAAGTTATAGCTCCGCCCAATGTATCGGCACGGCCGGCATATCTTAAAGGGACATTAAATATTATTATTATTATTAATGAATTTGCCCGCTGCTGACTTTCCCAGTTATGATGTAACTTATTGTGTGGAAGCTCGACAATTTTTTGTTTTTTAAACAGTGACATGTTAGACATTATTCATTCTTGTTGATTGTACGAAAGAGTTTATATTGTATGTAATTATACATAGACCATCGAACTATACATAGTACAATAAGTGTTTTTCTAGTTAGCATTTAGTGGTTTAATTTCAAAAATAAATCGGTGTTGATTTATTGTCAAAGATGCGTGACAAAAGTGGAGTGCTTTATAAGAGAATAAGTATGAAAAGAAGAATGCAGAGGTAAACATGCATTGTAAGAGCTTGAGCGTAAACTTATGTATGGATAAATGCTGATCAAATTGATTACACCTTATTAGGCTATGAAAAAAAAAGGTAAATTGTACCCAGGGCAACTGACGAAATTGTTGATTCAGCCCTGTAAATGTACATCAAATTGTCAAACAATGGCTTGTTCTTGGAAAAAAATACAACTAAATTGTATTTTGTTGTGGAAATAAATGTATTAATAATGACTGTCTAAATAGAAAAGATTGATTATTTGTATTCTTTTGGATGGCATGTTAAAATTTGTTTTTCGTATTAAATAATTTTTTTATCGACAATAATTGTTTTTTTTTTTTTTTTTTTTTAAATTGACTGGCTTTAAGTATCTTTAATCATAAAAAACAATTGGATATTGTCACTAAAACAATAATTATTAAAATGTTTCCAAGGCATTTGTTCAGTCCATTTACTTGATATCTAAGGGGATGTGCTATAAAAAATAAATTCTGAGTTCACATTTTGAACACTCAACTTCCTTTGGCGCCTGCACTATATTATAAGCAGACGCACCTGCATGGATGAAGGCATCAGACAGGTTTTTGCGACGCAAAACCAGTTTCGTATTCAGATGTTTTTCTATTCTGATGCCATCACAAATTAACTGGTCTACTTTGAGCGCGTGGCACAAGTTTGAAAAATAAAACAAAACATTATAGCCTCAGGTGCGTCTTCGAGATCTTACCGAAACTTTTTTTTTACGATGCTGCTTTGTATATTGCCGCTCATTGTAATCTGAATCCCAAGCAGCCGCAAAAAACAACATAATTTTGCTCCACGTGGACTTGACACGATATGTCATAATCTAAAGGACCAATCACTTCCAGGTTTTATACTTCCACTAAACCCATCTTTGTTTACATCATAGTTGAGAGAAATAGATATATTTCACAATAAGATTACAGTAACCGCCCAGTCGAAATCGGCAGAAGGTGTCAGCGAGAAAGCAGCCTTAAAGAAACCGACTCCAAGAAGGTCATATTTTCCTGTACGTGAAACTCGACATTTGGACAGGATCAATTGTGACTGGCACCCGTTAGACGCTTTTTATAAAAAATAAAGGTTATGTATTTTTTCTCTGACATTTCTCCGTCAGAGACCGGATTTTCGTGAAAACCTGCACAATGCATACATGTGCTTTTGTAATAATTTAACTTCGTTTTTTTTTTGCATAAATTGCATTTAATTAATGTCTAATATTTGCAACTGGTGCAATTTGTGAAAATCGAAGGGCGCTGTTGTTAAGTAGGTAGATAAAATAATAATAAACGATATGCATTTTGCATCAAACCCGGTCTCTGCCCATTATTAACTACTGGTCAATAATGAAAAAATTATTAACTACTAGGAAAGAAAAACAACTTCACACTTCCTCTACAAACTATATAATCGTACATTCTACAGCTAGTAGTGAAAAAAACTATTATAATGTAACTGGAACATTGCCGTTGATAATAATAATTGTTAACGAGATGTTATGTTTTGTAGATTAATAACCGATTATAGACCGATTTCGCTTTTACCGATACTCTCAAAAATATTTGAAAAATTGCTTTTGTCTCAAATCATGTTTTTTTTAGAAAGGAATAATATTTTATCAGATAAGCAGTATGGATTTCGACAAAATCGTTCAACTTCGTCTGCAGTCTTGAATTTGTTATCTCATGTTTATGATTGTTACGAAAGCAAGGAATTATATCTAGCAAACTTTTTAGATTTAAGTAAAGCTTTTGATTCAATATCGCATGATATATTGATAAGAAAACTTTTCTTTTACAACTTTCATCCCTCAGCAACCAAAATAATTGTATCGTACTTATCTCATAGAACTCAGTGTGTTCGAGTGAATCATGCCTTATCGAGAGACGTCAAAATTAAGTATGGTGTACCGCAAGGCTCCATACTTGGTCCATTGCTTTTTTTAATTTATGTAAATGACCTACCTAGCCAAATAACTGATGCAGATGTCACCTTATATGCAGATGATACAACAGTGAGTAGCCGGATATTGTCAGTAAGGCATATTGACTCAGAAAAGGATAGACTGTTGCGTATTGTGGAAATTGGTTTTGTGCTAATAAACTTGTTTTAAATAAAGATAAAACAGTAACTGTTCTTTTTACCCTAAAAAATATTCCACTTTTAGACACAGTTTGTGACTCCACAAGGTTTTTAGGTTTATATATTGACGCACAATTAAATTGGAATATTCACGGGGAATATATTTGTAATAAAATAGCTAAAAACATATTCCTTTTGCGAATGATGGCTAACAGCATATCAACTCGGTGTTTGAAAATGGCATACTATGCATTGATTCATTCTTATTTAGAATACGGCGTTTTATTGTGGGGCCATTCATCGTCTCGACACCATGTTTTCAAATTACAGCGGAGGGCAATCAGGGTAGTTATGAATCTGCAGTATAGGGACGATTGCAAAGAATATTTTATTAAACACTCCATCTTAACTTTTCCCTGTATATTTCTTTATAAGTGTTTAGAACATGTGGTGAAAAATTTTCTCTCATATCCTAGGTTAAATAGTTCACACAGTTATAATACACGTACGGAAGATCTAGCTTTCAAACCTTTAAGACTAGCTAAAACTAGAGATGGTACACATTATTATTGTATCAAACTATTTAATAAGATTCCTCCTGCTATCAAACAGCTGTCCCCTAAAACATTATTGAGTAGGCTGAAGCAATTTTTATTGCTGAAAGCATTCTATTCCTTAGACGAATTTTTCAACTCTAGAGATTGGGATGAGTTATAGTGTTCTATAATTAATTTGGTTTAGTTATTTCTATTTTCTCATTAGTGGTACTTATCTAATTACTTCTCCAATAACATACTTGTTTTTTATGACAATTTTTGAGTTGATTGTTATTTAGTTGTTTTTTTCCCTTTTTTGAGTATTTAGTTTATATTATTTAATTTTCTAACTAATATTAGTAATTATACCTATAGGTGCATTTTGACCTGTGTAAAATACATTAGACATGTATTTCTTTGGCACAAATAAATAAATCTAAATAAATCTAAATCTAACATTGCCTTTTAGTCGTTTAAACAACCTCTACAAACTCTAGAGATTCGTGGCACTTTTAACATGAAATTACAACATTGACAAGGTATTGTACTGTCGTATGGTACACAGTATCTTATAATTATTATTATTATCAATCCAACTAAACATAAAATATATTAAACAAGAAGAATGTTCTTAAATCCAAGTGGAGTAAATTTAAATTAAAATTTAAATATATCTATGTCGAACTCCACAAACTTTAATAACTGTAAGATTACTAATGGTACATGTTTCGGCAGAATACTTCTGCCATCATCAGCCCTAATTTAACAAGAGATTAATGATACAATTGATGAATTACAAGAGGGGTTCTTACCTTAAAGAATATAAAAAATTATGACATTGACGTAATTTTGAATTAAATTTGACGTTTTCAAAGGGTTACATGATTTTTAAAAGATTTCGTAAAAACAACATTTTATAAATGTAAAAATTAAAAATGGATCAAAGAGAATCTGGTAAGTTTGTTTGAGTGAAAAATTAAAATAGTGAATTAATAATGGGATTATTGAAGTTATTCTGTTCATTTAAACAATTTTTTATATTCTTTAAGGTAAGAACCCCTCTTGTAATTCATCAATTGTATCATTAATCTCTTGTTAAATTAGGGCTGATGATGGCAGAAGTATTCTGCCGAAACATGTACCATTAGTAATCTTACAGTTATTAAAGTTTGTGGAGTTCGACATAGATATATTTAAATTTTAATAAAATATATTTCCTAACGTTCTTTCTAATCATGGTTCATACTGACTCATAAGTACGGCGTGTTACAAAATGATTTTCATCTAAATAGTTTGTAACTTTGGATTTGTTTACATGTAAATTTTTCTGTACGGTTATATTCTTTTTGCATTTGCTAATTCAAGGAATCTAAACCCTAAGGAGCCGCCGCGCCGGTTCGTTTTTCGCGGTGTCAACTGGCGTGCCGCGGCTTCATCGAATTGTTCCTCGATACATAGGTGCATCATTATAACATTTGAAGTTTCTTGATTTTTGAGCTTTTTTTGACTATTTTCGTAAAGCGGTATTTTTTAATTTACATGGAAAATGCACAGACAACTAGATGAAAATAACACCTTGTATTTTTTATCTTTAACCTTTAACCTAACAAGAATGAAGAGATTTTTTTTAACATGTATTGACTTAATTTGTTTCGCACAACTTTCATGAAATATTGAACCTGTAATTTATAACGGAGAAATTTGGATTGCCTAACCGACCTGGGGCGAGGTTGACATCACTGATCCAGAAGGAAGTCAAGCCCTTATAGTTTTGACTGTTGAACGAACAACAAGGTTCCTCGCAAAAAACTTCTTATCATATTCTTAAAGTTTGTTAAATCTGATTTTATTCGTACCACCAAATTTCGTTTAAAATTGTTCAAAATTGTGTGCTCAAATTATAAATCAAATCGTCAAAAATTTATATTACAAAACTGACGGAAGCGGATTCGAAAAGCACGTGCCGCTTGTTGGAGTCACCGGAAATATAGGTAACCGTTTTACATTTATATTTCCACCAAATCTATCGTAAGTACACGTCAATGGAATCGCTTTATATTTTATGGTCTGCCTCTATAAAACTTGCTTATTTATTCGTGCCAGAGACTTTACTATTTGCTAGAGTTTGTCTAAATATTGCCATGTCATTTGATAAAGCACAAACCTCTTCTTATGATAGTCAACTTGGATAGAACTAAAAATCTCTGAAAAATGGCGCTTCCGGCATTATCAGTTAAAGCAACGCAAATTTCAAAATAAATTCTTTAAATGCCATTTGGTCCTTTTTCAGGAAATTATTGTTTAACTCCAAATCTGCAATAATCTGTCCATATGTGTTATTTCCGTGCTTAAACCTTTCTCTCCATTGTTCGTTCCTCAATACTGTGTTGAGAAGGGAGAACCTGGAACCTGGAACCTGATTGCCGTAGTTGCCGAGTTTTGTATTATGCTGTATATTGTATGTTGTTTTGGTTTGTCATAGCTCTATTTCGTGGGTAAACCTTTTAAAGATTCTAGTGTTCCCCAAATTTACAACGGCCAACTGATACCGGAGTTGACTAAGTTTTTCCCGAAGATATAAAAGTACAAAGAATCATATCACAAAAAATGAACTGAATGTAATATGTATGTATGTTGTTCTTACAGCGTGTGTCAGTTGTGGAACTTTAATAACCTTGTCACACTTTGTCCTTGAAACTTTGCCTGGATTGGATTCACAAGATAACTTGATGATGATTTTCAATATCTTTGCACCTGCCACACTTTTGTATTTGCACACTATATTGTCTATGTTTGATGTGAACTGCTGTAATCATCGAAAAGCTAAAAGTGGTGATGAGATCACATAACTTAAACGTAATCATATTGTACACCTGAATTGTTAAATTGTATTAATGCGTGTTATTCTCTGGAGGACTAAATTGTCAACCTAATGAAAGTATTGCAAATTGTAAGATGGAATTTGTTGACTGTAAATTGTTATTAAATTGTCAAACCCTTGCCAAACGAACGACAAAGTCACTAGAACGTGTTAACCAAAGGACACAATCTCAAAAATCAAATCCACGAAATTGTTAAAGCCAATAACCATTAAAAACTATAATTTTGTATTATGCTCCTCATTGCTCACGCCATGTATCCAAAGAAGGCGGTATTGGTGTTTGTTTTAGGTAAGTTCAAATTTCCCGCCACTCTTCTGTTTTGTCGAAAAAATCACAATGTAAGGCTCCGCCTTTCTTTATCTTTTAATTTCGGTCAAACTGGCCAAACTTTTATTTTCGGGGTTTGTTTCAAATGTTCGAATTTTATGTCCATGATCAAAAAGTGGCGGAAACGTACGAGGGGTCATCACAACTATCTTTGTGCTTTGCAAACACAGCTGCAAGAGCAGGAATGCAGTGTAAACGTAAGAATTCTAAATAGCGTGCCGCTGTTAACGTTTCTTAAAAAATAATGGGGCCTATCAGATGCGAAATGAGAGTTGTATCGCGACCAGTACCGGCAATTATGGCGATTTACTGTTCCATTTCAAGTAAAGGTACTTTCATCGGAAAGGAGAACATTGTGTTGCATTTCTGGGTTCGCTTATTTATTTAAACACTATATACAATTTATTTACACTTTTTATGTTACAATCTTTACATTATTTACACTATTTACAATTTGATACTTTACCGGCACGTCTCGTATTATTTATTTACACATCGCGCAGCACTCCGGATAGATAAAGGCTACTGTCCGACTCGACCCACTGATCTTCAACTGTGACGAACTGCAATACGACTGCTTGGCTGACTGGTCGATGTGACTAGACTAGACTCCCGCTGAAACGTCCTCCAATAAATATACCGGCGCCTAAATCCTTCTAGGCGCCTCCAGATAGTTCCATTGATGACATCGCGCGCTCGATGTGTACTGGATATTCCAAAATATGATGTCGTACTATCTCGAGTACGTTGTAGTGCTAAATCCAGAACGTTCTAATAATTGATGATGTCATAATCTCAAGCCGCTGCAGCTATGTCATTTCGGGTCCACGTTCGTTACAATTTATTTAGAAAACTGGGCGTTCCATTACAACTGTTCGCAAAACTCTAAGCGTCAGTCGGGAACGTCTTCATTTAACGCATGCACTTTGTACGGATGGTAGTTTTTTAAAACAATTTGGTAACAAATGTGTAGTCGGTATTGGAGTTTACCTAAAGCAAGTTGACTGACAGAAATATGCGGAGTTTCTTTGACTTCTAGTAAAATATTTAATTTAGTGTCTTAAGATATAGGAGGAGAGCTAATTCCCTCATACCCCTCAACACCTAATCTATCTATCTATCTTAATAGCAATTCACAGGTCTTGGTCTCGGAGAAACTTCTTTTTGTGTTGTTGCAACGTAGATACTCTTTTTATCTGACAGACAGAAACTGCTCTATTATCGATCAATTTATTTTTTAAAGTAAAACTTCTCATCTCACGGTGTAAGATTTTTGTACGGGGTAAGCGCGCAGCCCGACACGAACCCGACACAAAAATGCAACCAGGGGGGGCCTGACCAAGGGGGTACCTAACAATGGGGGGCCTTCCAAAGGGGGTCGAAGGAGGCTCCTGCCCAAGGGGGGCCCTGTCGCAATGGGGCCCTTTTATAAAAAAAAAAACTATAAAACAAAATACAATAATTTGTACACTTTTATCGGACAATTTTTGGATTAATCATATTGGCTCTAAACGCATTTTGTGTTGATTTCGACGGCTATTTTCGCAAAGTATACTCGCACTTTTGTTCCTTCTAAATTGATTGTAATCAGGTAGATTCAGACTGAAAATAATAGATGGACTAATTTCATGGGTGTTTGAGTGCATAAGGTGTACCGAGCAATGTTTCAGTTATAAAACTAATAAAAAAATGGTACCTAAGGTTTACTAATGACGCTAAAGGAACACAAAACGTGGTATGGAACGGAATGAAATCTAAATCTTACAATATCGACGATAGTTTTTAATTGTTACGGAAGCAATAATGAAAACCAGTGGCCTAAAAACAAAAGGAAATAAAATTTGTAATAACGAAAAGTACTGATAGGATAAGGGCAAATGGCGAATAGGAATTAATTACTTCAATCAAGCGCTTAACAGTGAGGCCAGATTATGAAAGAATCATTTATCAACTAAGGCTACGTGTTCAAAAGATTCCATTAAAATTTGTGCAAATTTAATTTAAAAAATTGAAAGGTGTGGAGAGATTATTATTATTATTAATAGTTGTGTTGTGGTTTTTTGTTATTAATAATTTATAACGGTGAGGTGGGAGGCAAATTGTTGCTTCAATGCAAGCTTTAATTACCGGTGTAAATATAAATAAAAATTGTGGGAACAACTGAAAAAACTATGTGATATACAGAGTGATCAAGAAGGACTGTTTTGAGTTGATATTACATTTAAGATACTTTTTTTGCTCTGCTATTTGTGACACTGCAGTCGGATACACATATTTGACGTAACGTCAATTCTATTAATTCGAGGAAATTAAACGAAGCAGAAATTAAAATTGAAATACAGAACGAAAATCAAACTAGCTGAATCAAATTCAGTTTTTTTATCAAAGCATAATGCACACAACGCCACCTACTGGCTTTACCAGAACCAGCATACAACGCCATGTTAATTTTTGTTTCCGTCATATATTCGTTTATTTTTTCGATGTTTTAATAGTTAATTCGCCCCCGAAAAAGACAATCCGTTCTCGAGACATCAAAAAAATTCTTAAGTTCTTAAGTAATAAATCCAAGGGGGCCCCTTGGCCCTTATGTCCATGTGAATAATACTTTATCACCTATTCTCATACCTACCAAATATACAAAAACAAAATTATAAAAATCGGTCCAGCTCAAGGGGGCCCCCTGGGCCCCCATGTCCATGTAAAAAGTACTTTACGACCTATTCTCATACCTACCAAATATATCAAAAAAATAAAAAAATAAAAATCGGTCGGGCTGTTCTTGAGTTATAAACCCAAAGGCCCCCCCTGGGCCCCCATGTCCATGTTTTAATACTTATTCTGATATTCGGAGCGGAGACAAATCCAACAAATCAAAGATCATAAAAATCCGTCCAACCGTTTTTGAGTTATAAAGCCAAGGGGGCCCCCTAAGCCCCCTTGTCCATGTTTTAATAGTTAGTGTGCTATTCGGGGCGGAGACAAATCCAACAAATCAAAAACCATGAAAATTGGTCCAGCCGTTCTCGAGTAATAAACTTAAGGGCCCCCCTGGGCCCCAATGTCCATGTAAAGTATCCTATGTCCTTTTCCTGGCCCCCGACCAATTTTCAGCCAAATCGGTTCAGCCCTTCTTGAGTTATAAATAGTGTAACTAACACGACTTTCTTTTATATATATATAGATTTGAAATGTCAGTTGTGAATTATGCTGATACTCGTGAATGACGTTGCACTCGTTGAGTGCTTCTCGGACTTGGCGAACCAAGACACTTCGTGTAGAATTTTTAACACTGTGGCTTCTGATATCCCCACTTCAGCGGAAATTATTAAAATCCATCGGCTAAGACCAATTCCTCAACTTTCTTGAAGTTTTCCTTCAACAGGCTTTCCGCATCTCGAATTGATTCCCTACCCCATCGAAATTTCTTAGACCAAAATTTAACCGTAAATATGACGGCGCATCTTCCCCATACAGGTTAATCATCCTCTAATGAATATCTTTGGGTCTACTTCTTTCTTTCGTGAAGAACTTGATCACGATTCTATGTTCCAACTGAATTTCACTAATTTTTTGTTAGCTAAAGCTTCATAAAAACAACAAGACACTTTGGATCTACACCAAACTTAGTCAGTATGCATTAAAATGTCACAGCTACTTGATAGCAAAAACTTGAGATCGTATCTTGTTTTCTTCATGGCTAGGTAGATAATATAAAAATCTCCCCTCGTAGATAGATAAGAGCATATTAACTGAAAATAATCACTCGCCGAAATAATAATTATATTATTTCAAAGTCAAAAGCAAGAAAATGGTTCTAGTTCTAGTCTATAGTTTACTCAAGAATAGAAAAAATAGGAAAGGAGCACTTCGTAGCACCAGAACATTAAAGCTAAAACGTTGCGATCGTCCCTTGTTTTCTTCATGGCTAGGTGGATAATATAAAGATCTCCCCTCGTATCTTGTAGATTTTTGCATGTAATAGTAGATTGAACTTTTTGGAATAATTATTTATAATGGTGGATCCTCCGCTTCAACATATTATATTATGTTACAAAAATAACTAAAAATGATATTAATTGTGGATTCAACTATTTTATTGTTTTTTTTTTTTTTTCATTAAACTGTCAGTCCAAGGAACAAAGACATTAATTTTCCTAAATCAGCTGTTCACGTCCTTTCAAATAGAGTCCGACCAGGAGAGTTTTATTTATTAGAGAAATTGTACCAGCGGCTCAAATTCTTCTGGTTCATGATAATTAAACTCGCTGAAAATCAACTTTGATTTAAGTCTATCACGACAAAATTAACTAAATTACTCATCCTCCTCACTATCTATAGGATCTACACATCTCCACACAATACCCAAGACATCCATTGGACAACATTTCTGGTATTCCTTGCAATCCCAGTCGATAACACAAATTGTTCCACTAGTTTCTAAATGTGACTCAGGACACTGTCCTGGTTTACTGCTCAATACGCTTGGAAGGCATATTGCGATTACAAATACACACAATAAGAAAAAAATTTGACGAGTTATAGAAGTCATGTTAGAAAACTGGAAAGTCTAGGGGCTTGTATCGTTTTATATGGTCGCTTTCATGTTAATTTTAAAAAGATTATTCCTACAATAACTGATGTGGGAAGGAAATTGTTGCTTGAGTGCGAGGTTTAATTATTTTTTTTAGGTTTTTGATACATAGGGAATGCATTGCTTCCAGTACCATAAAATTACCAAATCTTATAATTATATGAGACTCAATAATTAACAATTTATCTCATTTTTACTAATTTCACAGTTGAACGCCACACTGAAATGTCTCAGTTTAGCTCTGTCACACAAAATGTCTATCTTATCCATTGGAGATCTATACCTCGAATCTCGGACTAAAAGTTTTGCTGTAAACATTTTATTCATCCCTTCGGCTTCGATTTAACTTTTGTTTTAATAATGAGATTTAAAGTATAATATGAAAAAATATTATTTATATCTCATAATATGTATAAACGGAAATGTTCTTATCAATATGTGTTTCCTTAAAGCCGTCTGTGTCGCGCCATTTATCGGTTAATATGTTTGGTTTTAATGAGGTTATCGCTCTTTTCCCCGGCCTAAATAAGTACTATTTTGTAAAACTATTTTGCTATCGTTACTAACAGTTGGCTGAAATTACTCCCAATAAGTCTGTTGCATTTTTATTACTTTTTCTCAAACTATATAATACACGTTTTGAACCCTATATCATTTAATCACTAACAACACATATTTCACAAATACTTTTTCTCAGAATGTGTAATTAAACATTTAAATTTTATGCCTTCTCTCCGATAAACGTTCTATAAAACGTCGAATCAACTCACTTCTGTTCCAACAACCAAGTCGATCAGAAATGAAGTCTCTTGTGTGTTTTGCCTTTTGTGCCTTATTGCTTGGATGCCATATGGCCCTCTGTATAGTGGAAAGCACCTTTGGTAGTTGTAATATAGAATGCGCTCTGGAACTACCGTGTGAAAATGATCGCAAATGTTGTCAAACCATTTGCGGAGGAACTTACTGTGCTGGTCCTGGTAACACGTGCTGATAATAGGGACGAGAAATAATAAAGGTGTTAGTACATGCAAATTGTCTTCTTTATTTACCATTTATAAGTTTTAACCTCATGACATTCTTTGTGTAAATTAACTGCGCCCTACATAGTCGTTGCTGGTCAAAATAGAAATGAAGCTTGTTACAGCTATTGTATCTAATAACTCAAATTTTTATTTTTATTATTTTTTGTTATACCGGCCATAGTAGTACACACTCTGTGAAAATTTCAAGTGTCTACCTATGACGGTTCAGGAGATACAGCCCTGTGACAGACGGACGGACGGAGAGCGGAGCCCTAGTAATTGGGTCCCGTTGGCACTCTTTGGGTACCTAAAAACCCAAAAACTAAAAAAAGATTTTAGTTTTTCAGTGTGTTATTATTGGAAGAAGTACCAGGAAATTGTTATATCTAACAAATATTGATATTGATGTTTTGATATATTGATGGTAATTTAAAAAAAAAATAAGAAAATGTTTCATATCATCTTTTCGTATGCCTTTTGTGAAATACATATGGCAAAAAGTGGTATATAAGTAAATATGTATATAAATATATCACCATAGGTATTTAATTTGACAACTGTCAAAGTTAACCTAAAAATTTGATATTAATTCGTGTTTTTTCTCATTCTGCGTGAACTAATACAAAAAACGCTGTTCAATTCTCGTATTTTACCATAAACTTTATAGTTTATTTATAAACCTCAACCGTCTTTACACACCTTTGAATATAAAGTTGCCGACGTAAGGAGAACATTTTAGAATTTCTTTATTGTTCTCAAAACAGTTTTTGTCTTTTTAATATTTTCTAACCTTTAATGGTAGGTATACCTTTTGATTAATTTAGTCCTTCTCAGTATTTTTTTAGTCCCCCTTGTTTTGACTTGGTAAAAACTGTTTTATGGTTGTTCAACCGGTTAGCAATGTCAAAGTAACTACAAGTGCTGCCCAAATACGGGATGTTATGGAAATGGATACCAATATTTTAGGTGGTGGTAAAACTCGTAGAAACACTGAAAAATTATAAAACAATTAATAATAATTAGATAATTAATAATAATTTCTTAATTTCATTAAACGGAACAACAAATAATTACATTAAACGGAACAACAAATAAGTATGAAATTGAAAAATTTTATTTTTTACTTCTTAGTTAACTTATGTTACTTTTGTGTTTTTTGAAGCCGGTTTCTTTTTTTTAAGTGAATTTTTTTTTCGTCTTCATTCACATTTCAACCTCTAATTATGTGTCAGTAATGTTACCTTTCTTTTTTTTTTCGTCTGTTAGGAATCAGCACCAAGCGAACTGAGCATTAGTCAGCAATATGGAAATCAGTACCCCCAAGGAGTACCCCCAACAATTGCCTCACAGGCATTATTATTATTTACAAAAGGGGCGTCCCTTTTTGAAGGTACTCAATTGAAAAAAACCGAAATAATTTTATCTAACACATTAAGGGCCGGTCTTTTCAACTATCAGATAAAGTTGCAGATACATATCTTGCAGAAAAACATATCTGCAGCTTTTACCAGTAAGATATAAATAAGTCATTTCAGTCTTTTCATTGCTCCTTATTTGCAGGTTGGTTCCCGATAACTATCAAGAAGATAAATTTGTAGCGATAAAAAAAGACATATCGAAGTAGTGTGATAAAACAAGAACAATTTTTGCTACCTTCTTTGCAACAGTTTTGACAACATAACCTAAAATTTAACAGTGCTACAGTTTGCGTTTGTTATTTTTTGTCCAGCGAATTAAATTAAGTGCTTCAAAGCCGTCATTATTATTTTCGCCCCCATAAACAACCTGATCAATCTTCTTCTTGTTCCTCGTCATATTCGATAAATAGCTTTTAAAAAATAATAAACCGACTTCAAAAAGCGAGAAATAAGTCAGTACATGTAGTATTACATGTGCTACCTACTGATCTGTTTGAAATCGGTGCCAAGCCAAAGAGGTTAACAAATTTGTAACCTATTGTCATTATACAAATATATCAACAACGTTATAGCGCATCAAAAATTCAATATCAGGCCGTCAACGACGTCTGCCCCGCACGTGTCTGCCCGTTTGGGATGTTTTGCACAGCGCGAGTCCCCCACCCACGCTCACGCATTCCGGCGATGTGACGGGAGCGGACAGCCTATTTATCTACCACCTATTTTTTGGCTTGGCACCGACTTCAACCAGATCAGTAGGTAGCACATGTAATACTACATGTACTGACTTATTTCTCGCTTTTTGAAGTCGGTTTATTTTTTTTAAAAAGCTAATTATTTTACAATTTTAAGTGATGGGTAGACCTAGTAAGGACGCTGCTCGAATGAGGAAACGACGGCCGGTTGAAAATGAAGATGAAAGACGCAAACTATAAAAAATTAGAACCAGAAATACTGAAACAATAATGATGAATTAATATTACTACCTGAAAAATCTAAGGCATAATTATTATTAAACGACTACATTTGAGAGTTCATAATTCCAACTTGACGTTGGTGCTGGCTCAATTGCTTGAAAAGTTGCCCCTCAAACGACGGCAATAGTAATAAAAATTATTCGAATAGAATACTAGCCACCTCTTATGATTAACATAAAAACACATTATTAAAATATCTATCATGCGAGAAAAAAACAATTACCTTCATCCTTGATCTGAGATTAACCTAAAATGGGTTTGTTTTATTAAATTTTGGAGAACAGTTCTGAGCTATTCTTCTTTTCACCGTTCTTAAAATGGCAACTATAGACATAGGCACCAGTTCCAGGTTCATCATCTCTCCTACATCTACAGGTTGGTCACTGCAAGGTCGGTAGAAGAGGAAATCGTAGAACGTGCCAAACAGAAATTGGTCATCCAGAGGATGGACACCACCGGTCGTACCGTCCTGGACAAGAAGGGATTCTCAAATAACAACCCTTTCAACAAGGAGACCTCACGGTTATTCTTAAGTTTGGGGCTGAGGAGTTGTTCAAGCATCAGGACAAGGAAGAGGGGCCCAATGTATGTTTTTATCTTTTTTCCCCGGTTACTTAACCTTACTTTCTTGATTTGACATATTTATAATTAAACTGGCGACACACGTGCTAGAATTTGACACTGACAATGTGGAAGTCATATAAATCGATAGTAGGTCTGTCTATGGAACAAAAATGTTGTGTATGCCGTAGAAACGAATCAACAAAATAGTAAAAAAAAATGTTTTCGTCAGAATGTCGGATGAAGGCATTCCTAATGAGATATTACAAAAAAGCAAGGAATTGCGGACAAATTTATTACCTGAAAAATCAAAACATGCATATGATAAGGTGTAAATGGCTTTCAAATAATGGAAGTCGGAAAATAGATAAATGAAGTGAGGGAACACGTTATCTTGGCGTATCTTGATACAAGGGTAAGTTCTTTGTATTGTTCCTTGTCTTGAACTAAAATTTTACAATTTTACAGTCCTAAAAATTGTGTCCGGCTTCTTTATGGTCATGAGTATTCAATACTCAAGGCTACTCTGAAAGTCGAAAATTGCTGAATCCTACATCAAAGAAAGGATAAAGATTGAACGCAAGGTATTTTGAATGACAGGGAAGATGTTATTAATATGGACATCAGCAATCAGAATTGGAGCTACAATTTGGAAGTTAGTAACCACAATCCAGTCCCCGAAAGTGGAAACTGATGCTGATATACGAGCCAGCAATAATAAGAATTCACTCTTCGGAAATGGCAATCTCTATTTTCATAATTGTAATTTTTATTGAATAAATATATACAGGATGTTCGGTAATTCGACAGCCATCTCTTTAGGAATCGTAGGGGCGACCCCCCTGAGTCCCAATCTAGTGTTAAACTTTCTCCCCTTTGACTCCTTGAGAAGCTACAGGTCTCAAAGTTCACCCAATCAGATTAGGTCAGAATTTAGTTTGTGATCATGAATCCAAGCTACCTGGAAAAAAAAAAACCGGCTACCGTCAGTGTCACAATTTTGATTAATTGAAGTCAGTGGTGTTCATAGTGGTATTTGAACTTGAAAAATGGGTGGCATTTATACCTTTAATGAACTAGCCGACATGCACCTATGGTGAAGTCGGTGCCAATAGTAGAGCGGCAGTGAGGTTGTACCGAAAAGGATCGTCACATCCCCTATCGCGGTGTGTTTTCCAATTTGGATCGGCGTATTCGAGAATTTGGAAATTTAAGGCCTATGAATTAAGACAGAGGTAGACCTGTAGCCGATAATGCTGTAGCGCGGGATGAACAAATATTGGATATGGTAGCCGCTGAACCCACTCTTAGTGTGCGCGAGATTGCTCGCAGAATTCATGTTCCAGCGACAACGGTATGGACAACAATCTCGAAGGAACATCTGCATCCATACCATATTAATCGTGTCCCAGCTTTAGTGCCTGAAGATCTTCCAAGAAGGCAGCAGTTTTGTGAATGATTTCCGGAGAGATGGATGGCCCGTTTCCGTGGCCGGCCAGGAGTATGGATTTAACTCCGTTAGATTTTTAATTCTGAGGGCATGTGAAATCGGTTGTTTATGCCATCGATATTCCTGATGTGAACGAATTGCAACACAGAATCCTACTAGCGTCTGATCAAATCAGGAATACCCCAGAAGTTTTTGAAAACGCTAGAAGTTCGTTGTTGAGACGGGCCCTTCTTTGTATACAGAACGATGGTCGCCGATTTGAACATTTATTTTAAATATTTAAGTTACCTTTCTTTAATAATAAACCACTTTGAATGATGCAGTTATTTTGTTAGTATCTTTCCCAGTATACGCCACTGATTTTTGATTGACTTTAGCCGTCAAATGTGACAAAGTCTCTTTTTTTTAAACAGAATACTTGATTCCACAGAACTGGGGCTGATGAAACCATTTCTCTGATTGGTCTATTTAAAATCCTTCTAGTTCTTTATCGGATGTTAAAAAAAATCAAGTAATTGCAAAATATGCTTTCTCTGAATGCTGTGAGGCCACAGTAAAGCGATGGCTGTCGAATTACCGAACACCCTGTATAATTATTTTTACAGCAATTTTTTTGATGTGAAACATGTACAGAGTGTTTTTAAAATGCATGTCAAAAATAAAATCGGTAATTGGTCATGATGAGAGGAAGTCAATGTCAAAATTTTTTGTATTAGTCTTTTCGTTTTACAGATAAAAATCATTAAAAATTTGGTCAAAATCTGCCGTCCGCTACTGCGTTAAAGGTAATTAAAAATTGTACTCTCCTTTGCCTAGCAACAATAACAGAAGGTAAATTTGAATTTTTTGAAGTGGCACAGTTTACCGTCATAATAATTATTGTTCTATCTACATAGAAGACATGGTCTTGTTGTATGGAAGAGCATTAGGAAACGCTTGTGAGGCACAACGTCTCTATCATAAGACGTTTCCAGAACGTAGATTTCCGGATCGTCGCTCATTTAGCCCTATTGCTCAACTACTCAGAGAAAACGGAAAATTTCGTCCTAATTCAAACGACCGCGACCGAGAGGGGGCGGAACGTATTTTGGATATTCTGGACCTCGTTGAAGAGGAACATCCAAAAGGTGCCGGCATTCAATACCTGAGGAGCTTGTTGATGAAATTTTATCAACCGACGAGGCAACGTACGAGAGAGCCATTTTCAGGACCGATTTAGTGTCAACGTGTGGGCTGGGGTGCTTTGCCCCCACGTTTAACTGGCGCCGTGTATTTGAATTTTTTAAATGTGGATTTATGAAACTTATTAGAAGATGTACCTCTGATTACTCTGGGTGATATGTGGTATCTTCATGATGGAGCGAGCCCCTTTTCATCACGCTCGCGAGGTGCGGACCTAGCTTGATCAAAATTTTGACATTACACTTGTCAATCTTTAATTGACAATTAACCATTGGTTGTCACTTTATGTTGCTAGGATTCAACTGCAAAAATGTAATTATTGTATCTACCTTGAAAATGCAATGGACAGTGGCGTGGACTATGCGCGGAAATAGTTAATTTATCCCCATCGTTTCAGACATCAAAAAATGGGCTGTTGGGGTTTCTTTAAACCTCTAGATGGCCTAGATTTTTTCTTGACATGCATTTCAAAAACACCCTGGCGGTAGACCAGGGTAAAAACAAGACGTCTCAAAATACAGGAGACTCTTGGTTTTGGCTTATACAGCTCGATTTCATGTTCTGGGTCGTAATTTGCTATTAGGTGCAATGGATTAGGCATTAAGGCTCAATTTCATGTTTCATTTCACATGAAATTGATCCTTACTGACTGGTTTTTAGTTACGACGTTTCCATAGCAACCAGCACTTGCGATCAGTCGCACATAAACATGAAATCGGGCCGTTGGACGCTTGGGGAGACGTATTCAGGAGACGCATTCAGGAAAACAACACAAAAGACAAAAGTAAAACAGATGTAATTTAAGGGCCCCCAAAGGGGCCCTCCTTGGGATAGAGGGGCGTAGCTACCATAGGTGCCCCCTTGAGGCAGGGAGGCGTAGATATCATAGTGGCCCCCCTTGGGGCGGGGGGGCAAAGCTACCATTGGGGCCCCCTTGAGGCAGGGGGGTGTAGCTACCATAGTGGTCCCCTTAGGGCGGGGGGCGTAGCTACAATCGGGGGCCCCCTTGGGACGGAGGGTGAAGCCACCATTGGGGGGCCCCTTATGGTAGGGGGGCGTAGCTAAAATAAGGGGCCCCTTATGGTAGGGGGGCGTAGCTTACATAAAGGGCCCCCTTGAGGTAGGGGGGCGTAGCTAGCATAAGGGGCCCCCTTGAGGCGGGGTACAAAGCTACCATCGTGGGCCCCCTTGGGGCGGGGGGGTAAAGCTACCATCGGGGGGGCCCTTGAGGCAGAGGGGCGTAGCTGCCATAGTGGGCCCCCTTATTATTTATTTATTAAATAATATAACTTGTTAATCAAGTCAAAGATAATATGACAAAAGATCTGTCCTTCCCGGTTTTGGTGTCTATGAGCTTGACCAAATGTGCTTCCCATGATCTTCAACATTAGTAGTGGCTAGAGACACTAATTCTTGTCGCCTACAAGCTCCTGAGACTCCAAATATGAGAATAACCTGTAGAAACATAGTGTTATCAATTTTTACTTAAAATAATATTGTACTACCTTGCTAGTAAGTGTTGTTCTTCCTCAGCGTGCAAAAGAAAAGAATCCAATGACTAATTTTCACTATTTCCTGAGACTGAATTGTGGCTGCTAAAATTCTGAATGCTAACCTCTTCCCTGCCATTCAAAATACCTTGCATGTGCAATCTTTATCCTTTCTTCGATGTAGGATTCAGCAATTTTAGACTTTAGGAGTAGCCTTGAGTATTGAATACTCATAACCATAAAGAAGCCGGACACAATTTTTAGGACTGTAAAATTGTAAAATTTTAATTCAAGGAAGAATACAAAGAACTTACCCTTGTATCAAGATACTTCAAGATAAGGTCTTCCGTTCACTTCATGTACCTTATCATATGCATGTTTTGATTTTAATGGTAATAAATTTGCTCCGAATTCCTTGCTTTTTTGTAATATTTCATTAGGAATGCCTTTATGCGACATTTTAACGAACACAATTTTTTTCACTATTTTGTTGACTCGTTGCAATAGCATACATAACTCTTTTTTTCCATAGACAGACTATATTAAATATTAAAAAAAAAGCAATAATATACATATGATAGTGTTTTTTTTAAGATCCACCAACATCGCATTTTCTGTTGTAATAATAGGCGGCAACACGGCTAGGTATTTTTACGACAGGCGCAGTAGAACCAGTAAACGTCTGGTAGACAATGTTGATATCGAAATCAGAATCGAAGTTTCTAAGTTCAAGTAGAAAAATGGTTTATTAATAATTATTATGATTAGTGTATAAGTTAGGTATGTCAGAAAGAGAAACGCACAGAAAATTAAAACATGGTTGATAAGATAAGATAAGATAAGATATATTTCATGTCAAGAATACAACAACAGTATTTACATACGTCACAAAAAAGAATAGGTAAAAAACCATACATATTTTTATAAAAATTATTAACACAAACTACATATATATAAAACATCTCACATTATCCTATATCACAAACATTGTCCATAAAATCCTGTATGCTATAAAACGCCTTGTGTGCAAGAAATGTTTTAATTTTTTGTTTTAGAGCTTTTAGTGGTAGTTGTCTCACACAAGGGGAAAGTGAGTTATACAACCTGACACTCTGATGAAAAAAATGTCTGTGACTTTTAGACAGTCTAAAATATTTAGCGTGAATATCAGAGCTATTACGAGTATTATATTGGTGTATCTCTTGGAATTTGTTATAATCACTTTCATGGCGTTTGATATACAAAACACATTGTAATATAAACATACATGGCAAAGTAAGCACCTTCAGTCTGATAAAGGCAGCCTTGCAGTCTTGGCGGTATAATAAGTTGCTAATGATTCTGATTATTTTGCGTTGTAGAGCAAAAATACGATAGGAGCTTGAAGCGTTACCCCACGCCAAAATTGCATAATTCATCTGCGAATGACAAAGAGCGTAATAAACATTAAGTAGTGCATCATCAGCCAGGGAGTTCTTTAAACTTCTGATTAAATAGGTGTATGTGCACAATGTCTTTGCAAGCTCGTCCACATGTTTATCCCATTTTAGTTGCGAATCTAAATACACGCCCAAAAATTTTGAACTATACTCAAGATCAAAGTCACCTCTGTATTTTCTTAACGTAACTACCATTTTTTGTGTTTTTTGTTCATTTAAGCATAGTTGATTTACTTTAAACCACTCTACTGCGTTCGATTGTGTGTTCTGACTTGCTTGCCAAGCGCTGTCCAAATCTTTGGCCATGTTCACTAGAGTGGTATCGTCTGCATATAATATACCTTCTGTGTTAGGTAGTGACTTGAAGAGATCGTTAATATATATAATAAATAACACTGGGCCGAGTATAGATCCCTGAGGAACACCAGTTTTAATAACTAGAGAATCAGAAAGTACACCTTCTGGAGATAACAGCCTCTGTGTTCTAGACCTTAAATAAGACGTCATAAGCTCTATACTATTAGAATCAAAGTCATATCGTTTAAGTTTTTTGAGCAACAGTTCATGGTCCACACAATCGAACGCCTTCGAGAGATCGCAAAATGTGGCCACCATATACTCACCCCGTTCAAAGCAGTCAATAGCGTGTTTCATAAATTCTATAATAGCGTCTGCTGTTCCCCTCGATTTTCGAAATCCATATTGATATGGCGTAAGCAATTTATTTTCTTCAAAATATGTCAAAATCTGATTACTTAATATTTTTTCAAAAATTTTTGAAATTATCGGCAATAGGGAAATTGGTCTGTAGTTGGCGATATTCGCTGGGTCATCTTTTTTAAATATTAATTTGATCAGGGCACAGTTTAAAGCTTCGGGAAAAGTATTATTTTCTATGGCGAGATTTATAAGTTTCGTCAGCGGGAAGACGATTAGATCCTTAACAATTTTTATGACTTTAACGCTGAGACCGTATATATCTTTAGTTAGTTTATTACCTAATTCTTCGATAATCCTACGTACCTCATTGTAAGATACTGCTGAGAACGAGAAAGTATAAGGTGGCGAGGTGTCATTGGGCTCCAAAAGCTCCGAACAGGCATCATTTCCTAGAGGCGCTATATTTTTTAAGATGTTATTAGATATATTAACTAGATAGTTGTTTATTTCATTGGGCGTCTCTATCAACTTGCTGGAGGTATCTTTTAAACGTGCTTTACCCTTTTTTTCATTCACTATGTCCCACATAGTTTTACTAGTATTTGTAGATCGTTTTATTAAATTTTCATTGGAGGTCTGCTTTGCAACTTTAAGCTCTCGTCTGTAGAATTGACGATATTCCTGGCGATATTGTAACAGGTCTTGCCTATTAAAATTTCTAATTAGATCATTTACCAAATGCAGATGATCTCGCATTTGCTTTAAGCGTCCTGAAAACCAGCTCGGTTTTTTGACGCCATTTTTGCTTGTGAAGTTAACTGCTTTTTGAGGAAAAGCCTTGTCAAATGCAATTAGTAAGTAATCCAAAAATTTGTCAAATTTAGTGTTTATATCCTTATTCAGATCTGATACAAAATCCCAGTTTAATTCTTCAACAAGATTATAAAACTGGAAGCTACCTTCAGCAGTGATTGGTCGCACAATTTTTTTATACAGTTCCCTGTTTTCGTTTATTTTTTGGACGTGTATTTCTACGTGTATACCATGATGATCAGAAATATTTGGTTCTATTACAGTAGCTTTAGCTGCATATGCTTCTGCGCTAACATATACATTATCCAGACAGCTACCTCCCCTAGTGGGCTCCCTAACTAACGGGATAAGGTTGAAGCTTTGAAAGAGGTCTTGAACAGCAAGTACCTCTTTTTGTCGTGTCAAAAAGTTAACATTAAAATCCCCACACACTATAATGTTCATTCTGTCTCCTATCATCTGCAAAGCCAGTTCAATAATATTTAAAAACTTCTGAAAATTACCCGAGGGCGGTCTATATAAAGATAATACATATATGTTATATTCATTTAATTTCAACGCTGCGATCTCACAATCCATCTCCACCGACAGCGCATTCAAATTATTGAGAGCTACAAAATTTAAGTTATTTCTTACCATTATCAAGGTACCGCCATGAATGTGGCTGTCTCTACAGAAGCAAGAGCCTAAAACATAACCGGCACACATATGATATTGTACGTTACAGTAATTGAGCCAGTGTTCATTAATACATAATAGGTCAATATCTTTATCTGTTATAAAGGCTTCTAGTTCATTAATTTTATTTTTTAATGATTGAACATTTAAATGGAATATGTTCATACTTTTATTTTGATATTTTGTATTGCAAGTTTCATTACTAATACTGATTTCAATATTGTTATTTACAGTCACTTGCTTATTTAGTGTTTCTGTCATTTTGTGATGAACGAAAAAACCCTTTGGGAAAATTAAATCTAGACAGAATCTAGAGAGAACGGACATGATTCTGATTTTTGGGGAATGCCAAAAGAATGGTGTTGCTGCAGCAAATTTATACCGAGAGCGTTATCCCGAACGTCGAGCTCCAAACGACAAAATTTTTATAAGGCTAGAAACTATGTTAAGGGAAGATTGGCCTGATTTTAAAAGAGCAAGGACTAGAACTGCCACTTGTTCCGAAAATGAAGTAGCAGTTATCGAAGCTGTAACTGAAAATCCACATATCGGCCAAATGGAGTTATAAAAGCAAATTGGAATAAGTCAGTCGTCAGTTTGCAGGATTTTGAAAGAAAATAAATTTCATCCGTACCATATGCAACTTGTTCAGGAGTTAAAGCCAACAGATTAAACAACAGCCCAAAAGGCTTCAGTTTTGTTATTTTGTTCGGGAACACATCAATTTAAACCCAGATTTTATCAATCTTATTTTGTTTAGCGATGAGGCAATATTTTTTTCTGTCATACATTTTTTGACGTCTATAAGGCTGACGTTAAAAGCTATCTATGTTTTATGTGGATTATGATAATGCAATAGAAATCCAGTTAGCTTTATAAATAGTATTTTGTGTTGCATTTTTACCTGGTCAGGGTCGTCACCGTACGGGAATAACCCTGTATAAGGTGTCTCAAAATTAAGGAACTCCGAGTTTGGAGTTTTCTAATGTGTACTCATTGGAGTAAGAAAAAAATTACAAAACATTTTTTTTAAATTACCCTCTACAAGATTTTCGGCAACATTGGGCAAACTGAATTTCGCATCTTTTGCTAAGATATGCTAGTTTGGGTTCTCATTAGTAATTTAGAAGAAAATAATCTCAGTAAAATTTTAATTTAGAGAATTGAAAGATGTATCTAAAACCGAAAAAAAAAAGTTGGGGGTTGCCATTTAAACAAATTGATGGGGTCATAGTTCAAAAACAGATGACGTCATCATCAAAATTTTTATGTCAAAAGATGGCAATTTGAAAACAAAAATCGACCTGTTCGAGCGTTTTTCGCAAAAACATTACATAACTAAATTATGAATTCTGTGCGGAACTTTCTGATCACTCTGTATATTAGGCACTTAAGAAAATTACCCGTTCGCTCTTCGAGCTCACGGATAAACTTTTTTTTTGTGTGCCTAATATAGTACACTCCACAGGCGTATAATAATATAATATATTAGTTTTTTCCGGCGTTTTTTACTAAAGTATTTTAAAAAATATGTAGTGTTAAATATTATACGGTGGTACGTAACCCTTCGTGTGCTAGTCCGACTCGCACTTGACCGATTTTTCAAAAAGCATCATCATTCATTGATTTACATATTTTATTCGACAAAGGTAAAAATTAGATATCTAACTGCATAACAATTGATAACAACCAACAATATTATAATAATATTGGCGGTCTACACAAACAGAGATTACATGTATTTGTATGGTAATTGGATGTCTACGACTGATAATTTTCTTTTTTATTATTCATCATTTAACTTCAATGTGTCGGGTTTATGTTTTTTGATTAGACAATGATTGTAATTAGCTTTATTTATACACCAGTTAGGTATTACATTGTAGAGATCAATCGTTTTCAATATTTGAGATAATAAACCACTAAAAATAATACGCAATAACTGTTACAGACACTCAGATACAAGAAACAGGTGCCTGGCAGATCATTCCACACCCATTACTGCAGCACTTCTCGTTGTTTGGACAACTCGAATCTGATGTACAATCAGCTATACAACTGCCAGGACGATCAGAGGAAATTTGAGGACAAGAACCAGGTTTACTAGGTTGGGTACTGGTACTTTCTGATGCAACCAGTACAAACACAAAAAGAAGAACTACAACCATCTTCATGATTTAGACTGCTTCAATTTATAACGGAAAGGTATTTATACCAATGGTTACATACGTCAATCGTTTATTTATTCATTCCAAAGTGAAAAATACCCAAATAATCCATATTTATATATGCATTAGTGCAATAGCCAAAATTGTTGGAATAATAATAATAAGTTGTTGTCTAAGTGGTGCGCTGCAGACAATTTCTCCGCACGAATTCCTACAGGAGCGAAAGTAGTATATGCCCAAGAAAGAAAAGAACAAGGCGGTGGAATGAAATAGACATAGAAATAAAAAGGAAAAAAGATATATACAATACAAAAACCCACAGGATCGAATTAAAAGTAATGATGAAAGAAGACTAAGACAAGCGAAAAAAAAAATTTAAAAAATTTGGAAATGAACTAAATAAAAGTTTCGTAACATGAAAGAATTTTCTGGAATAGTATAAAAGCACTCAAAGAAAATTAAACAACTAAGCGGAATAATTATGGACAAAACAAAGAAATACATACTAGAAATATGGAACGAACACTACGAACAAAAATTCAAATGGGAAGAAGAAATAGATTTTGGGACTATCGAAGAAAACACTCAGGGAGACAATAATAATATGCATAGAAAAACTGGAAGAAGCACCGTCAAAAAGTAAAAACCAAGTAAGGGAGATCAAATACTTAATTGGGAACATAATATTTTCTATACTTAAAAAGATGTACCTAGTAATAACTATAGAGGTGTCTGCTTATCATCGTTATTGTTGACGGCAACACAGTGGTACAATTTAATCAACTAAACTTCTTACAAAAATGATCGATATTAATTACCCCATTTTGAATACGCGGCGAATGCGTTATGAAAGTTGTGACCCTCTCTACGCGTATTCACGGGGGGTACCGTTGCCGGCCGCGCTGGTCGGAACTTGGTTACGTGACGCTCGTTTATTTTATTCTCTGAAAAACTTTTGTCACGTTATATACGTTAATATTTTTTATAACAGCAACTTGCCAGGGCCGTTATATTGAAAGCAACAAAAAATTGTATTAGTAGATATCTATTCAACATTATGTATATATAATGGCACAAATAAAATAAGAAATTAATTTATTTGACGTGGGATCAACAACTAATAATATTTACAACGTAAATAATATCCCCAAGAACTACACATTCCGCAACAAGCTTTTCTTTCCCTCTCTTGTTAGTGTTAATACTGCTGTTAGTACGTTTACTTTCTTTGGTTTGCAGCAGTCAGTTTTCCTCTTTAGGCGAGCGAAAACTTTTCCACACCTATCAAAAAATAATTTTCATTTTAAACACCACCGATGATAAGCAGACACCTCTGTAGTTATTACAACTTTTTAAGTATAGAAAATATGATGTTCCCAATTAAGTATTTGATCTCCCTTACTTGCTTTTACTTTTTGACAATGCTTTTTCCAGTTCTTCTATGCATATTATTATTGCTTCCCTGAGTGTTTTCTTCGATAGTCCCAATATCTATTTCTTCTTCACTTTTGAATTTTTGTTCGTTCCATATTTCTAGTATATATTTCTTTGTTTTGTCCATAATTCCCCCTAGTTGTTTAATCTTCTTTCAGTGCTTTTATACTATTCCATAAAACTCTTTCATATTATGAAACTTTCATTTAGTTCATCTCCAAATTTTTTACATTTTGTTTTCTCGCTTCTCTTAGTCTTCTTTCATCATTAATTTTAATTCTATCCTGTGGGTTTTTGTATTGTACATATCTTTTTTCCTTTTTATTTCTATGGCTATCTCATTATTTCTATGTCTATTTCATTCTACTACTATGTTCTTTATTTGTAATTTAATTGTCTGCAGCGCACCACTTAGACAACAACTTATTATTAGTATTCCAACAATTTTGGTTATTGCACTACTGCATATACATATATAAATATGGATTATTTGAGTATTTTTCTTTTAGAATGAATAAATAAACGATTGACGTCTGTAACCATTGGTATAAATACCTTTCCGTTATAAATTGAAGCAGTCTAAATCATGAAGACGGTTGTAGTTCTTCTTTTTGTGTTTGTACTGGTTGCATCACAAAGTACCAGTACCCAACCTAGTAAACCTGGTTCTTGTCCTCAAATTTCCTCTGATCGTCCTGGCAGTTGTATAGCTGATTGTACATCAGATTCGAGTTGTCCAAACAACGAGAAGTGCTGCAGTAATGGGTGTGGAATGATCTGCCAGGCACCTGTTTCTTGTATCTGAGTGTCTGTAACAGTTGGGGGAATAATAATTATTATTATTTTTAGTGGTTTATATGTCAAACATTGAAAACGATTGTTTCTCTACAATGTAATACCTAACTTCTGTATAAATAATAAAAAAGAAAATTATCAGTCGTAGACATCGAATTACCATACAAATACATGTAATCTCTGTTTGTGTAGACCGCCAATATTATTATAACATTGTTGGTTATTATCAATTATTATGCAATTAGATATCTAGTTGTTACCTTTGTCGAATAAAATATGTAAATCAATGAATGATGATGACTTTTAAAAAATCGGTCAAGTGCGAGTGGGACCAGCATACGAAGGGTTGCGTACCACCGTATAATGTTTAACACTACATATTTTTTAAAATACTTTAGTAAAAAACGCCGAAAAAAAAACAGGTTTCTTGTATTTTTAATTGAATTTAATTTTTGAAGTAAAACTTCTTTACGGGCACTTGACTTGGCGAGTAAGCTGATGAATGCATGACGAGAGCGTTACGAAAAGTGTGATCGGGCGAAGCGAACGATCTTACAATAATTAATTCATAGAAAAAATGTTTGACTTAACGGGATTCGAACCCGCGTCTTTTAGGTTGTGGATCCAGACTTTTCTCAATACACCAATTTGCGTGTGTCAGTTTTGTATGCAATTGCGCTACTTATCTGAATCGCTACACATGATTGCCGACTTTTCGCTGACGACAAACTGAAACATGCATTATCCAATACTGCAGACGGCATTAATTCAGGATTCTCTAGCGCCATTTATAAACTTATATAAATTAAGAGCACTTTGACAATTGCGAACTGAAGTTTTACTTCAGTCGTGTGGTCTAAAGCACACTCGTATTTTTTTGTTATTTGTTGTTATAGTGGCCATAATACACTCTGTGAAAATTTCAAGTGTCTACCTATTACGGTGCAAAAAATACAGCCCTGTGACAGACGTACGGACGGATGGGCAGCGGACCCTTAGTAATAGGGTCCCGTTGGCGCCCTTGGGGTATGGAACCCTAAAAATAACTACTCTGTAAGGCAGTAAAAGAAAATCGGGGGACAAATCCGAAACCAAAAAAAGATAATTCAACAACACATAGAATCGTACAAACTTTGCGTTAGTTACTATCGTCGATATAATGCCCCAAATGTAGGCGTTCTGAAAGAATAGCAGCGTGATTATTCCATCGTAGACTCGTACGAGTACGTACGAGGAGGATCGCGACCGCAATTCTAGAAAGCCGCTTCCCACTTTAAATACGATACGACAGCGGCCGTCCAAGGAGTCGAAGTCGAAGTCTGAGTAAGCTACTGAGCGACATAATCCGTGACTCGTGCGAACTGTTAAAATAAATAATTGTGCCGTTATAACTGTACATAGTCTAGTGTTTAAATATATAGTAAATAGTAACTGTTTAAATAAATAGTTTAGTGAACCCGTAAACGCTATATTGATGTCAGGAGTGGAATTAATTAAATAAATACGAAGATGGCAATGAAAAAAGTTACGTTGAAAGAACTGAAGGTTGCAGAGCTGAAGAGGGAACGTGAGTTGGAAACTTTTGGAACAAAATCCGTATTACAGAAACGGCTCATTGAGAACCTTGAAAAGGCGGGCAAAAACCCTGAAGTATATTTGTTTGTTTCTGCGACGTAAACACTATGCTACAGAAGCTCCTGGAATATTCTACAAATTTAGAGCAAAAGCTTCTCAAAGTTTAGTTTAAAACAAGAACTTCTAGCAAAATTCTATAAACCTGGAACAGACACTTAAAGAAAGGCTTCTAGAAAATTCCAACAGTCTCAAACAAGAACTTCTAGAAAATTGTAACTGCCTAAAACAATGATTTCTAGAAAATTCTATAAACCTCGAGCACAAGCTTCTTGAAGATTCCGGAAAGCTGAAAGAGAAAATTCATACAATCGAGGAGGAGCTTCTAGAACGATCGGACGGCTTGAAGCATGAATTCTAGGAAAATTTACAGGATATTAAAAATAATTTCGATGATAAATGGGCAATGATTGAACAAAAGCAAAGAGAACTTGAGAGTAAGTTTGCGAATTTAGGGCCAGATCGGAAGTCGTGAACAACAGACGACAAGTGGTTTGATGAAAGCTTCTAAAATACGGATGTAACCACCAAGCTTTGATGGGAAGTCTCAGTGGTCCAACTACATCCTGCAGTTCGAAGCAGCAGCCGCAGCCAACGCTTGGAGAAAGCCATGCCAAAGTCTTCATATTGGCACAACGGGGTGACACAACCGACGTGCTACAGACAATCCCATCAGAACAAGGAGGAGACTATGGGCAGCTTGTGAAGTACTTGGAGATGCGCTATGGACAGACACACCTTGTGCATGTATACACTTCTCAGCTTCGAAATCGTTGCCAGAAGCCAACGGAATCTCTACAAGAGTTTGAAGCAGACAGCACGGTTGGTTCGGCCAGCTTTCCCGTACGCTCCAGAGGATATGATGGAAAGAATCGCTGTGCAAAATTTTACAGACGGCATTCGAGATGGTGTCAAGAAACAGGCATTGATATTAGCTCGCCCGGCAAAAATTCGAACTATTGAAGGAGAGGCTACGGATGGAATCGAAGAAAAAATAGAAGCAACAATTAGGAGGGTGCTAAAGGATATTGTGCCAAAGGAAAAGAAGACGAATATCAAGTGTTGGAAGTGTGGAAAGGAGAGTCACAAGAATAAACGATGCACCGGCAACGTCAAAAAATCCAACGGAGCCAGTATAAGGAGGCAACGTCAGAATACCCTGGAAGCAAGTGTTGCATGCATCAAACGCCAACTTAACAGCGCGTTCGTGGATGGATTTCTGGATGGAAAGCCATGTTCGCTGTTGGTGGATACGGGAGCAACGAAAAGGTCAACGTCGTTATCACAATTGGGAGTACCGCTTTCCACCACAAGGTATTGGTAGCGAATATCCAGGATGAGGTAATACTTGAAATGGACATTCTGGGTAGTAAGGGCTGCGGATTAGACTTCGAACGTGGCACGTTGAAAATAAATGGAGAAGAGGTCGTATTACATCGAACTAATGAGGAAGCCATTCGTGTGATTTTGACTGAAGATACTTCAATACCAGAACGGAGTGAAATGATTCTAGAATCTCGGGTGGATCACAAAGATGGAGAGAGAAACATCATGATGTTTGAACCCAGATGTAGTGACAATGAGATAGGACGAGGATTGGTACTGGGCAAAAGTTTGTTGCATACGTCTTGTGTAGTACCAATAAGAGTGATGAATGTAAACTTCAACGCTCTACCCCTGAAGAAAGGCACTGTATTAGGGTATTTTTCTCCTATTTCATCCATCATCCGCCAAATAAGAATCACTGAAGAGCCAAAGAAGAGGATTGCACCCGAACTAGTCAACCTGGTCAAGACATCGTCGAGGGAACTTAATGACAACCAAAGGAAGCAGCTCAAAGTACTCGTAAGCCGTTATCAGGACATCTTCGCTACCGGGAAGGGCAAAAGAGGCAGAACCGATATCATCAAGCATCAGATCAACACTGGGGATGCGTGCCGGGTTAGACAGCCTGCTAGAAGACTACCTCTTTCCAAGAAGGAAGAGGCCGACAAGATCATTCGGGAAATGGAGGAAGAAGGAGTGATTGAACCATCGAGCAGTCCATGGGCCCCGCCTGTTGTTCTAGTAAAAAAAGGATGGAGCAACTAGATTCTGTGTGGACTATCGCCAACTGAACAACGTGACGAAAAAGAACAGTTATCCACTCCCCCGAATTGATGATACCCTCGATACCTTGGCGGGTTCGAAGATCTTCTCGACTTTGGACTTAGAAAGTGGTTACTGGCAAGTTGAATTGGCACCTCAAGACTAAGAGAAAACAGCATTTACCGTTGGCACAGGCCTGTGGCAGTTTACTGTAATGCCGTTTGGCCTTTGCAATGCTCCTGAAACTTTTGAAAGATTAATGGAGACGGTGTTGAAAGGTTTATCGTGGAAAACTTGTCTAGTGTATCTGGATGACATCATTGTGGTCGGGAAATCATTCGAAGAGCACGTGAAGAATCTAGAGGAAGTTATTCAACGAAATTCTGGATTGAAGTTTAGTCCGAAAAAATGCCACTTGTTTAGAAGAGAAGTGCAATATCTAGAGCATGTAGCCTCAAGTCAGGGTGTCGCCGTCGACGAGCAGAAGGTCAAGGCTGTGAAGGAATGCCCAACGCCTACAAACAAGAACGACTTGCGCAGTTTTCTCGGTTTATGTACTTACTACCGCCGGTACGTACCAGGATTCGTCAACATTGCTAAACCGTTGACTAGACTAACTGAGGGGAAAGAAGGTTCCAATGGGACGAAGGTTGCAAAGAATCCTTTGGCCAACTGAAGAACGTACTAATCAATGCATCGATTTTGAGTTATCCGCTGCCACAAGGAGAATTTGTGTTAGACACAGATGCTAGCAACGTGGGAATTGGCGCTGTGTTGTCCCAAATACAGGAAGGGGCGAGAGTGTGTCATTGGTTATTTTAGCAAAACCTTCAAAGCCCGAACGAAATTATTGCGTTACTAGACGAGCACTGTTGACCGTCGTGAAGTCCGTAGAATACTTCTATAAATACCTCTACTGAAGAAAATTCTTGTTGAGGACTGATCATGCAACGTTGAAGTGGCTTCTAAACTTCAAGAATCCCGAAGGACAAGTAGCTAGGTGGATCAAGAGACTGCAAGAGTTCGACTTTGATACGGTACATCGTGCTGGTATGATCCATCAGAACGCTGATGCGCTATCACAAAGACCTTGTCCAGAAAACTGCAGTCACTGCCGACGTGCTGAGGTTAAGGACCTCTCCATTCGAAGGACGAGAGTTATAAACGAACGCTGGAGCCCTGAAAGGATTCGAGAAGACCAAGAAAACGACCCTGATTTGCTGTTGGTGCTAGGATGGAAGAACGAAGACCGGAGACCGACGTGGGAACAAATTGCACAATATTCACCCAGTGTGAAACCGTACTGGGCTCATTGTCGTGGAAGATGGAGTCTTCAAACGCGTGCTAGAAAAACCTGAAGGTTAAATAGGGAGGAAGCAACTGTTGATCCCCAGAAACAGAATTTCGGAAGTTTTGGAAGAGCTCCATTGTGGAGTAACAGGTGGACACTTGGGAGTGTCAAACACCCTTCGAAAGCTGCGGGAAGGGTTCTACTGGGTGAACTGCAAGGAGGATGTTAAGGAGTGGTGTAAGAAATGTGCAACTTGTGCCGCAAGTAACGGTCCACAAAAACGCAGTAAGGCTCCGATGAGACAATACAACGTGGGGAGTCCATTCGAAAGAATTGCTGTGGACATTGCTGGTCCGTTTCCCCAAACAGATGACGGAAATAAGTACATTGCTGTAGTCATGGACTACTTCAGCAAGTGGGTGGAAACATAATATGCCATACCGAACCAGGAAGCTGCCATAGTTGCCGATGTAATTGTGAAAGAGCTTATCTGTCGATTTGGTGTGCCGTTGGAACTACATTCCGACCAAGGTAGAAACTTTGAATACGCCTTGTTCCAGAAGATAGGCAGCACTTATTAGCACTTAGCACAGTATTCGGAAGACAAGAACAACACCGCTTCACCAGCAGTCTGACGGAATGGTGGAACGAATGAACAGAACGAGAAATCGATACTTGTCCAAAGTCGTCTCTGACCATCAAAGAGATTGGGATCGCTACCTTCACCTATTCCTCATGGCATAGCATACCGATCATCCGTTTATGAGTGAATCGGACAGACACCAGCTAGCATAGTGGTGGGTCGCGAATTACGTCTTAGCGATCGGATGAAGGATACCTACGACATAAATGCCGACAGAGGTGGATACCATCCAGGCGACTTGGTGTGGTTGTACAACCCACGACGACGCCGGGGTTTATCTCCAAATTTACAGTCTTCTTGGGAAGGGCCGTACGAAGTTCTTAACCGAATTAATGATGTCGTTTACTGCATAAGAAAAAGGCCAAACGGAAAACCAAAGATCATCCACTTTAATCGTCTGTCACCATAGGTGCGGCAATTGATGCCAGTGGAAGACTTGTCATTTGAAGAGTTTATGACTCTGCATTCTGGAAGTTATAAGTCCCGATTTGGAATCACCCAAGAAGTACGCCAGGACATTTTTAAAGCTCCAGCAGACTATCCACTAGTCCATTGTGAGGGATTGCCACTGTGTTTAAAAGGAAGTTTGGTAGACTCGACGAGCTTCGGAAGCAAAACCCAAAAAAAAAAGTTGGAGGCAGAATTCACGAAGGAACATCTTGTATCTAGTCACGAAACAATTCACGTTCGAGAAGGCTACCTACCAAAATGTTTGGGATACTTTATCTGTGTTAAGAGAAACCGTCCTCTCCCAGGCTATCACCAAATTAGCAATCCCGAAGATCGCCTGTGGATTTGATTGGATTGGATTGGAGATTAGTCAGAAGTATGTTGGAAGTGATCTTTCGTTTCACTGGGGTAGAAATTTTAGTGCATTGCTACAACCCAAAAAGGCCGACGAACTGGAAGACTGTCGATTGTTACTTTTACGGCACGTCTGGATGTAGAAACGGAGCAAACTGCAGATTCCGCCACTATGAGACTGCTTTGACGTTTTGGGACGAAACAGTGTGGCGTTCTGGAAGAATCGCGGCGTGATGATTCCATCGTAGACTCGTACGATCGAGGAGGATCGCGACCGCAATTCTAGAAAGCCGCGATCTGCAGTTATGTATGAAATTACCAAAAGAATGCAAAATAAAACTAAAAATGGTGGGATACAGGATACCAAAGCAAGTTTATTGAAAGAATTATCTATACATTAATACGCAAACACATAACATATTGGTACACTCTTAAGCTATATTCACTGAACACACCTAAACAATATATACACTGTTGGAAAGGTCTTGACCTGTAGCTGTGTTTAAAAAAAAAACTACACGGATATGTGTTTGTGTGTGTGAGTTACGCCCACTCGAATCACCCCACATTCTATAATTTGTTTTATTTATACCGTATTTATTATTTCGTGCATGTAAAAAAAAACATTCTGTATAGTTTACACGAACACACTTACTTTTAAAAACACTATTTTTTTCAGAACGTAGGTTCCCTGCAGACTCTTCCACATCCATTGCCGCAGCACTTTTGACTCTTTGGACAACTCCAATCAGAGTCACAAGTAATAATACAACTGCCAACCTGACAGGGGGAAACTGGAGGACAATTACCAGGTTTATAAGGTTTAGTGCTGGTACTTTGTGTTGCAGCCAGTGCAAACAAAGAAATAATTACTACAACAGTGTTCATGGCTTATTGTTAGACTGTTTTCAATTTATTTGAAAGGGTCTTTATACCAATGATTATCAAGCTAACAAACGTCATTGCAAAAGTAAAAAAATATCCAAGTAATCGACATGCATTAGTCCAATAGCAGGAATTGTTGAAATATTACGGTAATAAATAAATCGTTATCTAACAGGTGCGTTGCAAGCAGTGCCTCCACACGAATTCCTGCAGCATTTCTGGTTTCCTGGGCAGTTGGAGTCAGAGCTGCAAGTTGAAGCACAAATGCCGAAGCCGCCACCGGAAGGTCGTGGACAAGAACCCGGTTTCTGTGCAGCCACCAAAGCACACAGGAGGAGTATTATAACGATCTTCATGGTTGGACGGGCGCGGCTTACATTGAAAATAAGAGCTGGAGAAGGCGTCTTTATAGCAGACTTCTTCCAGGTAAACAACATTAATAATTGTACATTTGCATATTGCAACTGGAAAAAAAACTGTCGGTGATTTGCATAATTAACAGCAACTGGTAAGTATGTAGCGATAATATGAGGATTACCAGACAGAAATAAATGCGGGTGTATTTACATGGTAATTTTGTTTATCTTCTTGAACTGTGTAGTATTTAGTGGTAAAAATATGAATTCCAGGTGAACGTTGGATGATATAAAATAAATCATTGCTTTAATCTATGCATATCCTCCATGTTAACGACATTTTGATAGTCATCTTAACGCATTCAGTGAATTTGTCTTTCAATGTTTTTGGATACGTGTGATCCAAAGTACAAATAATGAATTCCATAAATAGCAACAATGTAAACGAGTTCTGTAGAAGTACTAAAAAACACATTATTCCAAACACACCTGTATCTTTTTACAACAGTGATATCATCAATGAATTCTACAAATTAAATTCACACACACATCTACCCACGAAATACGTTAAACCGCAACCTAACCACGTCCGTACTCAAATTTAATTAATTACAACAATAAAATCTCGTCGATTTGCGGTTTCCGTTTCTTCGAACTAGACAAAATTATAATCAACACTACCAAGCATTTCGTTCATTACCGATCGAGCCTTAACATCAAAATGTTGACCAAAACTTGTCTCATTTCGTGTGTAATTATTTCAGTGTATGGGCAAATACGCTCGGGGAAACCCGGGGATTGCCCTCCTTTACCAGATGTGGGTGTTTGTGAAGTCAACTGTTTTGCTGATACTCACTGTGAGGGAATTTTGAAATGCTGCCAGACGGCCTGTGGGGGGACATTCTGCACCAAGCCTGTTACGATGAGGAGGAATCAGAATATAGGTAAAAATTCACGTTGTGTTGACTGTAATTTATTTAGAGGGAGCTGTATAGGTAAAGTCGGGAGTTGTCCTGCAAATCCCACGGGACCATGGGTTTGTTCGAGTAGATGCGCCTTCGATTCAGACTGCAGGGGCACGAAGAAGTGCTGCAGAAACCGATGTGGGGCCATGGCCTGCATTCGTCCTGAAGATTAAAGAGTGGTCATAGATTGTGAAGATAGATGTTAAATTAGTGTATTTGATAAGGGAAAGTGTGGTGTTTTGACATTGCTGTTTGAAATAGATTTTAGAGAATGTTTTTGAAGATTAATTAAATAATGTCGTGTATAATTTGCTATTATTTCCCCCAAAATAGTATATTACATAACAAGAGTTGTAAGAAGCATATTACACACGACCGGAAAAAGTTACGCACGAGGCGCGTAGCGCCGAGTGTGTAATTCCAGGAGTGTGTAATATGCTTTTCAACTCGAGCTTTATGTACTATGCTTTTTCTACGATCACAGGTAGAAAAAAGTAATTAATAGTATAAAAAAAATATATTGAACAGTTAGGAACAACTCAATAATTCCATTGTCATAATTATTTGAATAATTTTTTCATTGCCCAACAAAGTGAAAAATAAAAGTCAACAAAGTGAAAATAAAAGTGCGGTATAACAGAAACTTGTGTAATGCCTCAAATTAATTCAGCGATGTTATTGAAAATATTGACACGCACAGCAATACCAAGGGCCCTGTCCATCAAGTCTGAAATAAGTATGAATCATTTATGAAGACTCGAAATAAAATAAAAACAAAGTGAGAATTAAAACTTCTATTTATTATTTTTTAATAATGAGTACCTACACTTGCAAAATTTGGTGCTGTTATACATATTACTGGGCTATCCTTAATCGGCTATAAAAAGTGAGTTTACTACTTCTAAATAAACTTATCGAAAGAAGTTAGGGATATTGCTGAATTGACCAATCCCAAAGTATTTTTTTCAGAATTTTTAACACAAATAAAAACTAACAACATTGCCAAAGAGAATTATAACAAATTTGTTCAAAAAAATTAGATTCTGCCACAAAAAAATTAAAAATAACATTGTTTCAAATTATGAAGTTGTCTAAAAATTGTGCGCAAGTGTTGTCGGTGTGCTAGTCGGGGCTGGTGGTCAGCCAACGTACGAGCAAGCATGTTCCATGCATGCTCAATTGGATTGAAATCGGGGAATCGCGCTGGAAGAGGCAAACGATCAATTTATAACATTTAATGTTTGCCTAACACACCTCGCGCTCGATGCGGCCGGGCGTTATTGTCCAGAAATCGTAAATGAGGCTCCAAATCGTAACGATAATTTTCGACAGTGTCGTCAGTAATGCCTCTAACGTAAATTTGACTCTTTATGGTCCTCTCGCAAACGTACAGTTCTGTGGGCTCCCAAGAAAAATGCCTCCCCATACCATTACGGTTCCTCCTTGAAACGGATGTTCCTCTTGGACAAACCTCTCGATAAATCGGGTACCTGGTGGTCTCCACACACGAGCAGAACGTCTGTCAGAGAAAACTCCAAATCGGGACTCATCCGTGAACATTACGGTTGCCCATTCATTTTGCTAATTTTCCCTTTCTTCGCACCATTCTACTCTGGCACATCTCCGTGTGGTGTCAGTGGAAAACTTCTCACCGGCCTTCTACATCTTAGCTATGTTTCATTGATACGATTTAAAACAGTTCTAACTGTTATACGAGTGCCAGTAGAATAAAAAAGCTCTTGCCGCAGAATATTGCAATGAGCTGTAGGGTTTCTGCGTGCTTCCCGGGCCACTGGCCGGTCTTCCCGAACTGTTGTAAGTCTAGGTAGACCATGTCGTGGTCTTTCCTCAACAGTTCCAGTTTCTCGATACCGTTGATAAAGTCTAGAAATGACACTTTGACTCACTTGAAAGGTTGCAGCGATATCAACCTGGTGAGCACCACCTTCCAACATTTCAATTGATCTATTGGCACCACGATACACTTACAACGGTATGCCAGGTAGCCGGACGAAAATCGTTCGGTTAGCGCAGGACGTCAAGTGCGAGAACATTTTCAACAGCGAGCATTGCTCTAATAGAGAGATTTATCAAAATCGTTCTTTAAAATCAAATAAATAAATAAATAAATATGTTTTCTGTTTTTATTTAGCATCTGCAATACAATTAATGTTTAGTTAATACGAGACTGTTCCGTAAAATGTTTATTTTATTATTTGAAACCTGGTTTATTGGATGTTTAAAAAGCACATACGTATTATTGTTCTTGTAAGTTATATTACGTAAATCTGTATGTATACAAATTTGTCATTTCACATTTTTTTTTATATTTACAAATTGTAAAAAGATGTTACACATGTCACAAAACACTGCGATGATTAAATAAGTTTAATATTAAAAGCCAGGAACTATTTACACAACAAAATGCAAAATTTTGTCTTAGAAAAATTTTTTTAATGTTTGGAAATATTTATAGCGGAATGAATAAAGAAAAACAATTTGCCAGCAGGTCAAATTTACTTTGGGTCTATTATAATACCTTAAAAATTCGACTGAAATACAGGGCTTTGGATCATGGAGCCTTACCGTCTTTAAGATTAACTTTATCTTTGAGATAACAGGCGTTTACCCTCTGATCTTTTTGTTTTGATAATCCAAAATATTTTACATCTGTTGTTTTTGTTTTTTTAATATTGTTTTTACAATCAGCAACAGCACAATTCGGCATTTTCTATAGTCACGTCAATCACACACAATTTATTTATTGCTCTATAAAGCGCCTAGACGGTGGTCTGCTAAAAACTACCCATATCATGATTTGCCGAGGAATTTGCGATTATTTTGCAAATGCATGTGTGTGCGTGGGACATCAGTAATTCAATAACGTAAGGATAATAATGTTGTACTGTAAATGATAGTGATTTTTTATTAATTTGCAAAGATACTACATAGTAGCGATTAAGTATTTTTATTTGTGATTATACTTTGATGAACTAACATTTTAACAATATACTTATATTATGAAAGTATCATTTGAATAGGGATTGATGCCGGCAATTTTTAAATTCACTTATTGTCAAAAAACAAAGCGTATTTGTCTATTTACCCTAATACATTACTGAGATTTCCCTCGCATGTGACGTCATTGCATGCGCGTTGGCATACCGTTGTGAGTGTATCGTGATTGGCACCATCTTGTCTTCCTTCAATTTTATGCACTCTATTTCCAACGATAAACTTATTAGCACTGGCAAAACGGACCAGATCAGTTCTTGCATTTTGATATAATTTCTTTCACTGTCTGTTAACTTTCTAACAGATTATCCGAAATAGCTGATATTTACCTATTTTACATAAAAAACTTTGCAAAAAATGATAGGAGGGTTAACGTCTCATTTACAAAATCCTAAGTGTGAATTGAGGCAATATCCCTAACTTTTTTCGATGAGTTTAGAACTTTTTAGTAAATAAAATTTTGTCGACGTCCAGTTAAAAAAAGATTATTTTAGAAATATCCCTTAAATTCTTTAATAATAAGTACATATATATACAAAATTTGACAGATCTGTACTTAAAGTCTTGGACAGAACGTAATTTTTCAGTTTGATGCTTTATTCTCACTGAAAAACTATAATATTATGCTTTCACAATAATTTTACAGGAAGAATAAAAGACGTTCTTTGTAGATTGAGGATATAATTTTACAATAAAGCCAGATTTTAATGTTAAAGTAGACAACGAAAAATCAATATAAGTGGTTTTAAATTTTTCAAAAACTTTTTAACTTGTGACTCCTGAGTAAAGAAAATAATATACAATGTGTCCCTGGAGAAGACTATTTTTGGTCTTAACTGGTTTTTGCTTGTTATAAAATTACAAAAAAAGAAAAAATTGCAAATCTTAGTTGATATGTTTTAATTGGGGGCTTTTTTCTTTGAATAGGATATTTAGCAGAACGTGTTTCTTTGAGCGTTTATTTAAACCCTATCGGGCCACCCTGTCTCAAGCCCCCTCTTCTCGGGCCTCGCTGGCTCAAGGGGCCCCCTTCGGGCCCCCCTGTCTTGAACCCACCCCCTCGGGCCTCCCTGTCTCAATGCCCCCCCCCCTCCCTGGGCCGCCCCTGTCTCGAGGGGACCACTTGGGGGCCTTACAATGTCTTAGTTTCACTTTCAGGTGAGGCACACAACCATTTGTTTAATTTAATTAGTAGGTATGTGATGTATCTAAATATATTTTTCGAAAAAAACAAGATTTTACAAAAAATATACTTAGAGCAATCACGAAAGAAACTGTGATATAGGATCTAGAAAGTGTGTCGCCTCGAAAACGGCATCATGCCCCTTCTCCGCCCGCGCTCTTTTCTCGCATGTGTGTGTGAGGCGCTCGTGTCTAAGTAATCTCCGAAACTTCCACTTATCCGATATAAAAAATTCTTTCATCAATATTTAGAATTGACCTTCAGGGTGTACATAAGCTGCTAAAAGGGCTTTTCGTGGAGATCACTTTTGCAAAGTAAGTCGACGAAAAAACTTTTGAGCGAATCAGTTTTTTACGAACGCTGCTTAACTGATTTTTTCTCAAAAATCTTCAGCAGCTTTATCATCGTCACTTATCTACCTTCCTTTGTAATTTAAAAACCTCGTTCGTTTCAATTTATTTTGGTTATACTCCCAAGTGTTTTTATCACGTTTCCCTTTGCGCTGACGCTTTATTCTCTCCAAAACTTTGATTCCCTCTTCTTCACTGCTATAAATTTCGCCATCTGTGTTATTTGATGAAAAGGTAAGATCTTCACAGCCTGGTTTCATGTTGAGTTGTGACTGGTCTTAAACGTGGGTTGCTTTAGACGTCTTATCTAAAGGCAGTAAGGAGCAATTTCATGTTTCAATTTCACATGAAATTGAGTCTTACGGCACTTGCGACCAGTCGCAAATCAACATGAAATCGGGCTGTCAGTCCCGTTCTCTTGATTGTTTTGTACTTCGTTATCTAAATTACCCAATGTGTTTCATTGTAGTGTTTGTTATAGGTATATTTTCTTATGTGGTTGTTGTCATTATAGTGTAATTTGCGTCTGTAGTTGCCGGGGCTACTTCAAGGATAGATGATACGAATGCATACATAAATAATTTCAATTATGATTCTACGTGGTCAAGATATGAGTGTGGAACGTTGAATTAGTTTTTTTTTTTTTAATTTGGGGTGCGAAAGAATGGCATTCACATCCAAGATTTTCGGTCTGCGACTGTAGTTTTTGTTGACCCGGACATTTAAATGTGTTAAACATATAGATATAGAATATTAGCAGCGTGTAAACTCATGGTGGAGAAAGAAAAATCGATCACAGCGTACGACGTGGTCACAAAATGAACAAGGTTCGGGTTGAAAACTGTTATTCTTGTTAAAAATAATATAATTATAAAAATATATTTACTTTTATTACCGTCAGCAGTCTGAAACTACATGTAAATAGTCTAAATGCTTATTACCTGGGCTAATATTAATATATTTTTTCTGTCAGAAATGTCAAGTCCGGTCAAAATTGTGACTGCTAGGTTATCCTCTCATCGTGCACCCAGCGAATAGAAAATATTAATATGGGTAATAACTATTACCCAAGGCGCAAATAAGGCACTGTATTATTAACTAATATTGGATTAATAAATTGATCCTCTTGCGAGTAGAAACAATAAAAATCAATAATTCTGCACGGAACGTAAACATACGGTTTTTTGAAGTGAAACTTCGTTATCGAGGTAGTGAGTCCGAAAAACTGAAACAGAAATCAAAGTGAAACACTTTGGTGGTGGGGATGCAAGCAGTGAATGAATGCGGATGAATGAGAGTGGGGACGCGTGTGAATAAAACGACTAGCGTAGTAGGTATTACGGCGATGCAGATGGTAGCTGCGCATCCCAGTCCCAAGGGGGCTCCCTTGGGGAGGCTTTTTTTAGTTACCATAAGCCACTTGTAACATTTGTATAAGAAAAGCAAGTTTCACTTCAGTCGTGTGCTTATAAAGATGAGACACACAACATTTTTTTTTTGCAGTAGATTCGGGTTGTTTTTGTTAATATTGAAATTGTGGGCTCCAAATAGGGACTAGATTTGAGGGATTATTATTTTTTAATAAAATGAATTAAATTTCAGCGTGATGGTTCACGGTTATGATTTCATGAAACGACACATGTTCAGCAAAATTCAACTCAGTGAACAATTTATTTCTAAATTCGGCGCTGTTATAGTACCGGACTATATTTGTTCAAGATGAGTTTACTACACCCAAATAATTTTTTGGTACATCAGATTTACTCGATCTCACCCAGTTAAAAAGATACGATTTTATAAATAAGGATTACTGTAAATTCTTTAATAATTCTACAAATTAAAATTATTTAAGTTGCATCAACAAAGTTTTACACGCAGTTTTGTTAATTGTTATTTCGTTTGTGTTGATCTGTGTTAGTGCTGTTATTTCAATTTTAGTTAGTTTTCTTCGTCAGCTGTTTATAGTTCGGGTAAGAGGCATTGTCGCCAGACCGATTCTGGTCCGAAACAAAGATAAAACTTTAAATTACAATATTTATATCAGTCGAGGAAGGGTTCAGAAAGTTTGTATTATAACGGTCCGGATAGCTGTATTCGAAGTGATCCAAATTTCATTTAAGCGGTAGTTCAATGAAGTTTTTTTTTTAACGATAAATAAACTAGGTTGCACGCCCCCTTATGCTAGGGCGGTGACTGGAATGTGAAGCGAGATGGAAAAGTTCTTCTACTTTAATTGCTCATCCGAATACCAGTATTGCTCAACTCAAATACCAAATTTATTGATAATCTGGAAAGACTATAAACTACATATTATCTGGGTACTGTTACAATTTGATTTTTGCCGCGCATTCACCATCCAAGTTCAGAAACGAATCAGCATCTAGAGATAACCGGCATATACAAAAAACACGATAACTTTTGCAGTGCCGCGCGACAAAACCTACATTCTTCTCTTTTTCGTTCAACATCTGGCGAAGTAACATCTCAGCGTAAATTTTGCTCCTGGACAAGAGGTAGCTCCAGAGAATCGCGTTAACGGATAAAAATCGTTGGGTGTTCAGTTATTTCAATAATAAATCGCGTTAGCGGATAAATTCGTTAGGTGTCGATTAGGGGAAAAGAGGTAAGAAAAACTACTTTATTGCGTGCAAACCTTGACTATTCTCTTTCAATCAAATAGGCAGATTCACCAGCACTTTACCTAGGATCCTTTTGTACCACCTTCATGGAGTAATAGCTGTAATATTCTTTCCTGGACGCACGAAGATTTCACGTGGAATCAGGCTTCATTTCCCAGGAATCGCAGGAAACGCAAACCCGCAGGATTCGCAGGAAAGCAGTCAAGTAAATTGTCAGAACAGCTCCAAAACCGACAGGAAAGCGTAATACTATTCAGAAGATAAGTAATGCATAATTTTTCATTATATTTTTTTATGTTATCAATTCATCTAGTTTTTTTTTAATTAGCGTGCAATTAAAAATTGTAACTTCAGTAATCATCATTTTTAATGTAATTTAAACTTTAAGTATGGTACAATAGTCATAATTTAACTTGTCACATTTTTATTTCATCGTTCATTTAGTTATTTATTTCACCAACTTGTTACCAGTCATTATAATTTCTATCTTCACCACGTTATTTTATTATTGTTTAATTGTAGAAAGTTCTTGTATTTAATTTAATTGTTCATTATATGATTTTTGGAGACATAGCTGTATTTTTGTGTCAAATCCGCACTTCACAATTTTGTTAGGGCGTTACAACAGATTAGGTTGTAATAGTACCTATGTTTGAATTTATAATAAAATTTAAGGGGGGTCATTCATCGTAGATTTCGGTTTGTTAATGAAATTGAATTTGTCGAAAGAAAAGGATACACTCACTGCTTTGATTAACTGTAATTTTAAACTGATGGATTTGTTTAAAATGCCTATGGGATGTTGTAACCACTATACTTTTCTATACTTGCAATTTTGGGAACTCTCTCTCTCTCTCTGAATAATTCAAATATTGTATTCACTAATTGTTATTGCAGTAATAAACCAAATTATTGTTAAGAGTCTAATTGTTAAATGAGTTTAATTATTCAAATTGTTACTAGATAAATGTTCAAAGATTCAATTATTAATCAAAAGTTCGACCATAAAACCTCTAAAGCAAATACATTGATAAATCCCTAATTTGTGTTGTTAATCTAGGCTCCACCTCCAACGTTGCGCTCCTTGCATTCAAAGAATCTGGTTCTGTGTCTGGGTAGGTTTGATTTGAATTTCCCGCCACTATTGTCTTGTCAAAGAAAAGAACACAGAATCGTCTAGATCGTCTAGAAACAAAGACAGAAGAACGGACCTACCGTAGGGACGTAGGTCCGTTCTTCTGTCTTTGTTTCTAGACGATCACGATTCACTGGCCAACCTTTTAATTTCGCGGTTTGTTTCAAATTTTCAAATTTGACGTTTGGTGACGTCATTGACATTTCATTTGACGTGTAATTTCAAATTGTTGGTGGGAACACAACATGTATAATTCCTATGTCTTCAAATTCATTCTACACCCGGTATGTACTTATTAGCATCAGGAACATGAATAGTTAACACTCTTATTTTTCTATTGTCATTTGTAACAAACTAGTAGCAGAGTATCAATTTAAAGTGTCAAATGTGTCATAATAATAAATTCATGTTTGAATGTATTTTACGCAATGTACGCCTATGTTGTTGTCATTTTGACATATGATGTACAAACGCCCAATTGAAAGCAACCAGCAATACATAACTCCATTGGTTGTCACTTTTAAGGTTATGTACATTTTGACACATAAACAATCAAAATGTTGGCCCCCAGACACAGGTCCCGTTCCCCCAGATCCAGATCTTCCCATCACCGACGTCACAGATCAAGGTCCAGGTCGAGATCCCGAGATTATCGATCGAAATCCAGGAGCAATGTCAACGGTGTTGACAAAAAATACGATGCCCCCAAAAAAAGACACACTGAGGACGAGTTTATGGACTCCCGACGCCAAGAACGGGAAATAATTGGCATGAGAGAGCACCCAGACATCTGGGGGAAGTCGCCGGAACCTGAAGAGTAAGTTGCCGTACTTAACATTCTCACTTATATCTAAAATCTCCTAAAAGTTCTGACAACAGTGAAGAAGTCGCTCTGAAAGTCCACAAGGACAAAAAAAAGAAGAAAGAGAAGAAGAAGTCTCACAAGAAGGACAAGAAGCACAAAAAGAAGAAAAAGAAGAAGAAGCAGTCATCTAGTGAGAGTGAGTCTGAGGAAGAATGGGTGGAGAAGTCAGTCACGTCAAAGCCTGAAGTCCATTCTGACAACGACGATGGGGTCGTGGGTCCAATCCAGAAAGTTCACGCCACGTTGACCCACAAAGAAATGGGCAAAGCTCTGCTTCCTGGAGAGGGGGCAGCCATGGCCGCGTATGTCGCTGAAGGGAAGCGTATCCCAAGAAGAGGAGAAATTGGGCTCACTTCTGATGAGATCGAGTCGTTTGAAGCTGTGGGCTACGTCATGTCAGGGTCACGACACAGAAGAATGGAAGCTGTAAGAATCAGGAAGGAGAACCAGATTTATTCAGCAGATGAGAAGAGAGCCCTTGCAATGTTTAGTAAGGAGGAGAGACAGAAGAGGGAGAATAGGATTTTAGGTCAGTTTAAGGAAATGATTAGCTCCAAGTTGGCTGATAAGCAAAACTAAATTAAAAAAATTAAATTTAATGTACATTAGAACAGAACATTGAACAAATAAACAATAAATTACATATCTATAGGTCTCTTATCGAGGTAAGTCAGTGCCTCCCCGGTCGTCATTTTGTGCTCGTCCATGAAAATCCGGAAACACAGTTCAGGCCACAACACCTTGAAAACATAACTAACTATTTGGTTCTCAGGATCCAGCCTCCTTGTCATTAGGTCCAGCATATACTCATGTTGTTCCTGAGTAAAGACTGGAATGCTATTGCTGGTGTGTAACTCTCCACACAATGTGCCCCACTTCGCCTTCTTGTACTGATTATGTCGATGTGAGACCACTGTCCCATTCATGATACCTCTCAAAGTGGGCAAGTTCTTTTCAAAAGCCTCATCAAGCCTTTCAAATGAGAGATATTTGCAGTCTAACAGGTTCTCACTGACTTTGGTTTCTGCAAACTGGTACTTGATCAGAGAGTCATCAAGCAGCCTTTCATCAAACACGTCCAACAATTTCACGTTTTCTTTGTCCTTTTTGAACCTTTTGCGATCGGCGACAATTTTTTCAAACGACGGAATCACAGTGGTGGGCAATAAAGACGTTTTCCGGGAATTGCGCTGGGACCTCTTTGTCTGCTTCTTGGACTTGGTGACAGTGACATCCAGCGACTCGAATTTGGAGGCAGTGTTTGAAACTCCTTGTTTTGTGTTTGGGGGGCTCATATACAAAGTGATTTTCGGGTACGAAAGGGGTGCCTGCAACGTTTTCTTCCGTTTGGGTGTGGATTTCTGGCGAATGCCAGACTTTTCTTGTCGTTCCATCTAGCTGGTGATATTTTAGAGTACTGACGATGATACAGTGGATACAGTTTTACACCACTCACCAACAAGCCCATTTACGACAAATAGATTGGCGCTCTCAAAACATTTGGCGCTCAACTATCATCATCAACATTAAGGTTAGGGTGTAAATCTCAAGGATTTTCACAACGGGACTTTTTGACAGACAACAGACATTTGAGGTTAGATTTTACTGCGCTCAACTCAATAACAAACAAAAATGAGAAAACTCACCCTTCAGGTAGACACAACACTTTCTCCTGCAATTAATTACCATTAACATCCCTTTCAGAGGAAGCTGAAGTCCCTATTCTGGGTCACAGTTAGCGGAATCGGAGCTTACGGCGCCATTAGTCTTTTCAAAAATGACGAGAAATTTTACAAAAACTTTGTCATGCCTGCGGTTCACCTCCTGGAGCCCGAAACGGCCCACAGATTGGGAATCCTAGCCAGCAAGCACCGACTCATTCCCAAGTCTAGTTACACAGATCCTGAAACCCTAAAAATTACCCTATTTGGAAAAGAATTCAAAAACCCCATTGGCATAGCGGCAGGCTTTGACAAACACGCCGAAGCAGTGTTAGGTTTGAAAGACCTGGGTTTTGGTTTTGTTGAGGTGGGGTCTGTCACACCAGAGCCCCAACCAGGAAATCCCAAACCTAGAGTTTTCAGGCTACCTGAAGACCATGCCGTTATCAACAGGTACGGCTTCAATAGTGAAGGCCACGACGTTGTCTTTGATAGGCTAAAAGCAGTTAAACAGGGCGGTTACGGTGACACAGTTGTGGGGGTCAATCTGGGGAAAAACAAGACATCTACAGATCCAATTAATGACTATGTTGTGGGAGTGCATAAACTGGGAGCCGTTGCTGACTACCTGGTGGTCAATGTGAGTAGTCCCAACACTCCAGGTTTGAGGTCCATGCAAGACAAGACAGTCTTGAGGAACTTGTTGAAAAGTGTGATAACAGCCAGAAATGCCTTACCGGAGCCCCGACCGCCGATTCTACTCAAATTGGCGCCAGATTTGAGCACTGAAGAAGTAGAAGATGTAGCAGAGGTAGTGAAGCAAAAAGAAACTCGGGTCGACGGGCTCATTATCTCAAATACCACAATAGTGAGACCAGAGTCTCTGTCAAATCAAAATAGTAAGGGGGAGATTGGGGGACTCAGTGGAGCCCCGTTAAGAGACTACTCGACGAAGATGATTTCAGAAATGTATAAACTTACTAAGGGGGAGATTCCTATCATAGGTTGTTTATCTAAGTGTCTTTATTTTTCTTAATTGGTGTTTGTAGGGGTTGGAGGTGTTTTCACAGGAAGAGATGCATATGACAAGATCAAGGCAGGTGCCAGTGTTGTGCAAATATACACAAGTCTGATATATGGAGGCCCCCCAATTGTCGCTAGAATTAAGCAGGACTTGGCCAAACTTCTGATTGATGATGGGTATAAGAATGTATCTGAGGCTGTGGGGAGCAGTGTAATGTAATGAATACTTTGTTATTTTTGTATCAAGTTGTTAATACAATGGATGTTTTTTACATTTTATTGGTTCAATTTTGAGGTCTACAGTCTTTTAAGCCTTTGAGTCCCAATACATTACTGGAAGTGGAAGTACGAGATATTGATATGGTGGTTTCAAGGCAAAACCGTTCGAAACAAAAGAATTAAACAGTGTAGTTTTATTTGCTGTAACAACTAACAGCTAAAATTGAGATGGTACACAATAACAGTTAATAAGAATAAAGGTTAAGGTGAGCAAAGGTACCGACTTAGGTGGCGTCTAAGGAACACAAAGTCTTATCAAGATATTCCAATAAAAGTATTAGCTTGTAGCATTGGATGCCTGCTCCCATCCAGCCCATCCCCCGGGATAGTGCTTAACACTTAAAAAAATCATTCAATAAACAAATGTGTGGACTTTCGTCGTCGTACTTACTTAATAAATCCCAACTTCTTCGCCGCATCCAAAGCAGCTTGGCTTCTTCGCCCCATGTAACAGCTGAAAACGACAGGGGTCTCAAAATTCGGCTTGTTCCTATTGTATTTGGTCCTAAATTCATCCTCGCTGGTACTCTGTAGGGTCTCTTCCAAAGTAGCCACTAGAACCGACATATTGGGACTCAATTTTAAAAGTTTATTGTACCTACAAGGAATGTTGATGCTTCCAGGTATCATCCCGGTTTTCTCCAATTCTGATTGCTCTCTGACGTCGACAAGCAAGACCTCTTTGTTGTTTTCTAGGGATTTTACATAGTCGTAGGTGACTTCCTCGGCCATAGTTGCCGAATCTAATAGGTAAACAAGAAATCAATAAAGTGAAATTTGAAGTGGAAGATAATAAAGATTGGGTAATTTGTGATAAAATCTTTAGCCTGTTCAGGGAAAGCCAATATTTCGAAAGATATATTATGCTTGTGAAACCCATTTTTAGCGCCAAGATTAGGGTAGTTCTGATAGGCGATAGTTGAGCGGCGAAAGCTATTGAAAAAAAGTTTGCTCAAGACCCTAAATAAAGAATGAAAAATGCAGAATTCGTTATGGAATGATTAAAATTTTATCGTATCCACGCAATCAAATTTTCTTCTTATGCTGGTCTACATATTGTTGCATTTTCACACTTGGTATACAGTTTATTTTTTCTTTTTTTGAAAACTGCCGGCGGTCAGCCCGATTATGTTGAGTTGCGACGGTCTTAAATATCGGTTGCTATAGAGACGCCTTAACTAAAGACCGGGCAATAAGGATCAATTTCATGGGAAATGACACAATATCTTATCTTTTAACTTTTTAGCATCATTATGTTGGAACATAATATACAGGGTGATCCAAAACGAAATTAGCCAGAGTTGAGTATTCATGAAAAACCGCTTGTCGCAGCTTAACAGAATTATTTATTAAATATGTATCAAGTTAGCAGTATGAGATTTGACATTTCATACAAATGTAATTTTGTGCATCCCATAGCCGAAAGTACGGTCTTCCCGGTCGCATTTCGTTAGGGGAACCGAGGTTTTTTGGTCGAGGCGGGTTGCGGATTCGGTGGGGAAGACCGTACTTTCGGCTGAGGGAGTTTCATGCCCTGCCAGGAAATCCAATTTTCTGGTCTTGGGTCGTAATATACAATGTGTCCCTGGATGGGGTGGCCATGAGGTGATTTTTTCTAGTAAGTTGTTTGGAGAAGAATATTTGTGGTCTTAACTGGTTCTGCTTGTTATAAAATTACAAAAAAACATAAAAAATTGCAAATCTTAGTTAATATGTTTTAATTGGGGGCTTTTTTCTTTGAATAGGATCGAATTTTTGTCTAAGTCCAAATTCAAAGCCGAACACTGCCCAGCAACCAATGCCTAAAAAATACCAATGAAACGTTATTAAACTTCATTGTTGTCAAAAAAAATCGGAATGCTAAGTCTTCAGCAAAAAGTTTTTTTTTAATTCAGTATTACGGTCTTGGCAACGCCTCATATCGACACCTAATCCAAGAATTTCCTGGAGCTCATTTGAGTCACAATGGGTTGAAAAAACTAATTTGAAAAAAATAATAAAAAGAAGGTGTCAGCGGTGACTGCCACTGTGTTCAGGTTTCTAGGCAACTTTACCTTCATCAGTTTATGGACTTATTAAAGAAAAAGCCGCTTAATTTGAAACAGGTTGATTAAAATGTTTGACTGTTTTAGTTTTCTACAGTTGTAAGACAAGCAAAACCAGTCTAGGTCAAAAATATTCTTCTCCAAACAACTTACTAGAGAAAATCACCTCATGGGCACCCCATCCAGGGACACACTGTACTATTAATTAAACTACGAAAAGTGGCTTTTCGTACATGGTCAACATTGACTAACGACTCTCGATCTCTCTGTAATATCACCTCATAAATATCTTCCCAGGTTCAGAAAAAATTAATAAAGTGTTCTCATTGGTGAGTTTCATTCATTCATAGTTCAAAAACTACGAGACCAAAAGAAAAAGTGAATTTGTAGCCAGTGAAGCCAAATAAATTATGTAGTTGTCAAAAGTGCTGACATTAACGATGTCTTACTAGTAACATGCCGACATCGTTGGCAACACAAGCAATGCTCATCCAATTCGGCTAGTAATTTTTCAGCGAATTTTACTACAGTCGAAAATTTATACAATACGAACGATTTCTATTTATTTATATTCAGTAAATAATCACAATAAGAAAGAAACGTGTTTCTTGAGGTTTTTAGCTTAGAATTTTAAATTGCAGATAGCGATGAGTAGAACAAGGCCAAGATCAAGACTGTGGTCATCTTGGTCTTGATCTTGTACATAATGTCTTGCAGTTATAGCATTAGTTCTTGGTGTTGGTCTTGTCCACGTCTTGATATTGGCTTGTACAATTATCACAGAGTGAGATCAAATTCAGCGTCCGGGAACTAGGTCTCCTACCAACAAAGTTAAAAAAAAAATCATGGTGGTTCAAGCACTGATTATTTGCAATAATTAATTGGCATTGTGTGAATATAAAATATTAACAAAAGTGTACCCACTGTCAATTTTAACACAATATAAAAGTAAACGAAATCGAAAAGGGTTTTCACATATTATGGAGAAATTAGAGAAAATAATAAAAACGTCAGTGACATTCTGAGTTTATTGTTTCCTCCATTAAGATATACATTACATTTAATATTAATAGTCCATGTTTCAATTTTCCGGTTGTAGGCATATTGTCATTTTTTCTTTCTTTTCAGCAGTTTTCCCTAGTTAGCCCCCAACTTACGGTGCATTCCATTTACCTGATTTGACGGTACTAATCAACAAACGAACCTTTAAATAGCATATGATTCATAGTAAACCTCACATTTTATATTGAAAAGAGTTAGAGGGGTCACAGGCTCCTAAACAATGTACAAAACCATGGAGTGCTTCGCTCAACCGAATGTTAACAATTTGAATCTGGCGCCCAATCTGACAACCATGCAATTCTGGTAGTTTACAGCGGATTTAATCACAACAGACTCGTGCCGTAAAGTTACAAAGTTAACAATTAAACACAGGCAATAAAAAAAATCTCAGTTTTTATTTTTATCCATTAATCAATCTGTCGCGACCTTGACCCTGACATCTGCAAACTGTCAAACCGCTTCTTTTAAGTCGGGAATTTTGCCTTCGACACCCAGCCGAGGCCGAATTTCTGACTCACCTGTGATTATGTATGCACAACTGCACATTTATCACGCGCGTTAATTTAATAAACCATTTTTAATGTTCAAAATGACGTTTACCAGTGCTATCCCCTCTTCTAAACCGTCAGGGGTACCAACCCGATGTCACCAAAGTCCCGGTCAGAATGTCAATAAATTAGAATATTTTCTTTTTTTATGCTTAAAAAATCAATATCTTCTAAATGGTACGTGTTGGCTGATGCATCAGGGTGCTTATTACTATATCGACTACAAGTTTTGGTAGAGCGAAGTCAGAAAACCTCGAGAAGATCCTGATGACGAGCCACATTACGTCATCAGAAAAATGAAATGGTGGTTGTGTCGGTCGGGCGTTGGAAATTAAAAGGTTCTTTAGCTTTAAGTTCGGGCCCCCAAGTGCTGCTTCCCAGTGAAATAAGTGCAATTCTTCGAAACGAATAGGTTAGGATACGTTACAGTCATAGGTAAGTTGATTTTTTAACATCCGATTTGGGCCACCAAAAGTGCCACAATCGTGTAAATGTGCTTCACTTGGAAGGAGTTCCACGTTTATTTCTACTTCTGGCTGATTTTCTTACCGGAAATTGCAATATTTATGTACTGACATAGTTTTCTTGTTTCAATAGATCATGTCAGACAGAAGGGCAGAGCTAGAACGGAAAAAGGCCCGATTGCAGGCCCTGAGGGAAGAGAAAGATCGTAGGAGAAGAGAGAAGGAACTGAAAGATGTGGAAGAGGCGGCGCACAGGGTGCTTTTGGGGACGGACGGTGACAGGAAGGAGCTCGATGAGATGCTGAGCTCCTTAGGGGTAGCCCCCGTTTCGGACGTCCTTTCGAGCATCTCGAGCGTCAACTCCCTCACGCCGGAAAACAGTCACAACCACACTCCTGATTCGTCTCTGGTGCCCAACAGCTCCCCCAATAAGTGAGTGTGGGCCTGGGGGTTTAGATGAATAACTAACTGCCTTCTTATAATAAAGAATCTATAGATTGGACTTGCTTCAGTAGTATCCTAAAGTAGACAGTCTGTGCAGTGTACACAGCTGTCTTCAAGGACAGTGCTTTTTGCATATTCTTGTTGTATTATGGTATTAAAGCTGCATTTATGTACTCATTCACAACAGTAGCACTTGGTGCAAGAAATTTTATTTTTATCATTTTGAAATTCCTTAAAATATTTGTTCACAATGTCTAAATGTCTCTCTTATCCTTCTTTTCTTTATTTTTGTTCCATTGTTCTTTTAAGTTGAGCTAACGGCTGTTGCGTATATTTTTATAAATTCAGCTTAACACAAACAATCAGAGAAAATCGTCCAAAAAACCTAAAAATACCTAAGCCGTGGTCGTAATTTTTCGTCTGTGAATACGGCACTATTTTCAAGTGGCATACTCATAATTAACGCTATAAATAAATATTTTGGGGACAGCTTTGGAACTGATGTAAACAGCGTTGCAGTTTGTCGTAAGCGCTAACATGTTGCATAAACATGCCTGTTTTCGTTATTGGCGGGGATGTTCTCTGAGTCATCATCTTTGTAACAAGGGTTTCCTTCGGCTGTTTTCGTTGTGTTTAACAGCAATAAATAGAACGATTAGCGCAAAGTTCGGGTTCAATGTCTGAAAACCCTGACCTTTTTGCAAAACTGGAAGAGACATGTATTTTATCATCTTTTCAGATCCATAAAATACGATGTAGAGGTTTATTTTATATATACTTATTGCCGAAGGAATAAAATGAACTTTATTGTTCATTGTTCGGCGCGAGAAATTCCCATTTTTGCATAGAGGTATCCTTGAGGCGGACTCATGGAGCATAAAGTTCAAGTTCAGTGGCCGGCCTTCGCTACATGGCCTTCACGAATAAAATAAATATAAAACTTGAATAGTTTTGAGAACAGTAGGACATTTTTAAATCGTTGGATTTGTAGATGTAAATAACTTTCCAGGATACAGTAGAACCTCGGTCCTTCAATCCGATATCGAGAATCAACTGTTTTCTAAATACAAACTTAACATTTTCAGAGTTTTTACAAAATGAAATACGTCTTTTTATTGCAAGCAAATTCTTATAACCTTACCGATACAATAATTATCGTTTCCACAAAAGCAAAGAAAACGGAACACGTGTTCCTGCAATATTTTGTAAAGTTTTAATGTACGAGTTAGTATGTATTACATTTGTTGAGCCTCTGAATCTACAAGTTTTGGAAGTGTTGGATTGACAGTTTACAATAGGGAAAAAAAACAATTAGATCTAAAAGGATCTCCCAAGTGCGAGTCGGACTCGCACACGAAGGGCTCCGTACAATATGTAACACTACATACCTTTTGATGAGTAAAGTTTTTCACATTCACGGCTAACACTGACATGTTTAGTTATATGAAAATGGTTACTATTTATTAGTTTTCAAATTAATAAACAAATTCGCAGAAGTGTGTTATGAATTATGTGTTGCCTATTTAAAATTTGGCAGGCGTTTGCGTATAAAATGAAAGCCATGTATTTAATTTTTAAATTTATTTTATTTTTATTATTTATGGTTATAGCCGCCGTAGTGAAAATAGATATAGCCCTGTGACACACGGACGGACGAACATCGGAGCCTTAGTAACTCCCGTTAGCACCCTTGGGGTACGGAACCCTAAAAATGAAATCCTAGGAAATTTTAAGTTTCTTTAAGGGAATCTGAACACGATTGATCCTACTGATTGTTTTTATTCTTCTAGTTGTTCTGATGCGTCAGATTCTTTTTATTTTTCTGATTCTTCTGCAGGGTTCTCAGCCACCTGGAAAATATGGAAAACCTGGAAATATCAGGGAATTTGAAAGTTTAAAAAAAATCAGGGAATTATCAGGGAATTTTGGCTGTTTATCTGAAAAAATCAGGGAAATTTTGTAGCCACCTGGAATTTTACAATCAACAGCCATCTTTTAAAATGAACTATTCAGGACGAAAATATATTTTTTTTTAATACGATTTTATAGAATACATTAGCTGCCTCAGTCCTAAAATTATGAATGACTTTGAAGTGGCTAAACGCTGTTTTAAAAGTATGGTGCTGATTTTATACGATAAGGGGCTAATCAGCAGTAATGTTGCTGAAAAAGCTGATGCACAGTACAAAGATCTGATATCTGATAATTTTTTTACAAATGAATGCAAGAAATTTGATGAATGTCAAAGACAAAATTGATAATAAACCTGAGTTATTGGAAGTTGTTAAACTTATTTTAATTCTCTCTCATGGCAATGCCACTGTAGAGTCTGGGTTTTCCATTAATAAACAAATATTGGTAGAAAATTTGCATGAAGAAATCTGTCAACGTCAAGTTTATGATAGTATTTTAGCTTTAGGAGGTACCTGAGTTTGTGATAAACAATTCTGTAAGATATTATTTTAAAAATGCTTACCGACAGTATAAAGAGAGAATCTTGAAAAAAGATGAAACAGACTGAAAGTGAAGAAACGGCTAATATAGAAAACGTGCCAAGGCACAGATTAATTTATTGGAAACTAAAAAAAAGAAAATTCAAAGTGAAGCTTCCTACGAGTCTGCAGCAATAGATCGAGAAATGCTTGAACTCGTCAAAAATATACAGGTTGTCCCAACTAAAATTTGTAGCCCACAAGAATTCCAATTTCGGAAGGACTCAAAAGAAAACGCTCGAACAGGTCAATTTTGTTATCAAGGGGGACCAAATTGTACCAAACTTTCATGTCTTAGATCTCAACCCTTTAGCCAGGGGAGCCACCCCCTTAAAAAAATTAAATGGCATGGGGGGTCGTGTGATACATCATTTTAAAGCTTATTTAATTCTCTATCCAAACCTACTGGGGTGGCTCCCCTGGCGCAAGGGGTGAGATCTAAGACTTGAAAGTTTGGTACAATTAGGCCCCCTTGATAACAAAAGTGACCTATTCGAGCGTTTTCTTCTGAGTCTTTCGAAATTGGAATTGTTAGGGGGTACAAATTTTAGTTGGGACACCTGATATACATACTAGTCTTTATTTTATGTTTTATGTTTTCACTGCAATAAAATACATAATATTATGTTACTTTCCTGTACTTTTGAACCTGGAAAATTCTGACAAGCATCCTGGAAAACCTGGAAATATCAGGGAATTTTATATAGCTACCTTGCTGAGAACCCTGTTCTGATTCTCCTCTGATTCGTTCAATACCTTCAACACTTTCGACTCTTATGACTCATCTGAACGCCCTGATTCTTTATGTTCTTCCATTTTTCTGATCTTTTATCCTTTTGCTTGTTTTTTATCTTTCTGGTGTTTCGACTTTTTTGTCAATCTTCTGATCCTTTTGATTTTCTAACTCTTCACATGTTTCTGATTGTTTGAAATTTTCTTTTGGTTTGTTTTCTTCGGATTCTTCCGACTCTTTCGATTCTTTAGATTCAATGAATAGGATAAAAAAGGCAAACAGAAAAAAGATACAACAGGAATATAATACAGTGTACTTTCTCATAGCGGACAGTTTGTAGGTAACCGAACAAATTCTCTCTTAAGCGGACTCTGTTAACTGGACACGGACATGCAATTACGGTAGCATGCCCTAAATTTACTCTTGTTTAAGCGGACAATGTCTCTGACGGAACTTCCTCAGCTAGGAACGAGTAACATTGATTTTGAGGAATACGTGAACATTGACGAAAATTTGATTCGGGAGAACGAAAATCTCAAAATCTCTTAAATGCCGTGTATTATTTTACCATATTTATGCACATATGTCCAAGATAACCAATAAAAAAAAAACTTTGACACTGCATTCTGTCTATTATCAACCCGATTTGACCACATGGTACTTCAAAAACACCAAAAACACATTCCTGTCAATTTTTGACAGATGACAGTGATTTTGTTAGTGATCTTTTTATAAATACAAAAAATGACACTCGTTAAAAAGTAAAAAGAAAAACTAAAAAGAAAATATTTTTAAAAATCGAGTCACCGAAATAAACCACCAGAAATGACCAAGTAAGCCATGAATACCTGTTTATGTAGTTTATTGTATTTTTAAGTTACTTGTGCTTTTTTAAACAGTTTTATTTAGCTTGCCTTGTTTGTGTCTTGTGTCTTGTGTGGTTCAAATCTAGTAATTGAAATTTAACCCCCTTTGTGTTGACCTGAAATTTGGTGCACGCCTTTAGTTTTGATGACAATACAATAATTATCTGTATTCCCCTCAATATGGGTATCAAATGAAAGGGCTTAACTAGTAGACTACAGTACACCATGAAAAAATTCAAAATCCAAGATGGCCGCCACTACAAAATGTAGGATTACATATATATTTTTAATCCCTTGAATATGGGTATCAAATGAAAGGGCTTAACTAGTAGAATATGGAAAATTTCAAAATCCACTAGTAGAATATTGTTAGATCTAATTGATTTTATTTGAATTCACCGCCTGATAACCGAAGAATAACGAATATAACCGACGAGTTGGGTCGGGTAAAACACAGGATGATGTCATACACACAGTCGGTCTGCATGCGAGCGTACATGCGAGATGCGTGTGCAAACTATGACTGGTTGTTTGACCATTTTTATTAATTTTGTGTATCCTTTTCAAGAACTTTTAAAAATATGAAAAAATTCAAAATCCAAGATTATTATATATTTCTTCAATCCCTTGAATATGGGTATCAAATTAAAGGGCCTAACGAATAGAATACAGTACACCATGAAAAAATTCAAAAGCCAATACAAAATAGCGGATTACAATTGTTTTTCAATCCGCTCAATATGGGTAATCAAATGAAAGGGCTTAACTAGTAGAATACAGTACATCATAAAAAGATCAAAATCTAAGATGGCCGCCGTTACAAAATGGCGGATTACATATATTTTATATAGTTTTCAATCCTTTCAATATGGGTATCAAATGAAAGGGCTTGGCAAGTGGAACACAGAACACTTTATAAAAACTAAAAACTTGAAAATAAAATAAGTAAAACACATTTTTAAGTTAAACAGTTTTATATTGTAAAGAAACATAATGATGCAGATAATGTACTAAAAGCTAAAAAATAATTAGGTAGGTACCAGGTCCCAGTCATCACACAAATTGTGGGGCGTAGCGTAACCTGACTTTTACACACGTTTTGTAAGTGTTGTCTATTGAGAAGATGCATCCAAAGCATACTATAATGGTATGAGCGGTTGACCCACGATTTTATTTTAGTCTGATCAATACTCTAGATTGATGAGGAGAGTGGTGTGGTGACTGATACCTGGTACCTACCTAATTATTTTTTAGCTTTTAGTACATTATCTGCATCATTATGTTTCTTTACAATATAAAACTGTTTAACTTTAAAATGTTTTTTACTTATTATATTTTTGTTCAAAATAAATGTTTCTTGTTTTCATACTGTATTTCAAAAAATATTTTCTATAAGACTGAAACATATACAATGCAGTATGGAAAAAAAACACGATGATTAAAATGGGTAGCGTCCTACATTTTTCCTTTGAGCGGACACCTCTATTAAGCGAACAAATTTCTGGCGACCGAAGGGGTCCACTTGAAAGTACACTATATGAAAGCGAGTGGAAGTGAAAAAGGGAAGGACTGAAAGATTGAGCGATTGCAAGTAACTATTTAATCTTGAAATAAATAAATTGGCAATCGGAATCAGCAACAATAGGGATGTTTTCACTGGTTTCAGACAAGGGACGCATGCGCGAAAAACGTCGGACAACTACAGAGTTATGACAGGTACAAGCATCAAAGTTGTCAAGAGGCTTGTGTATAGGTACCATTACACTAGCGTTCTATCGTACGTGTTTGGCGCGTCCCGTTCTAATCACACAGTCTTTCGACCCGCTAAGGGTGCGTCGTTCCTTGAATATGCTTACGGACTCGTCTGAAAACTTTGTGACCACATGGCACATACTCGCACGCTTTCGCAAGTATTTGGAACGGGACACTCCAAACACGTACGATAGAAAGCTAGTATAAAGGGACCTTTTGTCTGTCCGACCGTTGGGAATTGTCATGGTGATACGCATGCGCAATAGTACGTAGGAGTCAAAGAGGGGATAGTGAAAACATCCCTATTAGCAGTGACAATTTTAAAACGTCAGATCATGACAATTACGTATTTGCATTGGTACACTTTTAAGCTATTTTCACTCAACACACCTAGACAATATATACACCGTTGGAAAGGTCTTGGCCTGTAGATGTGTTTTAATAAAAACTACACGGATGTGTTTGTGTGTGTGAGTTACATGCTGTTGAACATACAGGACTTCTACGTATATTTATTCTGCTCGAATTTCGAGTGACGGGCGATCACTAGTATCCATTCAAATGCGAAGATATTTTATTTTATTTTTCAATTTAGGAGCTGTTGAAATCAAGCAAAATAGTTTCCGAGGTGTCGGGAAAAAATTGCAAGTCTGTTTTGTCCCAAACAAAAGAACGTAGGATGAAAATTTCGCTATGACCATTTAAAAAAAAAACTATAACCAACTTTACAAATAAGAACAAGAATAATCAGGTGGTTAATATAGATAATTATGTACATAGAAATATTTAACAGAACTTCGACATAATATTATGGGAACAGAAAAATGGAATATAAATAATACAAAGAAAAAACACAGAGAGGCAGAAAGCGAAAAATAAAGAGTGAGAGTGACAACGGAGGAGTGCAGAAGAGAAAGAAAAATGTAGAGAGAGTAGAACCAAAAAAAAATCACAATGAGATACACAGTACCTATAGGAAATCAATAGAAAAGTGTACGTACAAAAATAAGTAGATAAAGAGAAAGTAATTGAGGGAGAGAGCGAGATTCACAGGTATGGAGAGGCAAGAAGAGAAAAAGTTAGAACACATTAAATAATAGTGATGCCCGAGATAGGTCTTGCAAATGGGGTGGTCCCACAATTTTCAAAAACAACTTTTCTAGAAACTAGACGGAAAAATATTGTACCTCTATTTTTTTGTTTATTCAAAATCACGCGTTTACTAAGTAAAAGAAAATCCGAAACAGTTGTCTTATTTGAAACGCGCGCATTTCTGTGACGTCAACACGGGAAAAAAATCACTAAACAAAATTCAAAGTTACTAGAAGCGCACGAACCAATGAGAAGGCTCTCCCGAAATGACGTCACAAGAGGCGGTAAAGATACAGCGTTTGAAAATGCTAGCCAAAATTGCGATTTTTGATACGCTCTGTTATCGCACAACTTTATTAAACAACAGAACACGTTTTAGGGCTTCATGTTATATAGTCTACGAGATGCTATAGGCGAATTCGTCAAATTCAATTGAGGGGGACGACCCCATTGTATTTTGAATATTGTATATTTCTTGTATTTTTGACAATACAAAACTAAAACCAAGTCCGTGGTTAGTAGTATCTGGTTCTGAGGAAAGACTTTTTCCAATAACAGAGCTCCATTTTTTAAAGTACAGTGATAATCTGATAATTTTTATTTAGGTTGGGCAGGTGTTTCCGATTGCTATGGAATTTGGTGCTTTCCAAGGTAAAAAATTATTTTTCAATATCCGTCATTTCGGGAAGTGCTCCCCAAATTATCAATTATAACACTCAAGCTGATTTAAACGACCACGAGTGTTACAAATTTCCCTCTCTTACGGGTCGGATAAAACGTTACAATCGTGGTCACTAAGTCAGCTTTCGTGTTACAAATCGATAATTTCGGCGCTCTCGTGTAATTAAAAGTGATTCCAATTTAAAATTATGCAAGACCAAAACGAAAATTTGACTAATGTCATGGCCAAGATAAAGATCAAGACTAATGTCTTACTGCAAGAACAAGACAAAGCACAGTGGCACAAGACTACCACGGTCTCAGTCTTGGTCTTGTTTCTTCCGAAAATACACAATGAACGATAAAAGGAGAAAGGGGGAATCAATGGGAGAAAGAGATAATATTTGCACAGCAGTAGTAAAGATGAATCCAAATACATGTATAGAGAAGAAGAAAGAGAACGAAGGAGAGTTAGAGATAAACGCAAAAGTAAATGTACACAGTATACAGAAGAAAGAGACAGAAGGTTAGATAAAACATTGGAGAGAGAGAATATAAAAAAAATACAGATATAGACAGTGAAGGATAGAAATAGAGTGGAGCATATTATAAAGAAGAGAAATATAGTACGTTTATGCTCTCGGAAATGCTCATTCTGTAATTCGTATTAGTTGCCAAGGCTAGTTTTGCAAAGGTAAGATTAAATTCGGAGAAGTCATTCTGAACAAAGGGGGCTGTTTCAAAAGATGTCAAGGGGATGAAGAAAACGAAGTCAAACCCACAATTCGCCAAAGTAATTTATTAACAGATACAGAACTCTTTCGGGATCTGGGATCCCATCTTCAGTGTCTAAATGAGCTGAGAGGAGAGATAACTAAGATATAAAAATTGAAATGGGGAACGGTTTTGTACTCACCCGTTACATAAATAAAAATTAATAATTGAAGTGAAAGACAACACTAACGTCGCGCCAAAATTTAAAAAATATATAAAGAGGTGAAGCCTGATAATTACATGTTAAAAACTACAATGCACATGGTAGATTTGTAGGTTTTGAACAGGAAATTAAACATTTTAAGAATGGTAAGTTTCTACCTGAAATACGCGTCTGCGTAGTATACCCGTCGGAAACACCTGATGCGCATTTCAGAAAAGCATAAAAGTAGGTACTAATAGAGATAAAAATGGAAGGGACATAGACAGAGTCAACGAGAGAAAGGAAAGAAGAACTGAAGAGTACAATGGGTAGCAAGAGACAGAGGATAAAAAACTTAGATAGGTAGGGGCAGGAGGAGAGCTTGAAAAAAATAAGGAAACAGTAAGGAGTAAAAAATAATTTTGGACAAGAACTAAATATAGAAAGACGAAAAACAGACATAAGAAGAGAAACATGGAATCTCCTTCTCGGATACATTCACATGATATACCTGGAAAATGAAGACAAAAAGTGTAAAAAAAGAAAAAAACAAGCAATCAGAGAACAAACTAGATCAAGAAGTTGACTACGTAGAAGAAAATAACAACGGCAAAACGAAAACGTAAATGTATTAGAGGAAAAGCGAAGAAGAGAAAAAGCGTGCAAAAAGTAAAGGATAATAAAGGTTGAAGGAGAAATAGAAAGATAGAGAGGGAGAAAGAAGAGAAAACAAAGAAAGAGATTGTGAAAGTGAAGAAAACCGAAACTTTAAGATAGTGAAAGGAGCAAAACGAAGGATAGAAGGACGGAATAAGGGACGTACGAAAAACAGAAAAAATGTGGATTTAAATTTGGACTCTCGGAGTTCTAAAATTTCTGGAAATTTGGCAAAAGAAGTTTAAAATACTGTTTCCACAACAATGTTATCTGGATTCCGGAAGAACTTATAGAAGAAGTTATAGTCTATATACGTCCGTTGATCTACGCATTTAATCGTTGGTTTGCTTAGATACAATTTTTCTAAGGGTAGACTGAAACAATTCACTCAAATCATGAACATGGAATGGGGAAGGAACTTCACGCAAGGCAGAAGTGAAACAAAATTTTGGTTGCCGGCGTTCTCTGGTATTGTCCTGTACCTGGCCTGTACCAAGGGGGCCATCCTTTACCAAGCGGGGGCCCCTTTTTGACAGGTACCCTTTGGGGTGGGACCCCCTTATTTAAGCGGACATGTGTCGTGTCGCTATATTAAGCTTAATCCGTGCCAAAATCCTACCGTCGACTAGCCCCCACTTATATATATTGCATTTTTGTGTCGGGTTGCGGCGTGTTGCGGGATAAGAAGTTTCCCTTCAAAAATAATTTCGAATTTTGAAATTATACCTCTGTTTTCAGCATCACAGCTTTAAAAAAACGTACTCCAACCCTCAGCGTAGTAGCCGTGCAGTCCACCAACATCCCACCGAAAGAAACCGTACTTTACACGAAACAGACGCAAACAACCACTTCCGGCCACGAACGGGACGGTAAGCATTCTCATTTGTTTAGACAGACCCGCACTTGCATTATTTTATTTATTTAAATCACTTTAAAGCCGACTTTAGTTTCGTTTTTATGGTATCAACAAAGGAATAAAATAAATGTGATCTCAGAACGCAACTGTTGCATGAACGGTCCTAACACAGTCGCAGCCATCTGTTTTCTTCCTTTACATATTCAGCAGTGGTCATACAGTGACCACTGCTGGACCTGAGGTGTGGGAAGGAAACTTACATTTTAACAACACCTTTTGTTTTATGATTATTTTAATTTTTTTACGTTGTCTTAATTTGGCTGCACGCCTCCATTTTTAGTTGGACTTACTTTATAGCTTCTTCGCTTTTAGTTCGCCTGAATTAAAGTGAATAAAAAACCGATTGTAGCTCTTGCTTTCAGACTACGGCGGCTACTCTTCCTGGAAGAAGTGTGAGTACAAAGTAGTCGCGGTTTTTCCTTCATTTTGATCAGGCACACTAATACTTCCTTGGTCACCCCATAACAGAATTTCATTCCTCATCATTTATTTTATTCTTGGTTTAATTTCGGGATGTATAGTTTAGATATTGTGACAATTGTTATATATGCGTTGCTAACAAGGATCTTCTTCATCTTCTTCCCCACTTAAAGGCTACATGGAGGACTGGTGGAGGCCTCGGAAAGGTATGGTGCACGTCTTAAATGTACGACTTAACTCACAATAACTGCACAATAATAAAGGCACAGAATTAATTAATTTAATTGCGGCTAGAATAAAGTAAAAATTAAAACATGTGCACCTACCCTGTCTTCACGCTTATTTCTCCCATGTAAAACTGGTTGTGGAAGCGAACACTACGTGTAGGTTTCCTTCAATATTGTTGTAATATTTGTCTGTGATGTGACAGTCAGTTTTAATATATTTTTCTTCCTTTCCTTCCCAGCTCATGCAACCGATTACTACGGTAAGTTTTTGATTTTATTTTGATATTTGCTTATAGCGTATCCACATATACACGAAAACACGACCTCTCTCTCCTCCTGTCATTGTTTCATTTCGGAAATTTTATACGAATTTTTGTTGTGAGGGCACATGTTGAATTTTTGGACTAACAGCACTGCTTACATCAGAAGTGGAATTTCAGGGTTGAGGTTCCACTTCCGGTTTTCCCGGGGTAGCTTTACTAAACCGTAACAGACTCACCGAGCGACTAACAGCATGTCTTACTACCGTTTTTCGTGTGACTGCAGTCGTAAACTAGTCACAAGATTGTTGTTAGTGCAGCCAAGTCATGGACAACCTTTTTTGTGAATCTAATAATTCTATTCCCACTGATACATTTTTCTTTCCTCTTAAGACGAGTACAATCTAAATCCGGGTTTAGAATGGGAGGACGAGTTCACAGGTAGGTGGCTTTTCCGACTCCCATCAGATTTTAAACCAATTAGCGCACTAATGTAAAGGACACCAACCGTTTGAAATTGGACTAGATAGTTTAAAATGGTTGGTCTCCGGGCTTCGTGGTTGCTTGTAGTTTAAGTACTCACCCACTGATACCGTTTTAGTTTTATTTCAAGAATGCTGTGGTTAATACGCATGCTCATTCTCAATTTTAATTTTCACGATCGGAATGGAATGAAATTCTTCGATTTGGTTTCTTTTTTGTGTTACTTTCACTACTCCTTTTATTACTTCCTGTCCTCCTTGCATTCTTGCCTCATTTGCTTTGATTTGCGTGTTTTCGCGACAGGAACGAAAGGCAAATATAGAATTTAATATACCAGGTGTATTTGACAGGTTACATCAGACGAATTCAATCAATAATTGAAATCATTTTTTTAAATGATATCGGTACCTCTGTGATTCGGTTGTCAACCGTTGATAATTGACAGTCAGTCAACTAAAAGACAAATAATTGTACACTTTTACTAAAAATTGATATAAATCTCGATCAGTCTGTAGAAAAAAGAGCAGTTCCGAGGAATAGTAAATGAAACAGAAAAGCTTATGCAGCTTAATACACTGAAGACAGTGAAAAGAAAAATATTTCACAGAAAAACGGCGAAAGTATGAAAAAAAGAAGGGATGAAAAAACGGAAGAGCGATAGAGATAAAATGGGTAAAGAAGTGAAAAAGCGAAACAAAACTAGAGAAAAGGGGAAATGGAAAGAATGGAGAAGAGAGATCTACTCATACATACATCCATAAAACCTATTTATACATCATGTTGCATATGGAAAACAAAATATACATATGTAGTTAGATGGAGAATTTTGACATCCACACCCTTCTGGATGTATGAATAATTTATGAAAACCCTGTACAATGCATACATCAAGAGTTTATAGACAAACCAAAAATGTAAGCACGTAAAAAATAGAAACAGTGCTAAAGAAGATAAAGGGAAACAAAAAATGTCAATAAACATAAAGTAAATAAAAATAAATAAAGTAAATAAACATAAACATGAGAGTTTATGAGACTTTTTATAAATTAAAATTCAATTTCTTAACAATCGGGCACAGACCATAACATAGCAGCCACAACTGATAACTAAAATTTACTATCAACGACAATTTTTTTGTCCCAAAAAAGTTAGGTGTTTACCTCGATGACAAAAACTTTCTGATGCGTTGAAGTTCATGTAGTCATAGGCGGAGGGTGAAATAAGAGGTCAGAAAAATGTTAAAAAAAATGCGGATTTTAGCAAAGTGGTAAATAGAAAAAATGTTTATTTTGACGAGTTCTACTTGTGGTTAATTTTCTGCTAGGACTTCCATAACACCCTGTATAACGTGCGTTCAACAAAAATCGACGACGAAGCATGCGTTGGAATCTTCAAATCATGTCTGACATTTAGATCCCACGCATGGAATGCGTTTTTTAATCCACGTCCCACTTGACGTTTTTTGTTGAACGCATTTGCGTAATTTTGAGATCCGCCTTTGATGTTCATAGAAATTCCAATACCAATCCAAATTTATGAACTGTAGTGTTACTCTGAGAGTATCAAAACCACTAACAGTTTTTTTGTTAGCAAGTTAAATCAACAGGTGGTGCTTTTTAATTTTGAAAAATACACAGACTAATCAACAAATAATATTTTAGTTGGTGATTGACATTTATTCGAAGACGGTGGATGCCCCTAACAATAAATTTAAATATAGTTGTCAACGGCTGACACCGAATCACGAGCTTACCAATTTTGATGTAAGCTGTATGATGTTGCCAAAATTTTAGAGATTATACATACATACACGGGTATTGGTTATTCAATATTAACAGATTAAATTAACTCGATACAAAATCGTTTGCCTTTCGGTCTGCGTTCCTCCTAGGTTAGTTTGTGAATGTGGGCTTGCGAGCGGTGTGAAAGAGCCATAGAGCGTTCCCTTATTCACCACAGTTTTGACGTATGACGATGGACAAGGTGAAGACGAGGAGGGCAGTCTCCCACATCTCGGGGGTTTCGGCAGTAAACTGCCCCCAGGCATCCTGCCCCACGGCCTTCCCCAGGTGAAGGAGGTGCAGCCGGCGGTCACAGCCCTGGAGCAAGAACAAGCCAAACAGGAAGTCAAAGAGGGTAAGCTAGCACTGTGAACTATTTCAACGATTATTATTGGTGTTTTTTTATTAGTGCGTGAACTTAGCGAAGAAGAGAAGCAGATGATAATCCTCTCGGAAGAGTTCCAACACTTTATCGACCGTGCGGGTCGTGTCATGGAGAGGGTCCTCTTCGAGAACGTCGACTGTTACACGGACTACAGCGGAGGACCCGGGGAGGAGGGACTGTAAGTTCATTCGTTCCTTAATTAAGCGATTCGCTATCACTCGTTTCCATGACAGAGATGAGAAGTCTCACCAACGGCTCTCACTGAACCGCTGGTTCTACGACGAACGGTGGTCGCGGAACCGATGTGTGACCTCCATGGACTGGTGCCCTCAGTTCCCGGAGCTGCTTCTGGCTGCTTATAACAACAACGAAGACTCCCCCAACGACCCCGACGGGGTGGTTTTGATTTGGAACACCAAATTCAAGAAATCCACCCCCGAATACATATTCCACTGTCAGAGCGCCGTGTTGTCTGCGAAGTTCGCACGGTTCCACCCCAATCTGGTGCTGGGGGGCACGTACTCGGGGCAGATTGTGCTGTGGGACAACCGCGTACAAAAAAGGACGCCCATCCAACGGACGCCGCTCTCGGCGTCGGCGCACACGGTAAGCTAAGGCTTACAAGAAAATAACTTGTTACAAACCACGTTGTTTGCTGCAGCACCCTGTATACTGTCTCAGCGTTGTGGGGACGCAGAACGCGCACAACCTGATCAGCATCTCCACCGACGGACGGCTGTGCTCATGGTCGTTGGATATGCTCGGCCAGCCCCAAGAGACCCTAGACTTACACAGGATGCAATCGAAACCGGTGGCTGTGACCTGTCTGGACTTTCCACATTCCGATGTCAACAACTTCGTGGTTGGCAGTGAAGAAGGTGCCGCGTATTCGGCCTGTCGCCACGGGGTCAAGGCGGGTATCACCGACACCTACGACGGACACCAGGGCCCTGTTACGGGCATCAGCGTGAACGCGGTGCAGGGAGGAATTGATTTCTCCCACATGTTCCTCACTTCTTCAATCGACTGGACCATTAAGCTGTGGAGTCTCAAAGTAAGTCGGCGTCTGTGGATCATTTCAAGCTTTAATCTATAAATAAAACAAAGAATCAAATGCGAAGTAATCACAGAACCTGTTGTTACTAGTGACCAACGAGCAAACTTCTTCAAGGCGTCTTATTAAAAATTGGTGCATAAGATATATTCTATTCTTATTGTTGTTCAAAAAGAGCTTCTTTTCATTGCAGGACTCAAAACCCATATACTCCTTCGAAGACAACGGCGACTACGTCCTAGACGTGAAGTGGTCTCCCGTCCACCCCGCCCTTTTTGCAGCTGTAGACGGAAGCGGTAGACTGGATCTCTGGAACCTGAACCAGGACACGGAGGTACCGGCAGCTAGTATCACGGTGGATGGAAATCCGGCCTTAAATCGAGTGTCCTGGACGCCGTCGGGGCTCCACGTAACAGTAGGGGACAACCAAGGCAAGATATGGGTGTACGACGTAGCCGAGAATTTCGCCCATCCCAGACACGACGAGTGGAACAAGTTCTTGTACACCACCCAAGAGCTACGCAACAACCAAGTCGACGAAGATCTAGAAAAGTTAAATTATTCTGTCTCCAATACTCCTCTATCTAGTATGAGTTCTATAACTAGCGCTCCTTTACGATAATTAGATTAGCACCATCGAGTAAACTAATTTATTTCAAAGAATCAATAACCAGCGATTTTATATAATTTGCAGATGCGGGATGGGACGACGATGGCTGGTGTTAACGACGGGTTTCCGCTATTTTGTCTATATGTGCTTCAAAGCTGTCGTGATTACCACCAGTATTTACCCTAAGTACTATATCGATTGGATTACTTAAACAATTTTATTTTTGCATGTACATAGCTAACTTATTGTTTTTTCTTTTTTTTTTATTAACAGTAGTAATTTTTTACGTTGTTATTTTGTACCATACGTGCCGTTGTAAACATTTATTTAATTAAACTGCATTTAAGAAAGCGTTGCAATTATTGGAACCGGCGGCAATTAGAATGGACCAATCGGTGACAGGGGTTCGCCCGCGAACTTGAACCGCCCAATAAAATCGGGTTTGTGCTAGGTCAACTTGTCCAGCCATATTGCGTATTTCCTGTGAAAATAAGGATCTGTAAAATAAAATGTTTCTTTATTGCATTGACACTTTTGATTTACCTGCTGCTGTTGTCCCGCTTTTACGTTCAGTGACTGGTTCGCTCGTTCTCTCTTAAAACTACACGCTAATTAATCACAAATTATAACACGACACAAAAATATACAAATCAATTAATGTGAAGTATGGACAGAAGGTGAATTTCTAATAGAAAATCTTAATAGTCCGAGAGATAACTATTTTCAATGGATAAAATACATGGAAAGACAAAAGAGAGAGACCTCTTTCATAAGTATCTATATTTTGGCGGCACCATAAAAGTATGACGTCTTAACACAAACAAAATTTTCCGTGCATGTTATACAAATTATTATTCAAGCAACCAGGTTTTAATCGTCAAAATTCTCCATCCAACTAAATATAAATTTTATGAGTCAAAGGCAATTTGATATTTAAATCTCATTTTATCTACAGGTGATTATAAATGATTTTCCATCAAGATGGCGTATTTTTAACGACCACTTGTGTCTTATTTTAATCAACGTCAGAAAAAACGTCGAAGATTTTAATTAATTAGTAGGCAGCCAACAATTTACTCTTTGATCATCACCCCGTATAAAGACGATATAATTATGGAGAGTAGAAAACTAAAACGAACTGCATGTAAACAAATAATCTAAAAATAAAATTGTTCAATTAAAAGACCGTATAACTATCAGGTCTTCATAAGACATAAATGATTCATAGATTAAGTTGCCTATGAAATTTACATGCAGTTAGATGGAGAATTTTGATCTTCAAAGCCTATTAGAGGTATATGAAAAGACCCTATATTCGCTGTGTGCACTGTGCAGGGGTCTGTGCTGTCCACGGGTAACCTAGCAATCAGAATTTTGACCGAACTTGAAAAATATGCGTGATTCTGCTTTGGAAAATACGTCACAACGTATTTTAAAGGACCATTTGCCGCTTATTTCAATTATAATATTGGTAGACAACCAATAATTTACTCTTTGATCATTGTGATGCACAGTGAATATTGTGCATTTCAATGAAGCGGCAAATGGTTAAAAATACGTTGACATATTTTCCACAGCCAACTTGATGGAAAATCCAAGGAAAATCATTTATAATCACCGTGTATTAGCCAAAATAAGTATTTGGCATATGAAAGAAAATACAAAACGGATATATTGACCACAGAAATACTATTATACCAATGGATTGAAGTAATTGATCTGAAATGAATCAATCGAAGGAAAACCGTATAAATTGATTATGCAATCCAAAATTTACTTCCAAGGGGAGCAGGAGATAGGATGGAAATGATAAAAGGGAAATAAGCCATGCATAAAAATAAGATCACAAAAGATTATGAAAAATAATATGTAATTAGAGCCGTCTTTACTGTATGCATAGAAATACTTAGAATCGTGATGTAATACATAATCATATTCATAATTACAATAATTAAAAAAATGAAACGGCAAACACAGTCTTTAACAACTTAAAATCGTTATTTCAACCCCTTAGATCGTCAGAAAACAGCGACGTAACATAATACTCAACATACATCTGCTTCTCATCTGAATTTATAAGGAGTTGCAACCCCAAAAGACCAGTTTCTCCTATAAAGATCGCCACTTTGTTTGTATAGTTCATAACTTTCAAAATAGGCCGGATGTTGTAAAATGCGTACCTCCACTCACACTTCTTTTCACATTGAAAAATACTAACAGATTCTGAGTGCTTTGGTATATTCACTCTGGACTCCCCCTACAACTAACTGCAATGTTTGTTCAACTAAAGTACTTGCTTACAGCTATGCCTGTTGTACTTAAGACAAAATGGGGAACCTGCGGGCTTATCGCTAGCGCTAGCTCATCCGCCGCGTTGTCTAATCTTTGCAAAACCTCCACTAACATGCCTGCATTGACTACAACCTTGTTCAGATTACATTCATCTCCTAAACTGATATTGGGGCTGTCCTCTACATTCATAGTTTTCAGTTCACAGTCTACAGTGATGTTCTCTTCACTGTGTTTCACACTGAAATAATTCATTAGTTGGTTACACTATGGAGCAACAGCCTTACATAAGACACAATGGGTCCCCTTCAGCTTTATAAGACAGTTTAATGATAGGGTTGCCTTCATCTCCAAAAATATTTAAACAGTCAGTGAACACCTTCATACTGATTTTGAACACGATGTCTTGGTTCTGCTCAAAGCGGTAATGTGAAAACATATTGTGGGGGACATACGCTGAGATCTCCACACTTTTCATATCTTCGAGGGTGAGCTTGAGCCCTTCTTTAGTGGGGCGCACTATAACATACTACGCCACATTATCGGTGATATGGGGGATGAAACTTACGTCTTTGAATGAGATGGAGCGCAGGACGTTGTGTATGGTCCGAAAGTCGCTTATTTCGGCCGTGAAGAGCATTGTAGTGTTTACGGATTTAAATTTTTGAGGTTATAATTGAATGTCCGTGGAAATAGCCGCTGATTATTCGGGGAAAGGAAGGTGTATAAGACATTACAAGGGATGAAAATTTGGGTTAAGTGAATCTACAACTTGTAACCAAATTGAGTTTTATAATGAAAAAATTTGTATAACCACACTTTTAACACCGGCCAATCAGAATGGGGGGAACTTAGAGGGCCAATCTACATAGTTGCTTTCATAACAAGTTAGCACACGACATTTTTGATTCGAGATTGGAGAATTTTCGTTTATTGTCTACAAAATTAAACAGTGGATGGAATAATCAAAATTGGCACGATAACGAATAAAAATGATCCTGCTTCCGCACCGACGGGAAATGCACTTTTACACCATGAGTAAGACTAGATAGACTATTATACAATGTATGTACATATAAAGTAAACTGCCTTTGAGCAATTTACCACGTTCCAATTAATAATAAAGACAGCACAATAAATAATGTAAACTAAACACCTAGAAGTTGTCCCTTTTTACTCAAACATGATAAATTCCCCCAAAGCACCAATAAAAATCGCATTACATCTTCATCCCCTATTTAACCTTCAACAGTTTCTTCGCAGCCTCCACGACGTCCTTGGGGACCGGTAAAGCGGCAATTTCGAGGCTCTTGGTGTAGGGCATTGGAGTATCAACTCCTGTGAGCCGAATAGCTGGCTGATCTAAGTGGTAAAAAGTCTCACTTTCCATAATTCTGGCTAGGATTTCAGCCCCGATTCCAGAGAAAGGCCAGCCCTGTTCTACACTTATCAAGTGGTGCGTTTTGGCTACCGAAGCGGCGATCGTAGGGATGTCTAAGGGGCGAAGAGATCTAAGGTTTATCACTTCAGCTTCAATGCCTTTGGAAGACAGTTCATTGGCGGCGTTGAGGGAGGTCTCCACTGCTCGAGAGTGGGCCACTATCGTAATGTGTTTTCCTGAAAAGAACAGGTTTTATGGTATGTTGATGTAATTGATATTCTTACCGGGTCGTTCGATTTTAGCTTTTCCGATTGGAAGGACAAAGTCTGGAGACAGCGCCTGGTCCGACATGGTGTAGGCCACACCATATAAGATTTCATTTTCTAGAAAAACCACGGGGTCGGGGTCCCTGATGGCCGCCTTCAGGAGACCCTTGCAGTCTTCAGAATTGTAAGGAGAGATGACCTTCAATCCAGGACAGTGGGCATACCACGCTCCATAGCATTGCGAATGCTGGGCGGCCACACCGGCGGCAGCACCGTTTGGCCCCCTGAACACTATAGGAACATTGACTTTACCTGCGGACATGTAGAAAGTCTTCGCGGCCGAGTTGATAATTTGATCGATGGCTTGCATGGCGAAGTTGAAAGTCATGTATTCGCAAACGGGGCGCAAGCCGGCCATCGCGGCTCCGACGGCGATACCTACATGTGAGCACAGCGTTTTTACTAGTAAAGGTGAGGGTATCTTTACTCTTTACCTGTGAACCCCATTTCCGTAATCGGCGTGTCGATGACTCTCTTATCGCCGTATTTTTTCCACAACCCCCTTGTGACCTTGTAAGCGCCGTCGTACTGCGCGACCTCCTCCCCTATGATGAAGACCCTATCGTCCTTGGCCATTTCGTCGTCCAGGGCAGAGTTTAGGGCGTCTCGGACCGTCATTTGCTTCGCAGCTGCCAGTTTTGAGAGTGAGAACTGCCGCCTGTTTAGGGCTTTGCTCGCCAGGTTGAGGAGACTTGAGGTTTTCACGGGTGCCATGTTAATTAGTTTCTGCAACGTGTGGTCATGGAATTTGGTTAAAATTTTCTGTAAAAACTCACCTAATTTTTTAGTCAAGGTGAATGAGGTCGCGGGGAGAGTGTGGACGTCCTGTCAGATTTTAGTTTGGTTATCTATGAACATTCAGTAATACGTAATCAAACATGTGACGCTATCTTCGTGACATGCTCCTAATGAAACGGGACTTACTTGAAGGTTAAGTTTGACAGCAGAATGTGAGGTTCGGTCCAAGCCCAAAAGATAACGCTACCTATAGCAGTGTACATGCAACCAGCTATACACTTGAGCAAATTTCATTATAGCGCAATTTTTAAAAATTCGCAATATTTACCAATTTGTCATTCCGGCATTAATTTTACTTATGAGAGGAAAGTTATTTATAATTATTTGTACTGATAGTGATTCGGATTGAAGCAACGTTCCACTAATCAAATATATAACATTAGTTATTTAATTTCTTATTCTAATTTCTTTGTAAAAATCAAATACATGATACATACAAGGAGCCCTATTTACGAATTCGAAAGAAGGGAATTGTCGGCAGGGATCATTCCTATGGAAACTTCTCCTATAGGAATGTTCCTTTAAAAGTTTTTGTTTTTGAAAAGTGGGGAACTGAATATTTTCATGAGAACGTTGATGCGGCAGTGCCGCTTGCGTTTCCAGTTTGCAATGACAGTTCTCACGAAAATTCTCAGGAAAAGAATTATTTTAAACTACATATTGGACAGTTGCTACGACGCTCTAGTAGGGCAAAAGTGCTTTGATGAAGAAGAATAAGATTTGGTCATTTAATCGGGAAAACTTACAACTGAACATAAACCATTTTTAACACTTCTTAAAAATTTTATAATGTACATACTTGGGAGGCGCACCTATTATTATTTTTGAACTATAAATTTTCAGATTCCTGTTTTCTGGAACTTTTTCAGTTCAAAATAATTTTCACCACCATAATAATAATTTTCAGTACCATAATGCGCATCCAGGTGGAAAATTTGCGCATAAGCACCCAGGTGGGGTCTGATAGAACCAAATTTTTGAAAAAATGCAGAACAAAATGGTTACGCAAAACTGAATCGTAATAGCCTTAGTACGAACGCAAAAGCGGTGTTATAACAATAAAATTATACTGACAATCGCCCTCACCTGGCAAACTGATATGTCGGACCAATCTAAACGTCAAGTTTTTTGAAAAATCGACCAATCAAATTTGAATTTCGCGACAATTTCCCGCGTGGCGAAAAACTCCCTAGGAAAATTGTCGACGACCATGACAACCAACTCATGACATGATTTATGAGATCTTGACGTTTCAATTTTTTGTTAATGTTGTTCGAGCGATTGTCTGATTAAATATCCCTCGGTCAGGCATATTGTTTAAAATCTTCCCTCCCTGACTGCACGCGTGTTTGTTGCCCCTGAAAACTTTTCGGTGCAACAAACACTTGTGCCAGACACGTCGGGAAAATTTTCGACAATATGCCTGACTCTTGGGATATTGTATATGGCTATTTCCTCACAAAATTTAAGCCAATCAAATACTTCAATTTTTTTTAAATTCACGCAATCAGCTTCAAATTAAGCGATAATTTTAATTAATCAAAAGCTTATCGAAAATATATAAATTTATTTATTATTTGGAACAGTATCATCAATTTTAGCCACATTGAATCGGATCAGGCACAGCAATTTCATTAAAGCACATTTATTGCCAAATAAAAACTTTTTCTTTTTCTTAGCATTTTTACAAATAAATAGCCGTTTGCATACATTTTTTGGATGATATAGCTCGGAAAAAATAGTCCCTCGAATACCCCTAGTGCAGGTAAAACGGCGAGAATCGGCAGTAACCTGCACTCGGGATATTATTTACAATTTATTTTTTTAATGTTGGCAATCCTGGACAATCATAAACTACTTCGCTGTCAAATCCAGTCAAGTTCAAGTGGCTGTAAACAGCTTTACTATTGTTGGCATTACTAAATTGTTGGCACTTATTTGGGGGTTGGTTCGTTTCTGCTCCTTCGGCATCGTTTTCTTCATATTTTTGTAATAGGAATATAAAACGAGCAATTAACCCTCATCGTTTCTTCTAATGAACCGTATATTAAAATGTAGGGAATTTAATTACGAAACCAATGATATAGGGTTGCCTGGGCAAAAGTTGGCAGATCTATATTACCTTTTTTTTCGCATTGAACTTCAAATCGCGGCAACCCTTAGATCTGCCAACTTTTGCCCAGGCAATCATTGCTTTCGTAATTATGAGGAAAAACGATGAAGGTAAATTGCTCATTTTATATTACCTTTTTACCCCTGACAAATCGGTGTCTTGCCAAGAAAAAGGTAGGCAACCCTATTTGGACATGTTCTTTAAGCCTTAAACTTTTAAATAGAATTCATTTTTTTGAAAAAAAAAAAGAATGAATGTAATAAAACGCAATATATATTTTTATTTCATGCTGTGTCATATTTGTTAGTTTTATTTCATACTGTCCGGTAGATGTTCCATTAAAGGATCAATTTGCGTTGAGCTATTACAGTATCAGAGCCGGTAAGTGTCGCTAGGCAACACTTACCGGACAGTTTCATCTTTATAAATCAAATCTGACATTAATCTGACATTTGCAAATGTATTTGTCAGCTACTGATGAAGTTTTACATGTACAACAAAGGTGATGCGATTTTCACAAAAAGTGAGTTTTTGATTTTTGAAATAAAATAATGAAGAACAGGCTTACAGTATGAAATAAAATGCATTACGATACACGTCCCGTAGTTACTTGTAACTCGTTTAGACATTCTTGACTCGCCTCCTAACGTCGTCTCGTCCATAAGGTCTAACTCGTTACAAGTAACCTACCGGACTTGTAACGTTAAATACTATTACATAAGAGTTTTGAGTCCGGAAAATGGGACTTTACAGTACAAGTCCTGTAAAAAAAATACAACCAACTAATCAAACTGTTGTTATAGATACTCAATTCATGGATGTTTAAATGCTGAATTCCAATGTCATTTTTTAAAATGAAAACAATGATTTAGTATCTGTAGCGTGAAATAAAACGCATTACGACATACGTCCGGAAACTTTTACAGTAACTTGTCTCAAAATTCCATTTCGACTCGTTACTGTAAAAATGAGTTTTCAGGACTTATAACGTAAATTACTATAATTAAAAATAGTCTTGCATTATCTTACATAAAATATACATTTGATCAGAAAAAAAGATGAGGGTAGTGGAAAAACGGTAGAGCGAATGCGTTTGGTGCTGGTGGTTTTATTTTATTAAAACCAATGTGAAAATCAAGATTATAAAAAAATAAAGATATTATAGATAAAATTCAGAGAAGAGCATAAATGGACAAATATAATATTAACAAAATGTAAATCAAAATAGCAAAACCTTCTTGCAGGTTGACAATTAAAAAAAAAACAAGGGAAAGAAAAAAAGTGCGAAAGCGTTTCCTATCCGATTTTAATGACTAAAAATATAAATTAAATAGTTGAAAAAGGATTAGAAACTAAGCTGATTTGCGAAAACTCAAAGAAAATGGATAGGTTGTAGTACAAAAATGTCAAAAGAAAAAAATTACGGTCTCATCTTGCCATTTTCACCCAAAGGTTACGAAATTTGTATTGACAACCGTGTAAATTGATAGATATTTTTGATTGTCCAAATTTTACTTGTACCTACTAGTTTTATATGTACACTGATTCTACGTTTTTTCTTCAGTAAACACTGGATCCAAATATGTACATTTAATTGCCAAAAATTTGGATTAATTTTATGTCATGTTTTGACAAAATTTTGATGTACCTTTTTCATTAAAATTTAAATATATTCAAGTCAAACTCCACAAACTTTAATAAATAATAAGTCAAAATAAAGTCATAATTTAAACATTCTTTATTAAGGGCTGAAGATGGGAGTAGTTTTCTTACGTTTATTAAAGTTTGTGGAGTTTGACTTGACTATATTTAAATTTTATGTTTATGTTTTTTATGTTCAAACAAGTTACTTTAAAAACATGGATAGTGTGTATGTATAATTATGGTTCCGACAGAATCTGTATAGATTGTGAAAGCATTATTTCATCCGTCGATAGTGTCTCATTTTCTACATTGACAGTTTAGGTATTATTCGCGTGATAACATCATCAGCGAAGCTGACTCACCCCCTGACCTCCCGCCTGGGCATCACATGATTTCGATTAATCAAAATATCTTACGTAATAGCCTCCCGAAGAATGGTACAAGCGATCTTTACAACGTTTCTCAACAGTGTTCTGAATATTGTGGCTTCCAATGTCAGTGTCGACAAGCCGCAGCATTGTTCTTCTTGTAGATGAACTGATATCAGCACTCGACATCCACTTTCTCGAGATTTCGGTATATTATGTAAATGCGACGACATTGACACGGTTGCTACATATCAATACCGCACTAATGGATAAAATAATAATAATAATTCATAAGAACTCATTCTATGGTATTTATTTAAAATTAGTTCTTACATCTTATAGAAATCTATACAGTCAAAACAACGCTTCTTGATTAGTCTAACCGATGTACTCTTCATTTCTGCCATCGTTTCGAGCTAAGACACCAAAATTTCCAACGGAATCTTCAAAGAACCATCTAGACACATCTCTACAACTAAATACGACCATGCATTTCGTCCTTTACTGTGACAGTTATAAATAGGACCTCGTCCTGGAAACACTGAACACCTAGGACATCTCTACATACATTACACAGGATATCAAAATATTCGTTCCGTCTCTGGCAATAAAAACGATAATCATATTATCACGATATCACAATGCTCGCTTAACTTCCAAAAAGAGCCAAAAACGGAGCGCTGATTGGACCGGTGGGAGTTGAGTGACGGTGTTTATTGTCATTGTAACAGCTACAGTGAAACTCCGGTAACGTGGACACGAAACAAGTGTTTTCCATAAAATCAACGTAACTACGCGTCAGTAAAAAAGACAGTGTTGTTTCAAATTTGCGCGCCAGCTGCGTTAACTCTACAGGGTGAAAAATGTTCCTGACGCTCACCAATTGCCGCGGCCAGTTTGAATCAACCAATCACATGGGGCTGTTATTGTCCGTATACTTAGTTTGGGTCGCCAGAAATGCGTCGTGATTGTCGCCCCGTTTTCGGCTCCACTGTTAATATAAGTACTAGTTAAAATCTGTTAAAATCAAAGAGTGGATGTGTAAGTTACATCCGTCAACGTCAACATGTCTTACATTTAACATTAAAATATACTTCTTAACTATTGTACTTGCTTACGTAGAAACTGATATTGTTCTACAGGGGCAGTTTCAAATCTATCTTAAGCGTTTTGGACCTAACACAAGTGTAGCAGTTCGTTATAGTCGGCAGCAGTGACATGTTATGTACAGTTATTTGTCATTTCCTAACACGAAAGCTACAACAACTGGCACTACTCTAACACCAAACCAACGAAAAATCTCTCAATTTGGAAAAATAGACGTGTCTTTCTAGTTAAGCGTACGTCCGCTGTGTGCGGCCGTCAAAATCACCATCTAGGTGCTGTTCAAATCTATGAATTAAAGCTCATAGTACCGTAAGCTGTCAAAAAATTTCTGCCACGTTTGTTCCACGAGATACAAAAAATTGATAAAGTCGTTCATCTTCCTCTATTCTTAATATTAACACCGAATTCGTCGTTCGACACAATTATTACAAGACGCAGTCCAAAAATTCCCTCGCAAGGGACAATTGCCAAAGATGAGACCAAACCACGGGGTGGTGTCCATTTCCAGGACTTAGACCCCCGTGTTGTTGTAGATGTAGGAGACTGCGGTGTCTTGGAGGGGGACTTTTCTGGTGGAGGAGTTGTTGTTGTAGAAGTGGGAGGATTTCCTCATGCTTGTGGATGATGACATCATTGCTACTGTTTCGTAGTACCTGGAATAGCGACAAAATATTCAGTGTCTGTCTGGAAATTATACAGCATTAATTTAAGTTTTTTTTACTGTTGTCTATGGTGTTAGGCTCTACTCCTATTTGTTTTTTCTATGAGTACGAGAGCTGGAAACGTTTTCGTCACTTGATTTTAGCAAGGCTCATTTTTTATATCAGTTCCCTTTTTATGTCCTAGTGGGCATACAGAATATAATGAACGATCCGGTCCATAGTAGGTACATAGAAGTTAGGTCAGGTCCGTACCATACAGAATATTTCAGAAAAAGCGGAGAGAGTTGTATCTTTTTGAAGTGAAAACTTCTTTAGGGGCATCTTGTATAAATTTTTGCTTGGAAGTGAATGAGATTAGGTCGTTTTATTAGACATTTCACACTGCCTTTATCTTCACACTTTGTTACTTTATTTATTGTGTATCTTATTTAAGTCACTTGAAGATGGAATTAGCTATAATGCGTGCGTGAAAAACCACTGTAAGATACGTAAAAATAATCTATAATTTCACGTCAATCGTTATCAGTCTCTTATGAATTTGTCGACATGATACAGTGGTAACTGAAAAATATAACCAGTTTTCGATAAATGATAATAAGTTTTGATTTCAGCAGTGTGGTCTTGAAAAAAAAAAACAATTGTTAATGCGCCAAAAGTAATAATGAAATAAAAGAAATAAAAATATGCTTTAGGCCCCTGGTTGGTGAAGGGCCATTATTGACCTACTTCTATATACATAGTGGCGAAACAAATTGTATCGTTTCATTACTAAAACCGTTTTCCGGCGTATTAAAGAAATAGCAGTGCCTTCTTTGTTTCCACTTATAATACAACCAAAGTCGTATCAAAATTGGCATTTAAGAAAAATAGATGGAGGTGGAGCTATTAATAAATAGCAAGAGTTTTGGGAGTGCTCAATTCAAATAATTTGTGCCACTTTTAAAACATTTCATTATACATAAATAGAAAACCAGAACGTCAAGAAAAATGAGTAAATGTCAGTAAAAGTCAGATCGAAATGGTGGATGCGCTGAAAAAATTAAACAAAAAATAAAAAGGCTTGGTTTTGCATTGATTCCGTAACTTTTAACATTCCGTCGTCAGGCTAATATAGAACCCGAACAACTTCGTAAGGCAATTTGATTAATCGAACTTTTATAAATAATCCATACATCATTATGAAGAACAAAATTGACATGTAATTAGATGGAGAATTTTGAGTTCTAAGCCTTGTACATAAATAAAAACCCTGTATATTAAAAAGAAAATAGTGATAGTATGAGGTTGTTTGAATAGTATCATGTGTCAAAATAAAAATCTGGTCAAGATTGCTTTGGTAAAAATTATAAACATTGAACGTGTGTCCAAAAATGAAACACAAACGAAAAACTTTTTATTAAATAAGATTTTCAATACTCCGCACAACTATGGCAATTTAAATTTAAATGGCAATTTAATTTGTTTCATGGCAATCTTGAGCAGATTTTTATTTTTATTGAGACACCCGTTACATGTCTATTAAGATTGAGAACCATAGAATACACTAAAATCGGGCCAGATCCAAGATATACAGGATGTTTAAAAAAAACACCACCTGTTGATTTAAATTGCTAACAATTCTCGGTGATTTTGATATTCTCAGGATAACACCACGATTCATAACTTTGGATTGGTTTTTGGAATTTCAACGAACATTTTAAAGACGAACGTGAAAATCATTTAAAAAAAGAAAGAAACTTCAAAGGTTGACGGTATAAGATGTCTATGACCACTGCTATAACCTATCTGTTTCCTCATGTCAAACGTCAAAACTGTTACCGGTTGTACTTTCTAGGTAGAATACAATGTTGGCGTTTTTTTGATTTTGAAAAAGACTATATTAATATTTGTGCCCAGCGGGTCATTAGCGACCCATCGCTTTTTTAAAATTGGTTGTCTCATTCCTAACTAATTTACCAACCAGTAAAAACAGCCATTTTTAGCATTCTTGTTTTACGTTTTCATCAGAGCTGTCAAAATTGAAGTCTTGAAAATCAAATTAAGAAAACGGCCTAATTTTTAATAATAGCTTCAGTTTTAATTACATATTTACAAACAATTCTTTGATCGATACAGTTAGTAGTAGGTACAGAGTAGTTAATTTCCGACTTAATCAATATTTACAACAACTACGCGTGCCGCATTAATTTGAGGCATTACACACGTTTCTGTTAATTCTTATTTTCACTTTATAATCGACAAAGTTAATACATAAATAATTTTTAAAACCTCACTAAACAAGACGCCATTGCTTATTCTCGATCCCGATCTTGGTGTGGTGTAAGCAAAACAGTTATTTTTGCTTCCAGAGGGAAAGTCATTGATTCGCTCGGTCTTTTATACAGGGTGTAACAGAAATAGGTAGTAAAATTTTAACTAGTAACAGGACTTGAAAAAAGCAACAATTTTTCTCAATACACTTTAGTCATAAACTCTATGGTTGTAGCGTTAAAATAATTTGAAAATGTAGCACAAAAATCACCGTTAGGTGCAGGTGGTTCGGCTGTGTTATCGCAGGGACAAAAAACGGTTATCCCTCCGCGTAAACATCGTAAAAACAATTAAACGTAGCAAAATTTGGGGGAATGTGATTTTATACTAATTTTAAGGTGTTTCACAGACTGTTTGAGATGTTGGGGAAAATAAATTTGTATTTAACAAAGCACACGCAAATTTTAATTTTAAAGCACTTGTTTAACAAGATGGAATTTTTTTCTCGTGCTCGCAATAATAGCTGCCGAATCATTTTAACTAGACCCGACTAGAGACTCACTTCTACAAAAAAGTATTTTTTTTTCTTATTATCATCTTTTTTCTTGTCAATGTGAATTTGTGAAAAGGCAAAAATGCTAAAAATGGTAGATAGAAATTTTGTTGCTCTTGTCACGTTCTGTTACTGGTTAAAATTTTGATACCTATTTCTGTTCTACTCTGTAATACGCATAGTTCGTAAAACAAAGTATAAATCACTCCACTATATACACTACCTCAATCTCCCACAGCACCTTCTGCTTTTGATAATCGCCACGAATCCCTTCCGATACTTTTTATTGAAGAACGCATACAATATCGGATTTATGCAAGAATTCGACGCTCCCAACCATTGAGCAATGGGAGTAGCAATCGGCAATATCTCCTCCTCCCAAGTCTCGATCTCCCCTCCCAGCTTGATCCTCGCAAAGATAACGTACAGCGGTAACCAGGACACAACGAAAAGGATCACCACAGCCACCAGCATCTTCACGACCTTCACTTTGGACTTCTGTTGCATACGTTCCATTTGGGCGTCCTTTGTGTCGGTGGGGATGTTCCTGCGCCAGACCTTGATCCAGATGAGAACGTAGCATAGGGTGATAAGGATCATAGGGAGGATGTAGCAGAAGACCAGGTTTGCGATGAGGAAGTATAGAGCACCGTTCATGTAGTCCGGCCATACTTCTATGCATAGCTGGACGTCGGGAGCGTCGGTGAAGATGACCACCAGGTCGAAGAAGATGGCCCAGGGTATGGTGGTGGTAAGGGCGATGAACCAGATGATGATGATCATGATGCGGGCCCGCTTTTTGGTTATTTGGCATTTGAGGGGCCACCAGATTGCAAGGAACCTAGAACAAAAGGTGCTTTACAGAATTACATTAATTTTCAAATGTATGTTTAAGAACATGTCAAGTTTTTAAATGAACCTGTAATCTTCTTTATTAACTTCCTTATCGCGTGCTCCGATACCGATATGTTATTATTTTAGGTATTCTCATTAAATCATTAATGAATTACATTTGATCTTAAAAAATCTCTTCTTCTAAAACACGGAATTCTAGCTTTACCGGCAAAACATGTTCTAGGAAAATTTTAATTCTGAGCTAAAAGTTCTATATTACATTAAACAATTTAATTATCGAAATAAAAGCTAAAAATAAATTTCTGGCAATGTATGTCACGAAGAAGTCGTCAGAGCGATAACAATACTCCAAGAAGGTGTCGCAAATTCATCCATGGTACGCCAATCTTCAATAAAAATGGTTCTGCAACGTTTTAGAGACACTCGTGAATATGATAGAAGACCTGGCGAAGGTCACAGAAGATTTATTATTGACATTGCACTTAAAAAAGATTTCTGTACAAACAATTAGAAAATGCCTAAGCCTAAGCCACATCAAAGTTCCTGCTCTTGCCTCATTTCTTACCAGGAACATCGAGTTGCCAAATTACAATTTGCTAGGATCCATTCAGAATAGAAGAGGAAAATTCGCCCGTCTGACGAGTCTGTATTTAGTTTATACTCGTCAGATAGACGTGCACCTGTTTATAGACGACCGACTGAAGGGTCTATTCACTTGTAATTACATGAGAACTCCGAAACCATCGATTTGTAACACTAAAGCTGACTTAGTGACAACGATTGTCACGTTTTAATTTCCCGACGAAAATTGAGTGTTATAAATGATAATTTCGGGACCTGAGCTGTAATTCGGTAAGATTATTTTAGGAATAAAATTGCAGAAGAACGGTATAGTTGCAAATTCATTTACATATTTAGTTCCGTTATTCAAATGTTTTATTTTTTCTAAATTATAATTATAATTATTAATTCTTTACTAAATTGCAAAATGAACAAAAAAAAAACAAAAAAAATTCGGATGCCACTTTGTTGAGTCAGTGTGTTTGTCTACAAATTATTATACGCAGCAGATCTCAAATTCACACTGATTTGTAGTAATAATAATTGCTCCTTACATGAGTAAAAAAAATTGAAGAGGAAGATATCGCACTATCAGCAAAAACATGTTTACCACGACATCGACACCAAGGTAACATCTCAAACTCTACAGACACTCATAATCGTATCCTCGTGTTCATCAATCACTAATTTAATCTAAACGATTTTATCGATCAGGAAGCATTACTCCATCACAAAAAAAAAACAAAATAAACCGCCTATGGTATGACCCAACCTATAATTAAAAAACCAAAAAACCACCGCTGACATTTGAAATCTTCCTTGAAAACAGTCGGAAGCGCCAAGAATGGATTTGATTTTTTGCAAGCAATTATCGGAGTAATCGCACGCACAAAGGATTAAGAACCTTCCAATTACTACAACAAAGATCCGTTCATTACGAATAGTTTGACACTTGGCCTTAGTTCTGAAGAGCTCCAATGCCGTCTATTGTGCCCAACAATACGAGTGACCCACTATTGAGTTTCCAAGACGATTAATATTTATCGAGTATTTACACGATTTGGGTGTGGATCTTAGTTCTAATTTATTGTTGGGAATTGGGCAAGATGAAAGTCGACCTTGTTGAAGTTTTGTTTTGGTGTGGGACCTAAAGAGAGCCACAAGATAATTCAATAGGGACTGATCCGACCCTTCAGATTTCATCTAAATTCCGGAATTATTCAAATCTCTGACATGATTTCGGAAAGTTTCGAAGTCAGATGCGTAAGTTTGGGCCCTCGGGGGTCCTGCCGACACAGAAATTTTACATTCTGCAGGGGCGTAAATTAAGAATGCGAAGTGGTTTTTAACGCACTGATTTATTGAATTTTATTTGAAGTTTACGTGGCTGTTGGAGTGGATTTATTAACCATTATGACTGGATATGGGCTATAAAGCTGGTAAACAGATAATCGTTAGCCGATTTATTAATCCATCAACGACCTGACTGAAGTATTACGGGTGGCTTCTAGGTTACGATAACCATTCCATTCTGGGTGTAAATGGGGTAATGTTCGGAAATGCATGATTAATTATTATTCTTTACATTATCATTCTGTACATGTACTATTTAAATAAAATTAAACAAAATGCAAAAAAAATAGTATTCAAGATTAAGATTTCAAAAATCCGAAGTTTTTCACATTTTTTTTTAAGTTTCCGATTCGTAGATTTAAGATTCAAAGATTCCAAGAGTCCCATTTTTTAAGATACTAATGATATTCCAATATTCGAAGTAAGCAACGATAACAGAGTTAAGCATATTACAAAATAAAGCAGTTATAAGCTTACAAAATTTTTATAGATATAAACATTTCAAATTCCAAAATTACAGACCTAAGCTTCCGAGAGTTTTAAAAGTTTTAAATTCGCGGATAGAAAGAATCTAAAATGAAGATCTGAAAGTACAAAACTCGTATTAATTTGGTTAGTGCCAAAAAAAAGGTGCTATTAAATCACCATTAAATAAGCTGTATAAAATAAGTTATTTGTTTTGGAGAAAAATAGATGTAATAATTTGCACACACATTTTAAATATTTATTCCCCATAGGTACCCTTGCTAGCAGATACTTTCATATTTCGATGGTTGTCTCGTCGTTCTCTGGTCATCCTCTTGGATATGACGCAATAAAACCTCTAACAAGAGCGAAATTTATTTTTTCAATTTTTTAATCAATTTTGTGGATCATCACAATTCAACTTTAATTTTTTAAACCCCTAAACCTTCTCTTCTTTGTTCGATATGATGTATTCGTGCGTTCAACAAAAAACGACGTCAAGTGGGCCATGGATTAAAAAACGTATGGCGTAGATGGTGACAAATTTGTCACCTGACATCTGACATTTGACGTGTCAGATTATTAGATTGGGGAGATTTTTTTATACATTTAATAATGTCACTGTTTACCCGTAATAAGCATTGCATGCGTGTGATATAAAATATGTAGAAACAGAGGAACCTTATGTAAAAAAAGGCGAAATAAACAGAAATAAAAAGACACAAAGGGTGGTGTTATGATAGACAGAAAGGAAATAATAAGTTGCAAAACGGAACAATGGAGTAGAATTAAAATAGAAAATTTGGAACAAATGAATTAAATTAAATATTCAAGAGAAGCAACGAGAAATAAAAAGACTCCAATGAAAATTCAAGTTCATTCAAATAAAAAATCATTTACCAAAACTAAATATTAAAAAAGAGCAAAGGGGTGACGATGTGACAAAGGAGTAATAAAGAAATATAGCCATAATTACATAAACAATATAAAATTAGAAAGAAAGAGCAGGAAGATCAGATTAAAACATGCAATACAAGACGAACAGATGAACTGCAGAATAATAGATAAGAACAACTAATAAAAGTTAAAAAAGGGCGAAAAAGTCAATAAAAAAATAAGTAAGCAAACAGAAACAATATACAGTCACGGATAGAAAATCTTGGACGTCAATGTCATTCCACTATCACATAGTGTAAAACACACTTGATTATTGTATTTTTTTTATTTTGCCGTTTTTGACACTTGTTACCGAACATGTTGACAAGATTTTCAGTCCGCGACTGTAGATCAAATTACAACATAGAAAAAAGGTGTGTGGAAAGAACGATAGTGGAAAGTAACAAAAATGAAAGAAAAATATGTACTAGTCAGTCGAAAGAAAGAAAAATAGGAAGGAATAGAAACACTAAAATAAAGAGATAAAGAAGTGGGGCATTAAAACTAGTGCACAGAGATCAAATAGACGATAAAAGTAGACTAGAAAAATAAATATAGACAAAACTATACCAAAGAAAGTAATGAGGCATAGAAGAAAATTAAATAAACGTCAAGATTAAGAAGACATGTAGTATTTAAAAACGAATATAAATATGCAAAACAGAAAAACGATGAAAAGGAGCAAGGGGAAAAAAATCTGAGAAATTGAATGTAAATGAAACAAAGAAATAATAGAAAATAAATAGTAGAAACCCAGAAAAATAAAGTACTAAATGAATGCGAAATAAAATAAGAGATGAACAGATAAACACAGATAGGAAGTAGACACAAACAGGAAAGAAAAACAAGGAAATAGAAGTAGCAAATATTAAGGTAAGAAAAAAAACTATAAAAGTAAAGACAGTAAATGAAAGGAATAGAGATGAAAATAGAATGAGAAAGAGACAAATAAAAAATTAATAACTATTAAAGTGAAAAAATCACAAAAGAAGGAAAAGGCACATGACAATAAATACATTCTGAAAAGCACAGAAAGAAAGAAATTATCAGAAAGAATATAAAAATTGATAGACTTTTTTACTTCTTTAGGTTTGCTCAATATTTTTTCTTTTCTTCTCTTCTTACTAATTTCTACTTTGGTTTGATCTCTTCTTTATGTGTGTTCTCAGTAGCTATCTTTCTTCTTTTCTTCTTGAAGCCACACACAAAATTATTCATCAAGAAACATAAAATAAAACCTAAAAATAAACTACACAATTTTTATTTGAAGGCCTTAAACAAAATTAAGTTACAAGTTGTACAAAACGGTATCATCACAGCCGTTTGGACTCTAATGGAGAGCGACGGCAAGAGGGGCGGCGTGGACTACGGGAGCGTGCACGATGGGGGCGGCGTGCAAGACGGGAGCGGCGTGCACCACTGGCACGATTGGAGCTGGGTGAGCCACGACGACAGTGTGGGCCACAGCTACGGGGGCGGCGTGGGCGACCACTGCGGGGGCGGCCAACAAACCTGGGGCGGGGGCGGCGTAGGCGCAAGCCAAGAGAGCGACGAGAGTGACCTTGAAGGGAATAGTTAGTTTTCGGCACTGGTGCTGTACGTGATTTTGACTTACCAAACGGAACATTTTAATTTTTGTTGAGTTAGCGTCGGTGAAGCTATAGATTTTCGTGGAGGAATTTTGGTATTTATATGGAATGGGTGAAGTCCCCACTTTGGGCGGCCTCGGTCAATTCGAGTTCTGGTGGTCATGAATATTAATTTGTGTCTCGTGACGGATGATGGTTTGGGATGATGAAAAGAGCGAAAGTGGAGTAATGACGGTGGATGATTGTTGTGCATTGAGTTTTTTATGCAATGAGAAGTTTTGCTTTATTTTGTTCCCTACATCCAATTTGCAACGTCTGATAACTGCGAACTAACCACGCTGCCAACTTCTTTGTTATTTAAGTTTTCAATTACATACAAAGTAACTAAAATTAAAATGCCAGCATTGTACAATCCATCAAACTGGTGTTTCGTCTCATAAAACTAATCGGAGGGTCAAGTACCAGTCCGCACGACATTTGACCATTTCCAAGGGGTTGCAGGTGAACTCCTTCGTTCCACTTTAAAGAAAACATGGAATTAAAAACCTCAACAAGCTTTTCCCAATTAAAATCCACTCGAGCTGAAAACGTAATTATCTCCGCTCCGTCAAAGTCAAGGCTTTCCCGATCGGCGGAAATCCGTCCGTTGCTTCATGTTCATCATCGGGAAATTTCGAACAACCAGATGGTTCTTGCCGGCGGTAGAAAATTTCCATATTTAAATATGGTATTTTAATCTCGCTTGTTTAATAGGAATTTCATAATACATAAATATCCCGAATAAACACTGCGAGGACAACGTCCTGAAACAAACAGAAGACCGCAAAAGGACAAACTCACATTTAGTCATTTAGCTGATTAAGGAAGTTGTTTTACGACGCACTCATTAAATATGAAAAGTTGGAGGAACTGGGGTGGCTCGAGTTGGTTCAGGTTCATTGCTTCCGAACAAACTTGGGGGAGTTGGATTGATTTTAAATTTGGAAAGTGAGAAAGATGAGGCGGTTTGATTAGGTTTTGGAGTAATTAAAACCGATACGAAGTTAAAGTTTTATTAAAAATTAACGTCGTTTGCTGAAAATTTAATTTCCAATAAAGTACGTAAAGAAAGTGATGTTTCGACTGAGCAAGGATTGCGTTTTGTATTTTAATCACAAAGCTGTCTGCAATTTAAAGTTGACTATAAAAGTTAACGTTTATAACAATTTACTTGGAGTGGGTAATATAGAGTTTAATTTTACCGTTTACGGCTTACGAACTATGATCTAGACCATTAGGGAGAGTTTGAATTCAAATAGATTGTTTATTCTTTTTCTTATGTAGAACTTCTTAATATTGATTAGTTCTGAGTTTAACTCTCAGGTGCCTTTTGCCTTTTAGTACGTATTTCTTAAAGAACAATTCTTTCACATCGTCCTAATCCGGGTATTAATTTATTTAGTCCTAAACAATTCTGAAAACCCATTTTAGAAATCGTGAAGAGTCCTGAAATATTCAGAGGAATCCTGAGGCAAATCTTTATAGTTTTGGCAAACCCTGAATGAATGAAAACAAGACAACTACGATAATGACAGTATGAGAGTAGGTACCAAAAAGTTATTCAGAAACAAGCTGGGAGCATAATAATATGTAAAAGGAAATTAAAACGCGAGAAAAGGGATCTTTCTAAAGAGCTCTTAAGAAGCATGGGATGTGCAATAAGTTAATTTTTTTTGCAAAAAATTCAAGTTAGAAAACAAAGTAGGCTCAGTGCATTGTCAGTGCTCAGTGTTGAGGTTCATAGATGTGTTAAACTCACAATTTGCCTATTCGCTGAAGTAAATATTCAGTTCGCGAAATGATCAAAGCCAAATGACCAGTTGCCGAAAATATGTTCTTTTTCGGAAACTGTTTAAGTAGATTGTCAAGTAAAGTGTCAATTTTAAAATAGTCAGAACTGGTACTTGAAATATTTATCTTAAAATTTTGCTGCGATTGTACAAAAAATCTTGCTTGCTACACTTGCGAAATAGATCTTACGTGTTTCAAACTCGCCCTACGGGGTCGTTGAACAAATTTCACAAAATATGTAGTACCATTTCGCAACTTGTTGCAAAAATAAATATTTTGATAATATGATAAACTGGTAATAAGTGATAATGACATAACTACCTACAAATTACAAGACCTGGATATAGATACTACAGATGAAAAATAGAACTGTAACTAAAAAAAGGGAAGAATAACAAACCAATGGATGCTTCATAGGGAAAACTGAAACGCCTAATGCACTAGATAAAACTATGACTACAGGGGCTGTTAAATCAGACATAACAAATCAAAATGACCACATGCAAATAAAGGCAATAAATAAGCAAAAATTAAGAGAAGCAAACATAAATGATTAAATAATAGTATATTAAATAAAATAAGTAAAAAATACGAGTGTGCTTTAGACCACACGACTGAAGTAAAACTTCAGTTCGCCATTGTGAAAGTGCTCTTAATTTATGTAAGTTTATAAAGGGAGCTAGAGAATCCTGAATTAATACCGTCTGCAGTATTGGATAATGCATGTTTCAGTTTGTCGTCAGCGAAAAGTCGGCAATCATGTGTAGCGATTGAGATAAGTAGCGCAATTGCATGCAAAACTGACACACGCAAATAGGTGTATGGAATGAAGCGCGAATTTACAACCTAGAAGACGCGGTTCGAATCCCGCTAAAGCAAACACTTTTTCTATGAATTAATTATTGTAAAATCGTTCGTTTCGCCCGATCACACTTTTCGTAACGCCCTCGTCATGCATTCACCAGCTTACTCCCAAGTCAAGTGTCCGTAAAGAGGTTTTACTTAAAAAAAATTGTGAAGTTAGAGGGTTTTATTGTAAAGAAACATAGTCATCACACTACTCTCCTTATCAATCTAGAGCATTGATCAGACTAAAATAAAATCGTGGGGCGTAGGGTAATCTGAGTAAATAAGTAAATGATCGTTGTGCGATGTCGCACGATGACGGATTTACTTTTACACACATTTTGCATAACTTGTCTATTAAGAAGATGCATCCAAAGAAGCATACCTATTACATAAGCGGTTGACTGCAGATAATAGAAATTTGACTCGCCCCGTGATTTTATTTTAGTCTGATGAATGTTCTAGATTGATGAGAAGAGTGGTGTGATGACTGGTACCTGGTACCTACCTAATTATTTTTTAGCTTATAGGACATTATCTGCATCATTATTAAGTTTATTTACAATAAAACCGTTTAACTGTGTTCGCCGTTTCATTTGAATTCGGTTAAAAACAAGTTTCATAAAACCAGACTTAAAGCACAAATTCAAGTTTACAAAACGAGTGGCGTAGCTTGTAGAATGAGTGCTTCAAAGTCTTATGAAACGAGTATTTTATACTATTTTTTGTGATTTGCTCGTTTTAAGCCGCCTTTAAACAAAAATGTTTATTTTAGTCGATTTAGGGATTTCTGTGACGATTGGTAATGTTGACTTCCATGTGATGTCACTTCCTATTGTTGACACATTTTGTAATTTAAACTGACATTAGTGACAAGATAATCACGCTTTACCAACCTAAACATTTTCATAAAATCTTTCGTTTCTATTAGAAAATCAAAATGGAGACAAATTATAAAATAGTATATTATGATACGAATTTTCAAAGAAGCATTGCGTAGCGAGGAGTGCCCTATATGAGTAAGTGCGACAAAATGCCTTATAAACGAGTTATCATACAGTATTTTTTCTACTTTGCCACTTTTATACAAAATAATCAAATTTCACAATCTAGGGCGGTGGTTGGCCATGTTTGCGGCTATGAAAAAGAATTAATTTAAAACGTCAATACTCGATGGCCAATTTGTTACCTTGAAAGTCGCGCGAGATATATAAAAACACATAATATGTTCAATTTGAAAATTGGCGAAAGGAGAACAAGATCTCTACGATCTCCGAAAACTTTTTAATAGCGTATTTTGAGCTGCAACACTACGACGTTTCAATATAACATTCCGGCGTCCAGACACAAAGTCAGGGTGAACCATCCAAAACCGCTAGCCCCCGTCCCACTCCAATGCGCCAAGTGTTACCTGCTTGGCCATACCCAGACATAATGACCCAACAAAATCACGTGCCCCAAATGCACGTGAAGCCACTTCCCAAACAAGTGCCAACAATAGTAATACCAATTCACTTTGCCAGCTATTGACAGCCACTTGGACTTCATAGCGGAGTATAGGTTAGGATTGCCAAGATTGCCAATATTAAAAAAAATATATTATACACTCAGTGGCACAAAATTCGATCCATCAATATTTTTCATAAAACTTTATTGTAACTAACTATTCATTCGATCAAATAATTTTAAAACAGGGATAACGTATTCCTTTCAAAAATTTCAAGCGCAGCGGCAAAAAAAATATATATCGCCCGATAAACATGTCAAAGAATTTTGTCACTTCTTGGTCCACAGTTCTTTGAACCTAATATCTAATCTAATCTTCTTAAGATTCCGAAGGTAACTTAGTGTTTATGAAAGCAGTCTTGAGCCCAACGCACGCTGCTCAAGCTATTGCTCTGATTCAAGCAGGTTACTTGCAATACTACGCCGCACGAGTTCTTGGTGTTTCCAGATGTAGTGTCCAAAGGGCTCTAGAACGGTTTCGAGAAACTGGAGACTCACCTGGAGACTACACCAGAAGAGCTAGATCAGGCAGAAAAAGATGCACAAATGCCCGAGATGATCATTTTCTTACGTTACAAGTACATATTGAGAAATAGGGACACAGCTGTTAAAAATTTGAGTCAATTTTCCAATTTTTATGTTCATAAGCAAAACGCAACCGCTCTTTGTGCTATTTTCTGGTCAAGAGTGGTCCATTTGCAGGTTCTTGCAGAAGAAGGTCTTCCTCCAATCTTCTTCTCACTGTTCGTTCACTAACAGCTACACTCCGAACTTTTTCTAACGCGTTTCGAGCACTAACAACAGTAGTTGTGTCCCTATTTCGCAATACTTGTAATGTAAGAAAATGATCATCTCGGGCGTTCCAAGGCAAGAGTGGTCCATTTGCCGGTCTTCTTGCAGTTAGACCTTCTTCTTCTAATCTTCTTCTCACTGTTCGTTCACTAACAGCAACACCCCGAACGCATTTCGAGCACTAACAACAGCTGTGTCCCAATTTTGCAATATGTACTTGTAACGTAAGAAAATGATCATCTCGGGCATTTGTGCATCTTTTTCTGCCTGATCCAGCTCTTCTGATGTAGTCCCCAGTTTCTCAAAACCGTTCTAGAGCCCTTTGAACACTACATCTGGAAACACCAAGAACTCATGCGGCGTAGTATTGCAATTGACCTTCTTGAATCAGAGCAATAGCTTGAGCAGCGTGCGCTGGGCTTAAGACCATATTTGCTTTCAGAAACCTTCAGATTCTTAAGAAGTGTCAAAATTCTTTGACATGTTTATCGAAGATATTTTTTGTTGTTGCTGCACTTGAAATGACTGAAAGGATGCGTTATCCCTGTTTTAAAATTATCTAATCGAACGGAACAGTTACAATAAAGTTTTAATGAAAAACATTGATGGATCGAATTTTGTGCCACTGAGTGTAGTAGTGGTACAAAAACCAAAATGGATCGAGAGAAGAGCGGATAAGAAATGGACGGGAAAGGGAGGTGCACGGCTATTCTGGATAAAAAGAAAGCTGGTAAACGTTACACGCCAGTTTTGTATTATAAACTACATAATACATTGAGTAGGCTTTGTGCGTCAAAATTCTCCAATGTTTTCCATAGGCAACATGACGATGTATGATCATTTATGAATACCCGATATATGTACCCAGAGCAGATAAACCGAAAAAGATCATTTTTATGTCAATCTAATTCTCAAAGCTGGTTTTATGCACCTATCAATACAGCTTGTTTTGCTCTTTCGACTGGTATACAACACTAATTCCTACTTAATACAGTTTCCAAGTCGCGGAGAATTTAAAATTTGAAGTTATCAAATGATTAACGGAAATTGAAATCTTTAAACTGCTCTCCTATAAAATTTCATTTTTATGACTTAATACAGTTTAGCTCTGGGGAAGAAAACGTACCTAAGCAGGAAGTCACCGGAAACGGAAAAGGAATAATTCATTCCTTCCAGTCAACGAAACTTGAACACTCAAAAAATATCAGTCCACATGGATGCACCCATCAGGGGTATATTCACAAGAACATTATAGAGGGGAAAAATAATAATAAAAAATGACCCAAAAATTTAAATCCAACATAATAACAACAAGAATACAAAGAAAGAACATGTAGAATTGTTAAAAAAAGAAGAAACAAGACAAGGACTAAGGCAAGTAACTAAAAAACATACTAGAACAACTAACATATATGTGGGCAATTTTTTCTCCAATGGCCAAATTTGTGATATCTTTTCCTACTTATAACTAATTCTGAATTGCATGAACTTCTGTGTTTACATAATAAAAAAAACGTGAAATTTTCTAACGTGAAAAAATATTTAAGTGATATTTGCAATAATAAGCAAGATTTAGCAATATCCCCTAATTCTTGCCATCAGTTTACTACAAAGAGATATAAGCGGAAAGAGAGAAATATGTAAGTAATGAAGACGAGCAACCAATCCAAGCAAACGAAGAAAGCTTCGAAAAAGAAGACGAAACAGGAATCTGGAAGCAAAATAATATGCCTATTTTTAGTACTAACTTTTACATTTGTGTTTTTCTTAGTGTGTTTCCTTCTTTGACAGATTTTTTCATAATCCCGTCACTCCTCATCGCACAGTTTACAAACATATGTCACTTTCAGATTGGTGTCTAGACATTTCCTAACGAGCCCTTTACAATAGAAACGTCTAGAACGAAAACCCTTGTGAATGGACATCATTTTCACGGCCATGCGAACAGCAAAGGTCAGCGATTCCAGTCTAGACCCTTAACTGGGCTAGCGGTGGAACTGTGGTTTCCGTACGTTTTAACGAAGCTTTTCTCCGAAATTTAACTTGATAGAGCACTGTTTTCCCCCTGAAATCGTCGTTATATAGACATAAATCTCCACCGCTATCTTTCTCATCATCTCAACTCCCCGAGGATATATTATACGGAGGAGGAATTGTCGTCCAGAGAGAGACAATCCCTTATTGTGTATTAAAATTAATACTCCCACGAAATATTTACGTCCGTTTGTTTTCCAAGTGAATAGTTCAAGGGCGATTTTAAATAGTGGCAAGGTTACAAATACTACGAACGTGTTGGGAAACATCGATCTCTTCAGATATCGTCGTTAATTATTCGGCGATAATTTAAATAATTTTGCATTAGCAACGGTTAATGGGCTTTTTTGAATTCATTTACATTTAAGTGGAAGAGACTGCATTGCGCTACTCTTGGGTCACGTCGAGATGTTTCGACGTTAATTGCGATCGAAATAATTAATTGGGAGGTTGAAATTTATTGTTGCAAGGTAGGGTAAAAGTATGACGTTAGAATACTGGTTGAATATTAGCTTTTTTTCTGTAATTACCTCTATTTAAGCAACAAATAAATAATATATGGCAGATGTAAATTACAAAATTATAAATCATGTATTTAAAAGTAGGTTCTAGATTTTAGCTCATGGTTGATGAAAATAGACTGTAGGTTGTAGTTTATTTATAATGGTTAATAAGAATAGAAAACTGAGATCTACGAGAGTAAAATACCACAAGAAAAAAATTTGGGTCTAGAAGAGTTACATTGGTAATGTATACTATAATGGGTTGTGGACGATGGATAATAGTTATTATGGTTTGTAGATTTTAATTTGTAAATTAAGAACTAGAGATTGAGACTGCAAGTTCTATAGGTTATTATTTATTGAAAATATATTATTTTACATAGTAATTTAAAGTGGCCACCTTCTTTGTTTCTTTTCCGATATGCCCCATAAATTTTCCAAAAGCGATCCGAACTAATCCTGCAAAATTCCAGCAGGAGCCACCAAACAGAATAAATTTCATCGGACTAAAGCGGAATAAAACAATTAATTTCGAGAATAAATCCATGCAAATCAGATCAGTTCAAACATAAAGTCGGTGAAATATCATCCGGAACAGGCATTTACAGCTCAACCGGAAATTATTATTTTTTTGTACCTTCAAGACACTAAAAGTCGAGTCATTTATCAAATTAATTTGTTGTTTTGTGTTTACTTTCTTCTTATCGCTCTCTTGACCATTGGAGTCCCATTAACTGTGATGTGGTGATTCGGCACATTCAAAGCCCTGCATCCCAACTGGTGATTTGATTGAATTTGTCAAAGGCTCTTGGGAGATGTTGCTGCTTTTGCTCGGATCGACGTCTATCAAGGTTTCGATCTGAGGTTTTGAAATATCTGCTGCATTACAATCCACAATGTATTTTCAGCTTTCCATTTTTTGTGGCAACTGTAAAATTATTTTTGTTATATAAGACTCGTAGAAGGTAATATCGAGGGCTGGTCTTTAAATACTTTGATCATGATATCAAAAACTTTTAAATTTTATAATAAAATTTATTAATTTAATATTTAATATGATATAGAGACAGTTAAGATTGTTTGTTTATATTATATTTGGTAACACCAAAAAACAAGTGACTTGGAATTAACATTTTCAAGTGTTAACAACCTTGGGATATCAAGAGGAGTGTAATTAAACACAAGGCTTAATAACTTAACTGAAGTATAATTATATGAATTTTGTGTTATGATTTCCATTTCCTTAAATATTATAGTTGTAACTTCACTTCACAGTTTAAACAAAATCTTGGGCTAAATAAACAATTATCGCCGCACGTAAAAATAAATCCGTGGGATGTCGTCCCGGCCGAAAAATCCCCGTCGTAAATCAACTGTCCTTAACCATCCTGTTTCCCTTTAACCCATTTCAGTGGCTTAAACATGCGAATTGAGATTTCGCTAATCTTGAAGGACTCATTGGTGACACACGTAACGCCTGCTTGCAGATTCCTGAAAGGATTAATTTAAGGTTGACTCTGGATTGGATCAGGAATGAACTTGAACTTGGCTGACCTACGGAAAGTTTGATTGTTGAAGGACAAAGGGCCTCGTTCCAATAATGTGGGCATTCGGGGAATTCCTGGCAAAGTGCCGAAAAAACACGGGATTGTAGTGGCGGCGTGGGAGCTTAATCGTTGGGGCTGATTGTCGCATTGACAAAATGGATAAATTTTAATTGGGAAATAGTTGGGAAGGTCTGGAATCAAAATGGGACGTGTTGGATGAGAGGTAGTTAAGCTGCGAAATGTTATGAAATCCGTCTGGGTTGTGTCCTGTATGTAAAAATTATTTAATTAAAATAGGGAAGAAGGGAAAAAACTTTGGGAGAATGCTAAATATAGCTAGTATTACTTATATGATAATGGATAATTTGAAAAATTATGTTTTTTTCTGGTATGTGTATAAATTTTGAGGTGCCCTTTCGAATTTTTACTGCCACCTCGTATTTTTGCCGCAAGGCCTCAAAAAAAAGTTCAATAATAATTTATGTTTTCTTTTTTTATTTTTGTCTTATTAAATTAGTACTTTTATCATATTTTGTAGAATAGTAGAGAAACGAGTAGCTTTGAACGGGGAAATCTTTGAACAATTTTGTTACGAAAGAAGTTTGAATGTAATTTTAGTAGATAATCTAAATATGTGGTGGTAATACTGATTCAGACAATTTTTTGTGTTAGAGCGTCAAGAAGTTTACTCTATTGTTTGTATTCATTAGGAATTTGTTTTTGGACAGATCGTAAACCAATACAAAAATAAAAAAGAATTTTAATTTAGGCTGGAATGCGTTTTTCCAGAGTTTCCAATTTTCCAACTTTCCAGCCAATTTTTCCTATTTCTATTTTCGTAAAAACCTTATTTCGACTATTACGAATATGAAGAAAAAAAACTTTGCCACATCTTTTTAACCGTTTTCAAGTGAAGAGCTTACCAACGAACACCATTTCATTTTATTATAGACTAGCTGACCCGGGGAACTTCGTAGCGCCTCAGAATCAATAAATGTTGTGTTAACTTATTAGGTAAATTCAATTCAGTTTTTTTATTAAAGGATAATGTACACAACGCCATCTACTGGCATTTCCGGAACCAGCATTGCAGCATACAACGCTATGTTCATTTTTGTTTTTGTCATGTATTAAAGATAGGGATTTTTTTTATATAGATAGATATAGATGAAATGCTTTTTATTGGTAAGTGCATCACTTCCGAACGACTAGACCGATTTGGCCATTTTTTTAGAATATTCGTAATTGTCATTGGGTTTCATCGCCAAATGCAGGCTGAAGCTTCTCAATGCATTGTTTTGTGAACACACCACTTTTAAAATCGTAAAAAATCATCGCATGAAAGATTTCACTTTTGAAATCGCTTTCTTAGTTTTTTATAGATCGACACTGTCAGAATTTTCAAATGTTCGCTTGTGTAATCACCATAAGAAAATGTCAGATAAACGTCACACAATTTTTATGAATTTTACGCAATTTAAAGCCTTGCGGTGGTGTCAAACTATAAAACGTTGTATTACACTCGTTCCTGTGTAAATTTGGGTGCTTTCCGGCCCTCGAGGCTTAAACAAGCCCTCGTTTCACTCGTGCTTTATTAAGCCCTCGTGCCGGAAATCACCCAATTTACACAGGAACTCGTATAATAAATAACTATTGTACACTCAAGTTGTTATATTGAGCGTCTATAAAAGTTTTTCTAATTAACGACATGCCTTCGTGATGTATTAGTGAGATAAATAAAGATCTATCTAACACAAAGAGAAAGTCAAGAAGAGGCATAAGAGGAACAGTAGAGTTGATGTTAATCTGAAAAAGGATAAACAAAAAGACAGAATCCATAAATTCACAAAAAGGTATCCGGCAATAGAGGATCTAGGGATCTTGGAAAATGGTACCCCAAAGTGGCTTTTTTAAAAATTAATTTCGTAGCTATAGGGCAAAATCCAATCATTTTGTGTAATACTTTAAATGAGCATATCGAGATTTCGATTCGAGCAGTTGAACCGAGCGGACGTGTTTTGCGGCACTCGATGATAAGCGGCTAAAAAAGCGTGAAAAACTGAAAAATAGATAAATAGAATGAAAAAAGAATATAAAAAAAGAGAAGAAGGACGAAAATCGGAAGAAAGGATTAACCCCTTTAGAAAAAGCAAAAAAAATGGAAAGATCACAGGTTAAAAAAGCAATGTGTGAGGAAATGAAAGAGATGGTGAAAAAAAATTATGAAGGATGTAGGGGAGATAAAGGAAGAGAATCGGAAGATGAGTCTGGAACTGGAACAATTGAAAATTATGATGCGTGAAAAGGAAGAAAAATGGGAAAGAGAAAAGATGGAACTAAAAGAAAAAATGAAAAAAATTGGAGGAGAAAATGGAAGAGCAGGAAAAAGAGTGAGAAAAAAGAATTTAGTCGTAACGGGACTGGACGAAGAGGAATGCGAGAACGAGAGAAAACTGGAAAAATGGATGAAGGATGAATAGAGGTGAAGGACGGTGAGAAAGATGTAAGTATAAAATAAATGGAGAAAAAATGATTGTGGCGGAACTTGGGAGCTGGGGGGAAAAGAGGAAAGTTATGGAAAAGAAAAGAAAACTAAGAGAAAAAGGAAAGAAAGTATACATAGAAGATGATCAGACAAAGAAGGAAAGAGATATACAGAATGAATTAAGAGGGATAGCCAAAGAAGAGCGACAAAAAGGACAGCGGGTGAAAGTGGGTACAAAAAAGATATAGATAGAGTGAAAAGGGCTTAGGTAGGACGAAGAAAAGGGAGAGTCAGATATAGCAAATTTTTGAATAAGAGCACAAGAAAAAGACGACAGGGCAGAAAAGGGAAAACGAATACGGAGAGGAATAAAGGAGAAAAGGAGCAAATAATAATAAAAAACAAATATAATTAATTTTGGAAGTATTTGGGAAAATTTGACGTAGTGGGAATGGTAGTGGGTGGAAGAAAAGGGGTGGGAAAAATTGGAAAAGAGAATGCCGAAACAGTTTAGTGTTAATATGCAGAGAGGGAAAGCAAGAAAAGGTGGGATAATAATGGGGATGAAAGAGGGACTAGAAGAGGAAAATGGAATTGAAGCAAAAGAAGAAAGAGGTATTATGGAAAGAACAGTGAAAAGTAAACAGAGAAAATGGAGAATCGTAACAGTGTACAGCAGAAGTATGAAGAAAATGAAGAGAATAATAGAAGAGCGAGTAAAAGAGCAAGAAGAAGGAACTTTGGTGATTGGGGGATTTTAATGCAAGAATTGGGCGAAAAGGAAGACGGATAGAAGAGGAACAAGCAACAATAGAAGGAAGATCAACAAAATATGGGTCAAAAAACGCAGAAGGGAGAGTGCTGATTAGCTTAGTAGAAGAAAGAGGGTGGGACATGACAGATGAGAAAGGGGAGTACACGTATATTAGACCAAGAAGGGAGACAGTTATTGATTATGTTATGGTGAATGAAGAAGCATGGGACGAAATAGAGAAATTCAAGGTGGGAGAAAGAATGGAGTCGGACCATATGCCTATGGAAGTAAAGACAACTGGAAGAGAGAAAGATAGAGGAAGTGTGAAAGAGGTTAGAAGAAAAATTGTGAAAAATATTTGGACGGAAGAAGAAAAAGAAAATTATAGAGCAAAACTTAGGGAAGCAAAATACGAAGAAGCAGAGATAAACGAAAAGAGGGGATAAGAGAGAAGAGGGGGCTGTGGAAGAGCGAGTGGTGAGATAAAGAATGCAGGGAAGGGAAGCAGGAAGCAAGAAGGAAACTAAGAAATTGGAAAAAAGAAAAAGCAACTAAGGAAGAAGCACGCAAGAGGTACAAATTAGTATGCAAAGTGAAGAAGCAAAAGAAACGGGTGGAAGAAGAACTAAAGTTGAAAGGTATAAGAAAAAGTGTGGTCTTTAGCATATGCAGATGATTTGGTGGTGCTAGCGAGGGAGGAGAAAGGTATGACAGAAATGATAGAAAGCATGGATAAATACAGTGTGTCCCTGGAGGTGATTTTCTCTATTAAGTTGTTTGGAGAGGAATATTTTTGGTCTAGACTGGTTTTGCTTATCTTACAACTGTAGAAAACTAAAACAGTCAAACATTTTAATCAACCTACTTTAAATTAAACGGTTTTTTCTTTAATATTGAAGTCCATAAACAGAAGGCAAAGTTGCCTAGCAATCTGAAAACAGTGGCAGTCACGGCTGATACCTTATTTCGTGTAAAATAATTAACAAAACAATTTGAACAATCCATTGCGGCTCAAATAAACCCCAGGAATTTTTTCTTGAAATTCTTGGATTACGTGTTGATATGATAGGTCGCCAAGACCGTAACACTGAATTAAAAAAATTATTTGCTGAAGACTTAGTATTCCGATTTTTTTTGACAACAATGAAGTTTTATAAAGATTCAATGGTATTTTTTAGGCGTTGCTAGGCAGTGTTCGGCTTTAAATACTAGATTTATCAAAAATATTGAGACAGACAAAAATTCGATCCTATTCGAAGAAAAAAGTCCCCAATTAAAACATTTCAACTATGATTTGCAATGTTTTATCTTTTTTTGTAATTTTATATCAAGCAAAACCAGTCAAACAAGAAGAATGTTCTTAAATCCAAGTGGAGTAAATTTAAATTAAAATTTAAATATATCTATGTCGAACTCCACAAACTTTAATAACTGTAAGATTACTAATGGTACATGTTTCGGCAGAATACTTCTGCCATCATCAGCCCTTAAAGAATATAAAAAATTCTTTATATTCTTTAAGGGCTGATGATGGCAGAAGTATTCTGCCGAAACATGTACCATTAGTAATCTTACAGTTATTAAAGTTTGTGGAGTTCGACATAGATATATTTAAATTTTAATTTAAAACCAGTCAAGACCAAAAATATTCTTCTCCAAACAACTTAGTAGAAAAAATCACCTCATGGGCACCCCATCCAGGGACACATCGTATATGAGGAAAAATTATGAAAAAATAATAACGGAAGAAATTCCTTCTCTGTTCTTATAGATTTTATCTCTTCCTCTTCTCTCAACTTCTTATGCCTCTTCTTCTCTCTACGTGTCTCTATATGATCCTCTTTTCGCCTTCAGAAAGGCGCTTGTTTTTGCTTTCGTCTTTCGCATTCTCTTAGCTTGTTTCTTCTCTCCGTTTTCTATAATTTTTCTATACCTATAAAGAACGATAAGCGACGTTTTAGAAGATTTTTTTTACATTTGGAATATTAGCCTAGTTTTTGAACACTTTTTTTAGGTTTGAAGTTCCAGAGGCCATAACTTCATATCAAAACAAAACAATTTAAATAACTATCTAATTTCACATTTTTGTACCCTCCTTTTTATACCGACATAACTTAATTTTAGACCTAATTGAGGAAAAAATCCTAACTTTTCTCGCTTCCAGGAAACCGGTATAGATAAAGTGATAAATGCTTTCGAGTCTAATTGATTTCATCTCTTCTCCTTTGATATGTAATCGAGTATCGGCAAAGTGCAGCTTGTCCCGTATTAATAGAATTTTTATTAAATCTTGCAGCAGCAGTTTTTCTTTCATTCATAAACTTGAAGAAGTCTGGAGTAGTGCCATTATTGATCCCTGTTTCTCGTGCTTACTGCGGGATTCGATGCGAGTAATGCGAAATTTTTCACATGGATGTTGGCAAAGTTTACGATGCATAAGTGAAATGATGAATAATAAAGTGGGAGAGCTTTTATGGAACGTTATCCTTAAGTGCGGAAAAGGTTAAATTTCGCGGTGAGAATGAGGGTTTCGGAGACTTCGTTTGAGTGGAAGTAATTTTGTAGGGCAACTAGGAATTCTGGTTCAGACAAACTACCGACATCAAATGTGTACTGTTACAATTTTAAAATCTGCACGCCACTTCAAAAGGTGGTCGGACGATATCCACGACATCTGTTTCGTCTCGGTCTTTTCGTTTTCAATCAATTTAGGCAGCAGCATCCATCAGCTTATAGGCGTGCTTTTCTTTCGTTTTTTCTCCCTTATCCGTTGAGATCTTCCCTGTTGTTTGTAGAGTAAAGGGGACTAAGGTGGTTTGACGGACCAAAGTGTTTGAGGGGCTTTGAAGGTTTGGTAAGTTTGAGAAACCACAGCTCCAACCAGCCAGCCAGCGTCGTCAAAACCAGCATAATGAAGATAAGTAATAGTTTAAATTTTTTGTCAACGTTCCGTTCCATATTGTACAATTAACACGTTAAAATTGGTCATTCTTTGAATTTAATAATTTGTGCATTATAGCCTTAAATTTGTCATCTTCACCTTTTGTATTAATTATTTATTGTTAAATTTATTATTTTTGTTGTTAATTTATATTAGAGGGATTTGTATGATAAAAGTGTATCTTAATTATAACCTTGTGACCCCACCTCAACCTTGACAGGAATGTTACGTCAATTTTGCTCGTAACGGTACCTATCATATAATTTCAGATTTCTTAGGTTAGTTTACAAGAATATGAATTAAAATATCACATACTGACACTTGTAATATTTTGTATAAATTAATAATAATCTTAAAAGCAGACTCTTTACTGTAAAAACCAGTATAAATTTCATATTTGCAACACTGATAATATTACATAAATCGGTATCATGACAAAATCTTCAAAAAAGGTTACATAAACGCGACAACCTCATGTGACGCACACAATCATGTGATTACATAAAAAATAATGACGTCTCATTCATCAAACCCGTTCTCCACCTAACCATACGGCGCCATCGCCCCACTTTCCCCTATCACGGTCGCAGCAACCTCATCCGAACAATTTTTCAAAAGCATGAATAATTTCCTTGCAATCTTCGCCTCGACTAAGAAACTTTTATAAGCACTCGACTAAGGAGAACGGGAAATATTTAATACCCGATAACAACTCCAATGTAACTAGAACTAAGTTCTAAATCTGCAGAGGTGATTTATATAAATTTCAACTGACACAAACATGGCGTTGTAAATTCTTCTGTGCTCTGTTCACGGTTAATGAGAGAAGTAAATGTAAACCGATTACCGTCCTTTGCAAGAAAAAAGGTAAAATTACAACTTGCAAATCTGGTGGAAACCGACTCCCTCTTTTTCCGGCCAGAAAGTTGCAAAGGTACAACGCACGTAAAAACATTAGTTTTTGTCCTTGTGGAATTAATTAGGCCTAGAAATTATCATAATGGGTGTCTCGTTAAGATTTGGGCAATCGTTTGGCGCGAATACAGTAATTAATCACGTTTTTTTGCTAAGTTTACAAGAAAGTTAATGACGCCGATATAAAAAATTGTCAGTTTTATTGCACAATTTTTTGCACTAATGAACAAAATTGGTGCTTATAATATATGTTGTGCTCCAATATTGTGAGTTGGTCAAATTTCTGTAATGATGAAAGGTATGTCACTATAGTCGCGTGAACCCCGGGCAATGGACTGCGTAATATGGGAGTACGTAATGCAGCAAACTGGAAGATTTTGACTAAGGGAGCTAACCCTTATAGAAAACCCTGGCCCTCCAAGTTTGGACCAGTACCCCATCTCCAGCAAAAAAAACTAAACATGTTAAAAGCACAAACTTTCAAAGAGTTTCGGGATAAGATGGGAAACAGAGTAAGACAACGACTGGCGAGAACACGGACAATGAATTTTGTTACCTGGAAGATCCAAAGAATAACAAACAAGAAAACAGAAATTATATTTGCTTTAAACCAGGGCGATTCACATACATGAAAATACCTACAGAAATAAAAAAGAAAAGAAATGGAAAATTAGCAAATAACATACATTTCTGGACTGGTCTATATAAATCTAAGAGAGCAGCCACAGGAGTCTCAATATTTTATTTATTAATTTATATACGAAAGAATTCTGAAACTGAGAACTATAACATTTGGTCACGCTACCACAATAATAGCTATATCATGTTCCTACTGATGATTCCACTCAATATACAAAGACAGATTACTACATATTATGGATCTCTAGCCAAAACAACAAGCAAGATACCGCAACGCCATTAGGTAATAGTAGCAGGAAACCTAAATACTAGAGAAGAAATTGTGGAATAATATGGAGAAGGGACAAACAACAACTCAGGAGAAATGTTGATTGAATATTGCAACCAATTTGTAATGAAAATCGTGAATGGGTTTTTTGAACAAATAGGTACACATGGGAAAGATCGTCGATCTTTACAACAACAAACGGTCATGTTGATGTTGTTGGAAGGGTGGATGATGCCCATCGGTGCAGTTGCTGCCTATCCAAAGACTTTTGCTTGCCCTTTCCCCCTCTTCGTAAAAAGACTCTCAAAGCAACCCACCGCCTCGCGCCTCCAAAAATTTTGGGGAAAGCAAGCCTCCCATTCGTCTCATTCGCCTCTCGTTTGTCACTCTCTCACTCTCTCTTGAACATTTTGTGCCACTCGCTTTCTTTCATTTTCTCTCTCATTTACGCACACTCGTACACACTGTTCTTACTCCACCCTCCTGTTCTTCTGATCGTCTTCTTCTCTGGCTTCCTGCGTATCCTGTGACCCATATCCCCAGCTGCACTACCCTGATCCCTCCTCGAGATGGAATAGGTGAAAGTATCCTCCGTGTGCCCATGCCCAATGTTTACTGTGATAGTCCAGCGCCCTGGATCACCCGCAGACCATTCCTCCTGCCATGCGATACTTGCCAGTTGTCGTGTCCTCTTCCTGATTATTCTCCCCGTTAGGGGGATACAACAGGTCAGTCATAGATTATTTTATAACAAGATTGACCCACCGAATCAAGTGGCAGGTGGCAACTATGGGTCCGATGATTATACGGTACAGCAAACAAAAATCAATGAAGAAGAATTCTTTGTCTAAATGTTCCAACACTTCAGTTTCTAATCTTTTATGCTTTATCGCGTCGTTCTCTTTTATTTTTTCCAGTTATTTATGTTTGATATGCTGCCCCCTAACCACTCCCATTTGTTATTAGCCTTATCCCAAGTTAGTACTAGGGTGAATGTATAGTAACTTAAATAACTAGAATTCACAAGAAGCCTCTTCGTTTTTGCAACAGCTAGATGGGTAACTAACTCAGCGAGGCTAACTGAATTTAGTCTACAATATTCTGTAGCAGCTAACTAGCAAACTTTTGTATTCTATGAATTTTCTGACGTATGTGAGATCTACAAAATTGCAATACAGCGTGATGGTAACTTTTCGATTAAACTCAACATACCTTTGTGATTTTTAAGTAAGTTTCCAAGCTTTCAGTTTCTCTGATTTCTATTTTACTCATGAATTTCTAGGCTGTATGTAGGCGTAAACCTACCTACCCACCGCTCTTCTCACTGATGTATAGTTAACATGTTTTCCACAGCGCCACGCTCTATTTTGTACTTCAGCTGCTTTTTCCGAGACAGCTTATGATCCAATATAACGCCCAGGTACTCATCCTGTAAGAGCTTAAGCTTGACATCTTTGGGGGAGGACAGCCTTAGCTATCCCATCTTCTTTCTGTTCGTGAAAAGAACTAGCTCTGTCTTTTTTGGATTCACAGCCAGAACCTCCTTCTTAAACCATTTTTGTACCAGACGGAGTGCTGTCTGCATAAGGTGGCATAGTAACGAGTGAGCAACAAAATTCGTAATCGCAGTTAGCTAAACGTATATCGGTTCTTTTACTTTACTGTTTACATTAATCGTCAATTCACATTACTCGATGACTTTTTACACAATCGTATCGATTAAGAATCGACTCAAAATTTTGGATTCAGAGGCTCCTACGATCACGAATTTTGTTGCTCACTCGTTACATTCTCGGATTCCCATCCGTTGTGACCACTCAGCCCGGGCAATGTGTAGCCCTTAGTATTTTGACCGAGTCTGTATATGTGTAGTACAATTTTCTCCATGATGACCTCTGCTTAGAACAGACGTCCTTCTTGTATTGCCGCTGTTTTTTTAAAATCTTCTCAGACCCAATTTCAGTAACACTTGTCATCTGTTCTCAAAAGTGTGCGATCATTCCAAGAGACTGGAAATATGAATATATAAGACCAAGTGGTGGAGGTTCAAAAGTTACAAATGCAAGAAAGGATAGCCAGTTTTCTATGATACAACCGAGACGTAACTGTCAGAGCTGTAAGAACACATTTTAAAAGACTGATTTCTGGACCTACAATTTGATGGAGGCTTACTGCTGTCAATATTAGATCAAGAAAATGTTTAATAAAAATGTCTTAGATTTAATAGGGACCATATAGTCAACCTTTTAGTGTTAGCACATACATTTATTTTTATGGTACTCTCTTCCGACAAACCCAGATTTAGCTTAAGGGGTGAAAGCTGATGTGTGAGGGTATGGAGGGCACCGGGATGTACAGTGAGACTGGCTTGTGCTAAATTCCTTCTCAGAATTTCAGGTACTATCAATTTTTATGACTTCCTCATTGTCAGTGTCAAAATTTCAAAACAAAACACTACACAAAAATTACTACAAGGGATAGTTAGCAGTGTCGCCAACATACTGTCACTTTGACTATACATTGATTATACATTGTCGTCGGACTCCATTTATTAATTCCACAGCCGTTCGCAGAAAATATCAATCTCCAAAATGTTATCAGATCAATTATTATTCACTTGATGAGAGAAGAACTTGACAAAATTTTTGGCTTTATGGACCAGAATATTCGATCAAAACGTGTTAGAAGAAACAAATGTGCAAAGACTGGACAGGCCAGCAAGCTCGCCGGATATACATCCAATCGAGTACGCGTGAAATAAGGTTTGTAAAGCAATATTAGGAAGACAAAACCCACCCATAACCCTTCAGGAGCTGATTATAACGATGAATGGACAAAATTCCACAAGAAAAAGTCGACAATCTAATTCTTGTACTGCCATGGGGGATCAAATCACTATTCCAGTACAGAGGAAGCCATACTGAGAATCTTAGATCTGGTAAAGTATCTACATTATTTTGTAAATTCACAATTTTAGTAAATTTTGGAGCCGTAAAGTTTTAAATTGAAGTTGTCAAATTCTGACAGATCAGTCCCAAAATAGTAGAGTTTGACAGATGTGTACAAAAATGTAAAACTTTACGGCTTTAAAAGAGACCATAAAATCACCTTTTTGATATAATAATCTCCTAAAACAGCTATTTACGGCATTAGAGCGGTAGCAACATTTGTACTTTACCTGTATGTTGGCAACGCCATAAAAATGCTGACGGTCGTATATTGTATAGGATTTTTTAGGATACTGCAACGATCACTGTCAAGTCAAACAAAAATTCATGAAAAAAAAAAATTATCCGACACCTCGGGGCGGACCATAAATCATTATCAAATACTTAATAGGTTACATAAGGAAAATATAAATAAAAACGGCGCTAAAATTCAAATTAGTAAAATTTCAAAAAATTAACAAAACTGTCTAATGTTATCGAAATTTAAGAAACAATAATAGAGATACCAGTTGACAAGTTCTGATTTGGTACAAAATGATTAAATAATAATATCTAATTGCAACGGGATGGTGCTCCACCACACTACACTAGACCGGGAGGGGATAGCGTGTACAAAAAATTCCTATTTTGGTCCTAATTCTCTTTTTATAATTTTTTTCTTCCTTTATTACACTTAAACAAACATGTATGAAAAGCATCACAATAGAGTAACGAATTTCATGAAATTAATTGAAACATGTTTTATTCCTTCAGTCTAAAAAATGTGGGGAATCCCAGTGTTTTGACGTTATGTGCATATGATAATAAACCAGAAAACACTAACGGATACGGATGGGGTATTCTGTAAAGGATAAAAATAGAAAAAGTGACGAGTATTTATTTATAGGTTAGGTGACATTATCAAAGGATATAAGAAAACCGATCTAGAGAATCAGAATAAAAAGTCACAAGAATTTATTATTTTCTAGGATCAACACAATATTTGGGAAACAAATAAGTCTACACAATAAAGTTATTATATGGATGTGAATCCTGGGTGAATACAGACAAACATGCGCTATAACGGCAGCGGTGATGAAACAATTAAGAAAAAAAGTTTTTATTTCGGAGGTTTAAAATGCTAAAATTTATTCAAGAAGTTTGTAGAGAAAAAGTAATGTGCGTGTCACCGCCGACGCGCGACTGGAGTTTACTTTTTAAGTACGATTGTCTTTGAATATACAATAGGCAAAGGGGGTAAATAAACGCATGTCTTATAATACTGAAAGCATGTATGTACTTTTATTCATATTTATTTATATCGATAAAATATTATACACTAATCATGTTACATTAATTTCATCAATACTATCGTCAATAGTAAATATTGTGACAATAGGTTTGTGGTAAATTAAATATACGATACGGAAGATTCGTGATTTTTTTTCATTATTAACTTTCTTCCATATCTTACAATATCTTATATCTTTGTTCACTTCACTGTACATAAATATGAATATCAATATCAATAGAAAGGGGTTGACGAGTGGAGAAATATACGGAGGAATAAACGGCAACGACAATAACAAAGAACGATTTTACTACCCATCAATTTGTCGTATCGGGCTTTAAAAACCTATTCTTAAGAAGTAAACTCCAAAAATCTGTTGGAGAAAATTCTTCTTGAGATCTTATAAGAGATTTGTGATTTAAAACAAAGGATGGCTAAAGCTGGGACTCATGAAAACATTTTGAATCCACTTGACTTAAGAAGTTCTTGCATCCTCCTAGAGATTTGCAAACACGACGATGTTATAAATCTCAATTTTTTATCACTTAAAACAAAAATAACACATTCCCCTACGTAATACATTACCATTCTAGATTCTATTCAGTTTTCGTCTCTTTTCAACTCGAAATTGCAGCATCCGAAGACATTATTCGCTCTACTGGCCGCAAGGCCACCTCTGAAAGAAATCGGAGATCAAGGTCTCTTCTTTCCTTCCAAGATGATTAATGGAGATAATGTTTTCGCTAAGATATATCGAAGTCTCTATAAAACACTAGTATTTGTCAGAATGCTGCAGATATAATGGACGTTATGTCGCTAAACACCGGAGGGGCGGGCTTGGCCCACTTCCAACGGAAAATATTGACGAATATCAAAATTTCATTGGGAACAAACCAATCGCAGCTATTGAGTAGGTAAACATAATGGAACTCATTATTGGGTGGCGGAAAAAGGGTTGCTTGTATTATAATAGCGGAACGGGGCTAAATTATGAAAACAATAACAATATAACAATAACATTGTGGCGCTCGGAGTGTAAATAAAGGAAGTGTTTGCTTAATAGAAAAAGGGGTGGATACAGTTTTGCGTTCAATTCGTAGTTTTAATTAAAATTTTCTGAAAGAAACAATGACTTAAGGACCACTATGTTAGAATCAAATAAAACAGAAAATTGATTTTGTACGCGCAGAACGTTACAGGACTGGACTTTATTAACACTCCTTCGAGTTTGAAGTTATTAGGTACAATCCGGACCTGTAACATTTATCGCTAACCGGAAAACGTCTCTCTTCACTGGATCCGAACCAAATCAAACCAACAAGTCATCTTCGATGTAAACAACATAATTCCTCTTCACGCCGAATATGTCACACCTCAGCCCAAGGTGACAACATCCGCACCGGGAATTACCCCGATCGTTTCGGTATATATAAGCGGGAAAACAAACACACTTCCTCCTGAAATAGGTAGTGAAAACGCAACGGAATGCTGCAACTCGTGAGATTTTGTTATTTTCGTTATGGTATAAAATCTGACGTGATTGTGTGTTTCAGTTCATATTCGCAGCTTTGGCGGTTTTCGTTGTGGAGGCGGCACCTGCTGCCGAACATTATACGGCGATAGTGGCAGAGGACGCAATTATTCCGGTGGTTAAAACGCTGCCAGTTGTTTATGCCAACCCCGTCGTGTACGCCGCCCCCACGGTGCGGATAATGCCGGTTGTACATCGTGGGATTTATTGAGAGGGGACGTGTGCAATGTGATTTTGAATTCGTGAATAAAGGAGCAATGGGTTTTTTGTATTTTTTATTTAACTTTATAAACCACAATAACATAAGAATACTACCTACTAGTCATTGTAGGTTGTTACTGAATATTTGAGAAGACGTTTATTTTGGCGTCCGTATGACATCCTGAAAAGTCCCCTGAATTCACACTGGGGCTTTTTTTTAGGAGATGCGAACAAGTTAGTATGCATCCATCAGCGGATGTCTTTTAACCTGCTAAATAGGAATCTGTCCTTAGATATTTACTTCTTTTCAGTGTTTTCTATGCCATTAAATTCTGTTTAGACGTAGATGACGTAGAAAACTTTAAAACATTACAAAATTATAACAGTTACGAAATTTAATGACGCAGACTTGGAGATGGATGGCGGCATTTAACCCCTAGTTATTTAGCTTTTTTTCATTCCTTCAAATCCATATATTATTTCCATTCTTTAAATTCTTTCGGTTCCCCGTGCTTTTGGACTCTCCTCATATCAGTCTTTTCCATTCTTTCGATTTCCTTGATTACATATTCGATTCAGATATTTAAGTAATTTAATTTTAGTTTCATTGATTGAATTATTTCTATTCAATGGATTGGTTTTTTCTTTCCATGTTCTCGATTTTTTGAATTCCTTCGATTTCTTCGTGTAAAGATTCTTTCAAATCTTGAGGACTCTTCCTTTCAGTTCTTTCGATTCTTTCTATGTCTATCATTCGTTTGCACTCTTTAATCCCTTTAATTCTTTGGATTAGTTCTTTTGTTCTTTTCAGTCCTTTTGATTGTTTTGATCTTTTTGAAGTGAAACTTCTTATCCCACGGACACGACACATTTCCGCTAAAATAACCACCAAAATAATTTGTTCACTTTTATCGGTCGATTTTTAGATTAATTCTTATCGGCTCTAAACGCTTCGAAGCGGCGAACGGCGTAAGAGGGGCCACCCTGTTCCAAGGGTGCCCTGCCCCAATGGGCCGTGGCCCAAGGTACAAGAAAACCCCCTTGGTAAGGGATGCCCCCCTTGGTACAGGGCAACGACAATAACAGAGAACGCCGGCAAACAAAATTTGTCGTGCGGGGCATTAAAAATGAAAATCGATTCTTAAGGCTTAAACTCCAAAAGTTTGTTTAATACGTACCTACTTTCAACTTTTTCGTTTTCATTCCTTTAATTCTTTTGGTTCCTTTCTTTCTATTCGAGTTGTTTGGGTCACTATAATCGGATTTTGTTAAGGGCAGACAGGCAAGGGAAAAATTAATGATATGCATGCTACAGAAAAGTTTAACACTTAAAAAATACTTATTTTACCCCGTTCAAGGGAGGCAGCTGCACCGCCCCCTTCCCCAATTTATTCTGGTTCTTTTGTAAGTCTTCAGATTATCGAATCATGCAGATTATGCGGATCGTACTAGTTTTTCTATCGATTTTTTAATTAATTTGTTTGTTTCTATTGCACTCTTTTCTATTTTAGTTATTTGTCCATCTTCCGGTAAATTTGGATTTCTTCGATACTTAATTCTTTCAATGTATAGATTCTATGAATTATTTCGATTCCTACGATATTTTCTATTTTTTCTAGCTTCTCCGAATCTTTTCATTTATAGATTTTTTAATTTTTTTGTTTTTTAGATTCTTCCAATAATTTTTAATTCTTTCTACTTTTTTTATTCCTTTTAACCCTTTGATTCATGTTTTAGAATAAAATATGGAACAAATTATCGTAAATCTACAAATCTAAATTCGAAAAAAATATTATATTACATACCTACGTGGAAAGTATTTTTTCTCCAAAGAAAAAGTTCACGAGAGACAAGAATAGTACTTTCATCGAGGTTGCATATTATTTTAATCACAATCACGCATCTATTCGAGCGAGGACGATATATATGAAGCATCTATGAGGAAGACCAGTTGAAACGTATATTGTGGAACAATTGTGTTTTCATTCCTAAATTGGCGACTGACAGCGTGCAGACTTGTGCGGTCGGTTGTGGGATTTTAATGTGAACCATCGTAGGGCGTAGCAATATTTAAATCTCATTAACGGAATCATTGCAACGTTTGATTTTAGAAAAAATTAGGTAACTTATTTTTCAAAACTCACCACCGGTTGCATTAAATTGGTAAACGTTACACATTTTTATTCAAAAATTCCTACGCGCTTGCTTTCTGACAATTTTGACATCAGCGCATGATCAACGCAATGGTTTGCTGCCAATAATGTCGAAGTAATACCATGGTCTTCAAATAGTCCGGATCTTAATGTCATAGAAAATGTCTAGGGTTTACTGGTGAAAAAGATACATAGAAGAAACGGAGGAAGAAACTTTAGGCCTCAAAATGGTAATGAGCTCTGGGCCTTCATTGAAGAAGGAGGGGAAGAACTGAGCCAAGACCAGAATTTGTGAGAGAATTTAATTTCCTCTATGGCCCGAAGGCTTAATGCAGTACTTCAAGTTAATGGTGCTATGACAAAATATTGAATGTGTTATAAAATATTTCTAATCATAAAGTTATATTATTTTCATGTATTTTTTTTATTTTGTCAAAATTATCTAACCTATTTAAAAATATAACATAGTAACAGTAATGTTTAATAGTAATTTTAAATGTACTACTGCCGACTTTCAGCGAGATTGCAGAAACAGTTAGGTGATTATCTGTATTACTATTCATTACATATTACATAATTTCAAATCGAGTTTCTCGGAAATTGCAAAATGATTCATTATACTTTACACCGGTTAAAAAAAAGGGGCGAAAAATGATTTTTCGGGATTTCACATTTTCTATTTTTTCTGCTCTTCTTTTGAAAACTCTTCTTTTTCACCATCTTTTTGGAATCTTCACCTTCTAGAAACCTCATTGCATATTTTGGTTTATCAACTTGCTTGGGTTCTTCTATAAACCACACAAAAAATCCGAAAAGAAACAAAACCATAAATTAAATGATCTATTAAAAATCAATAAATAAGACACATAACGTCAAAACACCCTAATGAACGAGGACGGTATGGGCAGTCTTAACGACTGGGACGACGTGGGCAGTGTGTACTACAGGGGCGGCGTGTACAACGGGAGCGGCGTGTACTACAGGTACAATAGGGGCGGCTTTGACCACAGGTACGACGGGGGCGGCGTGGACGGCGACTACTGGAGATGGGTGGGCCACAACGCTGCTGTGACTAGAGACACTGTGGGCCACGACGGGGGCAGCGACGAGACCGGGGGCGGCGGCGGCGTAAGCCAAAAGAGCGGCGAAAGTGACCTGAAAATAGTTAGTTACGGTAATTTTGTACATAATTCTTAATGTGGTGGACTTACCAGAGCGAACATTTTTGTTGGTTGTGATTGCAAGAATGATAACTGCAAAATTGCGATGGTGTTTTATAGTCGGCGTGGACCTTCCGAGGCCGGCTAGTTTGCCTTAACCTATTTGGATCCTTCCGATTCCTACGATTCTTTTGGACTCTTCCTTTTGATTTTTTTAACACGATCGTAGAATCGGGTACATAACTGATGGACTTTATGTTCGGTCTTTTTTTCAATCCATAAATTTGAGATTTATAATTACTTTCTAACTTCTCATATGCACTAGTGGTCAGAATTATAGCAATTGCATAAAAAAAGTAATGCGCTTGCTGGATTTGGAAACATTTGGGATTGTTAATAATAATAATATCAATAAAAGAAGTGGTATTAATAAACAATGGTTTGAATAGACTTCTTTCTTTTCTTCTCCTTTTTAGGTCTTTTTAGAGGTTTGTATCATGGGAAGTGTTTTGTGTGCCGAGATTGATTAAATTTGATCTCATATTTGGTTAGGAGATTAAAACATAAGAAGTTTCACAGTTTTTTCTCTTTTTATAGAAAGTATATAAAGGTGCCCGCCCCATAAGAGCTTTACTCGCGAAAGCAGCGCACGAGGCTGTTTCCTTTGGTGGTCATCATTAGTTCTCTCAAGCCCTTTACGGTTTTTGTTGTTTTTTTATTTTTGTTTTCCATTTCTGCCTTAGGTGCTACCTCCTTTAAGAAGGTTGACTATTTATTAAACTAGTGTCTTATAAGGCAAATAAGTCACGAAAGAAATGTTTAGCCACGGGAGCTTGCTCGAGTGGCAAATTTTTCTTGAGTGACTTATTTGCTGTTAAGACACGTGTTTAATACATAGGTTTATCCAACACCCCCTCCTGTAACAGTTCTTGAACCTTCATCAAAACCCAAAAAATTTTGACTTGAAAATTTAGAAAACTAAAATTTAAATATATCTAAGTCGAACTCCACAAACTTTAATAACTGTAAAATTACTAATGGAACATGTTTCGGCAGAACACTTCTGCCATCATCAGCCCTTAAAGAATATAAAAAAATATGACGTTGACGTAAATTAGAAAACCGTTGAATTATTTTTTCATAAGTCACATGTGTCTTATAGACCTCATAATCCACTCAAAACCGGCGTTATTATGACTACATAATAAACAAGTGTTGGATAAAATTATTAAAGTTTAGTTAAACCTTTTTAGTCTAACAGCCGACGGTCTAGATTTCCTATCTATAAAATACACGTAAAGTTTTGTACATGTGACAAAGAACAAACACTACACGGAGCCGAAATGTCAGCCGAAGCAGCAGCCCTGTTTAAATGATATTAAAAGACTCTTTCGGACACCCAATGGAAACTAGACAAATTATTATTTCCTAGAAATCATAAAGAAAGGTGCAACATTAAAATATCTTCTCATTACAATTTCCAAATCTATAACAATCAAGCAAACATTAATTTATTTATACTTGACTAACATCTAGATGACTATTTTTGCCACGCAAAAGGAAGGTATAATGGAGTATTACACGTCGGGCATAAAACGTCGTATCTTACACGTGACCGAAATGACATTGCTCGTGAGATGTGTATCACTCGCTGACAATGAAGCATTTCTGTCACTTGTAATATAATCTACTATTATGCACTACCAATGTCTAGATGACTTATTATTTCAAGCAAATGGAAGGTATAATGTAGCATTTTACTAACAAGTGATATAATGTGAAAAGGGGTGAATCTCTATGGTTACACAATGGTAAGATATAAATTATTTTTTTAAACGTGATTTTGATAACGTTTTACAAGAAATTACACGTCGGGCATAAAACGTTGTATCTTACAAGTGACCGAAATGTCATTGTAAGCTCGTGCTATCGCACACGTGATTCAAAAATCTCACTCCCTGAAAATGAAACATTTTTGTCACTTGTAATATAATCTCTATGGTACTACATACCACATTTTATTTTATTGCTATGGAGGCGTTCTGATCGATTTTGTGATTGTCGAATAAAATTGTAGGTTACCTAAAAAAAATGTTCCGTTCTCATAAAGAGAAATGTGGCTTTTATTCTTCGTCGTCGAGAATTTCGAGATTTATAACGAAAGCACACACTTTTCTACAGGTACTCGTAAAACAAATTACTTTTTTTTTGTTTTTTTTTTGTCTAAAGGCTATTTTTTTATTATTTGTCCACCACCTGTTGCATTATGTTTGTTAAAACAAAAAACCCTATATTGAAGTAAATAAAAAATTGTGTTGGTAATAACTTGGATGACATTTTTTTATTATCACGTCAGCTTGACAGGATTACTTAAACAAACATAACAGCCTTTTGATGTTGGTTTTACAAAAAAAAAAAAAACAGTTATGGGCATTGATAGAACCGACACACAAATATCACCGCAAAATATGAAATAGATACAATTTGATGTTTTGCGGCTTCTTCCCTATCATTGTCAGTATAACCCCATCGAACTGGCTTGGGATTTTTGCAAAAAATATCATAATCACATTAATTTAACAACAGGGAACTAACAATGAACTTGTGGGCAAAGGCAATATCTAAGTACACTCCAATTATTTGGCAAAATAGTATAAAGCACTGTGAAAAGATCATCATTGCAGAATGTCCGAAATATTCCACCAATAATTATAAATCTAGCTGAAGATTCAGAAACTGACTTTGATGGTGACGTTTCATCTGATGACATAGATGAAGATTCAGACTGGTTTCAGTATTCAAGCTATTTTTTTATTATTTGTCCACTCATGTGGCAACCTTGATCGACAATACAAGTGGCAACATGGCTGGTGTTTTTTCTGTCAGTGTAAACAAAAATTAGGTTAGGCACTAAAAAATTGTAATAAATTTAAGAATTAATTATTATTCAATCTACTAATACTAATAAAGTGTAACAACAACAAATGCAACATAAAGTGTGCTTCTCTGTCTGTAGTGACTTATATGAATGACTTATATGAACAGCAAACGAATAATAGTGGGACAAAGCACAACGTCGTCGTACTGTTTAATTTGTCGTTACTGAAACCAGTCTGAATGGTCTGAATCTTCATCTATGTCATCAGATGAAACGTCACCACCTGAATTTTCAGCTAGATTTATAATTATTGGAATATTTCGGACATTCTGCAATGATGATATCTTCACAGTGCTAAGTGCTTTATACTATTTTGCCAAATAAATTGGAGTGTACTTAGATATTGCCTTTGCCCACAAGTTCATTGTTAGTACCCTGTCATTTGTTGTTAAATTAATGGGATTATTATATTTTTTGCAAAAATCCCAAGCCAGTTCGATGGAGTTATACTGACAATGGTAGGGAAGGAGCCGCAAAACATTAATACCGTGACTATGACAAATTGTATCTATTTCAAATTTTGCGGTGATATTTGTGTCGGTTCTATCAATGCCCATAACTGTTTTTCTGTAAAAACAACATCAAAAGGTAAAGTTATTACCAACACAATTTTTTATTTACTTCAATATAGGGTCTTTTGTTTTAACAAACATAATGCAACAGGTGGTGGACAAATAATAAAAAAATTGCCTTTAATACCGTCGACTCTTGGACTACCTGTGTTGGATTATTCAGGCAGGAAATAGGTCGTCTTTTGCTTCTTCTCCTTTTCAAATGGTCCCGTCTAAAATGCCTTTACAGTTCTTCAAGAAACCTTTTTGTATTCCGTTTTTTTTCCAATTTATCAGCTATTTTTGGATCTTAGGTTATTTTACTTTTGTTGTACCACACAAAAAAAAAGAAAAGAAACAAAACTATAAATTAAATGATCTATTAAAAATCAATAAATAGGACATATTATAACGTCAAAACACCCTAATGGACGAGGACGGTATGGGCAGTCTTAACAACTGGGACGACGTGGGCGGTGTGTACAACAGGGGCGGCGTGTACAACGGGAGCGGCGTGTACTACAGGTACAATAGGGGCGGCTTTGACCACAGGTACGACGGGGGCGGCGTGGACGGCGTGAACGGCGACGACTGGAGATGGGTGGGCCACAACGCTGCTGTGACTAGAGACACTGTGGGCCACGACGGGGGCAGCGACGAGACCGGGGGCGGCGGCGGCGTAAGCCAAAAGAGCGGCGAAAGTGACCTGAAAATAGAGTTAGTTACGGTAATTTTGTACGTAATTCTTAATGTGGTGGACTTACCAGAGCGAACATTTTTGTTGGTTGTGATTGCAAGAATGATAACTGCAAAATTGCGATGGTGTTTTATAGTCGGCGTGGACCTTCCGAGGCCGGCTAGTTCGCCTTAACCTATTTGGATGCTTCCGATTCCTTCGATTCTTTTGGACTCTTCCTTTTTATATTTGTTAGACGATCGTATATATTTTTTGGATCTTATGACCACTTGAAATTTGAGATTTGTTTTTTATCAGGGAATGAGGTTTGAGGTTTTAAAAAGCACTGTTTTTGAAAGTGTTTTTTTTTTTGAGAGGTGTATTAAATATAATTTCATATTCGAAATCCTAATTTGTTATTTAGAAGCATCCTCACGTTAGAATTTTGTTATGTGTGGTTAAAATAATTCTGAAACTGTTTTCTTCATACGTATTCAATTTTTTAGGTTGACATGAAAACAAAAATATTTATAGTATTTTTTCTTCACTGTTAGGCAATTTCAATAATTAAATATGCGCAATGAATCATCACGATCTGACAAGCAATTGTGGGCCATTGGCGTCACAACAACCTTTGATGAAAAGCAGCGTGCGCAAAATTATTACAAAACTAGAATATCAACACACCCAGCCGAGCACATTTTTATGTAATTTATTATGTGCACCCACAGATACGCGTTTTTTCTGTACAACCCTGCGATTTTCGACTTTTTATCAAAGCAGCATTTATGTGTCAAAACTGGTGAAATAATTTTATTTATTGCTCAAATTCCAACGTCCGTTTATTTGACCCGTCCTTGACGACGACAATATTTTGGACTTGGAATATTTTCAAAATTAGCCGATGGCAAAATTCCAATTCATTATTTTCCAACAGTTGCATATTTTACGTTAATTTTGAGTGACTAAAATCAAATTTCGATCACTAGTGACTAAAAGTACAATACAATGACTATATTTAAATGTCAATGTCAAGCAATGTCACTGCAAAAATATCGTTTCAAGATTCTTTGTTGTTGAAAAAATACAACTGTTGGACAAAACGTAGTTTACCACACGTGACCGAAATGCCATTGTAAGTTCGTGAGATGTGTATCACTCGCAGACAATGAAGCATTTCTGTCACTTGTATAGAAAGCGCCAGCGATATAATGATAAAGGGAAAATAAACAAGTGCAAAATAAAAAACCTGCTCTCCGATCTGTACACGTGTGATTCAAAGATCGGCCGCCAACAATAAAAAAATGCCGACGCATGATGTCAGCAGGTTTTTTATTTTGCAGTCGTTTATTTTTTCTAAATCACTATATCCCTGACACATTCTTTAATATAATCTATTATTTGTTCAACAGTTATAAAATTAATTTCAAAAATTTCTATTTGAGCTAATGTATGTGAGGAGCAGGAGGCAACAGAAAACATTTCCGGATATAATTATATCGATTAATAAGAGCTTTTTGGTTTTGGATGCAGAATCACCCAATAAAATCGTGTACCTATTACCATTTCATTTGTCTAAAATTGGCTTGTACACATATTTTGTCCGTAGTATAGTTTACGCCCCTTATTTGTTTTTCTTTAGTTGTTCTTACCGTATTTTAGCTTTTACTTTCTTTTTTCCTTTACCTACGCTTTTATTTATGTGTTTATTTTAAACAAGTGTTTCTTTTACTTCCTCCTAGTCCTATCAAAATCTTTATGGTGCGTTTTTATTTTAAATTGTCCTTATTTAGATGCCCTCGCCCTTAACAAGATTGGCTATCATCATGGTAATCTTCAGTACTGGAATTGCTACTTTAAAAACAGTTGAATTTGTCATGTATGTTCCTTGGCTTTTCCTCCTTTTCAATTTCACTTCTTATCAGTTTAATTTATTTGGATAATTTTGGTTTGTTTATTTTATTTCATACTTGTATCTAAAGTGACATTTTTCGGATTATTTATGATACCAAAAGTGGGACATAAACGTCCTAGTACTTTATTATTTTATAATTATACGTCAATATTATTTCTCATATTGTTCCCTGTTTTAATTTCTGAAAAATCTTCTTGTTGATGAGTAATTGTATTTTTCTTCTTCTTCTTTTTGGAAGAAAACTTCCTTTGAACCTTAGGGTATTTTATTTCTGTTGTATGACACAAAAATAGGAAAGAAACAAAATGATAAATTAAATTATCTATTTAAAAATCATAATAAATAACACACAAAACATCACATCCCCCTAATGGACGAGGACGGTATGGGCGGTCTTAACGACTGGGACAACGGGGGCGTGTACAATAGGGGCGGCGTGTACAACGGGGGCGGCGTGTACGACGGGAGCGGCGTGCACTACAGGTACGATGGGGGCAGCTTTGACTACGGGTACGACGGGTGCGGCGTGGACGGCGACGACTGGGGATGGGTGGGCCACAACGCTGCTGTGGCTAGAGACACTGTGTGCCACGACGGGAGCGGCGACGAGGCCGGGGGCGGCAGCGGCGTAAGCCAAGAGAGCGGCGAAAGTGACCTAAAAATTGTCAGTTGAAGTAATTTTGTTTATAATTCTTAATGTGGTGGACTTACCAAAGCGAACATTTTTGCTTGTTGTAGGATTACAAGTATGGTCACTGCAAAATCGCGATGGTGTTTTATAGTCGGCGTGGACCTTCCGAGCCCAGCTAGTTCACCTTAACCTTGTCAATGGGTGAAATCAATGTTAAGTGTACAATTGGGTTAACGGAGGAATGTTTGAGATTGTTGATGCTGTTGCAACAAATTTTGAATGATTGTCAAGGATGGGGGACTGAAGGAACTCGGGATTTAGGTGACCTATTTTCCGAAAAGTAAATTGTGGTACGGAATTGTGAGTATGTTTTAAGCTTAATTGAACCAATTAACAATTCGAAGATTGACGGATTATGTGGGGCTGAGAGGCAATAAAGTGCGGTTTAGGGAGATCGTGATTAGTGGAACGGTATGTAGTGGGTCATCTTAATGCCGATGCACATAGTTTAGTTCCACGAGATTGCCAGCTTAATAACGTTGTCGGAACAAGCAGAGATTAAGCGCATGTCGCGAAATGCAGAAAATGCGGCAAACATTCGGGTTGTAAATTAAACAAATGAAGATTTAAACTTGTTTGAGATTTTATGGCTGGGTTTATTGCCGGTCAAAACTGCTGCTTAATTTTAAGCTGTAGTCTGTAATTTTAAATGAGCAAAACATTGTAACAAAAAGGTGGAAATGCTGTCGTACCATTTTCGTCTAATTCACAATTTTAAAGTAAAGTCATAATTGTACAGTAGAGATGTCGTACTAAATAAGACCATAAAAATGTGTACTCTCTAATGTTGGTTTAGTTTAGGCATCCAAAACTGCTCTCATTAAAGCATATCACAAACATAAAACATTTTGTATCTAAAAAGAAGTTGTATGTGGGAAAAGCTATTTATATAATAGCGAGTGAGTCTTATTAAAAAGTGCAAAAAACCACAAATCTAAAAACAATCATAATTTTCAACTTTTTTTTTTACAGCAATTCCAAAGTTTTATTAGTTCTTCAAAAACATGTTCTTAAGAGGACTCCGTACGTTGAAAATAGTGTCGATTTTGTGGCTTACTGGATTTGCTGTACAGGCGTTATTTTTCAACATTTTTTAATTATTATTTTTTTATTTGAAACTACAGGCCCACTTCTACAATTCGGTCAGACTAAATTGTAAAAAAACTTTCATTTTCTATGTTTAAAAAAAAATTGTAAATGTGAGAATAACACACATTTTCAAGTGCATGAAACTCGATTATAGGTAGACTTATAAAAAAAAGAGTCTGACCAAATCGTAGTACAACTCTTCCACAAAATTCCTGTAAAATTTCATCACCTTAGGATGAACAATGTAACTGCTACATTAAATCCAGTAATACCCTGCAAACATATTTTTTAACGTTTTGTACGACATCATTCATCCCTCCTTTGCACCCAACTTACTTCTCCTCCACTCGTGAATCGACAACCTTCGTCACGACACGATATTTTCCGAATGAGTGCCGGCAAAGTTTCAGCAAAAACAGCTATTCTCACAATAATTATTCTCAATACTTGCACAAGTATGGCACGCCGTTTTACTATTTAATCACCGAAAAAAATTTATCATAATACATATTAAAGAAACGAATTTTAAATGATTTATTTACATGTGAAACATAATTGAACTAGAATGTATTACTTTTATGTTAATACATAAATTTTATTCAAACTAATTATTATGCACTAACATAATTAAATAATAGTGAATTAAAATTATGAGTTTGGCTAAATTTTAGAACTCAATTATTATTGTCCCATCATAAACAAAAATATCAGTATTATAATTATGTAGGAATATAATTTTAATTAGCATAATAAAAATGTCTCAATTAAAATTATGTATGTAATATAAATTCAGAATTAAAATTATGTACATAATGAAAATTTCGAATTAAAATTATGTACATAATAAAAATACAGAATTAAAATCATATACATGTAACAGTCATGCGTAAAGCCTGCCTGCATTCGTTCCCATGCGAAATGTAAAATTATGTACAGAATAAAAATGTTTGAATTAAAATTATGTACATAATAGAAATGTTTGAATTACAATTATGTACACAATAGAAATTAAAAAGTTATGTATTTTTATTATGTGCCAAGACAATAAAAATATTATCAATATTTTATCAGATAAATATTAATTAATTATAATTATGTTACGGCATAATTAAAATTCACCCATTTTTGTATTTTTTTTTTATGTATAATAATTTAATTTTATTTAACAACATAAAAGCATTGCGTTTTTATTATGTAGGTACATACATAAAAAAAAACATCCAAAAAATTTAGTTTTAAATTGAAAAGAAATAATTTATTTATTTTCGAAAAAATATTTGTCTATTAAATAGTAAAACGGCGTGCCATACACAAATGCACATTAGATAACTAGTAGTAGACAAATAGTTATAGCTACTATCTAATTTTTTAGATAAAATCAACTTTATTTAGTGGTATACGTGGATCATAAATGCAGAAAACAATGGAAAAAAAAGAAAATAAAGCAAATTGAGTCATCTATAAAAAAACTTGGAAATCTGAACAGCAGGCTGAAGGTCAGAAAACAAGTCTATTTTATGAATGCTTGCAGAAAGCTTTTGAAAGGTAATGCATTTTATTTGACCATTTTTTGAAGTATGTACAAGTACAATATTGTGTAATTACCAGTGAAACCTCTTATTGCGGACACTTTTTTTACATGAGAAATATTAAAACCTCTCTAATACGGGCACTGACAGTAAAATAGGTACATTACATTATTTCTAGAAAGAATAATAAATAAAAATAATTTTTTGGAAGAAAACAAATTTCTGTTACAATTTAAACATTGGAAAACACCGAGCCCATGAATTACCATGCGAAATAAATAGAAGGCCGGAAATAGAGCAGGTACCTTTAAAACATTTTATGACACTGCACACTCCTGTATTCTTTCGGTAAATTCTATGCATTTATGGTCTTATTGCAGGTCCAGACTTGAGTGTAGGTACAAAATACCAGAAATTTAAATTTGTTTGTAAACAGAAACCCAATTTTTACGTTTTTTACGTATTTTACATAATTTATATTTTTTATACGTAAGCCCAAATTTTTACCTGTAAATTTTATGGAAAACTATGTTTCTATTTATTGCTTCTCTTTAATTATAAATTCTTTCAATAACCATCAATTTTGATGATTCACATCTACCGGGCGTCCCGGAATTATCGTCTAAATGACTATTTTTGCCACGCAAAAGAAACGTATAATGGGCATTTCTCTCACAACTGAATAAAATGATAAAAAGGGGTGAATTACTATGGTTACACGGTGGTAAGACATCAAGATACAAGATCATTTCAGCATAAAATCACTTATGCTGAAAGCCTGTCCGAGATCGCCCATCTGTATCCTTATCATAAAATTTATTATAATACATATATATTTTCGGGCACCCTATATTTTCATCATTTTCAGCATTATTAGTTACTTAGTAACCTAAAATTTCCAATTTATAAGAAAATCTGTTAAATTAAACGGACGTAAACAGAGATATCGTCCACGACCACGATAGATACGAGTACATAGGTAATATATATATTTTCAATCCACACAAGACATATTCCTTTTCCATTTATTACGTAAAAAAAGTCGTCGTCACTTTGGCGTGAATCACCCTGTATACAAAAATGCAAAAGCAAAAAACATGAAATTGTCTAATATAAAAATCGAGATAAAAATTAACCAGTTGGATTTTTTTTTCAAAACAACGGTAGGTATATGACTTATCGAATGCCTTACTTTTGTACTTTTCTGAGATATCGATAATTATACATGATTTGTTCATGTCATGTTCATATCTACTATTGTTGTTAATATTATTTTGAATTACGATTTTATATTTTATTAATAAATTAATAAATATACAAAAATACCATAATGCTTTTTTTATTTTTAACAAACAAAAACAGCAAACGTGATGGAAGATCCTGTAATGAGATTTACTATTTCTGAGCGCGCCCAAGCATTTTCGTGAAATTATTATTGTTGGTCACAGTCGAGCAGTCCACCACCACCATAAATGAGGGTTTTTTTATGCCATCCACAGTCGGCATATTCGGCGCACATTATCATCATCGGAACTCGGCTGTATTCCCCTTCATTCCCTACTTTAAAAATTGTGGCGGGGGTAGCGTTGAGAAAAATCGGGCAAATCTGAAGGTCGACCATCGTACGGATTCCTCTTAAGGTCAGATTAAGTCAGCTGTTGCGACTAGTCTAAAGCGTGAACATTATGGATCCTTACTTGATTCACAAAAGGTACTTTCGCATCACAGAATTTCTGTTTTATTATAAGCAGAACTTTGTAAAACGGAAATTATTTTAAACCAGAAGAGTGTCGATGAAATTGGAAATTATTTTGAAGAATTTCCTAATGATACATCTTATACTAAGTTATAGCCCAAACTATTTATTATTCGATTTGAAGTAACAAAATTCAAGGGATAAAATAATTTCTCAAAAACCACAATAGGTGAAAAAATGGTCCATGCGGCTTAGTTTTAAATTGTAGATAATTGCTTATAAAAATAAATACTTAACATTATAATTTTTGTTATTATAATATAGTAGATAAGGACGCATCCCGTTTCTAGTTTTATACACAAGGATGGAAAACGAAATTAGTCAAAGTTGGCCATGTACGAAAAGACACTTGTCGTGGTTTCATAGAATTATTTATTAAGTCTCACGTTGACAATGTTAAATTTGATATTTCATATATGATTTTATTAAAGTATGACAAGCGGCTTTTCGTACATTAATTTTGACAAATAACTTTGTTTTTAATCTTGTTATAATTAGAATTATTAATATAGTTTAAGTTTAAGCAGAATTTACATGTGGCTAGATACATAATTTTGACGTTCAAAGCGTACTGAAATCATTGATGAAGACCCTGAACATGATTTATTTTCAAGTTCAGATGTAAAGAAAATCACTACACTATATTATAGTGTCGGCGCTTTTCTTAAATTTGAATTTGCCGCGTTATCGTCATAGCCTACAGACAGATGTCATGGTTGACAGTTGACATTGGCTTTTGATTTAACGATATAGGTTATATATTGCAAGAAGCTTTCTTTTATAAAATGACAAAGCCTTAAATAAGGGCTTTAAATATTGTTTCTTTTGCTTTCACAGGTGAGTAACATATGTAACATATTGTAAATAAAACTTTTGTGTTCACAGAGAAACGCATGTGTTTGTTTCAACATTCCCATCAAGAGAAAAGAGTATAGATCATTATATAATAATTATTATACTTTGTGTTTTCCAATATTTTTGATTCTATTTGCAAATCACTGGTGATTTCATCCTTTCTATTTTTGTATATACAGGCTGTTTCGTAAGTAAACGGCAATACTTAATATGCTAACTCGTAGAAGCTGAAGAAACGTTATTCTGCTCAAGAAAGATTAGCCACTCGAACAAGCTCTCGTGGCTAAACATTTCTTTCGTGACTTATTTGCCTTATAAGACACTAGTTTAATAAATAGCTATTATATTCTTATTATTATTTCTTCACAAATCGCAATTTCGGCTTGCATTTTCAAAAGCTGTACATTTACCGCCTCTTGAGACGTCAATTCGGGGGAGCATTCTCATTGGTTTGTGCGCTTCTTTGTTGACGTCACAGAAAGCCGCGCATTTTAAACGTTTCTTTAGCTAGTAAACGCGTGATTTCGAAGAAACAAAACAATATGGGTATAATATTTTTTCGTCTAGTTTCTAGAAAAACTGTTTCTGAAAATTGTGGGCTACCCCATTCTTTCGATCTTTCGATTCCATCGATTTTCTCGGCTCTTCTGGATGCTTTGGATATTCATTTCTTTTACTGAAATCTTATTCCATCTGCAAGACGCGCCTAAATACGTTTCACGTACTGCACTTAATAGGTAAGTTGTGTCTCCGATACACCTTTTTCATTATTTTTATTCTTTCGATCCTAAATTTCTTCTTTTAGATCGTTAAATTTTTTTGATCGTTTTGATGTTTTATACATTCTTTAGATCTTTGTGCATTTATTTAATTCTTCTGTTTACCCTTTAATCATTCAAATCGGATTAGAAAGAAAGAAAACAAAATATAACAGATTATTTTGTACAGTATAGAAATTCTAGTAACAATTGAGTTCTGGTACGATATTAGACAAATTGACGTGTCGTGCGACTCGGTCTTTGGGCTCGTAGAACAATTTTCAAACATTTGTAGCATAAATGAAACATGTAGTGCAGACTCATACATTTTTAACTTTTGGAATTCTTTATATAGTTCTTGTATTTATTTCGATTATTTCGATGCTTTTGGATTCCTTGGAATCGTCTTCGTTTTAATCTTTTGGATTCTATCCAAACTCTCGTTTCCTGTAGATTTTTGGATCATTTCGATTCCCTCCATTCTTCTGGATTCTCTTGATACTTTTGATCCGTTCCATTCTCTCAATCTTCGATACATTCGATATTTTGGATTACTTGGATTTCTTCGATTATTTCTATTCTTTTATTGTTCTGGAATAAATTTATTCCTTCAATCTTCTGATCTTTCGGTCCTTTAGATGAGTGCTTCGATTTGGTTAATTTTTTTTGATTTTTCTGATTCCTTCTTCAATTTTATCAGCCGTTTTCGATCGTTCTGATCCTTTAGATTGGAGCGAATTATTTCCGCCACTTCCAGAGGCATTGTCAAGAACCGATAGTTTTCACTTTTCTTCCGCTGGCTGCTGCCAAAGTGTATGTGTGTCTCACGTCCTTTTTTGTTATGGGAATTTATTATTATAAATAAATACCGGTGAGGGTTTGAAACCGGGGACCGTTAGGGGATTTCACGAAGGATTGTTGAGGTTGCACCCTTTTGAACCCTTGATGCAATCGTCGCTGGTACATATTCTGACAACTTCTATCTTTTAGTGGTAACCTTGGGTTTGAACTTTGAGTTTCATCTTTGGTACTTACTCAACCGTTTAGCTAGAATTTAAAGTACATCGAATGTCGAGACGCAATAGAAAGACCATCTAAAGGAAGAACGAAATGGAAATCTGCAAACACACGGACAAATGTGAATAATAAGGTTAAAAATAATAATAAATGTACTTAGGGCGGAATATTTAAAGAAATGGCTGACAATAACTGCCCTTTAAAAAAATGTTACTATGACAAAGTTCACATTGTTGGAGGAGGCGAAATACAAAAACGGTTATACAACGTCGTCAAGGGTATAATCGGTTATCTATCCATAGAAATTAGGTAAAATCTGTAATTGCTATTGGCTCAATTTATTATGTGTTATATCATGTGTTCATTTAAAAAAGTCATCAAGTCGTCTATGAATTTGACATAACATTTTAACGTACGTCTGTTGCCAAATTAATAATGTAGTATGTATTGCTGGTTACATACCTTCAACTTGTAGATGAAACAACAAATCACATGCGCTTTTCAATTCGTCCTCGTCACTCAAAAAATCACAAGCAACTTGATGACTTTTTTAAATGAACACCTTATATAATCGACATAGTTTGGACTACTCGTGGTATTTATATATAAATATTAAACATAGAAAAAATTGCTAATAAATTAGGTACAGAATAATTAAAAACACAAGATAATCAATGAGACGAAGATTTTTGACAAAGTACGAATTGAATGAAATTAAGGAATTTACAGCTGTTTTTCAACTCTGTTTTATACACAAAACATAAACATGTGCCGGTAATTGACATTAATTTGGTAATTATATTTGTTATAGTGTTGAAGTTCATACCACTATATGAAACACCCATAAACACGACCAATAAAACACACGACATTAATCCCATGAACAACTTTTACAACACCATTTATCAAGTAGATTCATCTGGTTTTCAATACCGAACATCTCTTCAGTCCGAGATTACAGGTTCATTCAAATGCCAGACTTTCATGATTGAACATCCTTCGTCGAACGTGACACAATAGCTCTCCCCAACATTTTTTTGCCATTTTGCAACAAGTTAAAATCATCAAGCAAAATCCTCTTCCGAATCGTAAAATCGTCTTGCTCGCCCAATAACTCTTCCACTGACATCCGAAAGGTCAGGAAGTTCCCGTATTACATCCATATATCAGCCCTCTTTTAATATAAACTCCAGACGCGTCTCCCGACCAATTTTGCAACAGTTCACAGCGTTAATCAATTTTGAAGATGCATTAATTATTGCTACAAAATCGATTTTGCACCTTGGCATTGGCATTCGTCCGTGTTTCAATAAAATACAATGTTAAAGATGTGCAAGCGATCATTTTTATTGGCGGTTGTAAATCTGAATTGTCTAGACTGGATCTGATGGTCGTAAACGCGGACAATGGAATTGTGAATATGTATCTCTGGACAGTGCAGAGACACATAAGGAAAAATTACTGCACATGTCGTAAACTACTGGACGAAACAATATCCACTTGGTGGAGTAAACTTTTTGGGGAGCGTTTTATTGGGGCGCTGGCTGAATTCGAATTTAGATGTTGCGATGCTTCAGCGAGAGTATGGAGCTTTTAGAGATTAAGAGCTGGTTGACACAACAAATTCAAATTTAACCTCATTAAAACAGCAATCTCGCTAATCTGGATGGTTAAATTTCACCACGTGATTAACATTTTTTTTTTGTCAGACAGCTTAAATTAATTTCAATTACACCGTAACAGTGAGATAATAGATAATAATAGATAATAATTGGGACGTAATTTTCACGTGAACGGTGTAATACACAATTTACGATTTTCGTACCAGAATAAGATTTTCAACATACTGTATCAAATGGGTCCGAGTTTGGACCGTGTCTGCGTTTCCAAAAATAAATATATTATTAAAGCTTGCAGAAAAACACATCCTCCGCTAATTTAAAAAACATGAAAGATGGCAAAGATAACGAACGAGACTATGAGAATAAATGTAAAGACCCAAGCAAAGAGATGCTCAAACGAAACAGCTTTGAAGTCTACAGGAACGTACGGATCTCGTTTTAACGTCATAACATTCTTATCCGGTGCGAAGCAAAGTGCTTTTTTTCATGCTCCTGTCTAGATTAAAAGGAATGGATTGGCAGATATGACAAGGCTTGTTTTGGATAAAAAATATCTCAGGGCAAGAGTTGTTTGGGATTTTATTTTGATATGTTTTCGCAAATGGGGCAGATTTATTGAAGTTTCGTTAGTTGGGACGTTGGAAAACTTTGTGTTGAGGTAATTAGAGTCGTATGTTGTGGTTGGGACATTTGAATAAGGGATGTGTCAGAGATAGGAATGGTAGAAATTATTCAGTGCGGCTTTTAATAAATGAGTTGCGAGATGGCTGGGAGCACATTAGGGATGTTGCGGAATTGATTGTTGATTTTTATTGATATCCAACCGAAAAACCGAAAGTGTAGGGTCAAAAATTAGTAAAAAACGCCAAGGGAAAATTGATCAATTTAGGAATTTTAGATGTAAAAATAAAAATCTGATAATATTGGATTTTTTATACTTTACAACTTTCGTAGTTAACGTTTTGCTCTACACTAATTAAGGGAGCCAATCGGAACGCAGAAAAATAAGAATCCAAAGTTATTGTCAAGTCTCTACATCTACCTCCACTGAAGTTCTTACATCAAAGAAATCCTACCTCATAAAAATATTTTACGAGACCGCAGACAATGCACCTGTTTGTTTCCGCCACTAAAAAATTAGAAACTTTTATTGGAAGAGTTGCTTTTCATCGTTTTATGGATTGTGGTGATGATGTTTCGGCGTGTTTTGATGAGAAATAGGTTAATGTGATGGACTGATGGCACATAAAAGTGGCAAGTGTGGTTTAGATTTTCGGCAAAAAGGGAAGAACGGGAAAATCGACGATAATTTTTTCCAACGGAGGCAACAAGTTCTGTTCGTAGATACATGGTGTATCGATTATCTTACTTTTTGTAAATGGTTGATTTATTTGGCGTCGGTGGTGCAAGGTTTCATTTGAATAAAATTATAGGTTAAGGAGAGAGTCATCAATTAAGATAACAAATTCATTGACATTAACAAGCTATAAAAGCAGATATAAATGTATTACATTAATATCTAATCTACATAATAAATTATTCATAATGTAAGGTCATAATTTGTATAGTATGTATGCAATTAGTAATACACTATAGAACTGTGGTTGGCTATAAACTTCCCAGTTTATTGCAAACCAACTCAATTAATATGCAGTTGTGTCACCAGTAATTCACGTTTGCTGTAAAAAGTTCCACCTACCTATCTAAAGACACCGCGATGAGGCTGTACACCGACGCAGCGACTGAAACACCCTGTATGTACGGCACAGTCTTGCACATCCACCACCCCAACACCCAGGCTGCAACAGAAGAAAAAAAAGTATAACAATACAACTTAAACAAGTTCGCGTGTATCGTTTTAGGGTTTTAATATTTGAAAATTTTGGTCGGAATGCGACGACAGGGTTTTACTACATCGTCGGACGACTTTATCCATGCTCAATTTCTCTGTATTTTAACCGTAAAATAATCGGGGCCTCCATAAAACATCGGCATAATGTATTCGGTTTATGGTCGACGTTGCGGAAGGTCATAGGGGTGTCATGTGCAATATGGGGTTTGATGGATGATAGGGGAGATTTACATTTGGTAACAGAAGTGAAACAAGAATGAATAGAGTGAGCACTACTTTCGGATGAGTAAATAAAGACCTTTTGCCCCTATAAATTTTCGGTCGAGTTAATTATGTACAGATTATACAAGGTCTTTATAGATGATTCCATTTAACATGCAAATTATGTTTTCCAGAGGCAACATGATGTAAAAATCATTTATAAGGACCCTGTATTATCATTGTTTAAGTATTGTTATTAAGTATACTTAAATAATGGTATTATGATGATGTTATGTATATCGCTCCGTTGATAGAAAAGTGACACATCTAAAAATCATTAATTTTTCATTACATCCGATTTATAGCTATTAACATACCTAGAAATGTTATGACGTTTATTACAGCCACAGATGTCAGATTGAAATCCGAGCTCGTAGAGCGAGGATTTTAAAAGACATATAAGGCTGTTTTGGGTCATAACATTCGTGGTTTGTTCAATAGTTCAGCGGTTTCAGGTGACCAGCTTTTTCATTAATATGTTACAGTTAAAGTGTACATTTCAATAAATGTATACAATGACGTAAGGTTTCAGTCAGAGTATCAGTTGAGGATACAAATGGATACTTCCACTAGTAAAGGTATACATTCACTAAACAATGTACAAAATTACTACAATCTGTTAGTCAGAGGTTTTTGTATACGTTTTGTGAAACACACATAATGAAATAGTTACATGATAACATACAGGGTGTCCCAACTAAAATTTGTACCCCACAAAAACTCCAAAGTCGAAAGACTCAGAAGAAAACGCTTGAAAAGGTCAATTTGTTATCAAAGGAGACCAAATTGTACCACACTTTCATGTCTTAGAGATCACCCCTTGAGCCAGGGGAGCCAGCCCCTTAAAAAAATTAAATGGCATGGGGGGTCGTGTGATACATCATTTTAAAGCTTATTCAATTCTTTATTCAGACCTACATTTATCGATTCCTTTCTACAAAAGAAAAACATGAAATCGATATTTTCCAAATTTACATAAAATACTCAACTCAAATTTGTACCCCCTAACCATTTCAATTTGGAAACATTAGAACAGGTCAATTTTGTTATCAAGGGGGGCCAAATTGTCCCAAACTTTCAAGTCTTAGATCTCGCCCCTTTAGTCAGGGGAGGCACCACCTTAAGTGTTTAAATGGCATGGGGGGTCGTGTGATACATCAACTCTCTATCCAAACCTACTTTTATCTATTCATTTTTGCAAAAAAGAGCATAAGAATTTGTTATTTTCCAAATCTACATAAAATACTCTTGATTTGGAAAATAACAAATTCATGTTTTTTTTTTTTGTAGAAACAAATCGATAATAATAGATCTGGATAGAGAATTGAATAAGCTTTAAAATGATGTATCAGGCGACCCCCCATGCCATTTAAATTTTTTAAGGGGGTGGCTCCCCTGGCTCAAGGGGTGGGATCTAAGACTTAAACGTTTGGTAGAATTTGGTCCCCCTTGATAACAAAATTGACCTGTTCGAGCGTTTTCTTCTGAGTCTTTCGAAATTGGAATTGTTGGGGGGTACAAATTTTAGTTATGACACCCGATATATAAATATTATAGTATATATGTGAGTGATTCTATTCTGTTACTTCTTTGGTTAAAAATTATTCGTTTCTATAATTGTTCTTTTTTACTTTTTTTTTGTGCATATTATTACTCTATTTTACTGTAAAGATCAAAGTTCGAAAGGATTTTGCTAGAACTTTAAAATATCGAAGATGGGAGTAGTTCCGAAACATGTTCCTATTGTAATTTACGTTTATTAAAGTTTGACCACAATATATTTAGATTTTAATTTAAATTTGCTCCACTTTTATTCATTGAAATTCTTCCCGTTTTTAAAATATCGAGAATGAGAATCAAGTTTCAAATTTTCCTTGCCACGGTACTGACATTTTAAATTTAGTTAGCAACTGTAATTATTTGGTTATGAATTTGATAATATCCAATTACAATATTATTTAGGTTAGTAATAAATGTAAAATTCTATTACTTATGATAAAAAAAACAATAATTTTTGAAAATTGACTTTTAAAATGACACAAACTTGTTGCACTATTCCATCAGCGTTAGATTTGTAAACATAACTGGGGTTCAAGGGGTTTTGCTTTACAAGCAATCCCAACGCTTTTCTCACCTCCACGTGGTGAATCCTGGGCAACGGCATGACCTAGTCATGACGGCTAACGAGAGTAAAGTGGCCAGGATAAATCCTGGTTCATTACAGGTCTGACCCTCACAGAGGCAGATTGTGGCCAGGCTGAGGGTTGGGAACCACGGTCTGAAGGCACATCCCTGAACGGTGTGGGGACAAACGGCGATGCCAAAAGGTCAGGTTTGGACATTCGCCATGGTTGAAGAATCTCTTCAACATCTAAGGAAGGTCGAAATGGCCCCCTATTTTGGCATGGGACGGATTAAGTTCCGTGTCAGGGAAGGCAAAAAGTCTAGGGAAGAAGAGACGAGGAAGGGTGAAGTCATCCCAACGACCTCCTCCTCTACCACAACAACGGAGGAAAGCCAGTCCGAAAAGAGGACAAGCAAAGAGCCCCCAGCGGGCAAAAAGTCTAGAAAAGGCAAGAAGGACACGGGAAGGAAAAAGAAACCAGATGCCACTCCTACGCCAACCTCTCCTGTAGTAGACACAAGTCCACTGCTTAAGCTCTCGAAAGCTCCGCAGCAGGACTCTGTTTCAATGGAAACGGAAGAGGAAAAACAAAAGGAAGGGCCAAAGAGTCCTCCAGAATCCCCTCATAGTGGAGTTCTTCAGGCGAACCTCCACCACACAAAGGCTACATCAGCCATAGTGTGCAGGGGGTTCGACAGGGGGGACATCCATCTAGCCCTCCTGCAGGAACCCTGGATAAACGCCAGAGTCGTCCGCGGCTTACGGCCTCAACGAGGAAAGCTGCTATACTACACCAATGCCCTAAGACCGCGAGCATGTATAGTATACAGGGTGTCCCACAATTACCGCCCCATGGGTGAAGGGCTAATAGTTCACGATGGGTTTGAACAAAATCTGCAATTAAAATTGTCCAGGCTATCATAGTTTAGAAACTACAGAGGTCTAAAGTTGACCAATCAGAGTGCTGATTCAAAGAGAGCACGGTATCAATCGTGAAGCATGCCCTGCAAAAATAAAAACGTTTACGAGTACGGGAAGTTATCACCTACTGCGGAATAAGGAATCTCCGGCTGGTGATTGGGTGCGATGCAAACGCTCACCACACAGTGTGGGGAAGGACGTCAACAATGGAGGTGAGTATTAGACTTCATTCTAGGGTAAGGGTTACAAATTGCCAATATAGGTAAGGAACCCACTTTTGTTACTGCAGTAAGACAGGAAGTACTAGACGTAACCCTGTGTAGTAACAAAGCACACAGCAACATAACCAAATGGCATGTATCAGAAAAGCCAACGTGTTCGGATCATAGGCACATAAAATTCGAACTTGTATCACCACCATTGACGGTGGAAAAATTCCGGAATCCTAGAGAGACGGGCTGGCAAGAATATGTTAAATCCCTCAGGGAATCTTTCGATAGGTCAGAAATTGCCATCAAAGATCCGGAAGGCCTTGATCTTGCGGTGGAGCAGATGAACCAGGCCATAAAGAGCGCCTATCAGGACAACTGTCCGGAACGGTTAAAGAAGCATAGGGAAAATACAGTCTGGTGGAATAATCATCTAGAACGACTAAGAGTCCAGGTGAGAAGGCTATTCAATAAAGCCAAGGTCAACCACGACTGGAATACATACAAGATAACACTGACGCAGTATAACAAAGAGATCCGAAAAGCCAAAATGGACTCGTGGAGGAGGTTCTGTCAAGAGTTAGAAGAAATTCCTACAGTCTCCAGGATCCACAAACTTCTGGCTAAGGAGGGAGCTGCGAGCAGTGTAGGCTTCCTAAAGAAAGCTGATGGAACCTACACAGAGCCCACTTTCCGGGCTCATCAATTTTGTCAACTACGGAAGGACCTATCCAGTCTGAGGAGGAACCGAAAAGGCCCAAGAAAACACTGGTGGACAGGATCTGTCCAGTACTCCTTCAAAGGGGCAAGGACGTTTTAATCCCACATATGTGCAAAATCTACAGGGCTAGTATAGAATGGGGTTATATACCAAAAGAGTGGCGAATGGTGAAAGTTATATATTTACTAAAGGCAGGTAGATTAGTAGAACATACACGAAAGTCATTCAGACCCATTAGCCTATCCTCTTTTCAACTGAAGACGTTGGAAATAGTCGTGTATAGGTACATAAGAGACAACGTACTGATCAGAAGGCCATTGAGCGAGTCAACGGACTTAGCGCTGGACGACCTCAACAGGCTATTATCCAAATCATTGGAAGACAAGGAAAAGCCACTTTCCTAGATATAGAGGGAGCATTTAACAACGCCTCCACTGTGTCCATAGTGAATGCTCTTAAAGAAAGAGTAATTCCCGAACTAGTGTGTAGATGGATAAATGCCGAGCTAAGAGATAGGACAGTGGTGTCCCAGCTTGGCACGGCTACCATAGCGGCACAATCGGGGAGAGGCTGCGCGCAGGGAGGAGTGTTATCGCCGCTATTATGGGCAGTCTTGGTAGACGACCTAATCTGCAAACTAGTCCAAGAGGGCTATCAATGTCTCGGGTACGCAGACGACCTGGTATTGGTACTCCGGGGAAAGTTTCCAGGGGTTATAACAGAGCGAACACAAAAGGCGCTTAATATGGTGGACAAATGGTGCAAGGAGAAAGGGCTGTCGGTCAACCCCAATAAAACCACAGTTGTACCATTTACAAGATACCACTAGATACCATAGGGCCACTAAAACTAGGGAATGTGCAGATTCCACTTGCCACGGAGGTAAAATATCTCGGAGTCATCTTTGACCAAAAGATTACGTGGAACCAACAAATACAAAAAATTACGCATCAGAGAGAACTGGGGATTGAGTCCAAAAATAGTTCTGTGGCTATACACAAGGGTAGTGAGACCCATGTTAACCTTTGGATCAGTGGTGTGGTAAACAGCGACGCTGCAAGTAGGGGGGACAAGGCTATTAAGTGGCGTGCAAAGGCTTGCATGTCTGAGCGCCACGGGAGCCATGAGAACCGCTCCTTCAGCAGCACTAGAAGTCCTGATGGACCTGCCACCACTACACATCCACATTCAGGGAGAAGCTAAGGTCGTCATGTACAGACTAAAGCATTGACAAAAACCCATCAGCCAGAGGCACGGTGGGGCACTTTAGCCAGCTAGGCTTGGCAGATGAAGACCTATGTAGATTTTGCCAGGAAGACGAGGAAACAGCCCAACATGTGCTCTGTCACTGTGAGGCCCTGTGTAGGGTAAGGTTTCAAATACTCGGCGAGGAAAAACCAAGCGCAGAGAAATACATGCGTGGATCGCTGTCCAGGCTCTGGAGTCTAATCAAAAAGACCAAACTTGACGGCGTTCTCTGAAGACATGGAGGATCCACAATAGACCTCAATGGTCGCGGTGGAGACAGGCCCAGAAGACCGCCTCCTAAATCCAATCTTAATCTTAAACATAACTCAGATGACGTACTTTCAATATGACTAACAAGTTGTTTCAGTAATCTCGAGGTATATGGCGCACGCGTCATACAAATTCAAATTCAAAAATTCGCTTAAATCTAAGGACAAAAGCCATAATTAAATGTAGAATCAATATATTGAAAAACATTTATTAATTTTTTAAGTTTGATTATAGATTATAATTGGTTTGAATCATTTATTGAGAAAGAAAGAAAATTTATAGGTATATTCTAGAAATGGACATAACACGGTACTGAAATTTAAGTGATATAGGTACAGTAAGTTTTGTCTGGACTGGAAGTTATATTACACAGAAAAAGTGATGAAATACATATATTTTATAAATTTTTATGAATACAATGTTATGGTATGACCAGTGAGAGTAAACAGTACAGGACATTAATAATCACTGTTAGAATAGAATCACCCATGTCTGCTTCGAAAATTCGCCCCCGCCCCTGAGAAGTGTCATGACAGCGAACTTGTATCGAAATATACTATTTCAAACCTAACATCAAAATTTGTGGTTAATTCGTGTTTTTTCTCATTTTGCGTGAGGGAATACAAAAAATGTTGTTCAATACTGGTTAGTACATGATTACATTTAAATAGTTTTTGTTTCGATTGGTTTTAATCGGCTAACTTTTTTGTGCATTATCGTTATCAAAGAACGTGGAGTCCATAGGCGGGGGTTGGTTTTAGGGGTAAAACTATTCTTAATTTTAACTCCGTAAGGGAGCGTTTGCGAAAAATGATCGTTTATTTTGACGAGTTCTACTTGTGGTTAATTTTTTTGCTAGGACTTCCGTAACACCCTGTATATAGCAAGAACCCTGGGTCCCAAGTATACGAAATTCGGTCCCCTCCTCTAAAGAAAAAAACGGGATATTTAAATATTAATAAGTAAATGGATTAAATTAATTATTTTTTCATAATACCTACCTGTTATTGCATTATATCAAAACTGTCAGCTTGAGTGAAAACTCACTCATAACAGTCACGGCTGTTATATACATTAACAGTACACGAGGAAGTTTTTGATCGTTGTTTCTATAGCAACACTTTCAAAATTGATTTATAAATTGTCTAAAAATTATGCTAAACAATTCGGGTTTTTGTCGGTATTGCCTACGGTATTATGAAAAGTACTGAACGATATTCGGCCGATACGCAAATAACAGAGGCATCGGCCCCGCCTCGACTTTACAATCAATCTTGTCTGTTATTTGCCACTTATCGGCCTCACGACTTTAATAACTATAACGTTTTTTTTTTATTTTGTACAAGTATGGCTGTATTTGGTGTTTTTCGTGTCGTTCAAAGTGGCGTTGATCGGTAATACATTTGTCAATCCAAGAAGGAGTTTGACAGCTTGGTCTGTCGGTCCAAGCAGTGGAAGTCAGTCTCGGGCGGCATCAGTAAAGTCTATGCTGATGACGTTTTACGTTCGTCCTTCGACTTTTTTTTACTACATATTTCGATTACTGTCACACAAACCTAAGACTAGAATTTCTGAAATTTCTAAATGAAACGCATTCGATTTTAATTCTGAATTAGAAGTAAAAGGGCGATCTTCCCGGTTATTTAACAATTTTAACTGTAATGTGTTGCGCTCCAGTTTATCAAGATGAAACTGGATTTATAAAATTACAATATAAATATCGGTATCGGGATAATACTGCAATAAGCTGGTAAATTAAGTAAATTATGTCTAAGTGTTTTTGGATTTTGAACAAAGAACTCATTAAACAATATTAATTTGTTAATATTTGTGTTTCTTTTTTAAATCTGAGTTTATAATGGAGGTGAGTGATACAGGATTAAATGCATTTTAAATTTATTGTTGTTATCTTAGTATACAGGGTCTCCCAACTAAAATTTGTACCCCCAACAATTCCAATTTCGAAAGACTCATAGATATAGGTTTGTATAGAGAATTGAATAAGCTTTAAAATGATGTATCACACAACCCCCATGCCATTTAAATTTTTTAAGGGGGTGGCTCCCCTGGCTCAAGGGGTGAGTCTTTCGAAATTGGAATTGTTGGGGGGTACAAATTTTAGTTTGGACACCCGATAGAAATCTAATTATTTTCAAAACAGTTAGGTGCTAAATATAACTTAATATATTTTTCCTAATTTGCTGTTGTAACAAAGCTATTAACGCACTCATTTTGAGTGCGTTAATATTCCATTAACGCACCCAAAATCTAGAATTTTTGTTTCCATTGGTTAGACACACTTAACCTTGCACTGAACGAAATGTGAGTTGGATTTTGTGGTTAAGATTTCATGTAAGTTATCCCAAGTATACGTCAGGTACAGAAAAATCAAAATTTAACAAAATTTCATAAATTGAAATTAATATGCAAATTAGGAAAAATAACATGAAAAACTCGTTTTGTAAAACTTAAGAGCACTCGTTCTTTACAGGCACTCCTGCCTACGGCAGTCGTGCTGCAAAACTGAACTCGTGTCTTAATATCAGTTTTACAAAACTAGTGTTTCAATATACTATTACACTTTGACGTTCGGTAATTCGACATACATCTTATCTCTTTAGGAATCGTAGGAGCGACCGCCCTGAGTCACAATCTAGTGTTAAACTTTGTCCACTTTGACTTCTTGAGGAGCTCAAAGTTCAGCCAATCAGAGATCAGATCAGAATTTAGTTTGTAATCATGAATCCAAGCTACCTGAAGAAAAATTGTTGTGTGCCTCACCTTTATAAGCACACAACTGAAAGTGAAACTTGCGAAGACGATGGTAGAAATCGAGTTTATTTCATTATTTAATTTTATGTCTTTAACCTGTAAGTAGTAAATAAATAAAATAAGTTTATTATAGCTACCTATTTGTTGTTATTCTAATAAACTGAAATCGAAATATATGTACATATATCGAAATTTTATATATTTATCGATTTTTGGGTTTGAGTTTTAAATATCAGATTTTGCTTTCTCTTACGTAATTAATAAAGGGAAAAATATTTTTTTTTTGGTCAAAGTTTGCTTTTGTAGAAACCAGACATCACCTATTTTCTCAGAATATTATTGTAAATTACTATTAAATAAATTTTTACTATACATCTGAGTCACTTTTATTGAAGAATTACAATTAATAAGTCCAAAATTTTTTGTAGGTATTGCACAATGTCCATGAAAATTGAAAAACAAGTTCAAAAATGAATATTTTTTTTTTGTAAATATGTTTAATTTATTGTTAATTACGAAAAATCATTAGAATCAATTGGCGTTAATTCTGATGATTCTTCTACATAATAACATTCATTTACTATTCAAGTTACGAAAATAAATAGTGTGCTCAAAATTTTATTTTTTTACCTTCTAACATATTTTTTCAGTTAACACAAGAAAAATAAGACGTGCGTTTTTGATCTCGATTCCGAACTCGTTAGTTAAAATAGGCTTCATAAGCTCCACAAAGCTTTAAGTTTGTTACCAAAGAAAATTTTGTGCTTCTTACTTTGATAAATCCACCTCAAATAAAACAGAATGAATCAACATCATTATAACATTGTATTGACGCCATTTTCTAATTCAGTGACACTCAAAAACGGTTGTTGCAGCTGTAAAAGTAAACACTCATTACTGTGCACTATGCAAATGATATGCAACTTGCCGCCATTTTGTTTCAATGTGCTGCTACTTGTTGCTCATAAAATCAATTAAAATCTTCAAAACTTACTTATCGACGTAAAACTCACAAAAGCAAACTTAGAAAAGTCTAAAAAATAGATGAAGTGATGAATTAAGATATTTTGGTTTTATTTTATGCATAGAATCAGAATTTATGCATCAAAACAGAAACCCAAAGAAAAAATATTTTTTGGTCGACCTGTGTAATCATTGTCCCGATAGACGCACCGTTGTGATGTAGATCTTACGCATTTGACCTTTATTGTCTTTATACGGTATATTTTTGAAATTATAGATTCATTTTAGAGCTTCAACGATCCACCACCGAGCGAACTCGGAACTCTGCTGTGCAAGGTTTCCTCGTTTACCAATTTACCAATACACCATCGGACGAGCTAATATTGAAACTTTGGAAATTGAAACTAGTAATTACTAATCTTGGAATAATTGGCTGAACGAACATGTGGCTTCAATTAGGAATCAGTATACCAGAAAGTGTTAATCATAATATGGCAATAAGAATTATTCATAACTAGCTGACAATCACATCGACATCGTGTCCTGTCCAAATGTCGATAAATTTATTTTTGGACAGATCGCAAAACAACACAAAAGTAAAAACAAATGTATAATAATTCTATTTTAATCTATGCTGGAATGTGTTTTTCCAGATTTTCCTCCAATCTTTCCGATTTTTATTTTCAATTGAAAACATTCCATTAAGTTACGTATTTCCATCTCGAGAGCACGAACAAAACAAAAAAAGTTTGTGAGTCATGGTCTTGAGTCCATACCAAAATTCCACAGAAAAGTACTACTTTTCTTTTCGTAAGAACCTTTTTTGAACTATTATGAATATTAAAAAAAATAGCCAAATCGGTCTAGCCGTTCTCAAGGGATGCGCTTACCAACGAACAACATTTTATTTTTATTATATAGATAAATAAATAATCTTCTTAAATTTAATGATTAGTTGTCAGCAGAAAACAAAACTTAACGTTAAAAGTCTACGGGATGTATGAATCAATTATGAAGACCCAGTATTAATTGTTTTGTTAATAATAAATCTACATAATCTATAAATATGTACTTACAAATAATCTCATCAAATATTTTAATGTAGTTATTATGTCTTATATGTATATAACTTAATGTTCCAATAATGTTGAAAAGTAGTAGAGATTAGTAAAATAAATGTATTTCAACGCTATATAAAAAGTATAAATACGCTGGTCCCTTTCACGTCAAAGAGTAGACACGAATGCCATACAATCATGATGTTATTTTGGAAAATAACAATAATTTTTGTTGTGGTAGGTAAGTATTTTCAGAATGTATGTAAAGAATATTAATGTTTAAATTAAAACCCAATAGGAGTTGTTTCCTGGGGAGTGTATCGATACTACTATTCCAGCAGCGACTCAAATGACGAAATCCAAGATAATGAAGGCGCCGAAAATGAAGATCAAAATGAAGAAGTGGATTCAGACTTTGACGAAGATCCGGATGAGAACGAGAACGGAGATGATGAAGAGGAAAATGAGGAAGCAGAAGAAAAAATTCCAGAGCTAGAAGAAGACGACGCAGGTGAAAATGAAGAAAACGAAGAAGAAGGTGAAAACAACAATGCAAATCAAGAAGACAACGAAGAGCAAGAACAGGAAGAAGAAGAAGGAGGTGAAGACAAAAATGAAAATCAAGAAGACAACGACGAGGAAGAACAGGAAGAAGCAGAAGAGGAAAATGCGAGTAACGAAGAAGACAACACTGAAGGAAGTGCCGGACCCCCCAGCGAGGAGGCAGACAATTCCAGCGATCAAGACGTAAACACAGAGCTTCCAAAGAATGAAGAACAATATGAAGATAGCAGTAACAGCCAGGTGCCAGAAGGGGAAGATCAATATACGCGTAACGACAATTTAGAGTTCAGAGACGAAATCGACAAGGATTTTTGGAAATACGACAACCGATATGATGATTTTCATAACCATGATTATTCGAGCGAAGGTAAGCACAGATAACGACAAATACCAACTTCTTAAGGAAATATTTTTAGGTGCCTGCACTGGGAGATTTTGTTCAAGATCGCATTGCAGTTTGGAACTTTGAAAAGTGATTCCACTTAATCTTGTTATTGTAATATTAAAATAAGACCACTAAGTGGAAGATTAAACTACTATTTAACTAATAAAGCAGCAAGCAAATAGACTTGTAATTTAATAAGAGCCCAAATCTCGTGTTGGATTAATATATTAATCTGCAATTTTTGTCGACTTGATCCACTTGTAATCCGGTTAAACAAACTAATCTTAAAACAAACTTAGAGCTCGGAATATATTAAGCTAATCACCCTAATGCATTTCCATTACGGTGGAAAATCTCTACCGGAATGTTTCCTTTAAGATTGAAATTCGTCTTTCTTGTGGCATTTGCAGGTCAGTTATTTCGACTTTATGTTATACACGGTTATGTAAGATGTTTGTTACGAATTAGGCGTCTTCTATCATCGCTTTTACACCGAGGCAAATTATTTTGTATCCAGTTCTGATGATAGTGAAGAAGGTGATGATTTATTTGATGATAGTGAGGATACATTAGACGAAGAAGAAATTGAAACTGAACATGGAGTAGATGGAGATGAAGACTATGAACCACCCGAGGATGCACTAGAAGAACAAAATGAAGGTGATTTTTATGATGATTCTGACATTACAAATTTAGAAGATCAGCATCACGAAGATGAAGACCTTCAAGATGAAAATGAAGACGATGAAGGCTACGATTTTAATGATGAATATGATGGTGTAAGTTCAGCAGAAGGAGATCAGGATGATGAAGACCTTGAAGATTTTTTGGAAGAAGATGAAGACTACAATAACAATAAAAATGTTTTTAATGAAGTGGATCACGAAGCCGAAGGGTTGGAAGACGATGATTCTAATGATGATCACGATGATACCAATTCAATAGAAATGGATCACGAAGATGAAGACCTTCAAGATGAAAATGAAGACGATGAAGGCTACGATTTTAATGATGAATATGATGGTGTAAGTTCAGCAGAAGGAGATCAGGATGATGAAGACCTTGAAGATTTTTTGGAAGAAGATGAAGACTACAATAACAATAAAAATGTTTTTAATGAAGTGGATCACGAAGCCGAAGGGTTGGAAGACGATGATTCTAATGATGATCACGATGATACCAATTCAATAGAAATGGATCGCGAAGATGAAGGCCTTCAAGATGAAAATGAAGACGATGAAGGCTACGATTTTAATGATGAATATGATGATGTAAGTTCGGCAGAAAGTGATGAGGATGATGAAGACTTTGAAGATTTTTTGGAAGAAGATGAAGACTACAATAACGATCACGAAGCCGATGGGTTGGAAGGCGATGGTTCTAATGATGATACCAATTCAATAGAAGATGAAGGCTTTGAAGAAAGTACTAAAATTGAAATGGAAGATAATTCTGAAGAAGAAGAGCAGGATGAAGCTAAACTTGACGACACCAATGGAGAAATGGTCCAAAAAGAAGACGAAGAATACAGTGAGTATGATTATGAAGATACAATCTCAGAAAATATAGACAATGATACCGAAGTTCAAGAAGGCGATTCTTATAAAATAGAAGAAAATGAGACGGAAGAGGACGATGAGGACGACCATACATGTGTAAATGATAAGGGGGCAGATGCCCATGAAGAAGAAGTAGAAACAAACGATAAAAATCAAAATACAGATAAAAGTAAGGATTACAGTAATACATTCAAAGAAAATGAAGACTACAATGAAGATGTGGATAATTCAAATTCAGAAGAAGCCGATGACAACGAAACAAGACTTGAAGGAGTTGAACAAACTGATAAAGAATTTGAACAAATAGAGAAGATTAACGACGCAAAATGTCATGGAAGAGAAACTGAAAATAAATATTTCATTGATGCAATAGAAAAAGAGACTAAAAATGAAGAATTAGGTGAAAGAAAAGTACATTACAACTTGTGGAAAAGGAACGATATGAATGAAAAAGCTAAAACATTTAAAGAAAAAGACGAAAGATTCGTAAAAGATCATGCTAACCGTGAAGAAACAATATTTGCCCCAAAGGAAGTTTATGAGCCAGTACCAAAAGTTGCCACAACACAAGACAAAGACGACAATGAAAATAGGAATCTCTATTTTACAGTTAACAGTTTTGAGTACAGAAAACCCCATGTAAGCACTAGAGAAGATCACCATAACTTATACGGAACAAGAAGAAGTAACATGAGAAAAAAAATACAAGAAAAAGCTAAAGGAAGATACAGTTCCCTGAGACATACCAAGGAGCCCCAATATACCATCATTATTGAAACACATCAAGAAGAGAAAGGTTGGTATTAATATATTTGTATATAAATATGCAAACTATAAATTTTCAGAGCACTGTCTTGGAAGATACTGCCCCAAAACAAACCGCAATTTCCACCAGTATTATAAAGTTAACAAACACAATCTTCTTGTGGAAAAATCCCGAAGAAATGGACCTCCACTGAGATGGCAAAAACACAACTTTAATCATTAATCCACGCACTTCAGGCATCAAGTGCTGATTATCCATATCAAGTTAATGGGCGATTAAACAATATTGCCAATCTGTTATCGCGATCTCGCGATAAACCCAATTATTTTGAAATAAAATCTACAGAAAAAATAATCTCGCTATTTATAACCTTTCTTACAACTTCATTCATCGGAAATCCAGGTCATCCAAATGAGATCCCATCGTTTCATTATGAGACCTAATCCATCGCAAAGTAAATAAAGTTTCGGGTTGATTAAATTGAGAGGTCCAGGAGTGCACTGCGGAGCCATATTATGCACGGGTTGAATACTCAACTGTAGCCACAATTAATTTACATTAATACTGTTTTATAGTTGTCTCGATTTCCTTCAACTAACGCCACACACCTTTAATTCCCGACCTAATTGCACCAATACAACAATCGGCCGATTTCCAATTCGCCCCAGCTTTCGCTCCATTAGCTTTTTTCGCCTAATTAAAGCCCCCTCCAAACAATTTCCCATCAGGATAACCTGATTAGGCAAATAGTTTCTATTTTTCCCCCTGAAATGACCCAATTAATCAGAATCCGGTGCACATCGACCTAAATTCCTGGCGGTTGTGCGTTTGATTGCGTTCATGTTCGTCCCAGCTTTGTTATCCTTACGAGTTTTGAATTATTTTGCGACCCTACATAATCCCTTGTTAATTGACAACGTGACTGTGTGACAGTATTATCAACCCTCAACTCTACAGAAGCTCAGGACAAGCGCTAAAAATAGAAATGTTTGAATGTCATGAACAGGGTTAGAGATGTTGGGTACAAAAAGAGGTTAGATTGGGAATTTACAACTAGAGAATAATGTATGAAGTGAGGAAGTGGACGTAGAGAGAATTTCATTTTATCACAGATCATCTGATAAACTGAATATTTTATTTAATAGGCTGTTACGTCACGACTGTTGACTAGCCCAGCATCCACACATCTCAGGCAGTAAAAATGTTTTATTTTCGAATGAAGTAGTTATCAATGACATGCCTTCGTGATGTAACAGCCTGCTTAATAAAATAAATCAATCCTTCAGATGTGTATTATTTGTTTGTAAAGTGCATATAAACTATGAACATATATTTCAGTAAAGCAGTGCTGTCTGTTTAATAGAATAGAAGTAGAGTTGTCTCTAAAAAGTTTGTGTGTAACACCATAATAATATAAAAGTTTTTATTACATTTTACACAAAAACCAATATTTTTACCACAGTTTGACGTTAATTCGTGAACGCAACTATCGAATCAGAGAGAATATCGAGAGCTCGAACACTACTTACCATTCCGGACGCATAGGTATTCCAGGAACGTTGCAGAAATGCATCACTTAAATAGAACAGAAAAGAAATCTCTCGAGTTTATTGACCAAACATAAATAAAAATCTAATCATATTTACTGAACATTTCTGTAATATTTTAGTGTGTTGTCAGATTGTTAAAATGAATACATACTGATTCCATTTTGCAGCTGTGAGGCATGCAACTGCAGATAATTTTTGACGGTTGCAGCGATAATATTATTACCGATAATGAAGCAGAACAGAGTAGTTTATATAGTTTAAAATCTTGCAGTCAGCTTCGTTTATAATCTTTGTGGAATATTTTATTGTTTGAATTGCAATAATGCACTGAAAGAGTTTAGAAATGGAAAATATAATGAATAAGTTCTAATCCCACGAGTTGGTTTTTTATCTGATGTGATATTACCTTTGCAAAAACATTTATAATTCTTTTAAATTTACTACCAACTAAATTTGCAAAGCGTCATCAGCCTGTATTATGCAACCCATCTTGCACTTCAACATCAAATGTAGTATCCTCTGATTTCGATCAAACCTCACGAATCTTTAAAGTTTAAAACTTTGGCGCACCTGTCACACGCCTGCTTGCACACTTCTCGCGCTAGAAATGTCATTCCCATGTCATTCCTTTGTTTCGTGCTAACCTATCGAGTTGGGAAAAAATGTGGTAGCATTTTCACGGAAAATCATGGGCAAAAGGAAGAAAAGACGGCGCAACAGAACACGACGTCGTAGTCGACACCGTAGCCAACCCCGCAGTTTCACAACACCATCCACCAACGACAAAATTAGGGATTTGAACACTCGTATAAAAAAGTTAGGTTAGTTTATTTTATTATTCTTAAAGAGGCGCGGTTCAGACCCCGCTGCACTGAAGTTTCAGTTTATTGTGCCCCACTTAGCTGCTTTACTGCAAAGGCATATGTTTGATGTTTTTCGGTTCGCCCTACGTCAACTCAAATTGTTGAAGTCTCCCCGCCTCAAGCGCTGGACGCTCGCACAGTGTTAGCTTAAGAGAACAAGAATTGCTGAATATTGAGGTACAGTTTAAATTGAGGACCGGATCTCCGTCCGTTTCGACCACCTGGCGACCTGTTGGCGTCTGCCTCGCAGCCTGGAACTTTGGACACTAACCTCAATTAACTCGGTGTATTTATAATTGTTAGGTTGCAGTGCCCTCAAAAATTTCCTCCTAAAAAAGTCCTTCTCTGTTGGGAAGGCAGATCAACTTTCCAAGAGTTTACAATGTGTTCATTGTCCTGCCAAAGCCCCTTTCTGTTGGAAGGTCCGAAGAACTGTGGTAACGTTCTCCATATCCACCGGCCAAGTGTCTTAAGTGCCCTGAGATGGACCTCCTCCTGAAAGAGCCTTTCTCTGTTCGGAAGGCAGATCAACTCTCCAAGAGTTCACAATGCGTTCATTGTCCTGCTAAAGCCCCTTTCTGTTGGAAGGGCCGAAGAACTGTCGTAACGTTCTCCATACCCGCCGGCCAAGTGTCTTAAGTGCCCTGAAATGGACCTCCTCCTGAAAAAGCCCTTCTCTGTTGGAAAGCCCCTTTCTGTTGGAAGGGCCGAAAAACTGTGGTAACGTTCTCCATACCCGCCTGCCAAGTGCCTTAAGTATCCTGAGATGGACTTCCTTCTGAAAAAGTCCTTCTCTGTTGCGAAGGAAGATCAACTCTCCAAGAGTTCACAATGTGTTCATTGTCCTGTTAAAGCCCCTTTCTGTTGGAAGGGACAAAGAACGGCTAAAGTTCTCTATACCCGCCGGCCAAGTGTGACCTCTTCCGATATGTACTCACAGTAGCTGTTGTTGCAGATGAGACCAAATTCACTGGCGCTCCAGTCGATACTGAAGAACCCTTAGCTTTGTACACCTCAATTTTATCTCCTCAGAGATGTGGAAGACAAAACACCCACGGCGAGAGCAGAAATGCATCAGGGTTTAATAATCCGGTGGACACCAAGTTTAATCGAAGAATTGCCTGCAGAAACTAGAAACAATCTCATGAACATCCCATTGTTGCAAATTGTCCCTTATTAGGGGCCTCAAACATAAACACGGAATTAGTCCCAGGTCCCGCCAAATGGGGGCCGCGCTTTCAGTTATTGGCTCTGTGTTAAATACCCTATTCACGCAAGACGAAGGGGGGGGGGATAAAGTAACTTACACCTGATCGAGAAGTTGTTTGATGCCGGTAGACTTCCCGCCGACATGGACACTAACCAGACAAACTCAAGGCGAGCCCTTTTGATGAACTATTCCTCTTTGGGAAAAACATAGAAGGGGCTATAGTACCTTACAAACCTTTCAAAGGTCAGTTTTTATCGTCTATATTTAACTCTGAATCCGGACGGCTCCAATGGACTGATACTTAATCTGAAGAAATTGAACAAATTCCTAGTTCCACCTCATTTTGAAATTGAAAACAGACAACAAAACTAACGACCCGAAACTGTTTTATGGCAATCATTGATTTAAATACGAGATTACAACGCTTCCATTTGACCTTTTAATTGCTGCGTGGTTATTCACCAAACTAATGAAACCAGTAAATTTATTTCTGCGGGAAAAGAGGTTTATGTCCGTTATTTATTTAGCCGATATCTTGTGGTTGAGACGAAGCTACGAAAGTTGCATGAACAAATCCAAAGGTCAGCTCATTTCTAGCCAGATATGCAAGTTTTGGGATTTCATTTCAACTCGCTATATATGTGTATAGAACTCGCAGAGGGTAAAAAAAACTAAGAGTCCTTCAACTCATAGAAAATTGCGAAGGTTAAGAAGGGGTTCAATCCGCAATTTCACAAGGATGTTAGGTTTTTTGACCTCAGTTCTCCAGCTATTTAATACAGTGGTTATACATCAAAAAAATGGAGAGGGAGAAGAATCTCGCTCGAATCAAAATAGCCGGAAACTTCGAGGCAAAGATGGAAATCCCACTCCTCTTAAAGTCATACTTTGCTTGGTGGCAAGATAGCATAACCAACGCTTATTCCAACATTAAACGATTTGCGTTTTCCCATGGAAATATTCCCAGACGCATCTGGCTCAGGTTGTGGTATCGTTTATAACGGTATTCGAGCTCATGGAAATTGGACAGAAGAGGTAGAAGTTCTTCATAAATTATCGAGAATTATTGGCAACATGTTTTGGATTGAAATATTTTGCTGCTAATCACCTTAATCAGGAAATTTTATTACGGATCGACAATACAATTGCTTACATAAATCGCATGGATGGAACCTAAGTTCTCCTCTTAAATAACTTAACTAGGGATATTTGGCAGTGGTGTGAATAGTGTCACCTTTGGAATTTTGCTTCATATAATAAAATCATCAGAGAAAACAGAAGCGAACGCAAAATACAGATTTTCATCCGTAGATACCGAATGGGATCTATATAAGGAGATGTTTCAGCTTATTGTAAGCCACTTTGGTGACCTTTTTTTTTGCGACAAGATTAACTGCACAAGAGCAGCGCGCTTATCCGGAAAGCGCTACAACTGAGAGGAATCCCGGACCAATCCCTTCACATTGTCCAAGCCTCGCTGACACCCAACACATTCAAAGAGTATGAGATAACCTGGAATAAATGGTGGCACAACAGTGGAATGTGTACCGTAACTACGTGACAAGTGTGCTAACCTTCCTGACGGAGCAAGGTGCGACATTAGGTATCCTCAATAGCGCATGGGCAGTTATATCTTTTAGGTCCAAAGGTGGGTGAGGCCCACAAAATAAAACAGTCCTTTAAGGGAGGTTATCACCTCAGACCCAACGAACCCAAATACAGTACTACTTGGGATACCAATGTGGTACTTTCATACCTAAATCGGCTTGTCTCGCCTGAGGAAATTCCCCTTCGTTCACTAACTCGTAAGCCAGCAATGATATTAGTCCAGCGTGTTCAAACCCTCGTTTTGAAGAATCAAAAGAGCTTTGCGTCGGCCACCTCTACTGCTTGTTGGATAAAAACGAACTTACTAAGTGAAGTTCGATCTGGATTATGCTACCATCTTGCACGAGACATCAATCCCACCCAACCCCAAGGACTACCCAGATATATCTGGGACTACCCTAATTGCGACTTCGAACTCTAAAAAATGACATTTCTAGCGCGGGAAGTGTGCAAGCAGGCGTGTGACAGGTGCGCCAAAGTTTTAAACTTTAAAGATTCGTGAGGTTTGATCGAAATCAGAGGATACTACATATTTGATGTCTCGTGCAAGATGGTAGCATAATCCAGATCGAAATTCACTTAGTAAGTTCGTTTGATCTGTTAATTATTTGCTTTGGACCTGGTGCTTCCACCACGTGGATTTATTATATTCTTGAGAATAGAATATAATTTCGACAAAAATCAACAATTTAAATTTATTGCTGTTGTTTGTTATTAATAAGTGAGAATACAATACTGTGGTATTGTCACTTTGAGACGCATATTATGCTGTGACTGCTTTAAACACAAAAAAGTATTAGATAATCAGTACCTGGCTGGCTTAAAAGGGACCTCGATGACCCCTTCCACGCCCTGGTTGTGCCCCCCGTCCAAGACCTTTGTTAGTTAATGTGTATGTCTCATTATATTCTCTTCCTAAATATACTAATTCGTGGTACGCTTAAAAATCGATAATTTTTTTGAAATGCCAACTCATCCAGACCCAAACTTAAGAAAATACGAGTTCTGAGCACTCGTTATTTTCATCGTTGGGACTGATAGTCGTGGCATTTAAAAAAAAATTATTGTGTGTGGAGTCCACGTACGACAGAAGTGAAACTTTTGGATTTTACTCCTTAGAAATCAGTCCACTGTACAAAAAATGGCCATTTGTCATTGCCTATTGACGTATGCAATGCAAATTGACGTATTGATGAACATACATAGTTGATTGTTTTATTAGGAATAAAAGTTGGATTTTTCATGGCAAGTCTGTAAGTTTATTTGCGGGGACCCCCCCTTTCCCCCACATCATACTGTGAGATTCGGCTCGACCCCCTCCTCCCCTAAACGCCTCACGTAATTAATGGACGCCCCCTTACCCCGTGCCAAAATCTTACCGTCGACTAGCTGCCGCTTGCGCTCTCTTCCAGATCTAAAATTTTCCCCCACTTATACAGGCTGTATATTAAGCATTAGCCAAAAATGCAAGGGGCGACTCCTTGGGCCTCTCCAAGACTAATCTTTCCCTTGGTGATTTCCGAAAAACCGCCTTGTTTCGAAGATACAGGGCGATAAATATTTTTTAAGAAAAGAAATTGAATTTTTTAAAGTTATCAATTATTTGGATTGCTAAACCCGGATATTTTTTATATTCACAGCATGCTAATGCCCACAAAGTCAAATCTTCATGAATTTTATTTAAATACTGAGACGACGGCGCGACGGCCCGGAAGCGGATGATGTCATGATGATCTCACCACGTATGGTAACGTAATTAATCTGGAATAGTCTACATGAGAACGTCTGGGAATAATTATTCACATGGGATGCTCTCATAAGTCTAGAAGACTCTGTGGCGGTGATCCCATGCTATACCACGCTCGTACAAGAGACTGATCTCATTATTCTAGAATAATCCATTGCGTCGGAAACATGATCTCATGATTCCGGGAATAGAAGAAATCGAGAACGAAGCGAGCGGTATAAGAAGGGATCAAACAACGGAGCAAGTTAGTCTATTGGAAGCATCGTGAACAAGTGATCAGCGGGTGATATTGTGAAAGTCTGTACATCGTGAAGTTAGTCTTAGTAGTCTTTTTAATAAAAGTTTGTAAATACGGTGTGCACCAGAATATTTCTTTAAATCCTCGAACCCGCCCGGCTCAGGCTACGTTACAATACGTTTTCCGATTTGTCATTCTTTATTGTCTGTGAGAGTTAAACTTTTGTTCGTAAATCTCTCCATCATGAATCGTCATAGAAAAAAATGACTGACATGTATTTTATGTACGGAATGACTAATGGAAATGCGTCAGAGGCTAGGCAATTGAAATTGTTCCTGGCAGAAAAATCTTCCAAAGAATTCATCGAGGTCTTCATGAGACAGGAACATTTAAACAACAAAGAGGACCAGGGAGACCTATGACAGTATAAGAACCAGGTACTTTTACTAGAAAAATTGCAAATGCTCTAAATGTTAGTCATATGACGGTATGGAACATTCTTAAAAACAATTTGTTGTACCCATACCACATACAACGCGTTCAGGCACTTCCTCCTGCTGATTTTGCCCCACGTATTGCATTTTGTCAATGGCTTTTACACACTTTGGTTCAAAATCCCCAATAGTTGTCGCTGATTCTTTTCACCGATGAAGCAAATTTTTCAAGAAATGCAATCAGAAATTTTCACAGCAATCATTTTTGGGCCGACGAAAATCCTCATGAAGTAGTTGAAAACTGTTTTCAACATCAGTTTTTGTTGAACGTGTGGGTCGGAATTGTTGGTAATTGTTTAATTGGGCCGGTATTTCTACCTGGAAGACTCACTGGCGAAGTCTACTAGAACTTTTTAGAACAACTGCTACCTCAGTTTTTGGATGATGTACCATTAGACCTTACATTAGACCTAGATATGTGGTTTATGCACGATGGGGCACCACCTCATTTTAGTTTGGTTGCACGTCAGTCCATGAGGATAAGATTAGACGCATGTGTTCTTTGCATGTAATATTTAGCTATTATAATATTGTTATTAAAAAAAATGTAATCGCACTGTATCTTTAAAACTAAGCGGCCTTCCAAAAATCACCAAAGTACAAAATAGTCTTAAAAAATTCCAAGGAGTCGCCCCTTGGATTTTTGGTCAATGTTTAATATACATCCTGTATATGTATTGCATTTTCGTGTCGGGTTCGTGCCGGGTTGCGGCGCGCTTACCTCGTACAAAAATCTTACACCGTGGGATAAGAAGTTTCGCTTCAAAAAATTTCGATAATTAGCGTAGGTGCCACTTATTATATTACCCTTGACAATACTTTGGACATCGAAATGATATAATAGAAAGTTTATTAAAATACCAATAATAATACTAAATACTCCATCAATATCTCACCCCCGGAACTTTAACGTACTCATTATTACCACATTAAAAAGAAATCTCCTATAAACGAACTTACGATTAACTTTACACACAAATCCATAAATCAGGAAGAAAATTCCCCCATTAATTTTCCTTCGTTCTTTATTCGTGACTATAATCAAATATCGTTCTCGTGTGTGATTGATAGTAATGATTGTGTAAAATTCGAGAATTGCATAACGCAATCAATGCAAGGGTTGCGATTGTTCCGGTTTATGTTGTGTAATAACACGTGGGGGTTTTTCTGGATTGTGGGTTAACTGGACAATCAAAGTTCAGATTTCAGCGGATATTGAGTCTGTTTAGACAGTATCGTTTACACAAGTTGAATCTACTTAAAAGAGCTTTCTGCGTCCGTGAACGGGTTAGAAATATTTTATTCGTATTAATAACAAACCAGTCAGTATGAAGAAACGTCTATATTACATGCAAGCTTTTGCTTTCCAAAAAGGTAGGTTATCCAGGGTTCTGTAAGAAAAGACTGTCAGGACTATGTACATAAAGATGGTTGTATTCGAATACAAATTATTACTGAAATTATGAGAATCGATTAGTATCCTTATTTTCGTAATACTTAAAGTACAGGGTGAATGATCTTACAGTATTCACCAATGTTCGATGACAGTGGCGGAAGATAAATGAGGTAATGTCAAAAACTTTCGCAGTTTCATAACCGCTCTCGATCACTGATTTTTTGGAGTACCTACTCGTTACAAACGCACAGAGTGACGGCAGAGTGTAGTAAAAAATTGTAAATTTATAAAAACTGGCATCATTTTTGCCACATCGCCACTCCCCTCGGCCGGAAAATAACAGCAGGATGATCCTCGAAACTTTCAATTTCCTGCCAGCAACATTTCCACTTACATCTATTTTTTACGACGACACAACAAAACGCGAGTTCGCCATCAGATAACTCCGAATTCGCTCTGTTAATGCACTTCTGCTCCATTAACGCCGATCGCATATAAAAACCCTTATCCTTGATCCAGTTGACAAGAAGATATCAGGTGGATTGAAGCTTGCAACAAAGTGGTTGACCCCGACCTGGTTGTGCAGCAAAAAGCTAATTTTCACTCTCGACAAAATAGGCCGATCCTGTCTAACTGCATAATGATCGCAGTTGGGAGAGTTAATTAAGGACGATATCAATTTACGATCGGGATTCGAATCGGGTTATATTGGATGTAGGGATTTTTTTAGTGAAAGGAGTGGTGATATTGGAAAGTGTTCCAATTCCAGGAGATGGGCTTTTGGGCACATTGTTTTTACTGGGAAGATCCGGGCAAGAACAATTCATCTGAACTGCGGCTTTTAATTTTGGGGCGTTAATGCTGCGGCGCTGTCTTTGTTGTTCTTCTTTGGTGGAAAATCATAAATCATGTGGATAATAGTGGTAGTCTGGTTTTAAAATGAAAATACTTGTTATAAACATAATTGACCATTCAACAGTTGTGCTTTAAAGATACTCAAAATGATGGATGCTTTAAAGAAAAACTAGCGACTAGTATCAACATTTACAACAGCCTTAAAACACTCACATCTACAGTAAAATCCTCAATCTTTTTTTCCCAAATGTCCGAAACCATAACTAATGCTGCAAACACACAAAAACGTTTTATTAAACTCCGTCTTTCAGCAGCTCCCCCATTTTTCTTTGTCTTAATCAGCAATCATCCAATTCTCTTGTTCCAACTCCGAATTAAACTTATCACAGATCCAGGCAAATTGTGTTAATAAAAGCCCGGACGCAAGACTGGAAAAAGGTAATTAACGACCTTTCCGGAGAGGAACAAAGGTCGTATCTATATCTGAAGGTAATTATTTTGGGCGCACGTGTCCTCATCTGAACTCCACTCCAATTTCGCGGTTTATTTATTTTCAATCGTTTTACCACCGATAAGTTCGTCTGCTTTTACGCTTGACCTTTGCAACGGTGATCACGAGATTCGAGCTTTGGTAAAGCATTTATTTCAGTATCTTTCAGGGGATTTCAGCAAGTCAAGGGTTGTAATTAAATTATTCATTTACTGGGGATTATGTAAAGTAAAGGCATGTTTACAAAAGTAATTTAGATAAGGGACACAAGACACATGATTGTCCAGCAAGAAAGTGAAATAAATACACTATTCGCCACAAAAATAATTCACTACATCGAAGCTACAAACTGTAAAAATGGTGGATGCGCCACAACTTTATACTTTTAATCTCAGACCCAAACAGCGCAGATTATTATTCAGAACAGCCAATCTGAGAAGTTACGTCTCAATATTGCCCGCCCTACATTCCAAACTTTCCCGGAATTTTTCCTGTGGGTGCATGAAAATTGGACATTAAGATTACACAACCATTGAGCAATGTTTCGGCGTCGCGACGCTCATAAATAAAAGATGAGACGTCTTTTCAAGTTGTGGATGTTGGTATCCGCTTGGCGGAAAGCGAAAACGATGCCATAACGACCCGAAAGGGAACAAATGCTTCCGATTGGTGTCAAGATCAAGGTGGCAAGAGGAAATAAGATGTTTTTGTTGGTTGTGTCGTGTTCGACGTCGAAGACATAGTTTATAAGAGCTGCGGGACAGCTGGCGGTTGTTTGGTTGACGTGGTGCTGAGTTTGAATTTTTATTATATTGGTTGAGTCTGTAATTGTATATTGAAACACATCTCATGCAATAATCTGTTAGAATTCCTCTCCAATTTGTACATCGGCATTTGGAGGGAAGATAGCACCGCCAGCAATTTTTTATCACAGCTATATATTTAATAACCTCCGACCTGATTTTTATGGAGGGTGTTTGCACGGGAAGTGCTCAGTAAAGCCGCCCTTCTCGAGAAAGGTGCTTGAATAATGCACGGAATAAATCTATAAATATTTGGGCATTTATGAGTCAAGTTTCGTGCAAGGAATCGAAGCGGAAAACTCGCTTTTATGGAAAGACGGTATGACGAGGGTCCCTAATACTGCATCTCGAACATTCGGCGCTTTATAGATGAAGATATTCCAAACGATAAATTTAAGAAAAATTGATTTTCCTAATACGTATGTAGAAAGCTCCGTCTATTGTCCTAGCAAATACTTAAAAACCTATCTAGCGTGTGGTTGCTAGTTACGCAAGTACTATATACTCACGTGACTAGGAGATTACTGGCGGGACGAGGAGCATTTATTTTATTTTATGACAATTTTAAATGAAATCAAATGGAAAACAGCAACATATAATAGTTTAATTTGTCAAATAGAATACATTCAAATACAACAAAGGAAAATTAATCTACTTATTGATAATTACTGTGATTTGTGCAATTTGAAAGTGCAACTACTGGATTATATTCTTTCTCAGTTTCATCGGCTTAATTAAAACTAGTAACTGCAGTTTTCATGTAAAATTTTATTCGCAACTTGAATTTTATTGGCGTTCGATTCGGATATATAACCGTCAGCAACAGTTCCTCGTTTCCAGCCTCCGTGCCTTAAAGTCAGTACCTGATGCATTTGTCAACAATGAAGAAGAAGTTTTTCTGAGTACCCAGTGGACATATTCGCTTCTTCTAGTTTAGCGATTTCATACGGTACCTGCATTTCGGGCTCTGAAATACTTTTATATTTACAACGGTTACATTTTCTTTATTATATTCTACATCAATCAATTTCATTTTGTGAAGCTCATCATCATGACAGGCCCCTTCCACCCTCATAATAGTAGCCACCTTCATATATAGCGACTAGAGTAAAGGTAGGAATAATACCTTCCAATTTTCCAGAATCTCTGCTAACAGTGGAACAGTTAGAGGCCATACAAGTGAGTATTCTGGACAAAATAGTGGAGATGAAGAAAGAGGCAACAGTAAAGTCTCGCTTCCTCAACATACAAAAAAGACTGGCCCAGTCTTACGTGTGCTGATACAGCCACCATGGAGTGGCTAAAAGGCATACAGTCTGAGCTAAAGCCTTGGGAAGGTGCATTACTCAAAACAGTGGAAGAGGAGGAAATGTCACACTGAGATTCTTGTGGAATATCTACCGGGGAGCCAGAAGTACCCTACTGAAAAAATCCTGGGTCTGATAGAGGGACAAAACGAGCAACTCAGTGCCTCCAACTGTAGAGTACTACGGCGGAATGCAGTAGGACCTACATTGGAGGTAACTTTATCAGTAGACCCGCACTCTGCTACGGCCGAAGAAGAGCAAATCCGAAAAAGCTCAAGAAGCTCAGCAGTCGACTTCACAGGCGGCGTAAACTAACGTGGGTCAACCCCCCAACAAACCGAGCAAAAAATCGGTACAGGGGAGGAAACCAAATCCAAAAAAAGTCCAAAGCAACAAAGGAAAGCTCTAAAGGCCCAAAAAGGCCTAAGAGCCACTCCAAGCCCGTTGCTGAGGAACCTAAACCGTCCTCTTCAACGCAATAAAGTGTTTGCAAGTTAACCATCAGCACTCAAAGGCAGCATCTAGTGCCTTTAACTGGAGATTAATCAAAGAAACAAATTGGAATAGGGCTAATCCAAGAGCCCTGGTTAAATGGTGGCCGAGTTAGAGGACTACCAGAGAGGACATATAGCCTTGTTGTAAGTAACCAAGACAACAATCCAAAAGCAGCTCTAATGTTCAGGAAAGATTTAAATCATATTCCCATTCCAGAGTTCTTCACTAGGGACCTAGTTGCAGCTGTGGTGGAGCTGCAGATGGGGAAAGGAAAGAGGCGTTTGATAATATCCTCGGCTTATTTTCCTGGTGACGAGGCCAGCGCACCTCCAGAGGAAGTAAAACGCCTCATCGACTGGTGCATGAGTGGGAACAAACAACTTATTCTGGGCTGCGATGCCAATGCGCACCACGTGGTATGGGACAGCACGGATACAAACAATAGAGGTAAGGTTCTGCTAGAATATGTTTGCTCTAATAATATAGACATCATAAATCACGGAAATAAACCTACTTTCATAAACGTAACGAAGTACTTGACCTCAGCTTAGCAACTCAGTTTATGACGCACATAGTTAAAAATTGGAGGCTAATGGATGAGCAATCACTTTTGGATCATACGTCAATTTCGTTTGATCTGGAGGCTTCTGAAATAGAAGACGTGAAGTGCAGAGTGCCAAACAAAACGGACTGGTGTCTATATACAAAGACCCTTAGGTCTAACTTGGAAGGACTCCACTACGATATTACAACTGAAGAGGAACTAGAAGCAGCCTCAGTCCATCTGACTTAAAGAATAATCGACTCATACGAGAAGAACTGTCCCTTTAGGAAGAAAAAAGCCTCCAGAGACGTAGCTTGGTGGAATGCAGAACTAAATAGACTCAAAACAGAGGCTAGGAAAGCGTTCCATAGGGCTATAAGGCAACCCTCACCAAGTACAACAAGGAACTGAGCAAGGCCAAAAGACAGTCATGGAAGCGCTTGTGAAGATAATTTTATCTTTTCATTAACCCTACATATTTCGTTACTTTTTTCGATTGGATTTTATCACTTGGCTGTGAAGGGATTGCGTTTGGGGCATCCTAGAGCATTTTACCAAAAAGGGGAGATGGTATTCGGCGTACGACACTTTTGAATTTAAGCCACTGTTTTCTTCGTACTATTTACTTTATTCTCGCTCGAACTAATTTCTACTGTAAACCGTAATTGTGCTCGACATTACAGATTGTTGCTCTCCATGTATCCTCTTTTTTCTTCATTCTTCGCTGTGCTGGTGTTATGTGGTTCGATCTTTCGTTCTGGAAGTATGAAACACTTTTCCCACTGCCTAAAACGCCAAGGGGGTGAAATTACTAGAATCTCGACTGGGTAATACCTACACTTAAAATTTCTTTGTGTCTCGTCGGGAAATAATGAAGAACTTCTCCTGTTTACATCCACATAATCTGACACCTGTCAAGCGGTACGTCAAACGTCACTGTTTCGCTTGTACGCAGGTTTTTGGAGAGCCCTTCTTCCGGTCGGGTGTCTGTCAAAAAGAGACATATTGTTCGGTGGTTGATGAAACGTGGTGTTCGTGCAATCAAATTTAAATTATCCGTAAGGGATTAGCACATCCGTTTTATCTAAGAGTGTGATTCTCGTCCCGTTGAAAATAATCGCAAAACCACGGAATCATTTTTCAACCTGCGGGGATTAAAACCACCGAACAAGTCGTGCACGTGGTGCGTCCACATTTCGTTCTCTTTGGAAGTCGTCCCTCATTGGAGGTAAGGGCCTTTCTGTTCGATAAATGGGGTACTTAAAGGGGAATCTTCTTCATTAGGGTACTGGCTCGGGGTGAATCCTAAAACCTTCACCACCTAAGTGGAACTACGCCATCGAGCGAGGTTGAAGTTGTTTACACTATACTTGCTCGAATTATAGCTATAGCTCGAGGCTTTTAAATTCAATTCGGTATATTAATTTAAAATATTAGTTTTATGAGTAACTTCTTACTTCCTTTATTTGTTTTGTGTAACTGAATTTTGCTGATGAATGATACTTGACTGACATTAATTTCCTTAATTTATAATTACTAATTTATGTTGATTTAAATTCAAAGTTTTATTAAAGTTTTCCAGTTTTTCAACTAAAGTTTAATTTCGTAACCATCCTCTTCTGCGGTAAAAACTGGTGGCGTCCATTTAAGTAGAAAAAAAAAGTAATAAAATAGAGCCAGCCCATCTCCATAGAGTTAGATTTGGTGCGGTACTAAACCAATTTTTGGTACGTAACACGCTTCTGCGAGGGGATCGACAATCTCGCCCCAGCAACGCGTATCCAAAAAGTACTGTCAAAAGACCACTCAAGCCCAATTGGGCTCATCAAACAACCAGATGGAGCCTACACCGAAGACACTAAGGGAAGTTTAAAAGTGTTGCTATCGACACACTTCCGTGGGTCTAAGGAGGTCGAACATTTTGAACGCCACATAGACGAGGAATCCTCAACCAGAGGATGTCACAGGTCCAACCGGGAAAGCCAAAGCCTGGCAGGGAGAATATTCACCCTAGAAAAAGTGAAATGGGCGATTAATACATTTTAGCCCTACAAATCACCGGGCAAGGAGGGGATCCTAAGAAAACCGTCATGGTTCCATTTAGCAGACGTAGAAAGCTAAATCTAAAAGCTCCCCAAGTACATGGACTATCGATACAAGTGAAGTATCTAGGCGTCACTCTGGACTCTAAACTAAATTGGAAAGAACATGTTGAGAAAACTATTGTCAAAGCAATTAAGGCCTTTTGGGCCTGTCGCAGACAGTTTGAAAATTCCTGGGGACTAAAACCGCAGATGATTAGATAGTCATACCTAGCGGTTATAAGACCCATAGTCTCATACGCGTCTCTAGTATGGTGGACGAAAACCACAGAGAAAACGACACAGGACAAACTCGGCAAACTAAAACGTCTTGTGTGTCTGGGAATAACAGGGGCAATGAAAACAATCCCAACGACAGCTCTAGAAGTCTTGTTAGACCTACCACCACTCCACCTCCATGTGCAGAGGGAAGGTCTACAGAGTTCGTTGAGATTAAACCAGACCAAGAAATTTAAACCAGGTGACAGAGTGCGTCACTTTAGTAAAATTCTGGATTTTATACAACCAGACATAATTGAAAAACCACTGGATGTAAGACCAAAAACGCTTGACTTTGACTTACCATATGAAGTGGTCATTAAAGATCGCCACATGGCAAGAAGTCAAATAGCAGCAATAGGTCAAAGCTCCTATATCTAGTACACAGATGGATCGAAGACTGAACTAGGTACCGGCATAGGCATCTACGGCCCGAAATATAGGGCCTCAATGGCCTTAGGGACTGGACCGACGATTAAGGAAGCTGAGATACTTGCGATAGATATATGTGCCCAAGAATGCTTAGGCAGGGAAATGAAGGACAGACAAATCTATATACTGTCTGAGAGTCAAGCTGCGATTAAGGGACTTAAAGGACACAGCACCAAATCCTTAGTCGCCTGGGAGTGCAGACAGTCCCTCAAAGAACTGGATAGAAACCACAAAGTAACTCTAAGTTGGGTACCTGGACATGAGGGAATAGCAGGAAATGCCGAAGCCGACAAACTTGCTAAACAGGGCGCAGAAGCTTCTCCCATAGGACCTGAACCGTTCTGTGGCCTAACCAAGACACACATTAAGACGGCAGTCCAAAAATAGGGAAAAGAGGCCACAAGATCTCACTGGAACAATGTGCCAGGTCAAAGACAAGCGAAGAAATTTATCGAGTACTCGCCACAGAATGTCAAAAATATGGTACTAGTAGACAGTGAAGTATGCAGATTATGCAATTTGGAAGTAGAAACAGCCGAACACATACTCTGCAGGTGCGACGCATTAGCTAACCTAAGGCTAACCTAAGAAAGTGTTAGACTGACACATGAAGAAGTGAAGAAGAGGCCTCTTAGTGACATCCTGAACTTTGCAAAGAAAGTGGGATTCCGAAGAACATAGATGCGAATAGGGCTGAACAAAAGATCAACGATGGTCGACGTTCTGAGAGGCTGAATAGCCCTCCGACCCCAGAGTACAATACAATACAATAGTCTCTAAGGTTTCACCTACTTGGCAAATAAAATTAACTTACTTGTAAATATCTATAAATCCAATCTAAAACTGTCTCCATCATAAAAGCCTTGCTGATTTTAATTAGAGCTCCGTTTGCATTAACACTTGTCAACAGACCTTGAACAAACTGGAAATATTTCATTAAGGCTAATATAAAACGATAACTTCTTGGTATGACACGGCTTGTAAACGGCACAGGAGCGAAGTTAGTTCGGCAATTTTCAGTTACGCAAAAAGCAATTGCATGAAGAAATTACTCATATAAATTTCTAATGTCTTATTCCGACTTCACACGACGTAAAGTTGCTCGACTTCACTTTTAATTTCACCAACAATGGTGGGAACTGAAGAATGAGGTTGGACAGACATCGATTCAGACAATTACCCGGCGCTCGGGATATAAAAATGTAAATGGCAGTTTATGGGTCTGGGAATCGTAAAATGACATCGAAAAGAAAGAAACAGGAGCCCATCAACTAATTGTGGGGTTTCTGCACCGGGAAATTGTGAATTTGGGAGGATCTATGTTGTTGACGTGAAAGGGTGTATTAATATCTTACTATAAAATAAATAGGCACTATATTCTCTTTATTCTGTACAACAGTTTTGCTGTAAAATAATTAGATGTGGCGAATATTTTCGGATTTTAATTTCTATATGTAAAATTCCCATGTCTACAAACGGTATATGTATAATAAGCAATTCTATTAGAGTAGATAAAATAACTAACAATTAACTAAGTTAAAATTTAAATATATCTAAGTCAAACTCCACAAACTTTAATTAGCGTAAAATTACAAATGGAAAATGTTTCGGCATCATCAGCCCTTAAAGAATATTTAATTTAAAGTTTGTGGAGTTCGACTTAGATATATTTAAATTTTAATTTAAATTTACTCCACTTGGATGTATCAACATTCTTCTGGTTTAATTGACTAAGTAGCTAAATAAAAAACATATATTGGATCGTAACTTCTGTTTGTCCCTTTTCTATCATTATCCATTTTATTACTTTTGTATAGGCGTTTGCCCTTATGTGTAGCACGGGTTTGCCTGTAATAATACGCTCAAACGTGGTGAGCAAAAAGACCAAAACAAAATGTAGGGTGACCCTTGTACCACTTTCTATCCATCACAACAATGGCCCATATTTAATTCACGTCGGTTTTTATTCAATTGTATGCCAGTCATATTTAAAGCTAAATTAGAACTGTCGATTTAAATTTATGTTATTGACCTGAAATATTTGTTCATCCTATTGATCACGTTATGTCATCACTCAGTGTCGCTATACTAAAATCAAAATTGTGTTTCATTTAAATTCTGGTTTATCCAGTAAGCACATGTACCACCTATAATAAATCCGACTAGATCCATTACTAACATAAAATTTAAATAGGGTAGCAACAGTGCGATGCTCGCTTGACATTGCTGATCATATCGATTATATTGTGTCATTGACAATGCATACAGTATTAATGAAATGACTAATTTATTTCCATTAAAATATATGTACTCATCCGGTGGTATAATATAATAATAAAAATTACCGCTTCGTTTTGATGAATTGGACACCGGCACCTCCACCAAAAAATTGTTTCATCAAATAACTTAGATTGGGGCATTCTCATCCATAATCCATAATTAACTATAAATAAAATAAATCCATAATACTTTTCACTCCACTAATTATAGGAATATGAATATTAAAAATTATATTAAATAATTTAGGTATCTACGGTAGAGTATCAATTATTACTGCAGCGACTTAACCATTCCAAGCAATAAATAAGATAAATTGATAAAATAGTAAAAATAAACTCGGTGACATAAAAAACCGAACAACCAAGAATTACTAATGAAAAAAGGCTTACCCGACAGAAGTGCTGTCCAAATGTCAATTTTTTTTATAAAATAATTTATAAATAATAAATTTATTTATTTTTGAACAGATCGCGAAACGATACAAAAGTAAAAACAAATGTATAATTTATTCTATTTTAATTTAGGCTGGAATGCGTTTTTCCAAATTTTTCTCCAGATCTTCCCGATTTTTTTTCAAATTAAAACATTCAATTGAGTTATTTCCATTCCGGGAACATAACGAACAAAACAAAAAAAATGCGCATATCCATTGTTTGAATCGTGAGTTCATAGGAAAAAACACTTTTTTTCTAATTTTCCGGGCAACTCAAATTTTTCTTTCCGTAAGAACCTTATTTGGAATATTACGAATATATGAAGAAAAAAGAATTTGGAAAATCGGTCTAGCTGTTCTCAAGTGATGCGTTTACAAAGGAACAGCATTTTATAATACGCCTGACTTAAGCTAGATATATTGAAAAATAATTGTGTTTTTACAATAAGCCTAAAGTTATGACGGCGTTTTATAAAACGCATGAAATATCTAGTCTAATTGCAGTTATTATTGCCAAATCATTTTGAAAAAGCCTAGGCGTTTTATAAAAGCCTAGTTTTAGAAATAGATGAAATTGAATCTGGCGCCTCCACCATTTTAAAAGTTAAACTACTTTGCGTTGGTAATTTGGCAAAAATAGTGTTGTTTTATTTCAGTTTTTTTTTTTAAATAGTGGAACTATGTTACGATAAAATTAGATTTTGAGCATCCAACATATTTAAAGGAAACTCACTATTGAATATTTCCCGCAATAAATAAGACAAACTAATGGAAATGTTGTGTCGCATCACTCCGAAACTATTGACTAACAACTATTGATTTAGCGGTAGTTTGGCTATTTCTAGATGCAAATTAAAAAATCATAACTAAAATGACAAATACAATGAAACTTTCACTAACGGACACTTCCCAAAATAGTGATCACTTACAGGCAATTCCTGTAGTTTACTATACATTTGTCACTATCTACATAGACATCTGTCTTCTACCAAACATTAATCAGAATAACACTGTTGATAGTTCAGTGTATTTGTACACCTCCTGTATACACTGCGTTTGCAGCTGTCACCATAGTGACATTAAATCCGTAATTACAAATTAGTTTAAGATCCAAACTTGGCAATAACGCAACGTTCAATAAAACAACTCGACTTGTTCTTATCGGGACTTTCCGCAGTCGCAACGCGCAGTTTTAATTACCGAAAACAGAAGTTCTCCAAATATTAGAGTTGAGAAAATGAAGCCATCACTATCGATTTTGGCTGAAAGCCCGCAAAGTTAAGCGCCAAAGAACAAGTGTCGGGCTTTAACAGGTGGCTTAAGAAAAATGTCGAATTCGCAAGGCTGTAAACTTGGCTACAACTCGAGGCGCCGAATCAAGGTTGTAAGAGCAACGATTGATCATCCGAGGAAATTATTCTAGGAAAGTGTAATTGCGATTTTTGGGTTAAGTTGGCGAAGGTTAAATGGTCGCTTCTCGGGAAGTTTGGTCATTAATCAGATACAGGAGGCTGCGTTAATTCGGTAGCTCTTGACCGACGTCTTGACCTTGTTGCTGGATGTGTGATGCTGTCACTTGAGGAAGTAGGACAGTTGAGAGGACGTACTTCGTTTCAATCACGCATGTGGGAAGTGTGAGGAAAGTTAAGGACAAAAAAGCAAACATTTTATTAATTTTGAGTTGTTTTAAAATAAGAATATCATCCAATTTTATATAGGTTATTATACAACTCAATTATTTGTACATATTTTTCGTTGTATATAGCAAGATGTTACTTAAAAATTGCTATATTTTCCGATCGTTTTGAAACAAGAATATTTTAGAATAATAGAATCCGAATTTTCAAATTTCTACAATTTTTAATTCTTAAAATCTCACAACTGCAATGAAAACTTAAAATCTTTAAATTCATCAATAACTTGCAGAACTAGCAGAGGTGTTTTCCGATTTGCAGCCTTCTCTACATCTCGCATAAGTTCTAAATACACACATCAAAAGATTCTAGGGGACACGTATAAAAATCAAGTGAAAAACTATTTACTTAATTATATTTGAAGAAAATTATGTAATAGGCCTAACAGCTTATAAGACTTCATAATACTAATTTATCAACATAATTAACCCGATTAGTGTTCAAGACATTGCTCTCCGCTCAGTAGTTCCCCACTCTTGACTACCTCAAGCATGCGCGATATATCAACCGCGCTAACACGGCCAGACTGACGAGTAACACGCTCTCGAGATGGCAATCAACTCATCAGATTCTCAACGCAAAACTTTTTCATTCTCAACTTCCATATCAATAAAACAATCTAACTCAATTTTCAACAACCAGGGCTCAACCCTAACAAACTACTCAACATTATTTGTTCAACGTTCGGATCTCCACAATATCCGTGCAACATTTTCAAAACAATTGTCATAATAATCAGCATTTTCAAACCAACTGTCGCAATAAGCTCACCACCTGTCATCACGTGGTTACAGAGCAAACTACCAGAAGGAAGCTCGGGCAGTAAGCAAACTCATCAACACACCTGTCGCGTTAAGCTCACCACCTGCCAACGCGTGGTTACAGAACTTATTCGTTCCACATCACTTTACAATTCGCTCAACATCACTTTACAATAAATTCAAATGGACCAACAAAACTCTACTTCTAACAATAAACACAAACAAGCCAACAATACTCTTTTCAGTGCAAACAACAATAGTCTTTCCAGCGCTAACAACAATACTCAGACTACATTCAAGCAGCCAAGACTGCATTGGTCTCTGAGGCACTCTATGAGCTGTTCCTTGGTCTGCAACAATACATTTAAATATTGAACATAATTGAATCTTGAAATCTTAGCGTCTTCGGAGATTATAATCTCAAGATTTCAAAATTTACATTAGTATTTTCAACCCACAGCATTTCAGATTGCAAACTGTCGGTCTCTGAATCTTTTGAAAAATTTATGAGTGTCATAGTTCAGAGACAGATGACGTCATCAACAAAATCTTTATGTCAAAAGATGGCAATTTAAAAACAAAAATCGACTTGTTCCATCGTTTTTCGCAAAAAGAGTACATAACCAAATTATAAATTTTGTGCGGAACTTTATGATAACTCTGTTAATTATCCCGTTAAAATAAAAGGGCTTTTCGTGGAGACTAATTTTGTAACGTAAGTCGACGAAAAAACGGTCGAGCGAATGCGGTTCTTACGAACGATGCCTCCGTAACGGTAAGACATATGAATGCTTGCTATAGAAACATCCTATAAAGAAGTCCGCGACGAGATATATCTATATGTTAAGGTTAATTAATATAAAAATACTGCGTGAGTGAAGCCGTGGCGGGCCTGCTGTCGGTGCCGCCAAGTCATAAAATTTTACCCATCCAAAATTGCCCAAATTACCTACCTATAGAACGTTAGTTTTGACTAACCCAAGTTATTAACCTCAGGCAACGATATCAAATCCAAAATTAATTACTGCGACCGGATGGTAGTATTATTATTTTGTTGTTAATTTTGAACAATCATTGTAATGCAAATTGGAATTTAATAATGGTTAAAATTAGAGTGACTAATCGATTTGAGCCATTAATTGTACGTTGCTATGGTTACGATGCGTAATTTGAAGCTGACTTTTGTTTTAATTTTTAGGGAAGCCGAAAATGGTAGAATATTAAAAATTTGTTGAATTTTTTTTTTGAGTTACGTAATTCTACCAGTATTTGTTACTGTTACGATTCTGATAATGATGACATCACATGATGTACGTTCTCTAAAACGGTTGAAGAAAATTATTCCATAAAATGACCTCATTTTCGGGATACTTCTGTGTGATGTAATTATGAGTCTGTCTAACAAGAAAGTGAACATTCCAGATCCGTCTTGAAATAAAATCCACTTTTTTTTGCAATCGCTCGTGGATTACTTGTAGGATTAAATATTTGTTTGTTGTAGTTTCACTAGAACAAAAATTTTGTTTGGAGTTTTTGGCTTGTAAAAAGTGAGAAATTACTGCTACTGGCTATTCCAGTGACCTATATTTTGTATAGAACCGAATGTACTTGAGGTTAGTTTACCTGATCCCTGAATCCTACCAGACCCATTCTCTCCCCCTCCCAATTAAAAACTATGTCAAACTCGATCTTCTGCCCCATCGCTCGTTACCGTCCTAATTAGCGTGCATTAACCCGCCCCCAACCCATTAAATGCATTACCCCCAATTTACGAATCAGCTGATGGCTGCAATTTCAAGAGCTAGGTGGTGGCAGGCGCGCGGCCACGTGAGCACTTTTTTGACCCGGGTCACTCGAAACCAGGTCAACACCCAGCGACTTGGGTCAGGCCGTTGAACCGCCGCCGTTGGATTCCGTCTTGTGCCAGGTAGGAACGAAAGTGCACCGGGGAATTATGTAAATCGTGCATCGTTCGTGCCCTAATTGAATAATTGAAGTGAAGTCGATGGCAGGTAATGAATTGTTTCGAGCTACGAATGGCGGGTTTTGAGGTGGGGGCGGGATTTTTATGGGTGGGGGCGAGGTGGACGATCAATGGGGGTGCACGAGAGAGATTGGGCAGATGGTGGAATACATTAAATTTACATTGTATTAGCTACACAAAACTTTTAATGCGTATTTAAAGGAAGTTTAATTAACTAAGTAACCGCTCAAGAAAGAAGTGTGTTGAGCGGAGTTTAGACACCTGCTCCTATTCTTTAATCCTTATTCTTTTACCGTTACGTAAAGTTGGTCCTCTTTGCCCATTTCCTTCCTAAATTTAAATGATCTCTCATTTACTGATTCAAAGAAATATTGTACATATTATTATCTTAGGACATCTCAGTATTCATCAATAGGATACGATTCCAGTCGGATTAATGTTTTGAAAATAAAATTAAACTCGTTTAGAGTTATTTGTAGTAGTTTGGTCTTCTCCTATACTTTATATCAAAACTCCTCTTAGCAATCTTTCCATTGTAGCATATGATCCACAAAATTCTTCATCAAAGGTGTCTATAAAAATCGTTTCTTTCAAAAACGCAGGGGGATTATTAATTCATACCAAATGTCAAAAGTGTCAAATTTGTGATATTTCACGCACTCTACATCGGGTGCATGTAATGGTAAACTTTTTTTAACATTTGCGCTTCGTTCTGAACGCGACGACCTGATTCCGTCTTTTCCGATTTCAACTTGCGGATTGTGACACGGTACAGTTATCGCCGTCTGAATTTTATGTTTCTAACTGGAAAAGGGTTTAGAAACAAAATGTATTAATACGCATTTAAGTGACGGCAGATATCGCAATAATTGTAGAAAATTGTAATCGGTAAATTTGGCCGGATTGTGAACCGACTAGCGTGTTTGAAACTCGGAAGAGGGTAAGGTCAGACTTTTTACACTGTGCAGATTGGGAACAGTTCCCCAATCAATTTAGGCAGCACCGTTTTTTCCTCCCACCCATCGATTCCATCAGCGGTGGATACCTGAAGTGTGCCGTTGGTTAGTAAAGTAAAAGGGGGCCAAAGGTGGTTTGAAAAACACTCAGCGAGAGGCGTCGCAAACGGCATAAAAATAAGATACGGAAATAGTTCAATTTTTTTTTGTCAAACTTCTTTTCTAGTTTGTAATTTTATTCAATTTATCATCTTCAATTTTGTCATCTTTTACATGTAATAATTTGTTGAATCGTCACCTTTAGATTTATATATTGTTAAATCAACACATCAAATTTTGTCATCATCAATATTAAAATATTGTCCAATTTCATTTCTCCCTTGTTAAATTTACATTATAGGGCTTGTGGTATAAAGTGTATTTTTATTGTAACCTTGATCCCACTCCAACCTTGACAGAGAACGTCACGCCAATTTTGGTCGTAACAGTACCCTTAATGAAGAATTTTGATATTTTAAAGAATTTAATTGACGATATTTTCAAAAAAAATTGTGATTGAATTTATTGAAATTATTCAAAATTGGAAAATCAAAAAAAAAATCCTTATATTTAAAATTTAAAATTTGTAATTTAATTTATTTACTTGTTACACTATTTAGAGCCACTAGGTCTGTAGAGCAAAGCCAGGTTGTCGAATGTACATAGTTAGATATTACTCCAAGCAAGCATCTCCAACTAGAAGATTCTTTCTGGAACGTTGTCCGGGGTTTTACAAGGTCCAGCTTGCCCAACGGGTGATACTTCCATTTGGTGGTGATACGGGGTGGGGTGAACCAATGGGGTGAAACGAGGTCCACAGTGGTGATGCAGAGGCTCGTATATACGTAAATACTTTGCAACTTATGTTTATGAAATCCCGAGACCTCTGACTAGGAATTTTTCTTTCATATTCTTGTACTGACGAAAATTAAGAAATAAAGTAGCTACATAGCTAGTAGCTCTAAATAGTGTAACAAGTGTAACAAGTGAATGAATTAAATTACAAAATTTAAATTTTAAATAAAACGAAAATTTGATTTTTTTTCCAATTTTGAATAATTTCAACAAAAGTTTTACACCCTTTCTTCGTTCTCACTCTATTTTTGTTTTTTTCTCAAGTTTTTCTTTATATGTATTTTTTTGATCCGTCTTGTTTATCTCAGCTCTTTCTTTCCAGATCTCTCTCTCTCTCTCTCGCTATTTCTTTCTATCTTCGTCATTTGTTCTCCATTTTTTCTTTTTTTTTCTCTGTGGAATTAATTCAGGTTTCTGCTTTGATGTCAGTTTTAAATTTTAATTTTGATATATTCTTTTCTTGTTATAGATATTAGTTATTGTCGTTGTCCGCGCCGATGACAGTAATTTCAAGTCGTGCCAATCGCTCAAAACCTTGCGTTTGGAAAACAGACAAAATATTGCTAGATGTCACCACCTCGCGCATTAGAGTAAACTGTAATAGTGTTACAGAATGAAAAATTAGGAGGGCGTGGTACAAATTAATTCCAATCTCAAAATTAAAAGTGTGATTTCTTTTTTTCAAAACCAGATGTTATTTAGAATAATAATGCAAATCTTACCTCATCTTTATTAAACATTTTTTGTCGCTAGTTTTATTTATTTATTTTTGCTGTCATCGATAATTTGATTGAAGTTCTTATTTTATTTACGTTATTTTGACAATTTTGACAACAGTTGACAGTTATTCGAGTTTCATGCCTCCTTATTACAGTTTCCATTAAGTCGCGATCCAAGAGCCTCTAGTGGCGATTTTAACTCTATTGGTACGACTTTGTATTACTGTAAATTTCCTCGGCGCGGACAACGGTTATTGTAATTGTTTTTATGTTTCGTTCTTTAACAGATAGCCCTCTTATCAGTTGATCTGCCACCATCTGATTATCCTTCTATTCTCTTTTACTCTTTTATTAGATCGTATGCACGATACACACACACACACACACTTTTTTGAGCCCCGAGTGCCGGAAAGCGCCCAATTTACACAAGAACTCATATAATAATATACTATTAAACAATTGACGGATTTCAAGATGCGGAGATTCTTACTGGTTTAGTCTTATTACCGTCATTTGAAAATTCGGAAAAATTTTCAAGGCCCAAAATTTTAAGATTCTACTCAACATATTCTTGTTGTTTTTACATAATCAACAAAGATGAAATTTTAAAACTTGAAGATTTGAAAGTTCAAAATCCTTGGCAAGGAAAGGAAAGTGTGAAATTAGCTTCCGAATTTGGAGAATTTCGAGACCGGTACAATGCTTAAAACAGGAATTTGAAAAGATTCTCAAATTACATCTTCAATTTCGAAATTTATAAAAATGAATAAAATTTTTTGAAAATTTAAAAATTGAAGAAATTTAAGACCCTTATATCACAAGAATTCTTGAAATTTGAATATTTTGAAATCTTCAAAATTTCGAGTTATAAACTCAAAGGTATCAAATTTTCAAGATTGAAGATTTCTAATACCCTAAAAGTTTTTTGCAGATTACTGTATTCTTAAGAATAAGTTTTTCATATTATGATGTATGCCGCTTTACCGGTGGGGGGAGCGCCTACAAGCTCTCAAAAATGTTAAAAAAACAGTCACATGGAAATGGCGCGTCTCAGATGACGGAGGTATGTTAATCTGCCGATTTGCATGGTGGGGCGGCCGTACGGAAGGGTTAAAAATAGAAAAAAAAAATTAAACGATCATGTCAGATATTCAGAGGGGATATTAACTGAACCCAAACAAAGCTCCCATTCAAAAACTGACGATTCGAATGTGACGCAAACTCGTGGCGGATTTTTGAAAATGCAAAAAAAATCGCCATTTTGAAATACTCGAGTGCGTCAGATTTTCGTACAGACGGGTCAGCTTAATGTCCTAGTCGGGATAATTTATAATCTGACGATTATTTGGAGGGATTTTCTTAATCTGATGGTTTAAAATCGACCGCGCTCGAGAATGTCAAAGTGACTTTTTTTTACCCTCCTACTCCCTTACGTCAAGCTCAAATCGTCAGACTAGTGAAATGCACACTTTTCAGCATGTAATTAACAAATCATACCTTAATCTGACGCGCTCGAGTATTTCAAACTGTAACGAAGTTACCGAAAAATCGAATTTAATAACGAGTTAATAACCGTCAGCGAAGCGAAATTGTCACCGCGGAACGCTATTTAAGCAAGACCGTGCACCTGAAAATTATACATATAACTCGCCGGGAAAAATAGTTTGCAGTGTCACAGCCGGATAATTTTTTCATCATCATCATCGGAAAATTAGCGCGCTCCAAACGAGCGAGCCTACCCCGGAGTCGCTACGACCACCACCAAACTCCGACCTTGTCACGCCCGACCACGCCCTTTCGTCAAACCGGAAACCGCCGAAAATAAATACTTCCGGTTATCGTACCGGAATGATTTTTACATCATCTTGCCCATCGAAGAAGTGCGTTCCGGACGCCGCCGTTCCGGAGCCGATACGTTGCCCGGAATTGATTTCACTTCGGAGGGAAAATAACACGATGATAAAACCCTCACTCCTCCGCATTGCGACAAGTTGTGCGCATTAGCAGAACGTCATTATCACCCCACCAGTAGGTCTATAAAAGAGACTGCGCTCCTTTAGAACGACAGTGAAGAATCGTGCCTGCTCCAAAGAAGACCATCCAGAAGGAAGCCACCCAGGAAGAATAAGCCGACTAAGGTGAAGAGTTCCAACCATCCTCCCCACTTCCTTTCTAGTCCTCTCCGGTATTCAAGGGGTGAGTGCATCAAGGTCTACAGGGTGCATCATAACTTTTGTCACCGACCGCTCGGGTTCCGAAACTCATACCAACCGAACCATCGTATACAAGAGGCGGGTACATCAACATCAACAGGGTGCACCGTAACTTTCGTAACCAACCGCTCGGGTGCAGACACTGAACCGACGTATACAAGGTGCAATTCGACAGGGGCATAAAGGGTGAATCTCAAGTTTCGTCACCAAGTTACCACCGACCGAATTGCTAAGCTTTGTAAATATATTGTACGTAGTTGTAGATAGGAGAACATTAAACTGTAACACCGAATCCACTGTATTTTTCCCTCCCGCCAAACTAGACAGTCGAGCCCTGGAGTTCCGTACTCAGACTTTTAGCTACCTGTGGTCCCGTGGGGCATACCACGTTAAAAACTGGCGCTCGAGGCAACGGCCGACGTAAACAAGCGTCACACAACTATCGATTTTTTTTACTATTTTGATCGGCTGCCCTACACGCGCAGCCCTCTAAGGAGGGCTTAGATATGGTGGAGGTACTCAACTGGGTGTAAGGTATCCCCCATATGTTAATTTGCGCGCTTGAATAAATCCCAAAATCCCCTCTTGGGCTCCCCAACTATATAGCTTGAACCCAAAATAAAAACATTACTGAATAATCCAACGCAACAAAGGAATCGAAAAAAAAAGAGAAATAAAAATGTTTACTTAACACACACAACCGTTGCAATGCAATGCAATAATCAAAATCAGTGTAGTATGAACAGTTTTAATTCGTTACAATCGTTTAATGTTCCACGATTAAATAAATACATAGAAGTCCCGAAATGAAATGAAATATTAAAAGAATGATGTAAACTTAGCATTCAAATCCGAACCAATTTCGTGCGTGTATTAACGCGCGCTTTGCCTCCAGTTCGCCAGTTTCTTATTCAGACGACCCACGCTGGTCAAAGTCGGCGACTGTAAAGGACTGGAGGGCGCCGAAAAGAAAATGCAAATAATCTACTGGTGTATTTTATCAGTCTTTCATAAAAAAAAAACAATTATAAGAATCTAGAAAATTTGTGACAACAGAATTTAGTACATATCTCCGAGTTCAAATTTTGGATTTTTACATTTCGGAATATTCAAATAAGGTATTCAAAACATTTGGAATTTATAAAATTGAGTAGTTCTTGGAATATTTTTTATTGTCTAGTCTGCAAATCTGAAACTAATCTTGAAAAATTTATGGGAATTTATAAAATTGAGCAATCTTATATTTTGTTAATCTTAGTGTCTAATTCTTAGAATCTCTAAATATTCTTTATTGTCTAATCTGCAAATCTGAAATCTTGAAAAAATTATGAAAATTTTGGAGTGTAAATTTAATAACAAACATTTTCGAAACACAAATCTCTGAATGACGCTAGAATTTTGAAATATTGAGCTCTAACAATAATTTTGTGAAATCTTGCAATATGTATAAAAATTTTGAAATATTTTATGTTCTAGAATAATTCTATAATATTTCTAAAAAATACATTATTCGGATTTGAAAATATCTTAGTTTTGAGAGTTCTTTCGAATGTGACAATTTTTGAATCAGTTTAACTTGTTCAAAAGTGGCTAATTTTATGAAATGATAAAATTGAAATCAATATTGACTAGACTGTAAATTGGCTCACATTAAATTATTAAAATCACATTGCAAAATTTGAGTTATAAATTTGTCCTGTTTCGATGAAACAATCAAACAGAACAAATTGATTTGAAAAGCGGAACATTTTAATACATAAAGTTGTTGATACATTAACTCGGAGGATTCGAAGAACTGCTGATTTTACGTTCTAAAGGCACTCCACTAATAGCGAAGAGGGATATATACTTCTCTCGAAATATTTAAGACGCAAAAAATCGAACACAACTTGAACGTTTTTGCGAGCATCACTTAACTTATTACCAAGTCCTGACTTCCCCGGAATGTGTCGGTGTCCGTGATGAAGATCTTCTTCCATTTAACATTGTCCAATTTCATCTCAGCCTCACGGCACTGCAGTAACTGCACGAACATTTCCACAAAGGTCGTTGAACTCCATCGGATAGTTTTTATACGACGAAAATTATCCGATGATTAAGTGAAAAGTTGCAAACTTTTTTTCCCTTGTTCGCATCATCTTTATGGTGGAGGCGGTTTCGGGCCGCCCCCTGCAGTTAGGAATTTCTAAACGCCGTTAATCCAATTTGCGCGTGCTAGCCAACAAAGCTGACAAAAACACTTTAATGACTTTAACATTGACGTTATTATTCGAGAAGAGATTTCAGATTAGATCAAAGGAAGGGTCTTTAATGGGGCGAGATTCGGCGTTAAGAATCGATTTGAAAGAACGCGACTTGGGAGATAAGGAACTGAGGAAACAACAGAGGGATTGAAAACATCCACGCAGTGGAATTATAATTAGGTGCCTGAATTGTTTAATGTAATCTACAATGTTTTTCGCAGTAAATTGTTTTGCATACTTTACTGAAGAAGTACAGTCGTGCCACCACCAAAGTCAGAATTGTTCCAAATGACTTGTTGATACAGTCGCTTTTGTTTATCTCTAAAGAAAATTATTTACCTGGGATATACACTTTTAAACAAAGACAATCCGATAGACCAAAACAGGACTCCTTATAAACGACTCATTCTTTATTGAGATTCTCAAATATTAAAATTCCTAGTCGATATAGAGATTTCCTAATTTGAACAGTGATAAAAAATTCATTCCCTAATTCCAAATAACGGCAAATATCTAGAGTCCAAGTTCCAAAATTCCAGATTAGGAGATTTGGTGAATTTTTTGATTTGGAGATATCATTCTAATTTCTTTCTAATCGGTTCAGTGGATCTAGAGATTAACTCCCCCGCCCCGTTACCCCCCTTTACAATGGAATTTTGAAAAACCGTTTCTTAGTGAGCGTCTACGTGGTAAAATGAGTAAGTGTGCAAAATTTCATTGCAATCGGTTCAGTGGATCTAAAGATTACTCCACCGCCCCGTTACCCCCCTTTGGAACGGAATTTTAAAAAACCGTTTCTTATTGAGCGCCTACGTAGTAAAATAAGTAAGTGTGCAAAATTTCATTCCCATTGGTTTAGTGGATCTAGAGATTAACTCCCCCGTCCTGTTACCCCCCTTTGGAATGGAATTTTGAAAAACCGTTTCTTAGTGGGCGCTTACGTGGTGAAATAAGTAAGTGTGCTATCCAGGTTTTAAAAAAATACCAATGCGAATCGCTCTCTGTAACAAGTATTAATACTTTCAGTTTCATTACAATAAGTTTTCACTGTATTCAAAATAGCATTAACAAGAGCAGACATAAAACAAACACTAAAATAACTTTGCTACTTTTCGCTAATGACTAAACAGTTTCCATCACCCAAACAGAAACAATCTCCAGTCAGTTCAGCGACCTTTATTTGCTGATACACACCCCTGTTAAAAAATAAAAAATATCGTTCGGGTTGAAACGTCAAATTAATATTACACGCCCCAAAATAAAGACCGAACAACGCTGTAATCTAGAGGGATAGTGATAAATTACTTTTTTTTACGTGCGCAATATGGATTGATGGATGGCCCGATTTATTCGCTTTTCGGCGAGATGTTACTATGAGACCATCAGTTGAGTACATTAAGGATGGATTTTAGATTGTTTCGTGTCCTTGGAATTCCAGGATCGACCACCGTTAAATTACATCGGAAGTTGGTGGTAATTTTTGGAGTTTGAGGGTGGCCCGGAATTGGAGTTCCGGAATTTAGGAATCTGGGAGGGTTTGATGTCGGTGAAAGTAAATTTCGGGACAGTCAGTTGAAATTTTTGTAATGTGAATTACTTTGTAGTGTAATATCTCTCGGATGAAGACACGTGTTCAAATCTAGATATTGCACAAAGTTCTTATCGTCAGTTTTTCTTTTTACAAAACTGCAACAAAACTTTACACACTTTCCATCCCCAAAACCCAAACAAATCGATCTCTACTCCACACGTGGCAGTATTCTCTAGCAATACTAAAACGACCCAATTCTTCCCCCAGGCAATTTCCACGCATTCACCACCATTCACTCGATCGTTTTTCAGTAAGGATTTCAATTCTCATCTTCTGGTCTAACATCAACAAAGCTCTAAAACGTCTCAATTGATCCTTCATTTCTTTCGAGGGAAAACTCCCGGTAGTGCACTCCAGGTTTTCCGAGTTTTTCCACTCAGACTGTTTGTTTCTCTGGCGAAATTTACTGCTCAGCGGTGCGATGACCGATACTCGATATTTATACAATAAACATAAATACATATAACTGAAACCACAAATAAACTTTGGGCAGAAAAATTTATTTTTAGCACACTCCTGGCTATATTTTTCTTCAAAGTTGCAATATATTTCTTAATAAAACGTTCAAAACCAATGTTTTATAGATTTTAGTGTAGTCGGAGTGTCAAGTCTGTTTTGCAGCATTTAGGTATTAAACCGTAAATTTAAATTTATTAGTATATAAAAATCACCAAAATTTATAGTTGGACCACAAGATCGGTAACGAGAAAGCATGAAATGTTACGAAATAGAAACACAAAAATCATATTAATGCAGTAGGAATTATGGATGATACAAGATGATGACGCAACTTGACATTTACTACGTATAAATGAAATATAGTAGCCTCAACCTTAAATTGTCATGAATTTTTTGTCGGAATCGAGACATTGCGGGACAAGTAAGGCGTAACCGATACCATATGGATACTAACCGGTTTTGATTGTCTTGTTGCAACTGGTCGACTCGATTGCAAGACGCGGTTTCTGCACCGGCACGCGTCATTGCATCAGAGGGGTATTTAATATTTTGTTATGAATTATTACTAGCTAAAGTGAGGCATTTTTTTTTATTTATCTGGTCCAGCATATGTTTTTTTAAGGCTTGCACTTTTAATGTATTCTAAAGTTGAACAGTAAAATATTAATTTGTTACACGTACTGAGGGAAGTGATCAACTCAATCTACATTTTTGAAATACGGTCCTGTCACCATTCCTTTACATCTTCGCCGAACAGTCGATCAAAAGTAGAATGTTTACTTCAGAACCAGTTTAGGACGGTCATAGATAAGTTGGCGTGCATCATTTCCCTTCCCAACCCCGTGATAATTTAAGCTTGAGGCTACTATACATACAAAAATTTAAATCGAAATAGAAATCCAAGAACAAACTTAAACAAGTATATAGAAATATAAAAGCAAGAACACCGAGTAGCACAACACTAAAAACAAAGGTAGAAGCAAGTTATTGAGAAATGAAATAAATGAAACACACAAAGATGATAGAAAAATACATACATATAATATAACAGATTCTAAGACTTCAAAATACTAATTTATCTTAAGCACGATTAACAAACTATGAATAAGCAATCAACATAATAATAAGCCATCCTGTCTTGGTCTGCCTGGGAGATTTCCTTGCACTCTGCCCTAATCCCCACTCTTGGCCACCTCAGGTATACGCGATATATCAACCGCGCTAACACGGCCAGACTTACTCATCACATTCTCAACGCAAAACTTTTTCATTCTCAACTTTCATATCAATAAAATTATCTAGCAACAACTACTACTCAACATTATTTGTTCAACGTTCAAATCTCCCCAATATCCGTGCAACATTTTCAAAACAATTGTCATAATAATAATCAGCATTTTCAAACCAACTGTAGCAATAATCAACATTTTCAATCTAACTGTCTCAATAAGCTCACCACCTGTCATCACGTGGTTCCAGAGCATATTACCAGAAGGAATTTCCTACATTCTCATTACCAAACCAACTATCGCAATAAGCTCACCACTTGTCATCGCGTGGTTCCAGAGCAAATTCTTGGTAATTTGGAATCTCGGGCAGTAAGCAACGTCATAGGAAATTCATCAACACATCTGTCGCGTTAAGCTCACCACCTGCCATCGCGTGGTTACAGTACTTAACACCAAGTGGATCTCGGACAGTAAACAAAATCATAACAATCTCATCAACACACCTGTCGCGTTAAGCTCACCACCTGCCATCGCGTGGTTTCAGAACTTAACACCAAGTGGATCTCGAGCAGTCTTTCAACATTACTTTACAATTTTATTGTTTCTATATCACTTTACAATTCGTTCAACATCACTACAATAAATTCAAATGGACCAACAAAACTCTACTTCTAACAATTACACAAACAAGCCAACAACACTCTTTTCAGTGTCAACAACAATACTCAGACTACATTCAAGCAGCCAACACACACTGACAACATTTTTATCCTGCTTTTTCAGAGCACCCGTAGGTACGAATCGCTCCCAAGCTCCCCTAATTTAGATTTCTTACCGAACTGTTGACTACAACCGCTTCAAAATATCAATCAACACGTTTCTTTAACTGTAAGTGTTTGTCAACTTTCCGAAAAATATCTCGAAGCATTTTACGATTTTTCGAAAAGACCAACATCTTTTCGAGCCGGTACTATAAAAACAACTTCACATGACATTTTTCTGTCACGTACCATCTTCAAAATCTGTCCGTTCCGGAATTTATCACCGATCAAATTACTGTACTGGAATAAGACACTTACCAATTCGCCAATCTGTTTTATGACAAACCCTTGAATTCAACCCTTTCCTTTCTCACACCTCAATTCAGTCTGCATCATTCGAACCCCGTCTCGGCTTTCCTGATAGTCAACACTCTAGTTATTCCACAATTTTATTTAGATTTCAAGTACCATGGGTACGCCACGTCTTTGGGTTCACAATTGCACTTCTGATAACATATTCTAAGACTTCAAAATACTAATTTATCTTAAACACGATTAACAAACTATGAATAAGCAATCAACATAACCTGACTAGTGCTCAAGGCATCCTGTCTCGGTCTGCCTGGGAGATTTCCCTGCATTCTGCCCTAATCCCCACTCTTCACCACCTCAGGCATGCGCGATATATCAACCGTGCTAACATATATGTATAATAAAAATCAAATGCGAGACATTTGACAAAAAAAGAAAGTGAAATTAAAAAAGCAAAGATCCGAGTGGAGATGGGGTAAAAGTGAGGTGAAACAGAAACAGGACAAACTTGTTAAAAGTAGACTAAAATAAACACAAGGACCCAGAAACGAAAGAAAATAGAGACGGAATGAAGCGAACAAAAAAGCGGTGTGCTTGAACAAAGAACAAAGAAGCAAAGTAAAATTAAAAACACGTGTATAGAAAAATAAAAACAAAAGTGTGCAAAGAAAAAGGGGAAAGATATAAATAAGGAAGTGCACGGTAAACAGTAAAGAAAAACCAAAAGTATAACGAAAACAAAATAAGATGGGAAAATAGTATATTAAAGTATGAGTGGATAACAAGTAAGTGTTTTTAAAGACTAGTTATCCACGACTACTGTACGCTATTTTTTATTATACCTGCAATACTGGAAATAAATTACGCACTAAAAACTTAATAATTTTTGTCGTAATAAATCGAAAGGGCATTATAATATTGCTAGTATAGAAGATATCGATATAGAAACATTGGCCGCACAAACGGAATCGAAAATACTACCGTCCAAGTCAAAAGACGCATACATGAAGGAATATGAAAAGTTTTCAAATTTGATGAAGTTATAATGTTACCTATTTACCTTGTTTCCTTGACAACCTCTAAAGCTCGGCGTGCTTTAATCGAATGTTTTCGCACGCTCAGGGGTGCTTTAAACGGCGTGAAACGATATAAAATCGTGAAAACCACAATACAACAAATAAACAAAATGCTAAAAGACGGTGTAAAAATAAAGTGAATTTAGAAATATAGAAAACAAAAATCCAATATGCACATAAAGGAATATTAATAAAACAGTGAATGGAAGCAAGTAAATAAAGGCAATAAACAACAAAAAACAGTATCCATTTTTTACAGAATTAGAATTAAATCAGGGAACATTAAAATATTTTGGAAAAACTCCTTGATTGACAAATATTATATTATTATTAGTTAAATTTGCATTTATTCCATACCCTATGACAATTTTATTATTGTTGTTAATACAGTAAAAAATATTTTTTTTTGTAATCAAAAAAAATTCATAAAAATTAACAAAAATATAATGGTGATTGGCATCTCTCACAAACTAGCCACAAGAAAAAAATATATTCGAATTCTAAATTTGTCAAAAATTGGGTCAACATAAAAAAGATACAGACGACGAAAAAGAATATGCAGGAAAAAACTACAAAGAGTAGATGAGGAAATACAAAAAGAGGAGCGACAAATTTAGAACAAAGTAGGTGAAAACAAATACAAAGACTGTAAACACAAAGAACAAGATACCAATAATACATCAATCAGTTAAGAATAGAAACGGGACAATATTGGAAGATGTATGTATTATTAGGAGATAAAAAAAAGCCAAAATTCACAATCAGCGAAACAATGAAAAAATACCAAAAAAACAATAATAAAAATAAGAGTTGAGAAAGAGGCAGGTATAGAATCACAAAAAATATATTAGAAATACTAGAAAAAGCACTAAAAACCGAAAGTAAAGAATGAAAGAAAAAGCAAGAAGATATTATGACAGATTGATTACAGTGAGAAACGGTAAGAGATGATCAATATATTAATACGCAAATACCTGACCCGAAGGACGTTGTCCTGTCCAAATTCCAATAACAGATTGCAAAACAACACAAAAGTAAAAACAAATGTAATGTAGGCTGGAATGCGGTTTTTAAGATTTTTCTCTAGATCTTATTTCCAATTGAAAACATTCAATCGAGTTATTGCCATCCCGGAAGCATAACGAACAAAACAAAAAAAAAGAATCAATCAAATATGTCCTTCCTGATCGAGAGTGCATTTAAAAAAAAATTTTTTTCGCAGTTTGTTCAAATTTTTCGACTTTCTTTGGTGATTGACCATAACGAACAAATCAAAAAAAGAATTACGTATATCCATCGTTGGAATCGTGAATTATGGTCTTGTTGAGGCGGAAAACAATTTTTCTGGAATTTTCAAATTTTCCGGGAAACTTTTCCAATGTTTCTTTCTGTAAAAATCTGACTTGGATTATTATAAATATGTAAAAAATTGACAAATCGGTCCAGCCGTTCTCAAGTAATGCGCTTACCAACGTACAGCATTTTATTTTTGTTCTAGTTGACCCGAGAGACGTTGTCCTGCCCGAACGTTGGCTTGCCCGCTAATTTTTTCATTCCAAGAAATACATGTTTTGATACGTGAAAAATTTGAAAGCAAAATTAAAAAATATTTCTCAAAAATAAAGGAAAAAAAATCTTAGAACCCGATTGCATGTTCTGAGATGCGAAAAATCTTATAGAAAAATTAAAAACATTTTCGTCAAAAAATTAAATAAAAAAATTGAAACAAATATTGTTTTTATGTCCCATCATTTAGGTACTAAGCATTTCTTTCCAATTAAAGGAATATCGCCCAGTATACTTGGACCAAATCTTCAAGACGAACTTTAGTACAAGTCGGAGATGTGTTTCAATAACTTTGTTGAACATAATTTCACTCACATTCTAATAGTAATAGTACTAAATTGATCTGGGTCCTAATTAAACAACCGAATTTCGATCTGGCAAATTTATATTATAATCTTTGATCATCGAACTGTATCGTATTAAAATTTCAGCTATACTAAAATGGTTTGAAAGTTATTATTTTTAAATTACTAAAATCCACGGTAACTAACAATTTATATTGTTAAAAGAATGAATTGCTAAAAGGTCAGCAAATTCTGAAAAAACAAATTTTTGTCTTGATTTCAAAATTCACATTTTTTACGGAGATGGGCACAGGTAAACGCAACTGCTCCAAGGTGCTAGACGTACCACATCCCCACCTAACTTCGGTAAGAAAGGAAAATCAAAAAACCAGCCGACCTAAGATTAACTTTTTCGCGACGTCGTTAGCTCTTATACTACTACTAACCACATTTATGCAAATTTTATGCTAATTCTTCAATCTTGATAGTTAATAGGTGTAAAGATATTCATGCATTTTTGCTTTTTCTATCCAAACTATGGAAAGTTACAACTGGCCCAGTCCGATGACCGATCCCAAAATGCATCTCTGGGACTGTTGGTCAACAACCCTTAAGCGCGTGCACCCTCTGCGTCAGATCGTCTCCCTGCAGCTTTATAGATCTCCAGCCTATTGCGTATAAATAAAATTAGATGTGGTAATAAATAATCAAAAGGGAAAGCATCCCTTCATAACGCGTTTATAGGGTAACTTTATTAAAGCGTGATTGTTATTCTGAGACTGAGGATAAAAATTGAGGGTGAGACCTGAAAACCTAAATCAAAACTTTGTGCTTTTAGCTGTTTCGGGGTGTTCTTGCTAACTGACAGGTTGTTTTGACGTTGTAGCACCAAAAATTGTCACGTTCTTTGTTCGATAATGTATTAAGAAAGTGGTGTAGACAAAGCAATACGGAAGAATTACAAAACGTGTTATTTGTTTACATGTATGACTGCGCAATTATGTTTATTTTATCCTTTTCACACAATTTTCATTACACTGAATATTACCCACCAACGAGTTCGTACCCGAAGGAAAGTTGAATTTACACTTCGTTGCCTTCTTCCGAAATTTAATATACCCTAAACCTCCAGGCTAATATACGAATTTTAATATCCTCGTAATCCTTCGGTATTCTCCGAAACCCTCTTTTTTTCTCTTGCTACTCATAAAGATCGATTCCACTTAGGCAACATTCTTGCATATCATGTCCCATACCCCATTGTGCTAAAGGAAATTGCTCTCGCTTTTTCCATATCACAAGCAGATCAATGCTAAAGATAAATGTTCCAGTCTTATGTCGAGACGATTCTGTGTACGTCTAAATCATCTCAAGAGTATTTGTTGGGTGTTGAAACTAAACTGGAGAGGATTCTAACAGTCTAATGTGTTGATCAAAAATGGTGGATGTCCCGTTGCATGGAAACGTTCCAGAAACGTCTAAGGGTTTTATCTTTCACTACTTTGAATATTGTACAAAATCCATAATATTTACTATATTATGATACGAGTTTTTTTAAGAAGCGCTTTGTCGCACGCATGGATTTAAATGGGTAAGGGCGACAAAATGTGTTATCAACGAGTTATCATACAGTATTTTTTTCTACTTTGCCACTTTTTATACAAAATAATCAAATTTCACAATCTAGGGAATTTCGGGGCGGTTGGCCACGTTTGTGAAGTGCATTAACGGCGGATATGAAAAATAATTAATTTGAAACGTCAATACTCGTATTTTTGTTTAACATCTATCAAAAACGTGACAGTGACGAATTTTAACCCATTCCGAACTACCTTCAAAAACTTCAGCTATGACTGAAGCCCCTAACCTCACAATGACCTCCATAACAAACGCCTCAAACCCACAAACAACTCGCACAGGCTCGTTCTTTGCCTTTGTGATCCGCGGTGTGGACCTTGACACCGAGGAACGCGATATACTTCTGGCCCTGAAGAATCTCAATCTCCCCATCCACAAAATGTTTAGAATCAAATAAGTGGACCCCCCCTTATCCGCGTCATCACCGGATACACAAACACCCACGGCATCAGAGTCTTCGGCAAGCGCCATCAGAGCACCGTCCCATTACAATGCGCCAAGTGTTACCTCCAGGTAGAATACCCCAATAAAATCGCGTGCCCCAAATGCACGTGAAGCCACCCCACTAACAAGTGCCAACAATAGTAATGCTAATTCACAACTGTTGACCAG